>OZ007591.1:256156827-256773077 GCA_963931845.1 Maratus michaelseni
TCACATTAATTCAAATTTTAACGAAATATTAGTGTATATAATTACTAACCATGTTTTAAAAATTTCTGTTGTTTACTGAGAATTCCACTTGTTTTTTTTTTTTTTTTAATTCTACATTTGTCACACTTCTTGAAAAATAAGTTTCAGATATTTAGTTTTAAAAAAAATTATCTTTCACAGGCTGACATTAATAATTTCTTTGAATCTGTAGCATTCTTTTTAAAAAATGTCTTAATAAATATTCCAATATTTTTATGATAATTACTAAAATCTTTCTTCATAGCGCATACAAATATTTCAATACAATATCAATAAAATATTTTTTTTAAAGAATAAGAAAGTATATATTTTCAATGATTTTGTATGGATAACTTCCAACATATCATAAAAGAATTTCTAATTAAAATTCATATAAGAAATAAAAATGTTAAAAAGATAAAGAAATCTTTTAAATAGCCAGCAAAATCCTTATCATATTCCTCCTTTATTTCTAGACGCATACTTTGTTTACTGAAGTATTTGGACCATAATAATCTATCATCCTCTCTTTTAAAAATAAATAAATAAATAAAGTGTTTCCGTGATTATGATTAGTATCTATCGACATAATTTATGTAATTTTAAAATAAGTTTTAAAAAATTATTTTAATTTATCATTAGCTGACACCTTATCAGAACCAACTGATTTACGCCAGCATAATAGGACTAATTCTAAGAAAAATTCATAACAAATAAATATCATTGCAAGCTTCAAAATGATACACTTGCAATGCCAAACAGAATACTATTAATTACTATTATCATTATAATGAAATTAAGTTAATTAAAAAAAAATTTACTGTTAAGAATGAATCTATTACCTTAAATTACTTTTACTTTAGTTTGTTGTAATTCATGGGAAAATTAAAATTTATTATAAGAATTATAAGGACGTAATTTGGATATATGGACAATTTCAGTACTACTGCTTGGTTAGAGCCATCTGTCTCATAATTTACATCACATAACTTATTAATAATTGTATAAGAACCATTAAAAGTAAGTTATAACTTAATAGTATTCGAAAATTTAATTTTTTCATAAATAACTAGGACTTCTACATCAAATTTTGGTTCTACATAATGTTGATCATCTTTATTCTTAAAATGATAATCAATTGTACGCGTTTTTGTTGCTTTAAAAGCTTCATTGACAGGAGGGGAGCAATGTTGTTTAAGCGGAGAATCATAGGGTAATTGACCAAAAAGTAGGTAAGCAAGGGAAGAATTTGTTACTGAATGGGAGGGTATTTTTGTAGTCTTGAATGCCTTGCTCTAATAGTTTAGGCCAAGGAATTTTTGAAGTAGTAGAATTAACTTTACATTTTAACATAGTAACTATCGACTGGTTCGCCCTCAACCTAACCATTCATTTGAGGTTGATGAGCTGAGGTCAAAAACTGTTTAATTTTATTGTTAAAAAGGAATTTCTTCAATCTAGAGCATGGCTGTCCAACCTAGCGTCCGCGGAATACCACAAATTTCTTACAGAAATCTCTACCTTATTTAATTGGAGATATTCACAGATTAAATAAGGCAAATATATTTCTGTAAGAATTTTCTGGAGTTTCGCGGGTGCCAGGTTGGACAGCCTTGATCTAGAGGACGTAAAGGCTGCATTCCTATCACTAAACAATTTCTGAGAGAGATTTTCTTAGAAATTTGTTTTAAACAATTAACATAAGTCTCAGTTGTAACACTTTTTGATGGAAAAGCCTAAACATATCTAGTAGCGTGGTCTATTAAATGTAGACATTTCTTGTCAGAATTATAGTAATTAAATCCATTCACAGTATCAAACAGAAAGGCATACAAAAGGTTGATCTGTGGATTGGATAGCATAGCTAGTAAAAGCCAAGTATATTTTTTTTTGCTTAGGGTTTTTTTTTTTTTTTGACAAATATCGCAATGTTTAACATACTGAGTTATATTCTGAGTCATATTAGGCCAATAATAATTAGGAGAAATCATATTTTAAAGTTTTTTTAATATCAAGGTGACCAAAATTTTCATGAGCAAGATCGAATAATTTTTTCCTCAGATATGGGAACTGCTACTTTTTGAAAACATTTATTTTTATAGTAATGATTCCATTTTCAGTTTTATAATTTTTACGACACACATTACCGTAAAATTCCGAAAATAACCCCCCCCCCCCCCACGCACTCGAATGTAAGCTCCCTCCTCAATTTTCAACAAATTTCACTTTTCGAAAAATTCCGTTTGTAAGCCCCTCTACCAAAAATTTGGTAACTCCAATATCAGCATTAGCAGTCCTTATATAGTTCCATTATAACTTTCATAACATAAAAAGTTAAATTTATTTTGAACAAAATAACATTTTGAAAATTTTAATTTAAATCTTTCTAGTCTACATAATTAAAAATTTTGGGTTAGGTGTTGGATATGTTCTTCTAAAAAAGAAGAAAAAATAATTATATCATCAAAATAATGGCAAGCAAAGTCGATTTTATATTTGTAAGGATTCTTTTAAAAGTTCTATTGAAAACTGAGGGTCCTACTTTAAATCCAAAAGGCCAGACAGTCCACTTAAATAAGCCAGAATTAATTGTAATCTAGTTTTTCTTTTTATCTTGATATTCCATTACTTGATGTTCTCTTAAAGCCATCGAACTAAATTTCCTCACCACTGAGACCTCACCAATGGAAGACCTAATCCAAATCCAACTGAACTGATTTTCCACCTTTCGTTTCCCTCCCATTATAGCTTTCCTTTCAAGGAATAAAGTGTGAATATATGTGTGTTGTACTCAACCGTTTTATACATTTGGAGCTGTTTTATACATTTGAAACTGTTTTATATATTTATGGATACTTATTATCGTTAATGGATTAATTTCTAATCAGGTAAATGTTTTTTCCTTGATAATTCTTAAATCTTTGTGTGCATTTCCTTATATATATTACTTTCTTCTAATATTTTTGCCTGTTTTTGGTAATAATGAAGATAAGTTACAATTGAGCATGCGTTTGGTAACAATATGAGCGCCTTGTAATGTCTGTTTTATTAATGGTTTAATATTTAAAAAATATATAAAACTTAATTTTTACTTCAGAAATATTTATGCTCTTTTAAGTGTTTGTTATCGGCTCATTTTTATTTTCAAATATTTTTTTATACTCAAACATGGCAATATACATTTCTTCAGTGGTAGAAAGAAAAATAATTATTATTATAAAATATTTGGCTTACATTTAATTAAAAAAAAAAAAAAAAAAAAAGCTTATTTCAATGCATTTTCTAATTATTAATTTATTTGTTGAATTGCCTCATAAAGTGCCGAATTCTCGCAATCTCAATATTTAAGTTGTGATATTAATTTCTAAAAAGGGGAAAAAACGCAACAGTGTTTTGCTAATATGTTAAAGAAATTGCATGTTATTAGCATTAAACATGTATGTTTATATAATAATATTGTTTCGGTTATTACTCTTAGATAACACTATTCTTTAATAATAAATAATTTGCAACCTGTTGTACACTCTTTTTTTTACATTCAATCTAAGCCTTCAATTACTTTAAATAATGCATAATTTTATTATTGTCATGTCAATTATTTATTCGATTATTTTTTGTTTTTGTTAAACTTTTAAATATTTAATTTTTGCTTTTGAAGGAATAATTTTGAGTGTTAGACTTATTGAAATAAGTATTACGAAATTGAAATTATTTTTTTTTTATTTTAGTATGGATATAAAACACGTCTTGTTCAAATTATAAAATATTCATTAATAAATTAGCATGAGATTCTAATTCTTTTATTTTACTATAGTTTATTTTAAATTTATTAAGCTTTTAACAATACAATTTTTTGTCTTCCAGTTAAAAATTTTTAGTACCTCAACATATTTTTAAATTTAGTGAAATTAATTTAAATTTATTATTCTATTATGTATCAAACGTCTTTTATTCAAATCTTAAAATATTCATTATTAATAGCTACCATAAAAGCATAGCTCACAATATTATTTGCTGGTTTTATTAATGGTTTGAAGATTAAATGAACGATACTTGTTTGAGCATATTATTTTTGTTATTTTAATTAAGTTATAGAATAAATACTAATAAAAGATTTATACAAAGATAAGTGAATGAAATCTATAATAATAAAGAAAGAAGTTTGTCTGTGTGTGTGTCGACTGTGTTCTGAAGAGATACTGCACGCAGAGCTACAACATTTGGAAGCAAGGTATCTCTATATATGTAGTTTTGCACCTCGAAGCCCGATTTTGGAATTTTTTACTAGATATATATTTTTTTATACATAAGATTTTTAGCATTTTTTGCGGCGAGGCTCGCAACCAACCAGTGAGATCTCTTCTTTCACCGGGACCCCGATATTGTCATTTTCACAAAGATAGAATGGCGGACAAGGCACATTTCGGCCTCTTTCGAAAAACATCGAAATAATCACTCTTTCGACACGAAAATTTGCAAACGGGTTTTAAAAAGATCACGATTTCAAAAAACCAAAATTCATGAAAATTCATAAATTTGAACCGAATATATTAATTATTATTTCATTAATGAAAATAATTTTTTTCGAAGTCAACAGAACAGCTGTCTTTCACCGAGCGAGCGAGTCCCGGGTTGCCAGAACAAGCGACGTCAATGGTAAAAAGCAGCAATTTTAACTCAGTGATTTTAAGGCATATACATATTTTTAAATGTATACGGATTTGAAAATTGGTATATAGACGCAAAATGATACGTTAATTAAGATATTCTAAAAATCGAAAAAATCCACCGGTAAGTTTTTATTTTATAAAAATGCTGATTTTTTTATGAAAAAACAAAGAAATAGCTATTTACCAATAGACTGAATTAATAGTAATAATAATAAAATATTTAATAGAATTTGTTATATTTGCGGTGATTGGGAGGGGTCGGGGGGGTGTAATCACTTTTTATTAAATATCGCACTTATTGTACTTGACCACGCACGAAAGGATTACCAGAAGGACGGTTTCGTGGAGCGATTTTTAGAGTGTTTTCGCGTTTCGTACTATTTTTTTGACGGGACCTGGCAACGCCGGGTGTATCAGCTTGTTTGGAATAAAATAGGAAAGAAAATTAAATAGTTAAAGGTTTAACAAAATTTTTAAATAATAAAAAGGAAATATAAATAATAAGAAGAAAATTGTACAATATTTAATTCAGTTTACAGTTTAGTTTGATAAAGAAAAATACTAGTTACCCCTTTTAAATACCTCTACTGGTTACAGATTATTAAAAAGGAGTGTCTCTACAATTCAGAGTAATAATCATAGCAATATTACTATATGTTCTTAGATATTTAAAGCTACCTTATGTTCAATATTATCAAAGGAAAGTAAAGATATATAAAGAAAATCATATAAATAAATGCACGGAAAGATTTAATAATTGTCAAAATAAAACACTAATCTGATCAACCATTAATTATTTTTTACGATAATAAATGTCCGTCTACAAAATAACAACAACACTTTTTTAGTTTTCTAAATGAATGAATAAATGATAAAAATAATTATAATTGAAGAAAAGTTGATAATATAAACTAGTTTCATTAAAACATGAAACAAATTGTGATTTCCAAACTCGGGTTTCATTATTATTTTTCAGAATTGAATAAAGAATCGCATTTAAACATGAGTAAACCATCATAGAAAATTAAATAAATAGATTCAACTTTTAGCAATTTTACATAAATGAGTTCAAAATACAAATTATTTTCATAAAAAGATTATTTTTGAAAGAGATTTTCTGTGAGATAACGTGGGCTAGAATTATTATTAAGTAATTTATAAATTGGCTTAAATATACTTTTTAACAATTCTTTTTAATCCATTAATGTATTGCACATTTTCTCTTTAAAGATTAATTATTAAGATTTATCTAGTGTAAAATACCTCTTGTAAAATATTTATTTATTATTATTATTATTTTTACTAATAGTGTGTATTTGGTGAAATTTTACTTTATCGGATTTCAAATACCTTTAAACAAATTTTTATGTATTAGAAGAAGACCATTAATACCTTTCTTTGTTTACAAAATAGGAAGAAAATGAAAATTAAATATTTAACTTATTTGTCATTGAAATAAGATAATGTAAAATTTTAAGATAAAGAACAGCCATTATTTTTTAACGCGCAAGAAAAACGCCGAAACAAAATGGATATGCGTCAGCTCCTATTATAGGAGTCTTAAGTAGCCCTAAGACTCCTATAATAGGAGCTGACGCATATCCATTTTGTTTCGGATTATTCGTGCTCAGTTCAGCATCAATCTACCGCAGCCGGAGTTAGGGTTGTCTAAGACTCGGTTCTGATTGGCTGAATCGGTTCTGATTTGCTTGGTTTTCTGACTGAACTTCAATTTGAGACCCAAATCTGCAAGGATGCGTCAGCCTGTATTATAGGAGCTCTAAGTAGCCCTACATCGGATAGTGACGTCATAAATTCATCCGAAAGCTTTATGTCTAGTAGGTGTTGTCTTAGCTCACATTTGGATATAAATGGATTACTGATTGAATGGGTGACGTTTGACTAAGGGTGTCCACATAGAACATTTAGGACCCCCTCGATAGAAACTTTAAACGTTTCTCTAAAATTCTGTTATTTGTAAAATAAACACCTTGCAAAATGTTTGTTTTACATGTGCATCGAAACTGCATACTTAAGGCTGTTCTCAAACTTAAAGGGGCTACTTTCAGACACATTTTTTTAAATTCATTTTTGTCCAGAAACGCATGAAATGTGTTTATCTGTTGTTATTCAGAATCTTTGTAATCGAAATACGTTTTCCATTTTTTAGTAAAGGCAGAAAATCGTCCAGAAAAACACTCTCAAAGTTGGCGTTTTGAACCGAATTCCCGATGCTTCGGCGCCAGAAAGGAGAAAAACGTGTTCCCACGTGACACGAATTCCTTATAACTCGATAAGTAAAAATCGAAAACTCATTTCGCTTCCAAATCGCTTCAATAATCAGGCCAACCAATTTCATGCTCTTGCGTTTAATTGTGTCAGAAAGTTTTGCGTTGTTCAGCAGATCATTTGAGAACCACCTTAATTATGAATCGCATTGTATTATTTAAATTTCGCAGATTTTTGTTTTAAAAGATCTAACCTAACAGTTTCTTATCTTAACCCGAATGAAATTTTAAAATCTTAATATAAAAGACCAAGCTGTATAGTACTTTTAAACGGCCTAGTATTTCTTTCCTGTGTAATCTAATTATATTTTGGTAGCAAATTTGTAATTCTCGTCTCATGTTTCCTAATGTTGATTCTGGTGCCAAAGATTCAAAGATAGCCTATAAAATAAAGTTTGTAAAATACTTTATAAACTTGACTTTTAATTTTTTTTTTTTACTTTTTCAATTATTTGACTCTTTTTTAGTTAAATGTTTAATTTTATAAACAAATATTAAATTATTTATTGAAATTGTGAAAATAATATTTATTTTTTACTTCTTAGTCCACTTAACTTTATTTAAGTTTAAAAACGAGATATGTATGACAGAGTATTCTGTAGTGTGAAAAAACTAGACATGAATTAAAATTATTAAACGCATACCATCTTAAACAGTCTTTATTTTGCTTGTTTCATTTATTAATATAGAAAGCCTGTTTTTTCTACAACTTATTTAAGTATTCTTATCTCTTAACAATGTGCACATGTCCACCACAACCACTAGAAACAGCTCATCATGGAATCTTTTGCTTCATTAATCATTTTCTTTATCATATCATATCATATATATATTATAAAACAAGAAGCCCTAAAAGCGTATGTTCAGGGTAATTTCAAAAATTACAAGATGGATTTTTTGCGATTTGCACCATCGCACAGTGGGGAATTTTGCGGATTTAGCCGGC
Source organism: Maratus michaelseni (assembly GCA_963931845.1). NCBI lineage: Eukaryota > Metazoa > Arthropoda > Arachnida > Araneae > Salticidae > Maratus > Maratus michaelseni. The sequence continues at coordinate 256,164,750 of OZ007591.1, forward strand.
GAAAAATATTTCTTCTGGAAAAAGCAATGGAATGCTTATATTTTATTAGTTTATCATATTTGTATACTTTTATAGTAATTTTTCTTTTGAAAAAATGTTTTTTTGTATATACAGGGTATGTGAAAATAATTGTAACATGTAACACTAACTTTAATTATAATAAAATATTAATGATTAATTCTCTGGTTGCAATTGTACTTTATCCACCTAACTTTTTATACAGAATTACTCAAAATTTAAATTTTTGAAGTCATATTCTATTTTTTTTTGAGTATATATTTTTATATATAGATATAGATTATTAGATTTTTACGTTTTTTTCTACATGCGTCTTTGAAATTTATGAAATCAATTTTAAACTACATTATATTTCATTAAAAGAAAAAAATACTGTACCAACTTTAGAAAACTCCCTTTTTAAGCATTTTTACACTTTAATCTTTTTTTTAAATGAAAATTTTCCAATGTATTGAAATCAAGTATATATTAATCACATACATTATTTATTTAATTTAAGAAATTTTACAAATATCATATTAGATATACGTAAATGAATATATATATATAATATACATATTTGATAACAAAATCGAAGGTTATTCATCAGATGATGGAAACTTGTCATCGTAATAGCTTTCATCACTATCCGATTCAATTTGACTTTCATGGGCTGTTGCACTGAAATGTTCAACAGGAATATGTAGTGATAAAACCTTTAAAAATTATTTCGATTTTGTTAACTTGGTATGCGTTTCATACAAAATAAGAGTGGATCTTCACTGAGTACTTACCCTTACCAATTTAGAATATCCACGTTACACGATTTCTCTTAAACTTCAACTCTCTAGATATCCTTTACAATCGTAATTCTTAAGTGTCGGCAGAATCTAGGCGTGGAAGACTTTGCCAAACGATTTTTTCTTTCTTTGACTGTAGAACAATTTGGAAAAGTACAAATGAATTCCAAGAAATGTTTCAGTAAAACTTGACATAATTTTTGAGGTTTTTTTTTATATTCTCTTTGTTCAAAGCCGTCACATTCTAACTTTTAATTTTATAGAGCGTTCGTCATCATTTATTGTCTATACAACTTCTTTCAGATAGTGCAAGACGCATGTAACGTTGCATCTGAACTTCTCCAGAAGTCAAGGTAACTTTGTAAGAGTCCTTATTTGGGTAATAATTATTTCCATTTGTAGCAAATTATAGGACGGATATGTTTTCTTATGTGAATGTCTATGTCTGACTGTTTTATAATGCATTTTAGAGATATTTGCTTCAATAAACATTGATAAAGTCTAACCAGTCGAGAGCTCCAATAAGTTGTTTCATGATAATTACATTACACCTGTTTACCTTTAGCTGCAAGATATAGAGCACATGTCATTTCTTTGACTACTATAAAAGCATTCCTTTGTCCAGTAAGATACTATTGTGATTGGATAGCATGAGAAAGGATTTCAAGATTTTTTTGCTGTGTACTTCTTCGGTTTGCTTCTTTGATTACAATTCACAGAAAAATTTCTGAGGCTAACCCGGACGTACTTACGGCAACTGGAATATTCCTTGCAATAAAGATTAACTTTTTTCACAGAAAAAATGTTTAAATCCTACTTTATCTGATGCTTTTGGTTTTCTTTAAAATTATCTTTGTTAACAAGGTAATCTTTTGAGAAATTAAAATTTATTATCGTCTAATATTCTCTTCGTGAATTTGGTTTATTCATAATGTCGAGCAGGATTTATTTTGATATAATTTTCATTCCAGATATAAATTTAGTGATCAGATATGCAAACTTGAACTCTTTTATGTCTGCAGATGACAATTTGCTACAACATTTGCAATTTAGCTATCGTAGAATACATTTAAAAAAGGGAGAGAATGAAAACATCATCTGTTGTGGTTCTTACAACCACTGCCATATTTTAATTCAATTTAAGAAATATTTTATTAGTCCTTATTCATTTAATTTTAAAATTCACATTCAAGATTATTTTAATTCTTTCCTTTTTAAAACTTCCCCTGTAAACTTTTCTTTCTTGCATGACATTTCGCTTTTTTGTTACCTTTGTACTTCCGGTATTGGATCTTACTAGAAGCTTCGATATCATTCTTTGCCTATGCTCACTTCCTGTTCTAAGCTCCGCCCCTCGTCAATCAGATTCAAATGTTTTTAATACGTATTTTTTTTATCTCTGCCGATTGGCGTTTTTCAATTTTTGGCACCCCCTCCACTTCGTTCCCAGTCAGTGCTGAAGCTGCGCGCTCACACACAGACACTGAGACGTTTGCCACAAGAGTGTAAGGTGATCGCTTGGCTTGCTGCTGTGATAAATGTACAAAATGCGTACATCTAAAGTTACGATATGAAGAAAATATCGTCTTTAAAAATTGTGATGATCTGAGATTATTATATTACTGTCATTACAGCAAAAAATGAAATTCTTTTCCAACAGCGTAGTTAATAAGACGGTTGTGTGTGATGGTAGTTTCTCTGGAACCTGGCATTCATGGCAAGAATGCTTATTTTATTCAAGTGGTGATACTTCTTTAGTTTTACAAATTGCTTGATAAAGTCATATGTTTTATGTTAGCTTTAAAATATCAACATATCCGAGTTTCCCAAGAGAAGAAAAAAACTTCAGTAATATTTATGATGGCGTTTATTTAAAAATGTCAGTTGTGTACTTATAATTTAAGAAATAGAGGTGGATCTATAAAGAAGAGATTCCCTCAGAAATACTTCTTTTTCAAGATTCTTTATAAATAAAGATTAATATTGAAGCTGCAAAATTTTAGTGCAAGTTCTTTTAGTCACGTCTCTCACTTATGTTCCTTTTTAGGTTGATGCAGGTAATATTTTAATTTTATCTTCATTGTTCTTGATTATAAATTTGCATGAATAATTTATTTAACATGTCTTTGTTTTAATAATTAATGTCATGTCGAAGTGGTCTTTTGCGGCCATAACAACACTGTACCCACTATGCTCTCTTGATCACAAACCAAATATATATATTATCTGGAATATTAACAAGATTCCAGTGTTTGAAAAAAGGGAACTTATCGTCCAACCACCACATCATCATTTACAGAAACATACACATTTGTGCTTGAAAGAAATTCATCTAAGTTTGCGGTTATTAGCGGCTATTGTTTTCAAAGTTATTAACTACATATCTTGAACTCTCAATTCATGGACAAAATATCATCGGATCTCACCCTTAAGGTTAACTAACTCCTTATGGAATATTTAAATTAAAAATACAATTTTCCAAACTATACGGTACATTTCATGTCGCTTCATCATATATTTTAATTAAGTAAATATAAACATATTCATGTGAAATATAAACATACCTATCTGGTCTTTCATAATACATAACTATTTTATATAAGTAAAAATTTTGAACAAAAAAAAATCACTCTGAAATAAGCAGTCACAAAGTTGTCGTTGAAAGCACAGATAAACAACCTACTGCTACAAGTAAGTATTAACTTGTTTGGCACTAATTTGCTTGCACATGGAAAAAGTTTACAACTGTAAGGAGATTTCCCAACTGTTTACCTGCACAGTGAGCTGCATATTTTTCTCCTCAACTGTATTTTGAAATTTTGACTTTTGGCCGGCTAAATCCGCTAAATGCCCCACTATGCATCGGATAGAGAAAAATCCCGCTGTCATTGTGATGTATAATATACTGCTATAACTATGATTTTTGATAATAAAATTTGGAATTTTATCCCTATTTTGGACAAAAAGATTTCCAGTGGTATGTTTTTCATCTTGGCGACTGGTATATTATACTATCGTTTGGTTAGCGGTTTGTATCAATTAAAGATTAAAAAAAAAAAATACAAACACCTCGGAAATAAATAAAAACCTACTACTGATTTTATTTAAACTACAAATAAAAAAGTTTTAATGGAAAATAATATTATAAAACGAATATATTTAATTTAAATACGAAAGGAATGTTTGTACGGCTTAAAAAAGATTCAGTGTCAAACGTGATCATTTAAACAATATTTGGCAATTTATCACTTTTGTTGCCTATATTTGGCGACTGGATAAAAAAAAACAGAAATTTTAGGGCTATGATATACTACTATATATGATCACCATGAATGTCGCAGCAGACTTTTTTTAATATATATTTTTTATATGTATTATAAATTTCATCTCTCATTTACAGGCAATTTTTGCATTTCCAGTTAAATTTTTATGTATAACGTTGCCACGTTTTACTTGGTAGAATTTAAAAAAAAATTCTAATGTAATCTGTAATTTTTTGTTTGTGAAAATTAAAAATGATGTTGAGTTTGAACCTTACAGATAAATAAATGTATTTAGAGGTATCTTTAAAACATCATGTCACCCTTGCAAAACTGGAGCGGGTTGCTAGAATTTTGATATATTAATAAATAGTTACAGATATCTCTATATATTAGACATTTAAACAAACCTGTCTAAAACAATAACAGCAATTTCTTCTCGAAACTATACAGATCTAGGATAAGAAAAATTATACTTAAGACATTCAGTAAAGACACTGAATTATTCACAAAAATTTTTAAGAATATACTATCTTAAAAAATTGTCATATTTCCATACGACAATTTGTGCCAGAAATTTTTTTGAAAGAACAACAAGGGAAAAAAATCAAATTTATTGTACGTATACATATCATTCTGAACACGAACTGAATGGTCAAACAACTCCAAATTAATAAATAAGTGGATTTAAAAATGTGGATGTATTTTTCTGTTAGCTAATGAGATTATTAAAATAAGATGGAAAAAGATAAAAAGATAGCTATACAAATTTTATTATGGCTATAAAATTAATTATTCAAAAATAAACTTAATTAATCAAACGTTTTTAAATTAAAATTAATTTTACAAAATATTTAAATTCTTCAGTAATTATAACTGTGGATAAATAACATTATCATAAATAAACTTGCGATAGCAACGAAAATTAACAGATATTTTAAAGCAGATAAATTTATTTTAAATTTCTTATAGAGTTCCTTGAGCATATGCTATATAAATTTCATGCATTTGACTAAAGGATCTCAAAAATTCGAAAAGGAAATATCATAAATAGCAAATTGATAATTTTATGTAACATCTATAAATAAATTATGAGATATATTTTTTTATAATAAAACTCAAAAGTTCAAGAATTTAATTTGCTGAACCGCATGGAAAATAAATAATATTGAAATTTTACGCCTGGCTTACATAATAACTCAATATAACCAAACCATCATTTATAATTATGTGTATTGCGGCAGTATACAGATAACAACGTAAATTCAATAAAATATTAGGAGATATATATTGTTGATATTCAATCCTGATAATGGAAAGTGCGAAAAATATATTCCAGTGTCGTAAAAAAATAATAATGTTCACTTCCAAGGACTACATATAACTAAATATACATGGATAATATATTACAAAATATTCCCAGTACCGTACATGAAATTAAAGTTAACTTTGAAGAATCTGTATAAAAATACACACGGAAAGTATTGTGACAAATTCCTTTTCAAAACTTTGCTTTATTGAAAATGATATAATATCAGAATTCATAAGCGAGATTCACAAGAATTTTCCTTGCATTGGCAGAATAATAATGGTGAAACTATGTTATGTAGCAAAATATATACAAAAAAAGTAATTGCATCTGAGATATAACGCTATAAAATTTTGAAAAATATTGTATTTTAACACTTTCTAACAAAGTTGAGAACATCTTTATAACTTTGGTTCGTCTGTCTCTCCCTATGTATGTATGTAATTATACATGTATGTATCTATGTATCACTTTTCTTATTTTGTTTATTCCTACTCTTGGCTATCACCACCTTCTTAAGCACTTTCATAAGGTAGATGAAAGCGCTTACTTCTGTCCTGCCTATATGCACGTAGTCTATCTTTCGTAAACATGCTTGGATTGCTACGAAGTTTAAATATGTTACTAAGGATTACTGCAGCACGTACCCTACTGAAAATGATGCATATAATATTTATAATTTTTTACAGTTATACACAAAATAATTCGAATACATTGCAGGCTATTAACGATAATTGTTTGCTGTGCGTTTTAATGTTGTCGAGCTATTTCATATGAAACAGAATTGATGATAATTGCTTTGCTACACATATTCTTCGTAAAGAATACTATATGTAGTATTTATAGCTCTTTTCAGCAAAATATTAAAGAATTCTCTGTTGCCGCTAATTCCTTATTTTCTTTTAATGATATTAAACTATTTCGAACAGAACGAAGCCGATATATGTTATTGAATTTCACGACATCATATTCCGTATACAAAAAAATGTATTTAACGTTTACTATTATTTTACAGGGCCACACACAAAATTACATTCTGAATTATATTATTGCATATCAGATGTAATAATGTGATACACTTTGAACTCACCTATATTTACATAACTAAATATGACGTTATACCATGTTTTCGCACTAGAGAAAAATTAAAAAATCTCAACTAAAGCATTCAAGAAATGTGTGAAACATGAAAGTAAAGAATATACATGTTCCAAAATTTGAATTTAAACTGAAATTAAAATGGTGCATGTAGTAGATATACAGGGTTTGCTAAAAGTATTGGGAAAGAAATGAAAGAATCCAAGAAATGATGAAAAAAAACCCCAATTAATATGGTATGGTTATGTTAAAAGAATGAGTGACGAAAGACTACCCAAAATCGCATTTAATTATAAAACAAATCAAAAAAGGAAACGGGGAAAACCACGGAAGAACTGGATGGAAGACATAGAAAAAGTGATGAGTGATAGAGGTCTGGAGATGGAATGGAACCTTGACCGGAAGAAATGGAATAGTTTCTTGTAGAGTTTTCGGAAGCCGACACCTGACACCATAAACCGAGTTTATATACATAAATTGGGAAAGATAAATCGGCACTTATTTATTGAAGCGCGTTTTCATTGATATTATGCATTAACAAGCTCTACTAAATGTTTGTGTGCTATGCAGTTCATATATCATCTATAATTCTTATATAGGATCATCTAATATAATTGGAATGCATTACAGTAATTTTCAAATACTTTTTCATGATGTTACACGATTTTGAAAAGAACAAAATTTTACAGCAGTTACCACATGACAAAAAATTGTTCACCCACAGAGATTCTATTTTTGCTGTATAAGTAGTTTTACAGGCAGTTGTGCATAAAGAGAAAATGTATTGGCTGGTATAGAGGTTGATCTTGACTAAGATTTCATAGCATGTGTACTGGAAAGTGTTCCATCATGTATGCACAGTCTTTTTTTTATTATTTGTTATTGGAGTATCAAGGAAATTTAATTTAAAACAGTTCTGCTCTTAAAGTTCATCAAAAATGAACTCTGGTCAGAAGTTATTGTAATTGTTAATTATTAGTTATAGAAAAACAGATGATTAATGCATAAATTTAATTATATGAAAGTTTAATAAAACGGGATTGTTATTTATTCTTATTTTTCCACGATAAAGACATTTATCCTGTTTTCCCGTTTTTATTTGAATATTTTGTATTAAGACATTTTGTCACTGTGATACTCATAGCTATTCTGATAGCTGTATATTGTATATTGCGAAATCAGCAAATGAAAACTGTAAAATAAAAACAAATACAGTTTAATTAACTTGTGCAATATTATAAATTTCAGTTTTATTATAGCTAACTGAATTGTGTATAGTTTACGATGCTGCTTGTTTTAGGATGAAAAAAAAATCACTTATTTTCAGATTTTACTCAAGCGCCAAAGTGCTTAAGATAAATATATTTTTATTTTTAAAATTTTGCTTTCTGTATTATATCTATATAAATCTTTTATAATGTCAATTCTTTTTTAAACATTTAATTAAAAAAAAATTTTAACGTTTTTTGCCTGACCAAAAATCAGTGTTTTGTAGGAGCTAGCTGATTGAGTTGAAACTCGGGAGTTTGACTCATTTTCTGTGAGTTTTAAGTTGACATTTATTCGCTTTTTGAAAAAAGACACTGAGTTAAGTTAGACTCAAAATCCGAGAGTTTGAGTTAAAATTACATTTCAAACTTATAAAAAAATTTATACAATTTCCTGAAATTTTTTCCCATTATTTAAATCAAGTTTTCTTTACTTTAAAAGGCATTTTTCACAAACTAACGGAACTCCAATGTCGAATTCAGAGAAAACATGTGTAGTAAACTTCTGATTTTGAAAACATGCATATTTTCGTATCATATCTTAGAATTATTTGACAAGGAGATGTGGGCGATTTGTAATTTCATTAGTCTCAAAGTAAAAAAGACGTGATAGCACTAAAAACTAAAAAAAAATTAAAAATATCTACACTTTTAATGTTCTTAATGATAAGTCACATTTTGAGGAGGAAAATACCCTGAGAACTTAACACTAAAAACCACTGAAATAATTTAAGAATTTGAAATTTATTGACAGAAATTAGTTACATAAGTGAGTTTCGCTGAAGTATTTTGTCTTCTTCCAATAGTAAATTAATTAAAGGTATTTTGCTATCACTGTAGTAAGTTCTAAAATTAAGCAAAATATGTTTTTTTTTTTTTCTCACGATTTTCTATTTCTTAATAATATTTATTTTCATTTTTAAAAAGGAATACTTGGTAAGCTTTCTTCTTTTGTAAAAATGAATTTGAAATGAGCAATTTGTTTTATTCATTTTTCAGAAAGTGAATTTGCGTTTGAATGAGTTTCTATCGCTTATTTTATTTATTTATTTTTGTTGTTGTTGAATTTGCACAACATTGTTTAAAAACTGATATATCTTCTTAGAAATCAAAACTTAGCTTACTTTTTTATTTTTGACTGTAGGAAAATATATATATATATATATATATATATATATATATATATATATATATATATATATATATATATATATATATATATATATATATATATTTGTGATAGAAATTTTCAAGAATATTTATTTTAAAAATTTTAATAATTTTCAAAAGAAATAATATTTTTATGAGTATTTTTGTATTAAAAGAATAATATTTTAAAAGTCTCTAAAAAGTAAAATTCCCGAAGATATTTTAAAGAATAACTGAAAAACATTGTACAAAGTTTCGTAACTATATTTCTTATACAGTTTAATTTACAATACATTTTTACATAAGTGCATTTAAATCCTGGAAGAAAGCACGGCAACTAGAGACAATATAGCACAAAAGTTTTTATAAATTAAAATTTTATTATCGTATTTACATGCGGTTTTCGTCATTTTATAGAGTATTTATTAAGATAAAAAAAATATATATATTTTATTATTAACTTTATTTATGTATGCACCACTTATATATTTCTAAGATAAAAACTAAAAAATCTTTTTTTCGAGATTTTTTATTTTGTAAACTATTTTAGAGGGACATTTTACTTTATAAGGTCAAAAAGTAGGCTTTTTAAAACTTTTTTTTGTATGTAAAGATGAAATTTTGTAATCGATTTTGCACTCACTTCTTGATAGGCTAGAAATATAAAAAATTATATTCACAGGTGTGTTTCCGATGACAATACAACACTTTAATATTTTTAGAACTTAATTATAAATTAATAAATTAATTTTAAGGTATTTTCCCGTTAGCCGACCACAGGTGATAAATCGCCAAATATTCTTTATTGTTACAACTAACTGCATGCGAGTGACAACGAAATTGGATTTAATTATGCGCTAAATCACGCTCGCCAAAATAAGTCAACGAACTGTGAAACTCTAACAACGAAATATTTTAAACACTAAAAAATAGAAAATGTAAATAAAAAAATAAAGAATGTTTATAAGAATATTCAAATGCATTATCAATTATGAGTTTTGACATTTAAGTTTACGTTTTTATGGCCTTGATATTACGTCTATTTTAAGAAAGTTTTTATCACACAACTCATCCAGAGTGAGGAGAAAAAGTACATTATGTCTTTTTACATTAAGTAAATATTTGTAGAAAGAAAATGAGTTTTATTTCATTTAATGTTAGTTTTTTTTTTTTCGCTAATCGCAATGCAGTCTTCATTTATAAATTCGATTATAAATATGTTAATTTTAATATTGAAGCGGAAAAAATTGCAGCTTCGTAATATTGACTGAACCATGTTTAATCAGTACATAAAAAACGTACTAGATAGTAAAGACAAAACAAACAATGATGAATATTAAAAGAAAATAGAGCATTGAAAAATTTCAAGAAAGGCCTCAAATTCTTATTCATTGATTGAGCACCAAATTTAGTTTAGCTTCAATCTTCTTTAGCCTCAAGTATACGGCGAATTCTTAGGCGACAGCTTAAGTTCATTGTGATTTTTCAGTTGATTGATTTTTAAGAGCAATTGATTTCGCAGTCGGTTATTCTAACAGGCACCAGTTACTGAATAATTTAATATTTTGTAGATAATTGTTATATAGCATAATAACTAACATTCTTCATTTTCTTTAAGTGAGGGAGTTGCTCATTTCTTTCAGTCGCCGAAAAATGCCGTGTTATTTATAATAAAACACTCCAATCACGAAAAACAAAACTATCGTTGCAGCGTTGTTTTGTTGTAGATTAGGATTATGAAAAAATTTATTTTAGCATTTGTTACTTTCATTGTTGAAAAAAAATATTGACATATTTTAAATTTTATTGATACACTAAATAATTTTAATTTTATCATATTTAATTTTATTATGATATGATTAATTTCCGTAATAAAATAAGTACAATTTAAGTTGGCAAAATTTTACCTTTTGTTGACATTTACTGAAAATTCCAAAGGGAAACTTAAGCCTAGCATTGAAAATTTCAGAACTTGATATCCATGATTAGACTCTTTTCCATTTAATATCTGTTTCTCCGGAAACATCTATCCAAAAAACTGTCGGTAGATTATATGATTTCTATAATTAAACAATTTTAGTACAGAAATTTGGTTTTTAAATTCAGTAATACGGAAATAATATGACTCCATCATAAATATGACGTAAACACAATGGCAACCAAGGATCATTATGGAATATCATTGAACTAATTATGCGAGATAGGATTTAATAGAATGAAGAATGTGACTATAACTTGGTCATAGAGGTTATAAAATGTCATATACGTCACATATGACTATAACGTCATACATGTCAGATAACTTGGCGAAACATCTCAGTTGCATAACGTTTAAATCTCGGAAGCTGCTATAACAAGGAAGTATCGATTTTAAAAAATCAAATTACTTAATAAATATTTTTATTAATATCTTTTTAAGTTTTGATTCGATTTTCATAAAATTTGAAATGACTCGACAAAATTCTACTACGATTATATATATTAAATTTCAAACTATTCGGTTGGGTAGTTTTTGTGCTGTTATATGCGGACAGACAGATGGACCAAACGACGACTATAGGTGTTACGTATTTATATACAATTACGAACGCACCTAAAAAGAGAAATGGTACTTGATTTAACAAGAAGGTTTACGAAAATATAATATACCCTCTAGCGAGTTACCTATGATTCCGTAAAAAACGTCCGTTATCTGCAGAAACCTCATAAACTAATAGATTTCCGAGATTTTAAAAAGGATTTCTGAAACAAAAGTATCCTTTGATACCTGTAATTTTCGGAAATATTACGGGGTAGTTTTTACTTTCTATCATTCAGTTTTATCATCCCGGAATCAAGAGAAAATATTGATTTTTCAGATGCTATCAATTCAAAAATTTTGATCTGCGTAACAGTACACTCCAAAAACAATTGTTGATTTTACGGTATAATACTAGCACCCCAGCTGTAGTAAAATAAGCAGTAATGCATGTGAGGCAGTGTATTACTGCTTATTTTACTGTTTATTACTGTTAGTTTTACGGTATATTACTGACAGCTGGAGTGCCAGTATTACACCGTAAAATCCACATTTTTTTTTTGCAGTGTATTTTTACACGCAAGATGTAGAGTATAATGTTCATTTGATATTGTTAATTTATTATTTTTAACATGTTTGTTGAGCATAAAACATTGTACAAAACATTCTTTACACGTCATTTTTGAAAAAACTGCTGACAACATTTTATAAGCGTAAACATAAATACAAATAAAATTATGAAAAAGTAAATCATTATTAAAATCCAAAAATTATTTAAATGGCATTATTAATCCGTTTTATAATAGTTGGGATGTATGTAATTTACTGTTTTCTAATCTCAATATGAGAAGTTAACCACTATTTCTAATATAAAAAAAAGTACCATGCTAAATATTTTCGTTTTGAAATTACTTATCACTTATTGAATCATAATTTGATATACTTCAAATTTTATTGATACATTACATAATTTTACTTTTTTATCCAAGATAAAAATAGAAGACAGAATTTCCGTAAAAATGTGTACATTCTGCACATTACCTTTTTTATTTATTTCTCTGATTAATCTTACCCCCTAAGTTAAATAATATATAATCTCGTTACATACGCATTGAATAGTTACCGCATATGAACATTATTGAAATGTTTGATTTGTTGTTAAAATTCCATCTGGCATTTCAGAAGGTTTAAAAAATATCTTTGTAAAAAATAATATTTTAACTAAGGTGGTTTTGTTACCTTAAACATAAGTAAACTTTATTGATTTTAATGTTGAAAATTTCTATGTAGAGGAAATGTTAAATAAAGTCAAAATTTTCTTGTTTAAATAAATTAATATTAATTTTGATATGTATTTTCAGGTAGCAGAATTTTTAGTAATTTCCTGGAAATTATTTAGTTTCTATCTTAAAATACTCATAATACGATGAATTTAACTTAACGGAATTGGTTTAAATATTCAAGCTAACATAACATACATACAGCATATGCAGTTAACTATTGTTCACCTTTCATTTTTAATTTGGTTTCTGTAGAAGTGGACCCATTTTGTAATCACTTCTATCTATATAAGAAGTAAAACTTAAACTTGTTATCACGATAACATGCAAAATGCTGAACCAAATTGAAAAAAAAAGTGGATTTATCTTCCCTCTATCTTGGATTTATTCGTTCATCCAAATCCATTCGAAAACAATGACCCTTTGAAAATCCGAATCACATGATAGTCGATGTGTGACAGTCGTGATAATACATAACATACAGCATAAAATATTTCATTTAAAAGTCATTGAAACTTACAGAGAAAATGGATAGAGAGAGGAAAACACGACTGCAGTTTCGAATGCAATTAATTTATTGCTCCCTTTGTCAGGCAACACAGAATGCGCTAACAGCGGTAATATACCAAACTATTTCCATGATTATTATTACGAAAAAATGTAATAATTTTCATTATACATTGGAATAGATCTTCACAAAACTGGAAATCTCAAGCTTCTAAAAAAACGGTACAAGGAAAATTTCTAGAGCATCTCCATTCTATTTGTTTGCTTTTATTGCTATAATAGCGAGTTAGAATTGTTTAAACACATATGTAGACTTCCGTTCTTTCTTGTTTTATTAACATGATATTCGAACATGATTACAATTTTATCTCAGAATGATGTGCTTCGATGTCTACGATACAAAATAATGCAAATAGATTAAAACTCTTGCTCCGAAGTCAAATGGGAGAGTAAATAATTCCGTAATAATCTATAATATTGTATTAATAGAAGAGGTTAAGGAAATAAAATATATAAGATATTCGTAAGCCGTTTCAAGAAAAAATGACAGGAGAGACAGCACCAAACATTATGAACAATTTTTGCATACAGAATCTTGGTCGCAATTTATTTATTCAATCAAAAGTATAGGATATCTTACTACAAGGATTTTTGCTTATAATGTTTAACAATAATGACGATATTTTATCAAAACTCGACAAAAAAAAATTGTTCGTGGAAAGTGCTACACTGCAAAAAATAATTGTTGATTTTACAGTATAATACTGGCAGCTGGGTGCCAGTTTTATACTGTAAAATCAACAATTATTTTTTGCAGTGTAGAAGAGCTTTGTAATTTAGTCAGAGACACTGTACGTACTGTCAGCTACATTCATAATTATGAAACGTGTAGCTGTTTTTTGGATAGGAATGGTGGTTACTTACAGCAGTTCTCGTGATGTCATCAATTTTCACGGAAAGCAGACTAATTCAGACTAAGAAAATGCTGTTACAATAACCTTTATTATTGGTAAAGTTATGAACGAAAATCGGGGTTTCACTTCTAATAAGACATTCTGTATTTTGTTTGAATAAGTTGACTGCGATCCTAGTTTCTTATAAAAAATTGTTCATTTTGATTGGTATTATCACTACTCTTATTTTGTTGGAATAATTAACAAGCATCATGTATTGTATATTTTTGTCAAAAACTGTTAAGTCCTTACCACAAATAAAGAATAATCTACAAAGTAAAAAGAAGGAAATTTATAAGACAAAAGTAAACATGAATTTTGATTAAGAGTTGTGGTTATATTCTGTGTGCGTGGGGAGGGATGTCTTTTAATTTAATTAACATTTAATATTGAATATTGTACTACTCGTTAGCCATCGGCATACAAATTAAAAAAAAACTTTCCAAAATCAGATAAATCTTTTTTTAATGCATTCATAATATAGTTGTCTAAATCATATAAATATATATATATATATATATATGCATTATTTCATTTTCTCGAAAAAATAAGGTAAATATAGTATTTTACTATAATTTTCCAATAACACAGTACTGAGTGAAAGAGAGTAACTGCGATAATTTACATTTTTTAATGCGTTATTCTGGTATTTTTTTTTTAAGCGTCAGGTTTGTGAAACGTATTGGAAACTAAAATAAAACTGACATTATAACTGTTAAAATAAGGATATAAACACTATTTTCTATCGAGAGGTAAGTTGCTTACCTAGAATTGCATATATAAGGTAAAGCTAGGATAGTCTGCGCACAATTCAAAAGAATAACAATAAAAAATCTAAATATTAATTTTTTGCTAAACTATCCATGAATAATTTTTACTTCATTTGTTTTTTATGCATTTCCATTGCTATTTTGTTGTTATGTTGCAATTTAATAGAACAGTTGTAATAAAACCAAAAAAGTTATTTTGCGCAATCTGTCCTTACAGGGTTGGTGTGATTGCGCACATGGGTAGGAGAGATTGTTACTAACAATAACTACAATTAAATTGTTAACAATAATAATTACACTTAAATGACATTGTTGTAAGGTTTTTGTGAACAAATATTATTGTATTAGGAGTGAATATTTCAACCTAA
This sequence comes from Maratus michaelseni, assembly GCA_963931845.1. Lineage (NCBI taxonomy): Eukaryota > Metazoa > Arthropoda > Arachnida > Araneae > Salticidae > Maratus > Maratus michaelseni. Next base: position 256,180,027 of record OZ007591.1, read on the forward strand.
TGATTAAAGAATCAGAAAAAGGAAATAATTTTAAAGACGATTAAAAATTTTTAATTAAAGGGAAAAAAATTAAAGAATCAGAAAAAGCAAGTCCAGTAAGATTACAAAATAACATTAAGTTACTTGATAACACGTTTAACTTAAAATTAGTCCATTTCTATTTTTAATTTTTTTAGGCAAATTTACCAATAAGCTGCGTAATCTCTCCTAGCATGGAAACTAATAGAAACAATGCGCCATCTCTCCTAAGTAGCAGATGCGCAAACTCTCCAGTTTCGGTAGGAGAGATTGCGCGGCCATTTATTTAAACATTTCCGCTACTAAAACGAACTTTTGATTTTCACATTGTTAGTCTAGATTAGTAGCTTATGAGAAATCGTTTAAGTTTAAAATATTTTGTACTACTGACATTGTATAGAAATTCTGATGAATAGATATGAAAGTTCAAGCACTTACTTTGGGAAAACAAAACAAAATAGCAATGCTTTATCTTAGACGCTTAAAACAATCAACGTGCACTTTCAAGTAGACACTCCACTACTGCTGTTGTACAACTATCTGGAGTGCTGTACTCTCATTCTACTCCTTCCCCCCCCCCCCCCCCCGAAACTCTATGTGCGCAATCTCTCCGATCGCGCCATCTCTCCTGGCTTTACCTTATGCAGTCATTTGTTAGTATTTAGCACATCTAAAAGGACAGAAAATATGTTTTCAATTTTAATCTAACATACGGACCCTAAATACCAGGCTTACCAAATTTGTATTTTAATAAATTAGAAATTTTAGTGCGTGAAGTAAGAAAAAGTGGGATTTGGTCATAAAAAACAGAGCAAATTTAAATGAACATTTTAATATATCTATGACATTATTCAGTGTGTATTAAATTCTATTGGTGAAACACAAACTAAAAAATTATTTAACTATCAAAATAATACTATTAAACAAATAATTATTGTTCAAAAGACGTAACAAATTGTATTCTGCTGAAATTTTTACTCCTCGGAGATATTCTTCCGATTCCTTAAGTTTATTGCTAAGTACTATACATGGCGGAATGAAATAATTCGAAATTTATCACCCAACAGCGGTGATCTATTCTTTGCTTTAGATAGTTTTAAATATTTTTTAGAAAAGTTCACTTCGCCATAGAATTTGGATGCTTAAAAAAATCAATATAAAAAAAATTCTGGTTATTTGAGACACATTTATTTGGGATAGCTCTTTAACTGGGGCAAAATGAGGAAAACGAAATAAAAAATATCAATAACTTTACGTCTGATAAAGGGGGCAGCCGCTTTTTGCGTAGATATAGTGGCCGATATTTTGGTCAGCCACTTTATTACCACAAATCGCGCTGAGCTGATATCAGTTAATCGGAATCCACTCTGTATATTTCTAGTGTATTTTTCTGAAATTTTGATCAAATGTTAATTCTATTTGTATGCCTTTAAATCTTTTTTTTTTTTTTTTTTTTTTTTTTGCAATTACATTAATAGAAGGTTTCAACAAATAAAATTTCTAGTACAGCAGTTTCATTCTTTGGATGCTCTACAAGAAATTGGGTGATATTGTATTATTATGTAGTTACGGGCCTGAACGATTTATACTATGAAGAATTGTGAAAATACCTGTCCTGCGTGGGGCATTTAAATTTAAATACACACACACACAAAAAAATGAAATGGTAACTCTGCTTCACACGCTGCGGCTTCATAGTTTCTAATATTATGTGATAAACAAAAGTCAGACACAGGAAAAAGTTTTAAAGGATTTTAGACTAAGCTGGTTCCAATGGAGATCAAAATGTTTCTATAAAATAATAATTAATAATTGTGTTATTAATCCTTGTTTAATATTTCAAACACATTTTAATGCAAAATATTCATAAGCTTTATATTTATGCTTTTATCATATAAATTAAAAGGAAAAAAAATAATGAAATACACAAATTATGCTTGCCAAAATAAGCGACGTTTCTCCTTAATATTGTCTTTTTCCAATTTTCAAAAGTTCATTTCTCATAAACTAATCATTCAAAAATTATAAAAAGTTTTATTTTATATTAATTAAATATGTAATAAAATTATTGTGCTACCATAGATTTTTTTAACAAACGTGGGTTTAATTTAGATGATCCTTTATCACAAAATAAAATGCATTTTTTAAAAACTTCAAAGCATCCAATTGAAATACTTCCTTTTATCCGTGCACCAATTAAAGTAAAAATTATAGCTTGCATTCGAATTTTTATTTTTATTTTTATTTTTATTTTCTTTACTTTCCAATGTACAATTTATTTTTTAAATTAAATTAGTATTCACTGCAAGATAAGCTAATATTGTATTTTGACATAAAAATATAATCATATCCTACGTTACTTTAATTGGTACAGTCTAATCACTGAAATGTATTTTACTAGTGCTTTATCGGTAACTCTAATAATGTACTTAGCGATCTATCATTAGTATATTTCTTTTACAGCTCATATTGGTGAATTTAAAACTTACGCCAATAATTAATTATTTCACAAACTGCAAAATTAATTAAGCTTTCAAACTATTATTATATCTAAACTATTATCATATTGTATATTTTAAATATAAATTTTAAACATGAAATATTCTACATGGTGTATTCACAACGAGGCATTTAAAGTAATATTCTTTAACTTTGCACATATTATCAGCGTGAATATAATTTTAAATTTCAGCGAAATAGAAATTTATTAAAATTTACATGCCTTTTAAATTCCATACATCCTTAATGGTCTCCATGTTAAACATTGCCGTTTAAATTAAGAAAGCATCAACAAATTAACTAAATTATTATTCGATTTTTAAAATTATAAGAAACGTTTTAAAGATTCACGTGCTTACATTTGTAGTGCTAATGTAAATATTTGTGAAATAGCGTCTTCTTAGATAAATATTGAACGCTGAATTATTCCGTTACAAATGGCATGGAGAATAGCTAATTAACAGAACGAAAAATGTACTTTTCTGTTATTTAATTAAATGGTAAGTAATCATTTTTTTCTACTTCCATACGTTTTTTGTTATTTTTTCCTCATAAAAGGAAAAGTAAATAGTATTTTTTACTTGCGTAAAAATTTCAAAACTAATTATGAATATTTTTTTTCAATGAATGTAAGTTCTTTAACATGTAAAAAAAAATATGTGTAGACTTTAAAAAAAAAAAAAAAAAAAAAAAATTGAATTTTTGGATTTTTTTTCTCGTTAAATTATTTTTACACTTTCTTAGAAATTTAATATTTTATACTTCTTATGAGCATGAAGGAAAATCATGCGTTGCACATATATTATGAACATTTATATATTCACACACACATACATATATACATTTTAAGAGAATACTTAGAATACAAGTTGTAAATTTCCAACTGGACGAAAAATGTCCGGGCCAGGATTCGAACCTGGGATCGCTTGGCTGAAGCCGCCACGCTCTACCACTGAGCTATCCCGGTCGAATCTGGAGGGCATAATTCATCCAGTTAAAAAAAATATGTGTAGACTTTAAAAAAAAAAAAAAAAAAAAAAAAAATAATAATAATAATCCAGAGAATACTTAGAAGCCTATCGTAATTTATGTAAAAATTTAACAAATAGAGGAAGTATACTTAGAAGCCATTAAATCTACATTATAGAAGGCAAATACATCCAAAACTAAATATCTGTATTTTAAATCAAAAACATTTCTGTGAGTAAGGCTGATGTCATACTGACGTTGGCAACACCTGACTAATAAATTTCGCTTTTACAACTATTTTTTTTTAACTTCTAAACATCGCGCAGTTTCAGTTTTTACACCGCGTCGAAAACCTAGAAAAAAAGGTTCTTTCAAATGCAATTTGTTTAAAAACTGTATCTCAATTTACTGATTTTTTATGGTTTAAAAAAAATTAAAGCATGAATTATTTTTTAATCTACATCTATCGCTTGTAGCAAGACTACGAAAGATTAACCCGTCTGCAACTTAAATCAATATAAATGCATCGTTTCATGCTTGCCACTGAAGATGTGTGCTCATGGTTGACTTTCCATCTTGTGTTGCAAAGTCGCAGCCGTGCCAACACTTAGGAGTGAGAAAATGCTATAAATGTCGTCCGGATAGCCCCAAATGGCGTAATATCAAAGGTTCCGGGTTCGATCCCCGGTCTGGACATTTTTTTTCCTTCTGTTGGTTATACGCTGAGTAATAAGTGATAATTCATATCCTTTGTTATGCATTTCTTTCCGGTTATTATTCCAAAACAAAATTAAAACTTCATCAATAGCGATATATTCGGCTATTAACCCCTTGAATTCTTCTAATATAAAAGTACCGTTTTTAATAAATTTGAAAACTTTACTTGGTGGATAGTTTTCATTAAAAAAAAATGCTTTTTGGTGTCGTTAGTGAGCAATCTAAATATATATATATATATAAAGAAACCATTAGAGTTTCCAATTAAAGAAAAATTGTTTTCATCTATGTTCTGTGACCCGGGATGGCATATATCTACCAATGTTTTTAATAAATCTGATACAAAGTCCAGCGACGGCCTGAAAGCTGTTCGGTATGTCTGCAAACCATCTTTCGACTTTCCAACTACACGACAAAGTTAGCAGGTTCTGACGTTTATTAACTTCTGGTCGTTGTCTAATGTCATGATATAATTTGGCAGCTTGATTACAAAATTTTGATTAAAAAATCACCGGAATAACTTTTTCATTTTTTATTTAATTTTTTTTCTGTATTTTTCCGGTAGGCATTTTTAACCCTCTGACCGCTTAACACGTTGACGGATAATAGGAACAAGTGAAGTTCGAAAATTGACACCATATGTTTTTGTAATTTTTAGAATATTAGAAGTATAGTTTTACTCTTTCTGCTTAAATAAACTTAATTTTGATTAATTCAGCACCTTTTATTAGGTTGCACTACTCCCTTCACAACCACGTCAGGGTGGCTAGTGATCAGGGAAAAATACAGTAAAAAAAAAAGTGATAAACACCAGTATATTCCTATAGAAAAAATTATGTTGACTATTCGATCAAATAATCAATTTGAATTTTTCTATAAGAATATGCTGGTAATTATAATTTTTTTTACTGTATTTTTCCCTGACCACTAGCCACCCTGCACGTGCATGCTGAAGCTGCAACTCGTATAACAGGTGAAAAACGAACTTCAACCTAAAAAATTGTTTCCAATACATGACACTGGGCTTCTACTTGTACGCCGGTAAATACACATTTGTGCTGCTATAGCCGCAGTGTCAAAAACCGACCGTTTCGTTTTGGGCGGCTATAGCCGTCATGCCACATTGTGAACTTCGCTTTGACGGCTATAGCCGCAAGTGACCGTCAACGTGTTAATTTAGTCCTTTCGACCAATATATAATCGACCAGTTTCTCCTTTTATTATTACATATTTCAAATCATCATGTACTTGAAATATGTAGTAAATTTATCATTTACATTTTCACAATTTGATTGGGGAATTTTTGAAGCACAATTACTTCAAAAAGTGTGTATTTTATAATTTTTTCTACAAATATCTTCCACGTGAAAATCGCGGGATAAGCGGTCTGAGGATTAATATCCTTTTTGAATGCACAACAATTACAAGTACAGTAGACTCCTGACTATCCGGCTCGCGACTATCCGTCCTCCATACAATCCGACCTAGTTAAAAAATCTCATCATAATAAAATAAGGAATTTGTGTTAAAAACGCAACTTACGACATGAAAAGCGTGGTTTCAAAAACTAAAAATTATCAGCTTTGACTCATGTATCTCAGATCTAATTTTTCACACATTTCTGATATTTGTGTAGACATTTATCAATGAACTGCGAAATAAATTTAAACTATTTTTTTTTTTAAGAATTAGGGGCGTTACGTTCAATTTTAACATTTTATCTATTTTAAAACTGTATTAGAGATAGGACAAGGTTTCTTTGGTGTTTTATGATCCACGTGGGCTATTATATCATCCCTTTTGATTGGCAGATTACGTTCAAATTCACCCTGTTTATTAGATCCTTTTTATTTTAATTTTTTGTTTGGCATCAACTATTTTTCCAATGTTTATGATTCCTAATACATTTAGATTATCTGATAAGTTATATTTATGAAGATGCTTTTCATATATATCTATTTTTTACTATAACAATTAATATAAAATATTACTAAATGCCATCTTTAAATCAGCGATTCGGTCATTTTTGCTATACGAACTTGTTAGATATATTTTGTTTATTTCAAAGGTTTATATATATACATATATATGTGTGTGTGTGTGTGTGTATTTAGAGAGAGACAACAATACCTGTCTTGACCACTTTTACATTTTAATGCTAATAGAAATTTTAAATGGAAATTAATAATTTAAACACATTGCATCTGTTGTTTAACTCATACTAATTATTTTATGTACAGCAAAAATAATTTGTATTTTTGCCCAGAAATGCATCAGTTTGCTTTAAATAAACAATTGTTTTTCATTAATTTGATTATTTAAATGTATATTAAAATATAATTAATTTACATAAAATAAATCTAAGCCTCAGTTTAATCCAATTTAAGTGTATACTGAAAAGGAATACTGATTGTAACATTCTTTTGAAATGTATCCATGTGTATGTTTAAATCGAAACGTAAACATTGAACAACATGAAAATAGAAAAATATTTTATAAATATTTTTCGAGCGAAATATACTTTTATTGTCATGGTATAAACTTTACGATAGGGTAAAAATATTCGTTTTAATGTATGCGATGCTCTTATTTGCATGAATATTTATTATAAAAAAAATTACATTTTTTGCCCTTGCAGATAAAACTTATTTGCATCGTTTATTTGAAATGCATTTTTTTTTTAGGATAACTGAAAATGTTTAAAAGCGTTTCGATAGAAGGGAATGAAAGAACTGAGTGTATACGAAATCTTCCAAAATGCTTTCGAATTTTTATTTATTTTCATTAAAAAAAAGGGGGAGCACGGGAATACAAACTCTTGAATTGTGCATTTAATGTTTCCAATTATATAAAACTGAATGAAAATGGCCTTTTTTCAAATTTTTACGTATGAAGAATTTTTTATGTTGATATTTATAATAAATTAAAATAAAAGAATGAAAATAAAAGCAAAATTATATAGCCAAATATAATATATATATATATATATATATATATATATATATATATATATATATATATAAATCCCATAATATATATATATATATATATATATATATATATATATATATATAATAATTATAACAATTATTCACCCAGAAAAAAGTTTTGTTGTATCAACAAAAATTTGGCTGACCCAACAAAACTTTTTGTTTAAATATGGGTCAATAGAAATTTTGTTTGAATCAACAAAAAAAAATATTGTTGATTTTTTTTGCAATTCCAAAAAAAAAAAATTGTATCGTCAGCAAAAAAATGTTTTGTTAATTCAAGTAAAATGGTTCAATTTTACTTGAATTAACAAAATTCTTTTTATTACATAGATCTATGCTATGTGTTATTTTAACAATCTATTTTCTTTTTTCAACAAAATATATTTTGTTTGTTTAAATAATAAAATATGTTATATTACAAACACTTTTGTTAAATGAACCAATCTAAATATGGAATTTTAACTATTTTTTAATTCATTTTCAGCAGTGAATTACGCCTGTAAACATTGAATAATAACAAGCGAATTTTATCCTTCTTTTTTTCAAGCGCAAACCAAGAGAGTGAAAATTGCCCGAGCCGGGAGTCGATCCCGGGTCCTCAGAACACCGCTCTGCGGCTCTACCACTGAGCTAGGAGGAACGATATCGGAGTTCGGCATTTCTCACTCTTATATATGTCGGAACGGCTGCAACCGCAGCACAAAATGGAAATGTCATCAGGAGCATGCAAATTTCTGCGGCAAACATAAGACGACAATACAAAGCCAAAAAAAAATTATAGTTACTTTAAAATATCGGGAAAAAAAACAATCTCTAAACAAGATTTAAGTATAATATGAACGTTTATTATAAAAAAAAAAAAAAGAGATTTGTTTTAATTTGCGTCATTTTAATTTTAAAAATATTTAATAGTGTATTTAAAATAAGTGTACAAAAGTTTACGAAGCAGTTATTTGTAAACGATGCTATTATGTTACATATTTTTTAAATAAAATGCAGGGCTAGATTAACTGAATCAAATCAAATCCTTCGCTGATAGCTTATTTGTAAATAAAGATTTTTATTGCACATTTTAGGAATGAGTGCATTTACGCTCTGAGTTACTTTAATACGTGTTAGATTCCTTTTAATTGTAGATCTTCTAAATTTTCTCAATGCCTTTAAAGGGGATGATGCCAGTGTAAAACATTCAAGAAAAGTAGGGTATATAAAAGGCCGATAGTAAAACACTTCGGCGTCGGCGTCGGCGTTAGTGGTGGTGGTGGTGGCGTCGGTGTTAGTGGTGGTGGTGGTGGCGTCGTTGTTAGTGGTGGTGGTGGCGTCGGCGTAGGGTGGTGGCGTAGATAAGATAAGGGGCGTCTGAGGTGGTGGTGCAGATAAGAGGCATGCGTCACTTGGGAGGGTGGATTGGGATGACTCATGGCAGGTTGGTAGAGATAAGGAGTATTATTTTAATGAGTTTTGATGGGGGGAATTATAAAATTTCGAAGCCTTTTTTTTTTTTTTTTTTCGCGGAGAATGGTCTACTAGAGTACGAGGTGACTTTCAACGGTTTTATTTTAGTGAATTAGAAATTTAATCAATTTTAATTTTAATTAATTTTAATTGTAGAACTTAGAAATTTTTCTAAGCCTTTATTTCAACTATAGTATGGTGCTAAATATTTTTCGAAGTATGCTGTGTGAATGAAATTTGTATTTAAAAATATTAATTAAAAAGGGTCATTCATTAATTTTAATGGGCGTACTTAAACATTTTTGCAATTTTTTTTCAACTAGAGTAGGTTTGATATACATGTTAGAGTATATTTGAGGTGAATTTTAAAAGTCAATAAGGGTTTAATTAAAAATAGTGATTAATTTTAATGGGAGAATTTAAGAAATTTTGGCGAGGATTTTTTTTTCTTAACGCGAGTACGCAGTTTGAAGGGTGGATGTGAATGAAAAATATTAACTAAAAAGGGTCATTCATTCATTTTAATGGGCGTACTTCAACATTTTTGGGGCAAACGGACGTGTATTAATGAATTTGATACAGGTTAGGGTACAAAATACAGGGTCCCGTATGAATTATACTGCACTCAATTGAATAGCTCCTCCCCCTCCCCCTCCCCCCTCCCTTTTTTTCACCCACAGACCTTCGATAGACTAACAATACGCACTTTAAAAAGTATAGAGTAATATAAAAAAAAGAATTCAACGTATATGTAAATAAACAAGAATGAAAAATCATGCGTAGTGTCATAATTCATGAATCACTTTCCAACAGGATCGAAATGGTATGCGAACAAAGTATAATTTTACCATCGAGTGCATAGTGAATTAAAATAGTGAACAGATCCCCTTTTTAATAAAAAGGCGCCCTTCACAAAAATCCAATTATGCATAAGGACCCTTCCTAAAATCAGATAATTTACACTTTATCCTGTTTTTTTTTCAATTCAAGTTAGGCTAAAAGTACAGCTTACACATCGATAGGTTCAAAATATAGAAATCCTTCAAAAGAAACTAGAAAAAGTTAAAGATTTAAGCCCTGCTCATAAAATAATGCGACTACCCAGCGACCTTCACAAATAATATAACCCTATTCCTATTGGAATCCCAGTGACCTTCACAAAATAAATCCAATAGATTCATGTTATTTTATGGCGACAGAAATACGAGAGACCTTTCATAATAATCCAAGATCACTGTTTGAAAGAAAAGGCCCCTTCGCAATGTACCTTGTAAAAATATTTTAAGAAATAGACTGCTTTTCTCAAATGAATACGAATTCATGCAATGTAAAAATATGTTTTACACGAATGCATTTTTAGTATAACGTTCAAAATATAGATTTTAGAAAAAAGATTCATGTTTCACCAAATTTATCATACAAATCTGTAAAATAGGGTAGAGCGTTTCATGAAAAATAATTGAATTTCGAGTGATTATGCTTTAAAATACATATTTATAACTGAAACTAAGAAATGAATGTTACCCCATCAACAGACGGATTACTGAATCATAATGAGTCATATTATCAGATAAGCGAAGATCTTGCTTTGACACGGTGAATCACTCGCGATAAGGAATACGGCTATTGGGCTTTTTCTCAAATTTAATCAGTTTCTGAGACATTTTGGGTAGGTAAATGAATGAAATGAGCTACTTAAAACTGTAAATGTATGCGAATTATTTCATATATATAGTTATTAATCTGTTAAGTTTTAAAAGGCTTCATTGTGTATTCATTGAAAAATAAGAACTAAGAACTATCCCTTCAGAATTTTGAGGATAAGAGACGGGTTTAAATGAATTTGATACAGGTTAGGGTAAAAAAAATACAGGGTCCCCTATAAGATATATGAATTTTAAATAATATAAAATTAAATTACATTCGTTTATGCTTTTTTGTATAGAAAAATTATACTAAATTGGGTTTTTACTATTCTAACTTAAAAACTTCTTTTGAGGAATGAATAGAATAACTAAGCTTTGTTTTTATAAAATATATATTGTACTATTTAGTAAGTGCATTATTTAAAAAAATTTTGTCTTTAATATTAAAAAAATATATATATAAAAATGTATCTTACCTAAATATTTAAACCATAATGTACTGGACTTAACCCAAACTCGACTGCATGCATGTCTTAAAAGAACTAAACGGTATAACGTGTTCGCTTATCTCTTAAAACCACGGGATATTGTGACGTCATGGATAAGGCATAGGGTAGAATACAGAATGAATAGGTATTATAAGACAGAAAAATAAAATAATCATAAATCATAAATTTTTGCATACTTCATGCAAACACTTGCAGTATGAGAAATGATTGCTACTATTAACCATATGAGAAAATGAATCATTAGCTAATCTTATTAGTGTATGTCATATTTAACTAACAGGCTCGAACATGCGTGAATTTTGACTAGAATTATTCACTGAATGTAAAAAAATGATTTATATTTATATCTAATATTTATATCGTTTAACATTTTAAAATCCTATTCAAAGTATATACATTAGTATGTTTGCGAAATGTCTATTTTTAAGACGAAACAGTGAGTGAAGGGCCCTGTTTTAAGGTTAAGAGTTTCGTGAAGGGGTCTGTTTGAACGACCCTGTTTTGAAATGACTTAAGAACGGACAATTTATTCCTAAACATATTCACAACTACAACTTTGTATACATTATGAAAATACATGATTATATTTATACATTATGCCATAGTTTTTGAAATATTTTTCCAAAGTTAGATTCATACAATAAAGCGAGATTGATACCGTTAATGTATACGAATTCCTTCATGTTACCATCTATAGCTTCAACTTGATTCGTTATATATGCTTCAATGAAAAATAATAACTAAGAAATAAAATTAAAAAGTAGTAATTAAAAAGTAGCATTAAAAATTTTTGAGATAAGAGATTGGTTTTAATTAAATAGGTTAATGAATCTAATTCGATACAAGTCTTGCTAAAATAGAAATTATACTAAAAATACAGAATCCCCTATAATAAATATGAACACTGCACTAAATTTAATAGCACCCTCCCCTATTTTCATAGAAAATGGCTTCAATATATAATTTAGGCTAACAATATACACTTCATAAAATACATAGTGACCACAAGAAGGATAGGAATTCAATATGTACTACTACTTATGCAAAATATAATTTCTCTTATCGCATAAAATATATTAACAAGTCCTGTAAAAATATATTGACAAGACATGAACTATTAATACATGATTTAAAAACATATTGGTTATACAAAACATATATATAGAAATATATATAAAAATTTATCGTTACCTAAAAATTTCAAGCATGATTTACTAGACTTCACCCAAATTCAACTATATTCTTCATCACGTGGTTCGCTGACATCACTGATCGCGATAGCATTCTAGAAAAGATTCACTGATAAGAACACATTTCAATTCATTTCTTCTAAAGCAAGTATACGAGTTGGTTGTAAGGTCTAGGCATGTAGATATATAGTAGGTTAGTAGTAATATATTTTTAAAGTACTTTTATTATATGTTAAAGAAATGGTTATTTTATTTTTACGTAGGGTAGACAAAATTAAAACATAAAATATTAAATTTAATCTTTAGCAATACAAAGACTTACACCTACAGAAACGTATACATCCTTTTAGTTATTTTCATGCAGACTTTAAGATATATCATATATGTTCTTTCTTTTACCATAACACATATGGATTTTTTTAAATGTATGTCACATGACTATCTAAAGCGAGATTGATACTTAAAACAGTTAATATATATGTGAATTCTTTCGTATAGCCCTATATAGATGCTACTCACCATATATGTATACATATGGTGATATATATATACTAAAATCTGTTAAGTTTTAAAATGCTTTATTGAATATTCAATGAAAAATAATAACTAAGAAATATTAATTAAGAGATATGCTAATGTTCGGACATAAAATTTTTGGGTAAACACATAGGTTTTAATTAAATATGCTAATGAATCTAATTCGATACAAGTCTTGTTAAAACAGAGATTATAGTGAAAATGAAGAGTCCCCTATAATACACATTAATTATATTGCATTAATGTGTTACACCTTCTATATTATCACAGAAATAACTTCGATGAAATTTAGACTAACAATACACACTTAAAAAATATATACAGAGTGCCCAGAAAAAGGGTACGAATGAATGAAAAATTTTAACGTAAATTATAAAATAGGATCTACAGTAAGTGACAATAAATAAATATGAAGGGAAAATCATGCGTCATGGTATACTTTATGAAACACTTTCCAATGCTATAGTACTATCGTTAAGAATTTGAAAAACTATTGAAATAAGTGAATTAGATTTAATAATTCATACTGGAAATGTATTCAAAAAATTACAGCTTTCGTTTCTTTCTTTTTTTCACTTAGATATAATTATAAGGCTTCTTTTACAATAAAGACCTGACTGTTGTGGAGAGATTTGAAAACTAGTATTTTATTGAATCGGCATATATATATATATATATATATATATATGTTGGATTTGCTATACTAGAGGTATCTAAACTTTGCATATATGACTTTCATTATAACTTTATATAGAATACTTAACTTACCATATGCAAACACACAATATTTGTAAGGATATAGAACAATATCATGATTTCTTTAACTTCTCTAAGTATTCAAAATCCCATCGTCTAAACCGCACAAGTTTCGAACCCACAAACATATAATCAGACTTGTCATTTTACAGCCACCATGCGAACTACTGGGCTGAGTGAGCCCCCGCTTATTTTTTAGCCACCACGCTAACCACAGGGCTAAATGAGCCCCCGCTTATTTTATAATCACCACGCTAACTACTGGGCTGAGTGAGCCCCAGGCTATTTTATACTCACCACGCTAACTGCTGGGCTTAGTGAGACCCCGTTTATTTTATAGCCACCACGCTAACCACAGGGCTAAGTGAGCCTCCGCTTATTTTATAATCACCACGCTAACTACTGGGCTGAGTGACCCCTAGGCTATTTTATACCCACCACGCTAACTACTGGGCTTAGTGAATATATGGTTATATATATATATATATATATATATATATATATACTAAAATCTGTTTAGTTTGAAAATGCTTCATTAAGTATTCAATGGAAAATAATAACTAAGAAATTTTAATTAGGAGATATGCGGACTTATAAAATTTTGAGGCAAACAGATGGGTTTCAATTAAATATGTTAATGAATCTAATTCGGTACAAGTCTTGTTAAAGTAGGATGTATATGTATGTATATACATACGTGTGTGTGTGTACATACAGATGTATACATATCCATATGTACATACATGCGTATGAGCGTATGTCTAATATTATAGGACAAAGCAAATATATTTGACTCTTTCGCATTATGTATATGTATGTGCATGCACACATATATGTACATACATATGCATGTGTGATGTTATAAAGCAAAGCGATTTTATTTATCTCTGTCTGTATATATATATATTTATATATATATCCACAAGTCAGACAGAATGTTTTTATATATACATATATGTATGTATACACGTTTAACTATCGAAAACATAGCCTCGACCATACAGTTATTTATCGTAGTAACCACTTGTTTACCCCATTAATAAACCAACTAACCAACTAACCAACTGCTTTACCAAGAAAAAATTGCTTACCCTATCAAACACATATTCACATGCACATACATATACATGATGTGAAAGAGTTAAATATATTTCCTTTGTCCTATAATATTAGACATACGCTCATACGCATGTATGTACATATGGATATGTATACATCTGTATGTACACACACACACGTATGTATATACATACATATACATCCTACTTTAACAAGACTTGTACCGAATTAGATTCATTAACATATTTAATTAAAACCCATCTGTTTGCCTCAAAATTTTATAAGTCCGCATATCTCCTAATTAAAATTTCTTAGTTATTATTTTCCATTGAATACTTAATGAAGCATTTTCAAACTAAACAGATTTTAGTATATATATATATATATATATATATATATATATATATATATATATATATATATATATATATATATATATATATATATATATATATATATAATCATATATTCACTAAGCCCAGTAGTTAGCGTGGTGGGTATAAAATAGCCTAGGTGTCAGTCAGCCCAGTAGTTAGCGTGGTGATTATAAAATAAGCGGAGGCTCACTTAGCCCTGTGGTTAGCGTGGTGGCTATTAAATAAACGGGGGCTCACTAAGCCCAACAGTTAGCGTGGTGGGTATAAAATAGCCTGGGGCTCACTCAGCCCAGTAGTTAGCGTGGTGATTATAAAATAAGCGGGGGCTCATTTAGCCCTGTGGTTAGCGTGGTGGCTAAAAAATAAGCGGGGGCTCACTCAGCCCAGTAGTTCGCATGGTGGCTATAAAATGACAAGTCTGATTATATGTTTGTGGGTTCGAAACTTGTGCGGTTTAGTCGATGGGATTTTGAATACTTAGAGAAGTTAAAGAAATCATGATATTGTTCTATATCCTTATAAATATTGTGTGTTTGCATATGGTAAGTTAAGTATTCTATATAAAGTTATAATGAAAGTCATATATGCAAAGTTTAGATACCTCTAGTATAGCAAACCCAACATATATATATATATATATATATGCCGATTCAATAAAATACTAGTTTTCAAATCTCTCCACAACAGTCAGGTCTTTATTGTAAAAGAAGCCTTATAATTATATCTAAGTGAAAAAAAGAAAGAAACGAAAGCTGTAATTTTTTGAATACATTTCCAGTATGAATTATTAAATCTAATTCACTTATTTCAATAGTTTTTCAAATTCTTAACGATAGTACTATAGCATTGGAAAGTGTTTCATAAAGTATACCATGACGCATGATTTTCCCTTCATATTTATTTATTGTCACTTACTGTAGATCCTATTTTATAATTTACGTTAAAATTTTTCATTCATTCGTACCCTTTTTCTGGGCACTCTGTATATATTTTTTAAGTGTGTATTGTTAGTCTAAATTTCATCGAAGTTATTTCTGTCATAATATAGAGGATGTAACACATTAATGCAGTATAATTAATGTGTATTATAGGGGACTCTGCATTTTCACTATAATCTCTGTTTTAACAAGACTTGTATCGAATTAGATTCATTAGCATATTTAATTAAAACCTATGTGTTTACCCAAAAATTTTATGTCCGAACATTAGCATATCTCTTAATTAATATTTCTTAGTTATTATTTTTCATTGAATATTCAATAAAGCATTTTAAAACTTAACAGATTTTAGTATATATATATCACCATATGTATACATATATGGTGAGTAGCATCTATATAGGGCTATACGAAAGAATTCACATATATATTAACTGTTTTAAGTATCAATCTCGCTTTAGATAGTCATGTGACATACATTTAAAAAAATCCATATGTGTTATGGTAAAAGAAAAAACATATATGATATATCTTAAAGTCCGCATGAAAATAACTAAAAGGATGTATACGTTTCTGTAGGTGTAAGTCTTTGTATTGCTAAAGATTAAATTTAATATTTTATGTTTTAATTTTGTCTACCCTACGTAAAAATAAAATAACCATTTCTTTTAACATATAATAAAAGTACTTTAAAAATATATTACTACTAACCTACTATATATATACATGCCTAGACCTTACAACCAATTCGTATACTTGCTTTAGAAGAAATGAATGGAAATGTGTTCTTATCAGTGAATCTTATCTAGAATGCTATCGCTATCAGTGATGTCATCGAACCACGTGATGAAGAATATAGTTGAATTTGGGTGAAGTCTAGTAAATCATGCTTGAAATTTTTAGGTAACGATAAATTTTTATATATATTTCTATATATATGTTTTGTATAACCAATATGTTTTTAAATCATGTATTAATAGTTCATGTCTTGTCAATATATTTTTACAGGACTTGTTAATATATTTTATGCGATAAGAGAAATTATATTTTGTATAAGTAGTAGTACATATTGAATTCCTATCCTTCTTGTGGTCACTATGTATTTTATGAAGTGTATATTGTTAGCCTAAATTATATATTGAAGCCATTTTCTATGAAAATAGGGGAGGGTGCTATTAAATTTAGTGAAGTGTAATTCATATATATTATAGGGGATTCTGTATTTTTAGTATAATTTCTATTTTAGAAAGACTTGTATCGAATTAGATTCATTAACCTATTTAATTAAAACCAATCTCTTATCTCAAAAATTCTTAATCCTACTTTTTAATTACTATTTTTTAATTTTATTTCTTAGTTATTATTTTTCATTGAAGCATATATAACGAATCAAGTTGAAGCTATAGAGGGTAACATGAAGGAATTCGTATACATTAACGGTATCAATCTCGCTTTATTGTATGAATCTAACTTTGGAAAAATATTTCAAAAACTATGGCATAATGTATAAATATAATCATGTATTTTCATAATGTATACAAAGTTGTAGTTGTAAATATGTTTAGGAATAAATTGTCCGTTCTTAAGTCATTTCAAAACAGGGTCGTTCAAACAGGACCCTTCACGAAACTTTTAACCTTAAAACAGGGCCCTTCACTCACTGTTTCGTCTTAAAAATAGACCTTTCGCAAACATACTAATGTATATACTTTTAATATTATTTTAAAATGTTAAACGATATAAATATTAGATATAAATATAAATCATTTTTTTTACATTCAGTGAATAATTCTAGTCAAAATTCACGCATGTTCGAGCCTGTTAGTTAAATATGACATACACTAATAAGATTAGCTAATGATTCATTTTCTCATATGGTTAATAGTAACAATCGTTTCTCATACTGTAAGTGTTTGAATGAAGTATGCAAAAATTTATGATTTATGATTATTTTATTTTTCTGTCTTATAATACCTATTCATTCTGTATTCTACCCTATGCCTTATCCATGACGTCACAATATCCCGTGGTTTTAAGAGATAAGCGAACACGTTATACCGTTTAGTTCTTTTAAGACATGCATGCAGTCGAGTTTGGGTTAAGTCCAGTACATTATGGTTTTAATATTTAGGTAAGATACATTTTTATGTATATTTTTTTTCAATATTAAAGACAAAATTTTTTAAATAATGCACTTACTAAATAGTACAATATATATTTTATAAAAACAAAGCTTAGTTATTCTATTCATTCCTCAAAAGAAGTTTTTAAGTTAGAATAGTAAAAACCCAATTTAGTATAATTTTTCTATACAAAAAAGCATAAACGAATGTAATTTAATTTTATATTATTTAAAATTCATATATCTTATAGGGGACCACCCTGTATTTTTTTTTACCCTAACCTGTATCAAATTCATTTAAATCCGTCTCTTATCCTCAAAATTCTGAAGGGATAGTTCTTAGTTCTTATTTTTCAATGAATACACAATGAAGCCTTTTAAAACTTAACAGATTAATAACTATATATATGAAATAATTCGCATACATTTACAGTTTTAAATAGCTCATTTCATTCATTTACCTACCCAAAATGTCTCAGAAACTGATTAAATTTGAGAAAAAGCCCAATAGCCGTATTCCTTATCGCGAGTGATTCACCGTGTCAAAGCAAGATCTTCGCTTATCTGATAATATGACTCATTATGATTCAGCAATCCGTCTGTTGATGGGGTAACATTCATTTCTTAGTTTCAGTTATAAATATGTATTTTAAAGCATAATCACTCGAAATTCAATTATTTTTCATGAAACGTTCTACCCTATTTTACAGATTTGTATGATAAAT
This sequence comes from Maratus michaelseni, assembly GCA_963931845.1. Classification (NCBI taxonomy): domain Eukaryota; kingdom Metazoa; phylum Arthropoda; class Arachnida; order Araneae; family Salticidae; genus Maratus; species Maratus michaelseni. Next base: position 256,198,537 of record OZ007591.1, read on the forward strand.
TTGGTGAAACATGAATCTTTTTTCTAAAATCTATTTTTTGAACGTTATACTAAAAATGCATTCGTGTAAAACATATTTTTACATTGCATGAATTCGTATTCATTTGAGAATAGCAGTCTATTTCTTAAAATATTTTTACAGGGTACATTGCGAAGGGGCCTTTTCTTTCAAACAGTGATCTTGGATTATTATGAAAGGTCTCTCGTATTTCTGTCGCCATAAAATAACATGAATCTATTGGATTTATTTTGTGAAGGTCACTGGGATTCCAATAGGAATAGGGTTATATTATTTGTGAAGGTCGCTGGGTAGTCGCATTATTTTATGAGCAGGGCTTAAATCTTTAACTTTTTCTAGTTTCTTTTGAAGGATTTCTATATTTTGAACCTATCGATGTGTAAGCTGTACTTTTAGCCTAACTTGAATTGAAAAAAAAAAACAGGGTAAAGTGTAAATTATCTGGTTTTAGGAAGGGTCCTTATGCATAATTGGATTTTTGTGAAGGTCACCTTTTTATTAAAAAGGGGATCTGTTCACTATTTTAATTCACTATGCACTCGATGGTAAAATTATACTTTGTTCGCATACCATTTCGATCCTGTTGGAAAGTGATTCACGAATTATGACACTACGCATGATTTTTCATTCTTGTTTATTTACATATACGTTGAATTCTTTTTTTTATATTACTCTATACTTTTGAAAGTGCGTATTGTTAGTCTATCGATGGTCTGTGGGTGAAAAAAAGGGAGGGGGAGGGGGAGGGGGGGGAGCTATTCAATTGAGTGCAGTATAATTCATACGGGACCCTGTATTTTGTACCCTAACCTGTATCAAATTCATTAATACACGTCCGTTTGCCCCAAAAATGTTGAAGTACGCCCATTAAAATGAATGAATGACCCTTTTTAGTTAATATTTTTCATTCACATCCACCCTTCAAACTGCGTACTCGCGTTAAGAAAAAAAAATCCTCGCCAAAATTTCTTAAATTCTCGCATTAAAGTTAATCACTATTTTTAATTAAACCCTTATTGACTTTTAAAATTCACCTCAAATATACTCTAACATGTATATCAAATAACCTACTCTAGTTGAAAAAAAATTGAAAAAATGTTTAAGTACGCCCATTAAAATTAATGAATGACCCTTTTTAATTAATATTTTTAAATACAAATTTCATTCACACAGCATACTTCGAAAAATATTTAGCACCATACTATAGTTGAAATAAAGGCTTCGAAAAATTTCTAAGTTCTACAATTAAAATTAATTAAAATTAAAATTGATTAAATTTCTAATTCACTAAAATAAAACCGTTGAAAGTCACCTCGTACTCTAGTAGACCATTCTCCGCGAAAAAAAAAAAAAAAAAGGCTTCGAAATTTTATAAGTCCCCCCATCAAAACTCATTAAAATAATACTCCTTATCTCTACCAATCTGCCATGAGTCATCCCAATCCACCCTCTCAAGTGACGCATGCCTCTTATCTACGCCACCATCTCAGACGCCCCTTATCTTATCTACGCCACCACCCTACGCCGCCACTTACGCCGACGCCACCACCACCACTAACGCCGACGCCACCACCACCACCACTAACGCCAACGCCGACGCCGAAGTGTTTTACTATCGGCCTTTATACCCTACTAAGAAATCATGTTTTTTTTAAACCTTAAAACATTTTATGCTTATTTTCTATATTATATTTATTGGCAACATATAGTTATTTTTTAATTCATTTTCAGCAGTGAATTACGCCTGCAAAAAGCAGGATAATTTCATTGGTTATTATTCATAGATTACAGGCGTAATTCACTGCTAAAAATGAGATAGAGCTATTGCAGAAATCACGAAAAATGCAACATAGCAGCTCCACCTGTTGCGGGATTTACACCAAAAACTAATCAGCAACAATTTATATCAGGAAGTAACTGAATATAAAGTTTTATTAAATTTCGTGCATTAGTTCTTGAGATAGAGCGCCCACAAAATTTTTGTCACATACAGACAGATAGAGTCATTGACAGTCGTTTTCTAAAAACAATCAAATCGTGTTCAGGACCTTCTAAAATCCGTTGGAAACCGGAAGTCGAAAATTTTCATGATTCCAACACTTTTATCTTGTAAAGATAGAAGAAAGTAATAAATGGGACAGGGGGGTTTTAAAACTACCTTGATCCGTCCCAATGTAAAAAAGTTTTTATTATCCAAAAATTATGTTAATCCTTTAATTATATAGTTATATAAGTCAAATAAATCGAGTTACGTGAGAGAGTTATGGCTACAATACAACAATTTAAATTTTGCAAAAACAACAAAATTTTGCTGGAATTACAAAATTATTGTAAAATTAAAAAAAAAAAAAAAAACAGATTTTGTTAATTCAAGTAAAATTGGTGAAATTTTGTTAAAATTTTGTAAGAGTGTTAACAATATTTTTTTGTCCAAGCAACAAAACCATTTTTTTACTTCAACTAAAAATTTTGCTAAAACAGCCAAAATGTATTCAACAAAACATGTTTTGTTGTTTTAATCAGTTCCTTTTTCTGGGTGTTCCATATAATATATATAGATATATAAATTAGGAAAAATGATATTTTATTTACATTGATTCTTTCTTTTTCTCAATTGTTGTTTATAGTCATTTTTTTAGAATTGTATTTAGCTACATGTACATTTTCCAACCGTATTTACAAATATTTCGCCTTCACATATTTACACACAGCTATACCTAATTAACTAGCATATTTTCCCCACATTTTTTGTCGTTTCATTGTGGACCAAAATTTGGGATGTGCTAAAAGTACCACAGTTTTTTTTCTCTTATATGTATATATACATATACATAGGTGCCAACCTCTCATTAATATTCCGTAATATGCGGGTTAATTTGACCCAGTTTAACAACGCTTCCAACCAGAAAAATTATTGGATGAATCTTTATTTATTCAATTTCAGATTTTTACGTGGAATTTATTTAATTTCATTTCTTTAAAAAAATTCTGGTGTGAAACGTGTTAAACCTGGATCAAATTAACCCACATATTACGGAATATTAATGAGAGGTTGGCACCTATGCATATAATAAAACCGTAAACAGACAACACAGAAACATAATACACACAAATAAAGGAATACAAATCAAAATGAAGTATGAACATATACCTGTTTGAATAATATCCAGATAAGGAAGGGGAAAAAATATTACCAAGAAAAGATAAATCAAGTGGAAAAAATAACTAGGAAAAATAAATTAATGAAATATTTTTACAACTGTAGCAGAATTCTCGGGCGCAAATTACTACAGATTCCACATAATATGCGCGATTTCATGCTTGTACCACTTGTATCAGCTATAATAAGCTAAAATAATATATAAAGGGGGAATTTTTTAATAAGATAAAATATATTTTTAAAGAAAAATATAATTTTTAAAAGAAATATGTAATTTTAATATTAAATCAAGTGTATTTACAGTGTTTCAGAAGGTTTTAGTTGAAGCAATAGGAATTTCAAAAGTACTCTAAAATGAAAAGGGAAAAGAAAAGTTAGCGAGAGAAAATTAGTAGAATTTTTTAAGATTTCCTTTGCAACATTTAGTGCAAGTAAATATGTTGTTTTAAAAATATTTGAACATTTTATCTAGTTAAGGGTAAATCTCAAATTTAGAACTACAAAATATTCTCATGAATTTATTTAAGTTTTACTGTACAGTATTATTTTTAACGAAGTAAAGCAAACTGCTCTAAATTTAAAATTTACATTAAAATTTACTATTTTTTCAAGTATTTTATATTTTAAAATTTTGGACCAAAAACGAAACATACATGATGGCAAACGTAAATGAAAATTATTAATACTGCACAGATCGATCACATGATGGACCATCTAGGATCAACTGTTACAATGACATATGCACTTGTTCTTGAGAATAGCGATGAGAAAAACCCAAAGAAAAGATTCTCGATGTGAAAATTATTCAATTTATTTTGTTTCTGAAAATGTCTTTCAAATGTGGAAAATTAAAAAAATAATAAACACGTCACTTATTTTTTAAATATATTTATAAGATAGTCTGTAAATTTTATTAATAATAATTTTAAAAGTGGTTAAAATTTTAGCAAATAGAGACACTACGCTGCTTTAATCTATAAGAATATATCAATAAGAATCCATAAATTGACGTGGCAAAGTTGGATCAAATCACTCAGTTTTCATTTTTCATTCTAATTAACCTCTTACACGAGTAAAAAGATTTTTAAAAAAGTTTCCGTTTTAAAATTTTGATGATATCTTATGCATTCTTACACGTTGAGAAAAGGCAGCGCCGTCTACGTGTGACATTTTATCTACTTTTAAAATTATTGAATACACAATTTACAAACTATCTCACGTCATTTATTTCATCATTATATTTCTTATAGTTAAAGAATTATTGAATTTTAAAGTTAAAGAGTGATTTTTAGGACATCCTGTGTATTTCTATATATGAATGTGTAGCATTAATGATCTATGATTAAAAAAAAATAAATAATATAATACATTACACATCTAACCAAGTTGGAAATTGTACGTCAAACGTGACAAATGAGGTGCGTTCGTACTATAACTAGTTTTATAAATATTCAGATCTTGGTGCAATAGCTGTTGCAATCTTATGAAAAATGTATGAATGCAAAATTTATTTTATGTGCAGATTTTCATATTATAGATATTAATTTTATTTTATGAAATTAAGTTTCAATACACTTTTACAAACAATTAACTATAATTCTTTTACATTAAAATTATACTATGCGCAAATATCCAATACAAGACAATGTAAAAAAAAATCATCGTTATTATTTCTCTGAAAAAATGAATTGAATTGTCTGTTTATTATGATATGATTAATTTCCGTAATACAATAAGTACATTTTACGTTGGCAACATTTTATCTTTTGTTGACATTTACTGAAAATTCCAATGGGAAACTTAAGCCTAGCTTTGAAAACTTCAGAACTTGAAATCCATATTTAGACTCTTTTTCCATTCAATATCTATTTCTCAGGAAACATCTGTCAAAAAACTGTCAGTAGATTATAGGATAGGTATAATTAAACAATTTTAGTATACAAAAACGATTTTTAAATTCAGTAATACGGAAATAGTATGTAATTCCATCTTAAATATGACGTAAGAACCTTAATAACCTAGAATCCTTACCCATCATGGGATACCATTGAATTAATTACGTATGATAGGATTTAATAGAATGAAGAAAACTTTTATTAATATCTTTTAAAGTTTTGATTCTATTTTCATAAAATTTGAAATGACTCGACAAAATTTTGCCACGATTATATACATTAAATTTCAAATCATTCGGTTGGATAGTTTTTGCGCTGTTATATGCGGACAGACGGAAGGACCAGACGACGACTATAGGTGCTGTGTATTTATATAATTACGAACGCACCTAAAAATGTCGCTCCTCAATTAAACAAGTTGGAAATTGTACGTCAAACGTTACAAACGAGGTGCGTTCGTACGCACGTTTTAGAATTAAATTCATGATATCCCGTGCGTAGAACGGGTTAAACAGCTAGTTAAGTATATATTTTATGACACTGTTCATACAAATATCTTAACTAGTTATATAAATATTCAGATATATATGTATCAGCTAGTTATATAAATATTCAGATATATATGTATCAGCTAGTTATATAAATATTCAGATATATATGTATCAGCTAGTTATATAAATATTCAGATCTTGATGATTTTTAATTCTGTGAAGTGAATTATTTCGTCTGCAGATTAATTTCTGTAATAAAATAAGTATCTCGGTCGCTTGACGATTTAACATCCATCGGAAACTCCTCTAACAAGAAAGCACCGATTTAAAAAAAAATCAAATTTCTTAATAAATATTTTTATTAATATCTCCTAAAGTTTTGATTCGATTTTAATAAAATTTGAAATGTCTCGACAAAATTCTGCAAAGATAATATATTTTAAATTGCAAACCATTTGGTTGGGTAGTTTTTGCGTTGTTATATGCGGACAGACAGACAGACGGACGGACAGACAGACGGACAGACAGACAGACAGACGGACGGACAGACGGACGGACCAAACGACGACTATAGGTGCTACGTATTTATATAATTACGAACGCACCTAAAAAAACTGTCATAATTGATGCAGTCATATCAAAATTGGCACCAGAAAAATGTACGTACAAAAAATACTAAAATTATCATTTAAGATGTACACATCACGTAATGAAAATCTCTTCTCTTTATGAAAATATTTACAAAATAATTTAAGCTATTTTTAAATTCAATTGCATCATTCATCTTTGTATGGTTATTAATTCTAAACATGGGTAACTAGACAAACATACTTTTCGAAGTAGAATTTATTGATTTTCTTTTAAAACTAAATGCATTATTAAAAAAATAATACATCTTTAAAATTACTTATTTAACTTTAAACAACATAATGAGAAAAAAAGATAGACGATAAACATGATAAACAATATTTATCTGTTTACTTTTCTTAATAAGAGCGAATTTTAATAGCTTCATTATCTCTGCCTCAGTTACTGAAGCTATTATTTGTAATTAACGTATTAAGAAAATAAAATAATAACTGAATTGATTTCAGTTTTCTTCGATCCAATTATGTTTTTAATGGAGATTCAAGTTAGTGTTTAATTTGGACGAAGGAAGGTATGTAAAAATAAATAGATGAATGATTAGCTATAACACTCAGCTTTATAAATAGAAGCTTGATTTTGCTACATAATTTTTCTGACACCGTATTTGATGCAAAGTAAAGAGTGTGAAGGAACGAGATTGTTTTTCTATAAATTTTATTCAAAAATTTAGAAAATTTAAGATGACATTTAATAGAGGTCTTGTGAAAGTTGCACCCAGAAAAAAGTTTTGTTGAATCAACAAAAATTTGGTTGACCCAACAAAACTTTTTGTTTAAATATAGGTCAATGGAAATTTTGTTTGAATCAACAAAAGAAATTTTTTTTTGGAATTCCAAAAAAAAAAATTTGTATCGTCAGCAAAAAATGTTTTGTTAATTCAAGTAAAATGGTTCAATTTTACTTGAATTTTGCTAAAACAACCAAAGTGTACTCAACAGAACATGTTTTGTAGTTTTAATCAATTCCTTTTTCTGGGTGTGAAACATTATAATTCATTGATTTCGTCTATAATTGTTATTCCCTAGCAATATTTTCTTCATACTGTAAATATACATTTATATTTAGAAAAACTTCAATGTCATAAGTAAAAATCGTATTAGGCTTAGGTCCCAAATCATCCCTTAATCATTTACCCAAACAGACAAATAACGAAATGTTATATAAACTAGTTTTACATGCGCAAAAATTTCTACTTCTCTCTTTCAAACACACACACACACACATCTATACGTATAAATACAGTTCTTGGATTGAAAAGAGGTAGGGATTTGAACAATGGAAATTTGGAAATTGAAGAAATTGAAGAGGAAGAAGAATGAAGAGGTTGCACCACAAATATGTGAGGAATTCACTTTCACAAATATGATTCTAGTTCATTTTTATTTTCTTCTGCCTATTCAAGAATAGATAGAAGAGGCGTGAAAATTTTCGACTTCCTATTTTCGACGGATTTATACTTTTTAGATGTTCCCGAACACAATTTGACGTTTTTTAGAAAATATCTGTCCGTGAGTCTGTGTGCCTGTATGCGACACAAACTTTGTGGACGCTCTAACTCACAAACTACTGCGTAGAATAGGATGAAATTTCATATAAAGTTCTATGCTATGTGAATTGGTGCTGATTAATTTTTGGGCAAAGAGGGGGATTTATGTGATGCTTATATCCCCAGTTTATGTGCGTAGAATTCAACGAAACATCAAATTTAGAATCTTCAAAACTGGAATAGATTGTCATTCAATTATGGTTACAGTCATCTATAGAGGGGAGGGGTTTCCAAAATTCGATGATTTTTTCGAAATATGCTACGCTTATATCACCAGATTCAATGCTCAGAATTCAACGAAACTTCATTCTGAATATGGAATACATTCTCCTTAAATTTTGTTTGCAGACAATCTTAGAGGGAGAGCCGGAATTAAATCATTTAATTGATTTGATTTACATAGAAGAAAGTGTCGTGATGGCCGCAACATACTAGTTTATTTTGAATATGTTCTGTTACTAAAGTATTTTTTGTATCTAATTTTTTGTGGAATTAAAAAAATTAAATTAAAATAGATAATGAATTTTAAAATAGGAAAAAAAGCTAAAAATAATTTTATACAGTGAATTCACGACGAATGAAATGTTGCCTGAATAAATTAAGAAATAAAACGCAGTGATTAAATAAAGCGAAGATTATTAAAAAAAACAGTGGTAACAAAAAAAAATTTAAACGTTGGTAACAGTGGTTAACAATGTGTAAACAACCGGGTATAGTCGTGGGAAAATAACCGCACACTGCAAAATAATAATAATAATAAAAATAATAATAATAAATAAATAAAAATAAAAATGCTTCTTAATCTACAAAAATATAATATAATCACGAAAAAATATCCGACAACTTTTTCGAGTTACTCATGATTCCGAAAGGCGTTTATTATCTTTAGAAAAACCCCAGAAACAAATATATTTTCGAGATTTTAAGAAAGATTTATAAAAACAAAGTTTCTTTTGCTGCCACTGACGTTCGAAAATGTTTCCGAGTCGTTTTTATAGTGTGTTAATCAGTTTTCTCAAACCGTAATATTGGTTTTTAGGATCTTATCAATTTTCAATTAAGCATTTTCAGCTGACTGATAGAATTTATACATGCAAGAGTAACAAAATAATATTAATTTTAATGTTAACGCTGTTAATGCATCATGTTTGTCTTTAAAATGTGTTTGTTGAACATGAAAATATTTACTTGAAAAATCATAGCATCCGGAAAAACATATATTCGGTGTTTAAAAAAACAAAAACGGATTAATACACTATAAAAACTACTCGATACCGTTTCCAACAGAAAAAAACTTCTTTGTATAAAAGCTCTTTTAAATCTCGTAAATGTATTAATTTCTGAGGTTTCCAATGATAAAAAACGCTTTTCGGATTTGTGGGTTACTCGAAAGAGGTTAGTGTGTATTTTCGTTCGTGGTTATATAATATATTTTTCTATATTAAGAAACATTTGCTTTTTTTTTTTTACAGTCCACCATCCCATGCTATCTTATCACCAAATTGACTCAGAGAGATGAGGTACTTATTCGACTGGGATTTGGGTTTACTTGCGGAATATGAAGGTAATTTTTGAAATAAGGATCGTCTACATATTAAAAATTGCACGAAATTTCATTCTTCAAATGGTAATATCCGCTTGTGACATGTGTATTTTTTTCTACTTTTTTTATTTCCTTGAATTCTTTAGTTCCTTGCAGCGCAGAAAAAGATATAGTTTATGTGTTTTTCTTGAGAGTTAGAAAAATTCAAAGCTTGGGTATGCTAGTGTTAAGTGTGCATAACAAACTTTAATTTATATTTTTACGAAAAGTTATTTGATTGAAACGTTTCTTTCTTAATAAGATAAAATGAATAGACTGAAACATATTCCAGGCTTCTTTTTTTTTTTTTACTTGAAAAGCATAATATTAAATTACGAAAGTTACATTATAAAATTACATTATTAAATTACGAAAATTACATTACAAAATTACATTATTAAATTACGAAAGTTACATTATAAAATTACATTATTAAATTACAAAAGTTATTCATAAATTCATACTCATAGAGACTGAATTATCATTTACATTAATCTTTACATAAAAAGAATGAGTGTTGTCCAAAACATGGCTATGTGCATTTAAAACTCATTCATATCATTAGTTTTCGAGAAATAGAGAAATTTTACTTTTCGCCGATCTAAGATGTCCGTCTTCTATAATCGTTGACATCCACAGAAAAGAAAATCTTAGAACCGGATAAATTTTATAGGATTACTTTGATTTAAAATGAATTTATCTTATGTGTAGAATTTCTACCTAGTTTTTCTGGTAACTAATTGAATGTTCCCAGTTCTTTTGCATGTAAGATCTGAATTTAAATTTTCAAAAATGATCGATTACGCCTAACACACGCCTAACACACTGTCATGACAGTGTTTTACTGAGATTAGAAAAATCAGGATTTTAAAGAAGAGGAGGATATTTGAAAACTCTGGCCGACCTTACCTCTAATGCTAACAATATGTTCGTGTTCATTCTCTCTAAATATTACATTACTCCTGTATAACAAAAAAAAATCCACTACTAATCATCTAAAATGATTTTCGCACAGAAAAAAAAATAAAAAGCCAATTTAGGTTGAAAGATTCTTAGGTATTAGCCCAAATTGGATCATGCTTGTTTTGGTTACGACTGTGTATCTATTTTGGGCACTGTTAAATACCCATTTTCAAATGGGTATTTAATGGATACACAGGGGTAACCAAAACAGGCATGGCCCAATTTAGGCTCATAACCTAAAATTCTTTCAACCCAAATTGGGTTTTTATTTTTTCTGTGCATATAAAGTTTGCATTCCCTCTATCATGACTTGTGTCTCTCCTATCTGGTATTCACAATAAAAACTTAAGTTTCATCAGAAATGGGTTCAGACACCTTCGCAATTCCAACAATAAATGTGATTTTCTCTTTTATTCAACGGGTCAAAAAAACTTTCTAAAACTTTCTACAAAAATATCTACAGTATTCCCAATGAGATTATAGATGAACTGCTGAATGTGTCGCCGCCCTAGGAATAGAAAAACACCGCTTTATTCAACTTTAGATGAAGACAGTTCCTGGTTTTCTTTTTCGTTTCTTTTCTTTCTTTCTTTTTGTGCTATGTTTAATTTAATTTAAATTTAAATTTCTCTCGCTCTCTGTCACTGTGTGTGTGTATGCATGTATACATAGCCCAGTTGCGACATAACGGGAAGGGAAGCTCCATAGATAGACTTGAAGTTCAATATTAACAACCTTTAGAAAAAAAGTATAAATAATAATAATAATATTAAATTTTTAATTATATGTATTATTAATATTATTATTGCAATTAGTATTATTATATTATTATAAGATTATTATTATATTATTGTGCTCCGATCTCAGAGGAGTCATTGAAATCAGAAATTCTCATGCAGCACACACGCCTCCGATTTTGTCCAGTTAATTTTTATAATTAAAAAAAACTTCCTCTACAGACACACACACACACACACAAAAAAAAAAAAACAGTATATGAAAATGAGTAATTTATTATTTTTTATTTTTCCAAACCGACAAAATATAAAAACGTTACACAAAAATTATTATTATTATTATTATTATTTCTGTTGTTGTTATTATTATGATTATTATGATTATTATTATTATTGCTATTATTATTATTATTATTATTATTATTATTATTGCTATTATTATTATTATTATTATTATTATTATTATTGCTATTATTATTATTATTATTATTATTTTAGCGCTTGCTTTCTACTTTGCAGGGTCATAAGTTAACACTAGATTCTGTAGTGAATTTCAAGAAAACTTACATCTCTTATATACAGAATAATATATATATTTGTTTTACTCAGTTAATTAAAGCGACGAAGCATAACTGTTACTGTTATAACAGCTTATAAAACAGAAAAATGGCTACATTGTAGTTGTCGTGCTATTAAGGTCACGAAAAATAATATTTGTTGTTTCTTTTATCCTTAAAGCTATGTAAAGGAACCGAATCTAAATTTAATTCACTATAAAATAAATGTTAAGCACCACAAATACATATTCAACTTTACATACATATATGTTTACATATTTAATGACTCGTTAATATTTAAACAATGTTAACAGACAATGAAATGTTGCAAAATGCTGCGTATTTGAAATTAAATATTATGTCATTATTTTTCTAAATGTAATAATTTAAAACAAACTGCTGCATTCTTTTACAGTAAAATTTTATAAAGTGGAGCCATTATCCTAAAATTGAAATGGCTCAGATTTAATAAAGTAATTTTTAAAAAAATCTCATAAATTATTCTTCAAATTTCAATTGCTAAAAAGGAGAAAATGTCAAGTTCTACTGAAAATTTTAAATAATATATTTGTTGGAATACAACGTTCATTTTCTCCTCTCCGCACATATGGCGCATGCGCGTACTGTTACGATGATGATGCTCCGGAAGAGAGAGCAGTTGTTACTTTAAGAAATATGTCGGCGCTCAGTCGCATACGAGCTGTATATATTTTGTCTTCGTTTGATTGTAAATAAATGTCTTATGTCGTTCTATTCTGCAAACTCTGCGTGCCTCATACACCTACAAATGGTTATGGGACCAGAGACGCTATTCCACTGCGCTATAATTAGCAGAAATTATTTTTAATTCGAACATTCGGATTTGGAACTCTTAAGCCTAATCGAAAGTAAGAATTGTTCTTCATTCTGTTTATCATTTGCATTATTTCTGGCGTGAGAGACTCTGCATAATTATGTCTCATGTAACGACAATTAAAAAGCTCGGAAAAGATAATTTTGATAGCTGGAAGCTTCAAATCGAAGCTGAATTAATAAAAAATGATCATTGGGATTACGTAATTGGTAAAGAAATCAAACCGGCTGAAGGAACCGCAGAAGAAAAGAAGTGGCTCCAAGCTGATCAAAAAGCTCGTGCAGATATAATTCTTTCAATAAATCCTAGTGAATTGTGTCATATAAAGCATTGTACGACTTCAAGTGCCGTATGGAATAAGCTGAAAGATGTTTATGAATCGAGGGGACCCGCAAAGAAAGCAACTCTGTTAAAACAACTTCTGTTTAGAAAAATGTCCATAAATGAAACGATGGCTGATCATTTAAATATTTTCTTCGAAATAGTTGATAAACTGAAAAATATGGAAATAGAAATCGCGGATGATTTATTATCAATTCTACTTCTATATAGTGTTCCTGAGAACTTCGAAAATATTAGATGCGCTCTAGAATCCAGAGATGAGTTACCCAAACCCGAATCTTTGAAAATTAAAATGCTAGAAGAATGGGATGCCAGAAAAGGAAAATCAACTCAAGATTCACAAAACGCATATTATATAGAAAATAAAAGAAATAATCAAGAACAGAAGAAGAATGAAAAATGGAAAATGAATCCAAATAAAAAATTTTCCTCGGAAAGGTGTTACCGAAATTTCAAGTGCAATTATTGTTCGAAAATCGGGCACAAAGCTTCCTAATGTAGAAAGAAAATAGCTGATAGAAAGCTTACGTCTTTAAACAAAGGAAATCAAGGATCGATGATAGCCACTAATTATGAAAAACCGACTAGTATGGCATTTAATGACGCATATCAAGAACCTTCTGCATGGTGTTTGGACAGTGGGTGTACATCTCATATGTGTAAAGATAGAAATTTATTTTCAGAGTTTCATCCTCGTACGAATTCTACTATACAGCTTGCAGTTGATCAAACAGCAAAAATTACAGGAATAAGAACAGTTTTCATTACAGTACCTAACGGGAGTGGAATTACTAATCTCACACTCAAGAACGTTCTACGTGCTCCAGAATTAAAGTGTAATTTGCTATCAACATCTAAAGCAACAGCCGATAATCGTTCAGTGATTTTTAAAGAACGATTTGCTAAAGTCATCGAACCAAATGGTTCTACATTAGTACATGCTGTCCGTCGTGGGGATTTATATTACGTATACCAAAGCATCGAGAGAGCTGCAATAGCAGAGGTAAGTGATTTTCTAAAATGGCATCTTAAATTAGATCATTTAAATGAGTCTGATTTAAAAAGACTTAAATCAAAGAATATGGTTAGAAATTTAAATTTCAATGATAATGAGTCTCTTAAAGACTGTAAAATTTGTATTCAAGGTAAACAAACTGTGCGTTCTTTTCCTAAAGGATCAAACATTAAAAGTGACGATTTATTGACTCTTATACATTCAGATTTGTGTGGTCCTATAAGAGTTCCATCCCACGGAGGATCGCGATATTTCGTTACTTTTATTGACGATAAATCACGTTACATTGAAGTCAGTTTTCTTAAAACCAAAGATGAGGTTAAAAATGCATTTGTTAAATACAAAGCAGCAGTTTAAAACCGTGTAGGAAAGAAAATAAAAATTCTTCGTACGGATAATGGTAAAGAATATTTCGGAGAAGAATTTAATAAATATATCGAAGAAAGCGGTATAAAACGAGAATTTTCCTCACCACTAACTCCGCAACAGAACGGAACATCAGAGAGGGCCAATAGAACTTTAGCTGAAATGGCAAGGTGTTTACTATTACAAAGCAATCTCCCACAATCTTTCTGGGCTGAAGCTATTAATTGTGCGGTATTCATACGTAATCGTTGTCTTTCGCGACGTTTAAGCGATAACAAAACACCCTACGAAGTATATTTTGGCATCAAGCCAACTTTATCATATTTTAAAATATTTGGGCAAAAATGTTTTGTACTAAATAAAAGACAAAGTAAAGGAAAATTTGATCCTAGATCAGAAGTGCATATTTTTGTTGGATATTCAAATGAATCAAAAGCGTACAGGCTGTGGAATAAGAATTCCAGAAAAATTGTTATTAGCCGAGACGTCCGATTTATTAACGAATTTGAAAACGATTTACCTTCACACAGTGAAATAGAATTAATTTTTCCTTCTCTCAAAATAATGAAAATAAAACAATTACGCAAGAATCAGAAATATTTCCTCCCGTCAAAAATGAACCAGACAGCTGTGGCGACAGTGATGTTGATATGCAATCGGATGAAATTTCCGACCCCCTTGCTTCCCCTACAAGAGCGCGCGGCCGGCCGAGAAAAATAAAAACTGGTAAAAAGGGTAGACCCAGGAAAGAATTTAAAATGATAATTCCAAAAGAAGAAAAATCCCAAGTTGTAATGGAAAATTTATTTTCTGACTCATGTCCGGAATTTTCCGAGGCTTTAAACGGGCATGGATAAACATGAATGGATAGATGCAATGGAATTAGAATTTAATTCTTTAATGCAAGAAAATGCATGGCAAATAGTTGATAGGCCAAAACATAAGAAAATTATAGGAAGTAAATGGGTTTTAAAAACTAAATATAAACAAGACGGTTCAATCGAAAAGTATAAAGCGAGATTAGTTGCAAAAGGGTGTTCTCAAAAACCAGGAATTGATTTTGAAGAAAATTTTTCGCCTGTAGCCAGATTAAGTTCGATCAGAACTGCGATCGCTTATGGTATTCAAAATGGTTTTACAGCTTATCAATTAGATTTTATTATGGCTTATGTAAATGGTGATTTAACTGAAGAAGTATACATGGAGTTACCTGGTTTTAAATATGAATCTAATGTTGACAAAGTTTGTTTATTAAAAAAATCCCTCTACGGATTAAAACAATCAGGTCGACAATGGTTCAATAAATTAGATGAAAAATTAAAACAAATGAAGTTTGAATCACTAAATGCTGATAAATGTGTTCATTTTTCAAAATCTCCAATTGAAGCTATTATCATTGTTTATGTTGATGATCTCATAATTCTTACTAAATGTAAACAAGATTATGAATATATTAGAGATGAATTATCCAAATCTTTTAAAATGAAAGATTTAGGTTTGTTACACTATTGTTTGGGCATAGAATTTATGCAAAACGGGGACAGTATTAAAATCACTCAAAAGAAGTATATTGAAGATATTCTGAGCAAATTTAATATGCAAGAATCAAAATCAATATCTACACCTTTTGGTAACAATGTGAAGCTTACTAAAGATATGTGTCCCAAAACTGAAGAAGAAAAGTCTGAAATGAATAATATTCCTTATCGTCAACTAGTTGGTTCTCTTATGTATTTATCAGTAGCAACTAGACCTAATATAACTCATGCTGTGAATTTTCTAAGTCAATTCAACAACAATCCAGGCAAACCTCATTGGATAGCTGCAAAAAGAGTTTTAAGATATCTAAGAGGTACTCAAGATCAAGGACTGATTTTTAAACGTGATACTAAGTCCTTAGTTGCATTTGTTGATGCTGATTGGGCTTCAGATGTCAATGATAGAAAGTCCTATACTGGATACATTTTTAAATATACCGGTGGTGCTATATCTTGGGAATCGAGAAAACAACGAGCTGTTACATTATCCACAACTGAAGCAGAATATATGGCTTTATCAGAGGTTGCTAAAGAGACTTTACATCTCAGACGGTTCTTAAATGAACTTTCTCCTGAAATAGTGTCTGCCCCTACTTTAATATTCTGCGATAACCAGTCTGCTCAAAAATTAGTAAGAAATCCAATTTATCATTCTCGCACAAAACATATTGACATTCGCCATCACTTTGTGCGCGAAATATATGAGAATGGAGATATAGAAGTTAAATATCTAGAAACTGAAAATATGGCAGCTGACATTTTAACAAAAGCTTTAAGTGCCTATGAACATAAGAATTGTTGTGATTTAGTAGAACTAAGTGTTTAAAAACATTCAATGTTATTCTGTATCCTTTTTCCATATAAGTTTAAAGTATATACTGTTTGTAATTGTAATTTTATATTTTGTTTCTCTGTAATTTGCATAATAGGAGAATAATTAATGCATTGTTAAGAAAATGCACGTTGTAAGGGGGGAATTGTTGAAATACAACGTTCATTTTCTCCTCTCCGCATATATGGCGCATGCGCGTACAGTTACGATGATGATGCTCCGGAAGAGAGAGCAGTTGTTACTTTAAGAAATATGTCGGCGCTCAGTCGCATACGAGCTGTATATATTTTGTCTTCGTTTGATTGTAAATAAATGTCTTATGTCGTTCTATTCTGCAAACTCTGCGTGCCTCATACACCTACAATATTATATATAAAAAAAATGAAGTTGCCCCACAAATGTTAAAATAATAATAATAATAATAATAACAAATAAGTGCAGCATAGCTGCACCGTTATATCGCGCTTGTGGGGATATATATATATATATATATATATATATTATAGTAATATATATATATATATATTACTTTTAGAAATCATTACATGAAAATCAAAGGCAATTAAACTAACAAGGGAACCACTTTTTGTGCACCTCGCAGCTAGCTTCGAGACCTGGTGCATTTTGTGTCCCTATACATAAAAGTTAGAGAACCGATAAAATTTCTCTGTTAAAATTATATTTTATATATATTTTTTATGCTTTAAAATTTTTATTATTGGATTTTTAAAATTATTAATTTTACTACAAACGCCAGTTAAGTCACCAAATAAGGGAATAACGAATGGTGTACGAATACAAAGCCCTTCTCACTCACGCACGGCAGAAATTTATGACATTGTGCGAATTGCAACAAAATTGGTTCCCTTGTAAGTATGCGACACTGTGCGACAATAATCATTGAATCTTCAATACGTGTTAAAAGTTTTAAAAACGCCTTCGAGAAAACATTTTTAAAATGTCAGATATTCAGAAAATGGGTGAAAAATCCATTTTTTTCAATACCAAAAGACTTCCATTCCCTTTAAAAAAAATAAAGTTTAAAAAAAGCATTAGTCAAGAAATAATTATTCAATAGAAATATTGCACACAATTAAGGAAATTTAATATTTCAAACATTTCGAACACTTTTTGAGGATAGTGACCCTAATTAAAGTAGAGAAATTTCGAGGATTTCTTAGAGCCAGTGAAGATAGAAGGCAGCGCACAAGAACATTGACGAAATCTTGTGCGCTGCCTTTAACAAATGAGCATTCGTCTTTTGTATTCTTGCCTTTAGTCGTCTCAAACAAATGAATAGGCAATTTGATTGCGGTTTTTTTACATACCAATGCTTATTTATAAAATTTTCATTTTTAAAATATAATAATTTGAGCAATTAATTTGTCGGTTCACATTTCCTTATATTTCAGCCCTCCCCACCCCCCAAAAATAGACCTTTGAACTGGGATTAAACCGAAAGTTCAAAACCGAAAAAACTGCTATTTCTGACTAAACTAAAATCTAAAACTAAGTTGTTTTTTAAATTTTGGAACTGAATCAAAACTAATTTTTGATTCTGGAATTAAAATATAAAAACATGTAAAAAAAATCAAATTTTCAGTTATTTAAAAGATAAATTAAAACATGAGACAGTGACACCCTTTACCTTTGTTTGATATTTAATTTTTTGATTCTGGAATTAAAATATAAAAACATGTAAAAAAAATCAAATTTTCAGTTATTTAAAAGATAAATTAAAACATGGGACAGTGACACCCTTTACCTTTGTTTGATATTTAATAGCTTGATATAAGGCATGTCAAAATTATGTACACTGAAACAAATTAAACAGCCAAAAAGGAAAATACTTATTTGCTAAAGTTTAAAAATGAACGGTGTTATCGTAACGCATGTGCCCGAATTACAAGTCTGAAAAACGGATCCAATACCGGTAAAATTGTTGTTATTTTTTAATTTCTTATATAAATATTAAAGATGTTTTTAGAACAGGATGAGGGATTGTAATTCAAATTAAAAGGAAACTTGTTGAATGTGATTGCATGAACTTTCTACATTAAAACAAGAATTCTAATGTAAACAAAAAATAATTTGTTAAATTATTACTTAAGCGTGTTTAATGATTAAGCGCTTTTAATGATTTATTTAAATTAGGATCAACTTTAGGATTTTAAATTCGATCCAGATTGGAACAAGAAAACTGAAAATAGGAAAAATCGTTATACGCCTTTCCTTTGCGCAAATGTTCATATTCTATCTCAAAGACAAATAATTATTTATAACTGTGAAAACTTACTAATCTGTTCAAAAATTTTAAATATCAAACGTGCTGAAATTGTTACACTGACGCTGAAGAAGACCAAGAGATACACATATTTTCAGTTTAGCAGCATCCCCTTAGGTTTCCAGCGGTGTTAAACTGTGGCCCACTGGATATAAAATCGTCTCCTTATTTAATTACAGAATTTCAAACAAGAATTTCTAAGACTATTTCAAAGAATTTCTATTCTTCTTTCACAGAATTTCTAATAAAACGAAGATTACTGTGAAAAAATAGTTATAGCCAAAGATATAGATTCCACTAGTGGTATTCCGTGGCTCACAATTTGACTCTCCTGTTCTAAGGGATAGTTTACGGGAGAAATAGTGTGTAGGGCAACAAACTCTTAAACTCTCTCTGTAGCGTTACAAGGCTTTCGCAAATGCTTTTCATAATTTCATAATCATTATTATATATTCTCATCATCATCAATAATATTAGCGCATTTTTTTCGTGTTTCCTGTGCAGTTTTGTCCGTTAAAATTTATATTTAAAATAGAGATGCGCGTAATATTTATGAGTATTTGGGATAAATGGCATCTGTATATATTAATATGAACATAGGTCACTACATAAAATCATTGGGCGGTAATTTTAATGTTTATATTTACGAAATCATGAAAAAATACATCATGAACACGGTAGAATTTTATTACTAAATGCTAGACTTTTAACAGAATAAAACCTACTTCAAATGTTATTCTTCTAATTTTTTGTAATGTTTCTTTTTTCCGAAATGAAATATTAAAAATCGGAGTGTGCGTGCTAAACAAGAGCAATCATTAAAAATTAAAAATTAAGGTAATAATAATAATAACAACAAAATATGCATAATAAAATAAAATAAAACATTTAAAAAAAATAACTATGTATAAAAATTTTCCATTGCGTTCAATAATTTTCAATTTTTTGTAAATGAATTTCATTTTTAAATTCAATTGAAGTACTTTCCACTCATGCATGTAATATTTTAGCAATTTTATCTGAAATATAATCGGCTACACGCAACTAACACCTGTACACAATTATATTTTTCCCTCAGCATTACTTTTAAATAGCTTTCCATAATTTAAATTTAATCAAAAGACAATGTACAACTCATTTATTACTTTAACATTTTTTTCCAATTTATCATTTTATGATATTCAATTCTTTTATTTATTATATTCTCCGTACGTATAGCAAGTACTGGAGTAATTTTTGTGTTTATTATAATGATAAATATTATGTTTATTATACATAATGAAATTGGAATGAAATGCGGTTAAATCAAAAACACTGTATCCTATAAAAATGATAAAACGTGGATCCGAGTTCTAATCGAAGTATCATTAAGACAGTTTATCTTGAATCTATACCTTTATCTGCCATTGCTATAATATTTAGCTTTAAAAGTTATCTTATCAATGTTTAGTTTTGATATTTTACAAATAATCCTGTATCCATAGATAATGTTTAAACAAATCTTTTATATCAACATTGATTAAAAACTTTTAATAAGGTTTTTTTTTATATAAATTGAATTGTATAAAAATTTAATTGTCTTACTTTTATGCAGCACAAAATTTTATTAATGCACTTTGCACAGTATGATAATTATATAAAACAGTAAAAGCTGTTATCTATACCGCATTGTATAATTCTCTTTTATTTCTATCATTTTGATTATTTTTATTTTATCTTTTACTCATACTGTGTTAGTAGTAACACAAATTTCATCTTTATTTTGAAAGAAAAAAAATATGATTTACAATAAATTTATTAATTTAATGATGTATATAATTTTTATTTAAAAAAGACAATAATAGCTATTATTAATATTAATAACAACTGCAATAATGCTTTAGAAAACTGAGTTTCTTATCAAATTATCCCAATCTGATTATAATGTCTCAATAACTACTTCAAGTACATACAATTGCAAAAGAAATATTTTGACACTATAAAAGATCTTTGACGATATAAAGGTAAAATTATTAAAGATAACTTAGCAATTCTTGTATTACTTAAAAACTAAACATATCTTGATAAAATCTGATGAGGTTTTTATTCATCTGATAAAAATGGGACTGAAAACTAGATCCTATTTCTGCTGAAAACTAGATCCAATAACGTTTTAACCTTAATTCTCGTCCTTCATACTTTGCGGAATAAAAAATTTAGCTGAGAGCGCAAAACTTTATTTGTTTGCTTTTCTAAGAGTACTAACTTCTGTAATACAGATTTATTATTAACAGTACTTGGTAATGTTTACTCCTTTTAAAAAGCCTACAGCATGAAATACCCCTTCTGTGAATTCCGAAACTGTCAATTTCGAAAATTTAATTTAAAAACCTTGCCTCTAAGGCTCCCTGATTAATTTTCTTCACATGAAACTCGATTCAAAATACATTCTAAACTCTGTTCAGAGTAATTTACATGTTTCACAAAATACTTCCCAAATCTACAAAAATGTCTAAGTATTTTATGTTTGAGGACATTTTTGAATCTAAGAAATAAATCTCATTTTCTTTTGATATTGAAGGTATCGATATGATCTTTCTTTCAGAATTTATTCCATATCCATGGGTTTTTTCGCCTTTGCCTGAATGAACTTTTTATGTTTTTTTTCTTCATTTCATAATCAAACTTCTTTTCTTTACATCCTGCTTTAGGTGACTTTGAAAAAGTTATTCCCTTGGTACATTCTTACCAATGAAGATGATAAGCATGACTCTTCTGAAATAGCATGTGAGAATGTGAATATATTCTTGAATATTCACTATCTATATTTGAGTAAGAATGTCAGAGTTTTAAGAGAATTTTAGTCATTATAAATTTTAGGATATTTCTGTTCATTGGTAAAAGTTTTATTTCTTTCAATTCCGATCAAATTTTTTGTTCAATTTACAAAATAATGTTACTGCCGCAACTCGCGGAACAGAACGGCACGCCCTCGGAGGTTCCTTCCTTTCAACACCAACCGGAACGGTAGTAGGCCCGATTACGAAAGATGCTACTGGAAAAATTTAGAACCTAAATTCATTAAGTTTTGAGACAACAATAGGTTTAAAGTATTAAAAATAATAATCTCTTTCAAAGGAATTATCCGAAAGTTACACTCAACCAAAGAAATAGCAATAAATTTCCAAACAAATTAAAGATGAAATATTTCACTCTATCAAGGTAACCGACGCCTACATAGTGTTACACACAAAGTACTCAAAAGTGATTTAATGTGTTTTTCCCATCAAATTCTAATCAAACACCACATAAGTGTTTTGAAAGACAATTCTGTTTAACTAAATATTACAAGACCTTTCTCAATGATCCATAAACTTTATAAAAAGTGTTATAATGATTTTGATTGCATCCTATTTCGCCAACTTTATGAAACGTGTATTTTCCAGTAATCACGTGACAAGATTAATGAACTATGAACTTTTCTTTAGAACTAATTTTATTCGTCACTTCTTGTAAAATATGTAGCGAGTTAAGTAAGGGGCAAAACACGCTCCGCATTTAAATAATGTTAAACCATAGCAAGCTCATTTGTGATTGTAAATATTAATGTTAACATATATATATATATATATATATATATATATATATATATATATATATATATATATATATATGTAATAATAAAAAATTTTCGCCATTTTTCCTTAGTTAAATTATTCCAAATTCTTAGAATTCTATTTTTTCCCTCTCTTTTTAAAATATCTCTTAAATCTATTTTATATTTTATTCCATAACTTAATCAAAATATTATTTTATTTATCATTCTAAAAATCTTAATCTGTCAAAAGCTACACGTATTTATTAAAACCTTATTCAATTAAATTGCAAAACTGCCTCTAAACGCACTTGCTTAAATTCTTCTTATTTGAGACATTGAACTTTTATTCTTTGGAACATTTTTGTAATACCATTTTATTTCTATTTAATTATCATTCGGCATCCCAGGATTCCTTGCGGCTTTCGCGCTTAAAGATTTTTTTTTACCTTTTTAAATTGCCGCTTCTGATAAAGAGTTTTAGCACTACGTCATGTACACACCTTCTTGGCCTCATTTTTTCAACCATTAGCGAGAATTTTTCTATCCCCCTGGCTCCCTCCGAACATTGATGTGAGTGGGCCAGCTTTTTTCGCGCGTTTGTAACCTTGAGCAGAATCTTGGAATATTTATACTGTTGCGCTGCCTTGGAGAACAGATTTTTGTACGTTTTTCTTCTGTCAACTAGACCCAGTCACTAGGGGGTCAAAATGCGTATGTCATCGGTAGAGAGTCTTCAAAAAACATAGCTTTGTGCCATCATCTAATGCATTAAATAGCTTCGAGTTTTTGATGAGATTTAGTGGAGTTGTTAAATCGATGTCATTCTAATAAACAGTTGTTTCATCAATACAATTTGTTATTCTTGAGTGGGAAACTTCCTGGATTGATTTACTTCGCCTGTTCTCCGGTTATGTGCGACTGCCTCTATGAAGTATAATTCGTGATCTTTCGTCCTCATATAGCATGGAACAGAGTTAGTAACTTGTGGCGGTGGAATAATAGTGCTATGATCTGGTGTAAATTTATAGAGATCGTGGCTGGCCTGTCAACGGTTGCTGGATCTAGAACATTTTATAACAATTAAAGCCGGCGAGGATTAGAAACTTGACCTGCGAAACAGCATTAAGTGAGGATGTTTCTCTATTCCAAGACTTCCTTGTGGCTGAAGATCTCTGCCGATCAAATTCATCAGTTGAGGAGACTTTCATCATTCACAACGACGATTCCTTACGATGATGCAGTCAATTCTTCTTTAAAATAAATTTAAATGACTGTAAAGGAGGTGTTACAATTTAGGACTGTTTGGTATAATTTTTATTTATTACTTCTTTTTACAAAAGTAACTTAATTCTATTATTTGTGTATGTTCTTATTTTATTTATTTATTATTTCCATTTTCATTCTTTGATATTTATTCATATAAAATAATTTCTATTTATAGAAAAAAAAATTATGAGTAATATTTTTTCATTTATTATTTAAATAAAATATATTGGAACGTATTCAAAACTGCATAAAAATTTATTAGATTCTCTGAATTGAAGCTTACATCAGTGACTGATTACATAATAATCGTAAAAATAGCTTTTGAAAAAAAAAATGTTATCTCAAAATAAAGTTTGCGTTGAAGTTGCGTAACATTGAAAAGGTAAAATTATTGTGTGCAGTTTAATTTATTTGTTTATTTCATTACTTTTGTTTTTTTATGCTATGTTCGGAGAGTACAATTCAAGAGCCAAAAAATTTGTTCTTACGAAATAATGATACATATTTTGAAAAGTGTTTTATTTATTTATTTCATTCTAAATTGTGATATTTATTCATATACAGTGGATCTATTTATAGAAAGATTATAGTAGTAGTTACATTTGCTATGTAAGTGAAATGAATTTAAATATGAATTTGACATTTTTACTGTTAAATATTATTTGTTCTTGTTAGTTAAATTATTAAGAGTTAGATATTTTTACAGTTGTTGTTAAGTTAAAGAATTCTTTATACATTGTTATTTTTTACATGTTATTAAAGTCAGGGTTTGTTAAAGTTATTGCTGAAAGTAAAGGTACTCAAGCAAAAATGGCTGAAAAAGAGCTTAATGTTATTATTTTTGATCCAGAAAGTGGAATGGATATTACGTCTAGGCTTAGACATTTTGAAGGTTCAGCCCCTCCAGATAAAAAAGAGTGGAAAATCAACAATATTTCCAAATATTTGAAGGGCGAAGCATTAAAGGTTTATGTTAATGAATGTCTAGAATGTAAAGAGTATGAAAAAATTGCTGAAATCTTAACTGAAAAATTTCTGAAAGTAACAGTCCCCCGTTTCTCTGATTTCGCCTCTCTGAAATTGCATGACTTAAACAACTTAGAAAGATATTTTCGTCAGAAAATAGAGATAGGTCGACAACTTAAACTATGTGAAACCATTATTTTACAGGGATTGACCGACGGCTTAAAACCTGAGTACCAGAACTATTTAATAGTAAATCCTCCTGAATCTACTACCGATTGCTATAGATTAGTTAAACAACTTGTTGTTATTCCATCTCATTCTAGCAGTAACAATAATAGTAATGTTAGAAATATGTCTCAAAATTCCAGACCTTTTTCTCAACCAAATAATTCACCTAGACATTGGATTCGCCCTCAACCCAATTACAGGAATCCAAATTTCAAAGCAGCAACTAATTTTAACCCTTCAACGTCCAGGTTCGTTAGTCCCAGATTACCTGTCAACCATTATCAAAGAAGGATGCCTAGTCGACCATGTAGATTGTGTCAGGATAGGGGAATTTCAGAAGCTTATCATTGGGAGAGGAATTGTATTTTTAACTTAAACCCTCCACAAACAGGTAATATTCCTGTTAGTAGCCAGTCACCAAGTCAAACCAATGCCTGACAATTAATTGTTGCTGGGTCTGCCAATAATAAAAAAAATTAAATTATGTTATTGATTCAGGATCGACAATATCTATTCTTCCATTTAAATTTATTCGTTATTTAAGTGCTAAAATTGTAAATATTTCACCTATTATTGTGGGTCAAGCTAAAGGTAAAGTTACAATTAAAAAGTCATGTAATTTATTAGTTAAAATAGGTAATATTACACATTATATTAAATTTTTGTTATGTGACAGTGATTTGGAATATGCTATATTAGGATTACCTGATTGTTCTCAATTTAACTTAATCATAGACTGTGCAAATTGTCGAGTTACTCAAGGAGATATTGTCTTAAATCAAAATGTTGACATATCCAGTAATAATTTACAATTATTGCATTTTAATGTTCCAGATCAGTCTCAATATGTGCAGCCCGATTATGGAAGTATCATGGCTCCTCAATCCTTCGCGCAATTTAATGTTAATGATTATGATTTAATAGGGGAAATAAATACAGTAGAAAACAAAGCTTTAAGGGATATAATGGGGAATTATTTGGATATTTTTTCAAAAAATAAATATGATGTGGGGAAGATTAATATTGAGCCACAGCGTATCTTTCTCAAATCTGACCTACCTATATCTATGAGGCCTTATCGTACTTCAACTGTGGAAGAAAAAGAAATCTCTGAACAAATTCAATCATTATTATCTGCTGGATTAATCAAAGAAAGCAATAGCCCATATTCTTCACCAGTCACTTTAGTAGAAAAACGCGATGAAGGTAAAAAAACTAGATTATGTGTAGATTATAGAAAACTTAATTTCATAATGAAAAATGATGCAGAACCCTTACCCCGTATTGACGACATTTTAGACAAATTAAGTAGTGCCCAGTATTTTTCCACCCTGGATTTAGCCTCAGGCTACTGGCACATACCCATACATCCAGCAGACACTGAAAAATTAGCTTTTACTACCAATTGTGGACTTTGGGAATGGAATGTTCTCCCTTTTGGGGTAAAGGTAGGACCATCAATATTCAATAGAACTATTAGGAGAATTCTTACTAAACATAAAATTAACTTTGCTTGCTACTATTTTGATGACATAATTATTTTTTCTTCAACTTTGGAAGAGCATTTACAACATCTCAACAGAATATTTGAATTATGCAGAATGGAAAATCTTAAACTTAAATTATCTAAGTGTAACTTTGTCCAAAAAACAATTAATTTCTTAGGTTATGAGATAATAAATGGTACTTTAACTCCTGCTAACAATAATATAGAAGCTATCAAAAAATTAAAACCCCCTTCAAATGCTAAAGAACTCCAAAGGTTTTTAGGATCTATTAATGTCTATCATAAATTTATTAATAAATATGCAGAAATCAGACAACCTCTCAATAATTGCTCAAAAAAGATACTATTTGGGAATAGAACTTAGATTGTCAAAATTCTTTTCAAAAACTAAAAGATGCCCTAATTGCTAAACCTGTTTTGAAAATTTATGACCCTAAATTACTTCTCCATATGTTTGTTGATGCCTCACAGGTGGACTTCAGGTGCAGTCCTTAAGCAGCCTGATAATAATAATTTCTTACATCCAATTGCATACTATTCTAGAGGATTGAGAAGTTATGAAAAGAATTATTTTATTACAGAACTGGAGTGTCTTGCCATCATTGACACCTTAGACAAATTTTATCACTACTTCCATGGTGTTAAATTTACTATTCACACAGATCATGCGTCTCTTGTCTGGTTAAGAAATGTCAAACATTTAAGAGGAAGATTATTCAGATGGTCCTTAAAGTTAAGTATGTTCGAGTATGATATTGTATATTTAAAGGGTTCCACAAATGTCGAAGCCGACATGTTGTCCAGAAATCCTACTACATATCTTATTCAACCACTTACCTTTCTTTTGGATGTTAGAGAAGTCATAGAGATGCAACAAAATGATAATGTGTGTGGAAAAAACTATTTCAATGAAAAAGGACTTATGATAGTAAAAAAGAAAGGTTATAGAAAAATAGTAGTACCCATGTCTTTAAGAAGACAATTGCTTAATGTTACTCATGAAAAATTTGGTCATCCTGGTATTCAAAAAATTTTAAGCTTAATATCTCCTAATTATTATTGGCCTGATATGGCTCAAGATATAACTAATTTTGTAAAACACTGTGATGTCTGTCAAAAGAATAAAAAACCGAGACAGAAAAAATTTGGCTTATTACAAGCTAGGACCACCACAGATCAACCTTTTGAATGCATTTCTGTTGATACTGTGGGAGGATTTAATTACTACAACTCCACAAAAAGTATTTACATCTTATAATCGACCATGCTACTAGATATGTTTGGGAATTTCCCTCAAAAATTGTTACCACAGAAACTTATACTAATTGTCTAAAACAAGTTTTTAATATTCAAACACCACAACAATTATTCTGTTTTAATAAAATTCTTAATGTCCAGACCCATCAAAAAGTATTAAGTGATAGGAATGCAGCCTTTACTTCATCTAGATTAAAAAAATTCCTGCGAAACCACAATATTAAGCAACGTTTAACCACATCACATCATCCACAAACGAATGGCAAATGTGAGAGAGCGAACCAGACAATAGTTACTAGATTGAAGTGTAAAGTCAATTCTACTAACTCCAAAATTCCTTGGACAAAAATTTTGACAGAAGTAGTTAATGAGTATAACAATACCCCTCATTCTATCACTAAATTCCTTCCTGCTTACTTACTTTTTGGCCAATTACCCTATGATTCCCCTCTTCAACAAAATTATTACCCTCCTGTTCAAGAAGCCCTTAAACTTGCTAAAAAACGCACTGATGAATTTTATTGGAGAAGTAAAAAATATTATGATCGAAATTATCTAGAACCAAAATTTGAGATTGGAGATCTTGTAATTTATGAGGAGTTCCAATATCCTAATACCAGAAAACTTTCACAAGTCTTTAGTGGCACCCGAGAGTGTCACTGTTGAAGTTTCCACTTGAGTTAACTTTTTATGCTGGCGTAGTTTAGTTGATTTAAGTTAGGAGTTTCTAATACTGAATTGAATTAGATTAGAATAATAAATTAAACAGTATTAACTAAACTAATAAAATAAACTGGATTAAATTATATCTTAAACTGATCAAATATGATATCTTAATACTAATTGAGAATGGTCGAACCTTTCTTAATATGCTACAAGGTCCCATTTTTTTTCATTTCACAACTTATGTTTTCTTGTTTGACGGAAAGCAAGATAATTACATAACCATCATCTACACAAATAATGATTGTTTTTCACGAATTTTTCTTATTTATTCCTTATTTTGTATTTTGTATTTTATTTGAGTATATTTCATGCCTCATTCACTACTATATGGATGAGATATCAATTATATACTTAAGAAAGTAATTAAAGAAAGTGTGTAATATTTTGAAAAATAATGCTTGTTATTGCTGAACTTATTATTGAATATTATTATTAGTTATACTATTATAATTGATGTTGAGAGATAATATAATGAAGAACACTAGTGATCACTATGATAAACAAGATGAATCATTCTGATACTTATGATAATTGAGATTAAAATTTACTTGAAATTGAATATTACTTGAGTTTGGATATGTTGAGATATATAATTTTTACTTCTAGAGGTAAACAAGTAATAAAGTAGTAAAGGTAATGGAAGTTATAAAGGTAATAATGGTAATAGTAAATTTGATGTTGAGTAAAAAGCTCTTATACTGCTTACATTACCTACTTGCCTTTTTAGATTAATTACCATTTGTCAGACAAACTATACCATGACAAAAAACTCATTTATCTTAAGTTTTTCCGCGCATTCCATTCAGGAATGAGTTTTTCAGACAGACATAAGTTTAATATTTGAAATTAACTTATGATTATTGTTATTGTTAAGTATTATTATTTTAAATTTTATTGTTGAGATTATTCTTGCTATTATTATTATTCTTGCTATTATTATTATTATTGTATTATTTTATTATTTATGTTTTATTGTTGTTAATATTAGTTTTAGTACTATTTTCGGTTGTTGCTAGTAAATATAAAGCATTCAGATGAACTTTAATCTCTGAAAATAGACTTTCATAAAGAAGATCAGTAAGGTCTAAAGTTTGAAGGATTTTTTCTTTTTCAATTTGTCAATTGTTCAGTTGTGAGGTATGCAAATAACTTTATTGGATGGACTCCCACTCATAAGAGGACTGAACAACAAATTAAGCAACAATCCTACAAGCAATTCGCAACGAATTTTGTAAGATGATATTCTTGAAGTATCTTGTATATTATTTTAAACTGTTACAATGTTTTTTTTAAGTTTGTTTAATATTTCTAAAGCTTTTTATGTCATTGTTAACAAGATTAATAACTTGTAATTGTATTTTTATTAACGACTCCACTAGTTCGCGTTATAGTTATTAAATTCAAGGTTATTTGGCATTAATGAATAATTTTTGGAAATGTACTCATTTTGACTTTCTTCAGTTGACAAATTGTAATCCATGTCCGTGTAACATTTCCCTTCAATGAACTTGCAGGTCATCTGACCTACCGGTTCATTCGTCTTTTTGGATGGGGGGATATGTAATAATAAAAATTTTTCGCCATTTTTCCTTAGTTAAATTATTCCAAATTCTTACAATTCTAATTTTTCCCTCTCTTTTTAAAATATCTCTTAAATCTATTTTATATTTTATTCCATAACTTAATCAAAATATTCTTTTATTTATCATTCTAAAAATCTTAATCTGTCAAAAGCTACACGCATTTATTAAAACCTTATTCTAATAAATTGCAAAACTGCCTCTAAACGCACTTGCTTAAATTCTTCTTATTTGAGACATTGAACTTTTATTCTTTGGAACATTTTTGTAATACCATTTTATTTCTATTTAATTATCATTCGGCATCCCAGGATTCCTTGCGGCTTTCGCGCTCAAAGATTTTTTTTTACCTTTTTAAATTGCCGCTTCTGAGAAAGAGTTTTAGCACTACGTCATGTACACACCTTCTTGGCCTCATTTTTTCAACCATTAGCGAGAATTTTTCTATCCCCCTGGCTCCCTCCGCACATTGATGTGAGTGGGCCAGCTTTTTTCGTGCGTTTGTAACCTTGAGCAGAATCTTGGAATATTTATACTGTTGCGCTGGCTTGGAGAACAGATTTTTGTACGTTTTTCTTCTGTCAACTAGACCCAGTCACTAGGAGGTCAAAATGCGTAGAGAGTCTTCAAAAAACATAGCTTTGTGCCGTCATCTAATGCATTAAATAGCTTCGAGTTTTTGATGAGATTTAGTGGAGTTGTTAAATCGATGTCATTCTAATAAACAGTTGTTTCATCAATACAATTTGTTATTCTTGAGTGGGAAACTTCCTGGATTGATTTACTTCGCCTGTTCTCCGGTTACGTGCGACTGCCTCTATGAAGTATAATTCGTGATCTTTTGTCCTCGTCCTCATATAGCATGGAACAGCGTTAGTAACTTGTGGCGGTGGAATAATAGTGCTATGATCTGGTGTAAATTTATAGAGATCGTGGCTGGCCTCTCAACGGTTGCTGGATCTAGAACATTTTATAACATATATATATATATATATATAATTCAAACATTCTTATATGCTGCTTTGTAACAACATAATAACATACTTTAAAAAAAAGCTTACTTTCAGTGAATAAAAAGAAGGAATAACTGTGCTAGATTAAAAGGATTAGAGCTTCAAGCCACTGTATTAAGTAATTAAGGATTAATGAAAATCTTTGGAGCATAAAACGCAAGAGAAAATTTTCTATCTTACATATGCATCAATATTGCATTAGAAGAAAAGAAACCACATTGTATCTTATTTAATTTAATTTTGAGAAAGCTTTCAATACTGAGCGAACTACCCCTTCATAAAGTTCATTAAGTTTTAAGGCTATTTACAAAATATGAAAAAATCTGAAAATTTGCCATCCAATTTTATTTTTAAATATTTTGAAGTGGAAACTTCTCAAGCAGTCGTATCGAGTCAGAACAAATTCGTCATGAAAATCAGAACATATCTTGCTAGTTATTTAAACATAAAAATAAGATGCAAAGTGAAAGCAAGACAAAAAAAAAAATCGTGATACCGTAAAGTAGAGACAGATCAAGCTTCCAGAGGCTTCTGGATTGAATCCTGGTATTACCAAAGATACAGGTGCTATTCGATCGCGAAAAGTTGACTTATTAGTTACTCAACTTTAGATTAAATTGTTAGTTATTTATGGTGACAACCAGAACGAGAAACTTATGGAAGATAGTTATTTACTAGATAAAGCGTTTTCTTTTCACCACGTATCTTATTTTACCTACTTTCCGATATATCGTAGCCAAGTCCTTTGTATCACAAACCAATTTATTGCGGTCGAATAGCAGATGTGTTATCCATTAAATAAATCAAATTTATATTATTAACTATTTTAATACACCACCATTTTCCAATAAGTAGTGCGATGAGGTTTGATTTGGCAAGGATTCTGTTAACGAAAGACAGCTCTAATTCTAGCACAAGGAGGTGTGATACGGGCATCTGCATAAAAGTTCATTATAATGTTAGCTGTTGCTAACAGACATTTTCTGGCATAGAGTTTTTCATTTTAATCTTGTTCTTATCTTTGTGTGGTACATTGATTTTAAACCAATGTATGTTAGACCAAAAAAAAAAAAAAATGTTTCACATATATTTTTATTTTATTTGCACACTCTTTTAGCCAGTTTGCTCGCCTTTTAACGATTATTTGATAACGAATTTCGGATACAATATTGAGCTGCCTCAACTGAGAAATGTAAAGTCTTCCAAACATTATTTACAAGTAATCAAAGGTTATATCACTTTCCTTTAGGAAACTCATCTGAAAGATATTCTTCTGAAAGTAGTATGACTGAAATTGTTTGATTCTAATTAATCTATATCCTTCTAATATTTATGTAGAATAACTAACAACTTAACGAAAAATAATTCTTTTATTGTTCAGCAATCATTCATGCTCTGGATGCAAGCAATATTTTAAGAGAGTTGTCTAAAAAAATTCAATTTAATTGTAATGTATATATAAAAAAATATATATTTGTCAAGAAAGGTATGCTAAAATCATTAACTTTCAATAGTTCTTTTCTTTTTTTGCAATTCACGAACAGTATATCCAACAAGCGCTACGTTTTTTCCTGAAAAGTTTGTCGACTCTAACATGCATGAAATGTTTCTTATAGTCATAAATGTATGCATTTTAGAAGACTTTCCCCTCTACGTAATCCAAGAAAATTTTCACAGTCAATGGCTATAATCGCTCATTTGAAACTGCCCAGTGTTACAGACAGTATTTTTGTAACATTAATTTCCCCTCAACTATTTTTGTTCCAATTTCCCATAAAATTCTTGGACTGCTTCAAATTTATGAAGTATACGAGTATTTTCAATGATGACATAAGTTTCTACAACAATAGTATATATATTTTTTTAATATAAGCCTTTACTGAATGTTTAAAATGCATTATCACTCATGGGTTTTATTTTCAAACTATTAACAGCATTATTAGGCATCTACTTAAAGGAGTTTAAATG
This sequence comes from Maratus michaelseni, assembly GCA_963931845.1. Classification (NCBI taxonomy): domain Eukaryota; kingdom Metazoa; phylum Arthropoda; class Arachnida; order Araneae; family Salticidae; genus Maratus; species Maratus michaelseni. Next base: position 256,231,452 of record OZ007591.1, read on the forward strand.
TGTTTTTGATGAAGACAACTGGTGATGAATTTAAGTAAGGAAGAAAAAGTTTTGATAATGAACTTAAACAATCTGTACTTGGTATTCTAATAAATTTATACTAATACATGTTAGCATTGATAACTATAATATAATCAATAGATTTTAATGGCTATAAACCTTTATACTGTTATACTTTATATAAATCTTACAAGTCAACCAATTAGGCTTTACTGCATCTCTTATTTTGTCACAACAAACAATAAAGCAGAAAATCGTTTCTAATCTATTTTTGCTCTATTCCCGATTGGTGTATTTTCAGAAGGACTTATTCAGATTGGGCTGAAAATTTATCTGCGAATGAAATTAAATGCAAAGAAAAATTAGAGGTTAATTTCTCTGATGTGTATAGAACTGAAACTTTTTTTTTATCCTCCAATTCATTCTCGATAGTAAAAATTTTATGTTATTACTTTTACTAGTATTATTTATCTATCTAAAATATTAATAAAACAGAGAGTTTTGAATCTGTCTGTCAACGTACACTCACATGCTGTGAAAAATAAGGTCAGTTCTAAGACACTGGGCACGGAGGTACTCCAAGGTGTACCCGAGAACTCCTCAAAAAGATTTTTTTTATTTTTATGTTCTTTTTACATATGTTTTTCTTACTTTAAAAATTATTGCCATACTAGTATCCCACCAGCAAGCGGCTGAGAAGTCCTTCTCTCAAAACTGGTAAAAGGACGATACTTTTTTAACCCAACCGCGCCCGTTGGCATAATCATTCACGCTCGTATTCACGAATAACTTCCACCCCGAGTTAAGCCGAAAACCCGGGTCGAAAGCTAAAATGGTATTCATCGTCTACCTGACTGGACCGGTTTGAAGGCGAAATCTAACGCTGGGTTCAGTAACTGTCAGTTACTGGACCTGGCTTTACAGAGGGTTGAAGTTCAAGTTTTTCAACCGAGCATGCGCAGTTAACAAAAAACAAGACGAGAGAGCAAGTCTAGTCACATTTTACAATAATGGCGGCTTACGAACTTACGTACTGAATCAAGTGTCTGTGTATAAGATGTAATAGAAATTTATTACTATTATAAAACAAAAGAACAATATGCAAAGGTATGTGATCTCATATATATGTATTAGCTTCAATTTTTTTATCTGGTTTGTTTATATTTATATATAAATCCTCTATATTTTATGTTCAATTGTTTGTTTATATAAATAAGCATGGTCGCGAAGAATTTTATTTGCCATAAAAAATAGTCAACATTACATTAATGGTAGATAAATTGTTATTAAAATAAAAATTGTTTCATTTAAGGTTATTTGTTTTTGCAATTTTGATCTTAAAAAGAATTTATGAATGTATTTTAATAGTAGCGAAATAAATGTCGTACGTAAGTTCTAATTAAAATTTGAGACATCAGACTAATTTGCATTTTTCTTTAAGTAAAAAATACTTAGATTATGTTCAAGTATCCATCGACTCAATGTAGGTTTTCGATTTTGGTACTCGTAGAATATGGGTAAAAGTTAAATTTTGTGTCTTGTGTGAAAGATACACTATTATTATTTATGTACGATCTGTTATATAAATATAAGATTAGCTCTATAAATTAGATATTGTGGTTTTAAACTAAACAATATATCATCAGAGTTGTATTTATCTATTGAAGATTTTTAGTAGGTTTATTCTTTGTTTAAATCACGAATATGTTTATATTAATTAAACAACTCTATCATTGATTAACACTATACTATTGTTATTTCTGTTTTTTGAGCTTTACGTTATATTTCCCAATTTTTGAGAAATTTGAAATATTTATTTAATTACATTTAAGTTTCAACTGTGTTTTAATTTCAAAATTATATATAATTTAAAATATTGCAATAGAAGTAAAGGGCTGAAATACATTGATAAAAAATTGTTCATTTTTAAAATAACACCAGGCAAAAAATCCAGAAACACCTTTGTTTTAAAATAATGCTTCTCTTCAAATAAACGTTTTGTCACTTCCAATTTTGTCTATCATGACAGAATTGATATGACCTAAACCATTGATTGTACGGTATATAAAAAGTTATAACAGCTGTACATAATAAACTTACAGAACCAAACTTATCCCCTCCCCCTTTTCCCATCATGTTTTCACATATACACATACTAAGGATCAATCCAGACAAAATTTGGGGCCTATTTAGGGCCCCTTCACAAAAATCCATGTCATAAAACAGGGCCCTTCATAAAATTGCTTTTAATAAAACAGGGCCCTTCATAAAATTGCTTTTAATAAAACAAGCCCTTCACAAAACTCATTTTAATAAAACAGGACCCTTCACAAAAACATACTCTTCATTAATTATTTTTATTGTGTTAGCTTTTAAAATGTGTAATCTACTAACAAAACAAATTCACCAAAAAGTAAAACTTTAGCAGGACTTAAAGAAGTTATTTTTAATAAATGCTTGGTTGAATTTGAATAACTGAATTTCCTCTTTTGTTACAAAATGTTTTTTTCGCAAAAATATAATACATTTCACAAAAATAACTTCTTTTACTTTTCACAAAAATGTCCCCCCCTCCCCGCCCCCCACCAAAAAAAAAAAAAAAACTTGAATTTTTTTACTTTAGTTGGTAAATCAAAAATACTAATTAGTTTGATATCTGAAATTTCATTTATGTAAACAGGAGTCATTTCGCTACTGTTAAAATACATTCGTTATTCCTAATTTTTTTTTAAATGAAAATTTGAAAAAAATAAATAACCTTAAATGCAAAATATGTTATTTTAGTAATGTTTTATTAGCCCTTTAGGTAATGTTGACAATTTTTTAAGGTAAATAAACTCTACTCTTCATGATCTTGAATATTTATGTAAGCAAATAATTAAACATATAATATATGAGTTGTATGTATAAATATAAACAAACCAGCTAAAAAGTTTGCAGATAATATATACATATATATATATGAGATTACATACATTCTATTTTTAATACTTTAAACTTTCTTTTTATTTCTATATCTTACATAGAATCTTGAGTCACGTTTTAATTTACTTTAATTAACTTATAACACTGACAAAAAAAAAAAGAAAAAGAAAAAGAAAGAAAGAAAGAAAGATAGAGTGATGCATGGGTAGGGTGGTGCAAATGGGGCACTTATTCTTCTCCACTAAATCACATTCAAAAAAATTATATTCCTTAAAATTCAGTACTATAAAATTATCTGAAATTATCGTTAATAAATTCAGATTGTTTTATCAGATTACGAACTATCATTATTTTCCCTATCTAGTCTAGAAATCTATCGTCATTCATTCATAAAAAAATATTTAAAAATCTTTTTTTCTCTCTCTCTCTCTCATAAATAAAATTGTAATTGAATCTATGAAGTGACATCTAAATGAGTGAAAAAAATAAAATTTAAGAACTAGAAAGAATATAGAAAATGAAGTATAATTTTCTATATAAATACATCTTTTTCAATGATGCACTGGATCTAAAAATAGATGTCTGTGCATGTAAAAATATTTTGTAATTACTTAGGCTGATTTATTAAAAAATATTCAAAGGCAGTCAAGTGAATACCTTTGAACTTGTAAATCTGATAATGGAAAAATTCTTATACAAAAGGGGTAAAGGGGTTTCTAAAAGCTACAATTAAAAAAAAAAAATCAACTTTTTGTAATATTTCACAGTTTTATGTCCAGATAGTATACAGAATTCATTTATCATTATTTAGAAAAGACTTTACTCGATTCTGTGTTGAATGAAAATTTATATAGTAGCCTTAAAAGGTTTAAAATATTAGTGTTCATTAAAATAACATCTAATAAAATAGCAATATATTCATGGTTGACAGTTTAAACTAAAAACAAGTTTGGAGTTTATTATTTAGCAACTAGTTAAAATAAAATGTTTGTTAACCGATCGGAAGCGATAACTGAATGCGCCGTTGGAGCTCCTGAAAAACTTGGGTGCCTAGTGCCAGGGCACTGTTAGAACCACAAACACCACCTTTAAGCACTCTTTGAAGCTCTGTTCCTTTGAAGCTCTGTTGATATTATTTCCACTCTTTTGTTGTTGTTGTTTTTGTCAATGTGCATATTAATTACTATCTAATTGTATTAGAATTAATCATTTTAATTAGATTGCTGAAAATTAAAAAAATCAAATCAATACATCTGGATATCATTAATATATAAATTGATTCGACAAAATAAAAATAGTACTAGAGGCTACTTTCTGGAATTTTTTCCTTTTTCTCCATTTTAATATTTTCTTAATTAGAAATTATTTAATTAATTACTAATTATAGCTATTAATAATAGAAATCAACATAATTGCTGTTGAAATAAAATTTTCGTTTTGATCAAATCAAGTTTTCGTTTAGCTACTAAGGCAAATTTTATTTGAAAAATAAACTTATAAAATTTACTTTAGCAATTAACACATTTCATATCCCTTTCTTAACTCACATATATGTTTAAAAGTAATAATAATAATACATAAAATTTGAATAAATTGTTAAAAAAAATATTAAACTTTGTAAGAAATTAAAATAAGTCAATCTCCATATTTAGTAATTACAAGTTTTTATTTTGTGCATATATTTTGTAAAAAATAAAATAAGTACTACATTTAATTTCCTTTTTTTTCCGGCACTTTTCTTCCATAATATAAACAAACAAAGCTTCAACGCGAAACCGAAAACGTCATCTGATTTTTTTTAACCAATTAGCACACTTTATTCAACCGGGGTCGAGTAACTCTGAGTTTGGTAACTTTTCGTCCGAAGTAGACGATGAATACGAGTTTTCAACTCTCGGTTGAAAACCTCAACCTGGGGTTACTGGACCCTCGGTTCAACTCTCGGTCGAAGTTATTCGTGAATACGAGCGTCAGAGTTTTCCGCGGTTTTCTTCGAACCTTGCGTAACCTTGCGTAAATACGGGTTAGTTTCCCTTAGAAACACCCCCCCCACACACACACACACCGAGGGCACACCCCCTCCCTTTGCGTAGATAACAGGTCGTAATATACAGCACCAACACCAAAAGCAACACCATACTAGTCAGTAACCAAGAAGTAACTTCTGCATAATTTTGGCAAGTTAAGCATAGGCATCAGATTGATATAGCATCATTTAACATCCCAAAATTATGGGTTGGGTTACTCCATGAAGATTCATGTTGTTAAGCAAGAATTTTTCTTTTATTATTATTTTTTTTAACCGCTTTAATAAAATGCTGACATTTTTAGATAGTAATATATTGAATAAAAAAAAGTATAACAAGTGAAATTTTGCACAAAATTTGCGTACTTAAAACATTTTTCGGAATTAATGCGTATCGCAAAATTTATCTTCATTCGTTTTGTTAAATCATGAAAATATTTTAAAAATCCGTAAACATTAGAAAATATTCATACTTCTTGATAATGTTACGAAAAATGCAATATAAATTTCCCAAAAATTCTACAGCGATTACACAATTTCTTAAATGTGGATCAAGAAAATAAGTTTTAAAAAAATGTTATAATTTAATTTAAAGCAATCACTGCTAGATTATAAATATATGTGTATATGATGTATTGTTTTCAGAAACGATTAAGCCAGGAAATAAATTTCAATGAAAGAAATTTATCTAAATTTACTTATGAACTAGCTTTTATTGTCCATTAATATTAACACGTTTATTCTAATCCGTAAAGTCTTGAATATTATGAGTTTTAGAGTGCTAGTGGCTGTTTTGTCACTTAGATATTAATTACAACAGAAAATTCCCCTAACTCTCTCGAAGAGACGTCAGAACAAATTAGCACAAGTTATGAAATACTTCGGAAATTTTTCATTTCCTTTTCGAATATTAAACGTTAAGGGGCAGATATTAAAGTTTGAAATCAAATTGATCAGAACTCTAACATCATAAAGAACTGGTAATTTAAAGTAAATAAAGTAATTACACGTTTATGCTATAAACCACGATAATAACATTTCATAAAGACGGATTAGTCATAATTTTCTCATTAACTTATAAAATTAAGATTTAATTTTCGGCAGTTATTTTAGATTTTCTACTGCTTACTTTTAAAAAATACGTGACTTGTATTTTTCTATATAGCTGTGATAGTCATATTCCAAAAACATACATTATTTTTATTAACAATTTTATATTATTATTATTATTTGAAAAGAAAATCATTAATTATACACTAAGTGTTTCAAAAATATATCACTGAAATCATGGATCATAGAAACATAGTTCTAATTATAAAATGCATTCAAGTTAAGTACAGCTGTTGGATATGGCAATATTTTATAAGGAGCGGTATGCGTATTGAAATACAATTCTGTTTTATGCGGTCTCCTTCCCATTCCAAGAAATATATATATATATATATATATATATGTGTGTGTGTGTGTGTGTATAAATAAAATGTACTGTATTTCAAAAGATTAAATTGTATAAATAAAAAAAAATAAAATACATCTAAGCTCACCTTACATTAATGACTTTAATGTAACCAAATGTTTTTGTAAACAACTGATAAGCACTATGAATTTTGTTTATCGAACAGGTTTTAGCGCATTTTAATATCATGTATTCAATTCATTACGATTATGAAAATCGTTAAAATATGCACAGAAAACATGTTACCCATAGATCTTAATCAATCTGAATTCTTTGTGGGGTCCTGAAGAATAAGGAACGATAAATGCTACGCTTATCATTTCCAATAGCAAACATGCTGCATTGAACCTCAATAACATATGTCAATTCCGTATCAATCCAACTATATTTACAAAAGTTAGAGAACAAAAGGACATATTATATATATATACAGGCAGACGAATCGAATTCAAAAATACTTTTCTGATATGAAATTATTTTTAAGTCAATCATAATGATTAGAGAAATCGTAAAATAGAATAATTCCAAATGAGTGGAAAATGTCAAGAGTGGAACCTACAACCTCTGTTTTAATGTGCTAACGATCGAACAACTGAACTTTTCTAGACGAATCTAGCCGACACAATTCACTTGCTAACGCTCTAACAACTGAGCTATTTTGGACGAATCTGACCGTCATAATTCACTTGCCAACATACTACCAACTGAGCTATTTTGAACGAATCTGACCGTCACAATTCACTTGCCAACACCAGAGCCGTCCTTAGCGAGGACGACTTAAAGCGAGGCCCGGTGCAGGGATTTTGCGAGGCCCTTTCCTTCCAGATTCTTAACATAATCTTATCTATACTATCAATAAAAAAGAATGGTTTTCACCTATATACTGTAACCCGGGGAGCCCGGGTTCGATCCCCTAGCTACTATAAAGAAGTAGCATTTGTTTGTGGGTTTTGTAGAGATAATTTCTGGAACTACTAAACCAATTTCAAAAGTAATGGTGGCAAATTGATGGTGAACGTTCCTCTTCCAACATAGGTTATATTTTATGTCAAGACTACTATCTTTTCTTAACTAAAATCATAAATTTATATTAGAGATTTTCTATTATACCTTCTTCTTTTTATTAAAGAAAACATATTTTGCGTCCGGGTGCGAGGCCTCTTTAGGCGCGAGGCCTCTTTAGGCGCGAGGCCTCTTTAGGCGCGAGGCCCTGTGCGGCCGCACCTGTCGCACACCCCTAAGGACGGCTCTGGCCAACACACTACCAACTGAGTATCTGGTCGAACCTAAGCTACACAATTCTCTTGCCAATGCTCCACCAACTGAGCTATCTTGGACGGATCTGACTGATACGACGCCCTTGCCAACGCTCTACCAACTGAGTATATGGTCTAATCTAACCGATAAAACACTTGTCAATGTTCCAACAACTCAGCTATCTTGGACTGATCTGACCGATACCACTCCCTTCCCAACGCTCTACCAACTGAGTATATGGTCTAATCTAACAGATACAACACTTGTCAATGTTCCGTCAACTGAGCTATCTTGGACGGATCTGATCGATACGACTCCCTTCCCAACGCTCTACCAACTGATTATATGGTCTAATCTAACGGATGCAACACTTGTCAATGTTCCATCAACTGAGCTGTCTTGGACGGATTTGACCGATACAATTCCCTTGCCAACGCTCTATCAACTCAGTTATCTTAGATGAATCTGATCGACACAATTCCGTTGCCAACGCTCTGCCAACTGAGCTATCTTAAACATATCTGACTGACACAATTCATTTCACACCGCTCTACTAACTGGGCTGCTATCTTGGAGAATCTGGCCGACACAATTCATTTGCCAACGCTTTACCAAATGAGCTATCTTGGACGAATCTGACCGATACAATTCACTCGACAATGCTCTACAAATTGAGTAATCTTCGACGAATCTGACCAACACAATTCATTTGCCAACGCTGTACCAACTGAGCTATCTGGGACGAATCTGACCGACACAATTTACTTGACGACACTCTACTAAATGAGCTATTTTGGACGAAGCTGACCGACACAATTCCCTTTTCAACGCTGTACTAATATAACTGATCTAGCTTAGTCGAATCTGACCAACCCAATTCTCTTGCCAACGCGCTACAAACTGAGCGAGCTTGGACGAATCTGACTGACTCAATTCACTTGCGAATGCTCTACCAACCGAGCTATCTTATTGAACGAATCTTATTGACAGAATTCTCTTCCCAATACTCTACATAGTGAGCTATTTTGGACTATTGGACCATTTTAGACGAATCTGACCGACACAATTCACTTGCCAACGCTCTACTATCTGAGCTATTTTAGATGAATCTGACCGATACAATTTACTTCTCTATCAACTGAGCTATCTTGGACGAATCTGACCGCCATAATTCACTTGACAACGCTTTATCAACTGAGCTATTTTTGACGAATCTGACCAACACTTCCCTTGCCAGTGCTGTATCAACTGAGCTATCTTGAAGAACTCTGCTCGACACAGTTTCATCACTATATTTAAAAAGGTTAAAAATGCAAAATTATCATAAATGTTTATTTCAAATACCCTGATACCCTCATTCTAATGTAAAGTGAGAGATCTATAATAATCATCTTTCTTTTAAACAAATTTCAAAAGAAATAAAAGATATTTTAAATAAAACAGTTTAGATTTTTTTGGGGGGAGGTGGGGGTGGGGGGGGGGGGTATATTTATATTTTTATTGAGTATTTACAAATTGAGAAATATAGAAATTAAAAAAAAAACTATTTGATGAGTAAAAACGCAATCCGTAAACTTAATATAATTTAGTAACTCAATTATAGAAAATTCGTGTCTTTTAAAAGAATTTCATTATTGCATAAGTATAATATTATGCAGTAACCCAAAAATAGCAAAACACTTGCTAATTAGAAAAGGATTTTATCTATAATATAGTTAAGCGTTTTCTAATGTTTTGATCCCATAAGGAGTAGTGACATAATTATCGCTATAGAATAATTTGACAACACCCACTCTATATGCTTATGGGATCCATAAATTTAATATAACACATAGAGAAAGAACGCGAAATGTAAACTTAATGTTGTCTTTGACTCTCGGGAATTTCAAAATTTTTAATTATTTAAAACTGAAAGCTATATCAGTTTTATTTTATGAGATTTTTAACCAAAAACGCGTATCAGAGACTAACCATGATCATTTTTAGTAACTAATTTCAAATACTGAACAAACTCGACTTTTCTGTTTAATGCAATAAATGTTTCATATATAAAAAATACTGTTATTATTATTTTTTTTAATGAAAAGATGCTTTTTATGGCATTTCCTTTTTAAAACTTTTTTATGTTAAATTCCTGGTAAAATTACATCGAGAAAGAGAATTTTAGCTCCAAGTACACAGATTTTCCATCTGGAACATTTTGAAAAGTCGGATCATCACTTTGCTATATAAAGGTCATTGTTATGCTACAGTTCAGTATGTATTCAAAGACAACACGAATATTACATGTAAAACTGAAATAAGTGGCTCAAGTTTTGATAAAATAATTTTGTACTTACTATAGAATGAATTTAACATGAAATTTGAATTATTTTTTTCCAAAATCACGTTTTTAAATTGTTATATGCTGGATCTTCGCTATTCAACTGATTCACTTTTCCCCCCTCAAATTACTATAATTATATTACATATAAAGTAGCGTAGGCATTTTCAGTATTTTATTTCTTAAGTTTTAATTGAAAAAAAAATTATTATTATTTTACTTTATTTTTTATTTATTTTTTAACAATAACGTAATTTTTGCATTTTCTGTAACTGTGTAAAAAGGCTACGCTACTTTGTAACTATTTTAATACGTTTTGTAAATATTTCATATATACTTCCATAGGACATCTTGGTGTATACTAGACTTCCACCCGGCTGATTTTTTCTGGGCCCTGCCCTTTACGCGAAATTTTGCAGTGTCAGTAGGTCCGTTTCGCACAACGAATATACAGAAGTGTAACATTAATGATCACTTAGACTCATAGATTATTACATTCAAATAAAGACATTAAAAAATAATGTAAAGAAAAAAGATACTGTAGATTGAAGCTGTATAACAAAAACAGTTGATTTTTGAAAATATTTATATTAAAGTATATTACCAAAGATTCCGTTCCGTGATTTATTAAAATGTATTTCCAAAGATTTCGTTAACAAAAGTTTATTATTACTATTATTTTTACAAAACCAATTGTCGGTCCAACACGTCCTGGAAACAATTAAGACCAAGCCCTGCCCGGCCTGAGAATGTAGAAAATAATGTAAATCTGAGCCCGGGCCGGGTCTGCTGAAAAATTGAACCCGGGACTGAAACATGATGTAACTGTCCGATTCTGATCTCTACTCTGGACATTAGGTTAAATTTCTGAAACATCTGGTTAAATTTCTGAATTGATGTTGTCAAACTAGCATCGGCTCGTGCAGTACATTTATAAATTATTCTCGGCCCAACCAGGTCCATTGAAAATTGTTCATATTTTCACGGCTTATTACGACCGTTTTAAAATTGTTATATCAGCCAGGTTGGTCCACTTCTCTTTTTATCGGCCCGCTCCAATTTAATTTTTTTATCGGCCTGAACTGTTTAATTTTTGTATCGGTCCGTCCCGTTAAAAAAATTTCTTTATTCTGCCGGCCTGGCCCGCTTGAAAGTTTGTCTTCATTTTGCCGGCTCAGGCCTGTTCAGATCACAACCCTGTCCCCGTCGCCTTCTAGCAAAATGCGACGGGGACAGGGTAGTGATCTACATTTTCAGACCCTGTGTGAGCATGACTACGAAACAACGGCATGCCAATACTTTTTATAAAAAAACAATTGTGAGTAACACTTAAAATTTATGTATTTTTATTTTATTTAAAATATACCTGAAAAAATCCAGTGCTGAGATTTGTGCCTCCCCCTTCTCTTGTAATTTATTATGATTGGTAACGGTGAGCAGTACACGACTAAGTAATTAAAACTTCTATATATTCTAAAGGAAGAAAAAAGGGGATTCTATCTGAAATAATTTCTAATATAATATATCAAAGTATATTTTACGAATAACACATACTTCTATCCGACAATCATTAATGGTTTTAGATAGGAAAATAATCTCTAAGCGTATACCAAAGCAACAATTCAGTATTTATAGAATTTTGCTGTACTTTCGATATCACTCTCTCTGACAGCTCAACTCTAATCCCAGTAATGAAAGTATTTATCTGCTTCAGTTTGAATAATCGTAAATATTTATTCCACAGTTTCTTCGCAGTTTACACGATTTTTTTTAATTTTTTGTTTCGGTTAGTAAGGATACTTGATTTTTAATCTTCGAAAATTGCATCGCTTTGAGCAAATTGCAGTGATTTCTGTGTTTTATTGTTATGAAATATGACTTTCAATCATAGTTAATATTTTGTTATTCTGTTGTTGGATACTTCAGTTGGTCTTGTTTTTATCAATAAAATTTATTGAAACATCTGAAATCACAGTGTGTTAATTATATTTCATATAACATTCCAATTGTTTTCTGCACAACAATCCTGCATTTATTATAGCATTCTATGTCATTAATAACAGTGATACGGTATCTTGGATTGTATCGTATTGGATTATGTCGTATCTTGGTGGCAGCGAGATAAAGATATTTTTCCTAGTCAATTTTGAAATCGCAGGGGAGCAAACAACAACAACAAAATATATTTACGTAAGAAATAATTTTATTTTCTGTATCTCAAAATGCTCAAATTTGGATATGTCGTAAAGATCAAGAATCAAACATGTTCAGGAAATAAAAATGAATATAATACTTTTAAAAGCATTAGTGTTAAAACATACATGAAATACCTTGATTAACAAAATTTAGTACCGTTTCTGAAAATGTACTATAATTGTTAATTTTCAAAGTTGTCAAATAATCATTACTGAAATGTGCAGTTAATGAACCATCATCTACTTTTACTAGTGTATATTTGACGTTGTAAAGGTTTACTATCTTTTTTGATATACTGGTGAGATAACGTAGCAACTGAATTTCTCGGTTGTTTCATCTGCTTAATGTAATCTCTTCAGGACAAAGAGTTTTTGACAACAATATCCGATTGATAACAATAAGCGATTTAAGAAAATACCAAATAATAACATCTCGTAGTACTATTACTAAGAAAAGGATTACTCATCCTTGTTGAAATGGTGACCCTTTAAAGTGATAGAAAACATTTATTGAAAGAATTCGGGAATTTGTGTTTGTTTACAATCCTCCCTTAACAGTTTATTAATGAGTTGTTCATACTCGTATTGATTTTTTAAACTTTCCGAGCGATTTTGTACTCTTCGTTTCAAAATTTTCTACGCATTCTTATTTCCGCATTTGTAGGTAGTCTTTCAAACAGTTGGTTTTCATCGTCCTCCTGATAATGATCATCATCATCATCATCGTTTCGTATTTCATCGAAAACATTTTTGCAAATTTCAGTTTCTGTGGGTTTTGCAGATACAGAAATGTCATTGTCGATCGCCATGCAGGCCTCATAATCTTCATTCGTCATACCATTGGTGGCGTTTTCCGTTAGTTTCTAAAGTTTTCAGAGTTCATCATCGTTTTCAGCTTCACAGGATCCTGCACTAACAAAACAATTTTTAATTGTAGCAGATGATATTCAATTCCACGATATTACCAGAAGATGCAGTGCTTATAGAAGATTAGATATTTTGGATAGTTCATTTCCTCTGATGTCTTGTTTATCCTCTAATTCTTCTAAAACTCTTGCACGCGCCTCATACCGGTAATAGGCTTTAAATGCACATTATTCTTTGATTGCAGGACTGTATCAAAGAGGTTGTACTGGGTGACAAAAACACAACATTGATGTGTTTTAATGACACATTTAAATCATGCGCAGTTATGAAGCAAGAGATGAATATCATGTTTCAATTTATTATCCCATTTCGGAAGCCATTCATTAAATATGATGCTTGTCATCCATGCTGATTTATTTGCTTAGTAATCATCTGGAAATTTTTTAACCCCTCTGAAGCAACGCGGGTTTTTACATTTACAACTATAAACTTTATTTTTTTGTCCAGCCTTTCTAACACAGCATAAAACAGTTATGCACGCCTTCGAAATTTTGTGGCCTTTGGCACTCGTGTTCTTAAATGAATATGTTTTTTCTGGCAATGCTTTAAAATAGAGACCTGTTTCGTCAGCGTTATAAACATTTTCAGCTGTAGAACATAAGTTTCGATTACTTCTCTTTCATCCATTTTTCTGCCGCTGGCAGATCAGTATTTTTTTTTCTCTATGGACTCTCTAAAAAGCAATGTTTTCATGTTTTCTCCAATACAGAAGCCAGTCATCACTTGGAACGAATCCACTTTCCCCATTTTCTCCGCTAAATTAACTGATTTTTGTCGCATGAAGTGGACCACTGACTTGTGCATCTCTTTCTCGAACATTTGAAAACCACAAACTTTTCCACTTCGGTTTCTCTTGCATTCTGTGTTTTCATTCTGCATTTCTTTATTTTATTAAAACTTCACGATTTTTAAGAATTTTGCACAGAAGAGGAGGAAAATTTTTTAATTGAACTACGCGTTAGCTCATTTGAGGTAAAATCTCATAGCGATGTAAAATATCGATTTTTTCTTTTACACTTAAATCCATTCGTTTTTTATTCGTAGTAGCTATTTTCACTGCTCTTCAAAGATAATTGACCAATAGCAATATCTAACTAACAACTGATTGTATGGCTAGAACTTTCGGATTTGAGGACGAAATAAACGAACACGTGACCCTCCTTTAGAAGGTGCACACATTTTTGTTCCCATTCCGAGGTCCCCCCCCCCCCCCTACAAATTGCTGGAACTTGTTATCGAAATTGTTTCGCGCTACTCACTTATGTTTCTTGATTGATTATATATTCCCTTGCATCAGCTTTATGCTAAAAGCATCGCTTTATGTGATAAATTTATTTGTTTGTAAAGTTTTTATTGTAAAGTAAGCACAAAACACAAGAGACACATAGGGAAAATTTGTTATATTCTTTCTTACTTAAAATCCATGCTTTGAAAGGGCTTTTTAACAAAACTTCGCTTTCAATTGCAAACTTTTCAGGAAATGGTCTGCTGAAAACACGATAACATTAAACAAATAAATTTATCGTATAAAGCGATGCTTTTAGCGTGAAGCTGAATGCAATGGGTCGGGACATGGTGATTTTGAGAACATAAACCGGATGATAACATTAACTGCAATCACATTAAGCGGCATGTACTGTAGTATTATTTCTGCTATCATTTCTGATCTCACCAATGATTTCTATAAACAATTTGTTAATGTTATTTCTATGGATAAATAATTCATTGGGAATAATCTGTTTAATACAATTATTTAGTTCGTATAATGTGATTTTTCTCCGTATCACTGTTTGGCATAAATCCTATGCAAACTACAGCGACAGCTATGGCTTATTTTTGCGTTTGCACGAATCGTCTTTCTAATTTCAAACTATGTTAGTTTCTAGTGAGTTCCTATGTTAATTAAATACTGGTTGTTGTCAATGTGAATGTCATGTAATGAACTTTTTGTTATAAAATGTTTGCCTCTTCAATAGCATATTAGGCAACTCGATTCGGTTTTAAATTAGCATCAATTTATTTT
This sequence comes from Maratus michaelseni, assembly GCA_963931845.1. Classification (NCBI taxonomy): domain Eukaryota; kingdom Metazoa; phylum Arthropoda; class Arachnida; order Araneae; family Salticidae; genus Maratus; species Maratus michaelseni. Next base: position 256,246,584 of record OZ007591.1, read on the forward strand.
AATTTTTAATTAAATATTATTTTTTAAACTAAATATTTTCTAATATGTTTTTATAGTGCGTATATCTAGTACATTTTTCAGTACGAAAGAGAATTATTGTAGAATTTTTTTTAGCTTTTCGTATTTGGAAGCGACTCTGTGCTTTAAAATAGAATAATTCATTCGTCCGTCTTGATCGGCCTCCTACCTTGCACCCAACTTAGACTGGGAATGTCAAGTTTATTGTTTTCTAAAAAATTAAACTTTTCTTCAGCTCTCAGTGATTGGAATATTAAAAATGATCGAGCAATTTTTTTTAGCATGATTGCCCATATTAAAAAAAAATGGATTTTTTAATAAAGCATATTCTTTTTTAACATAAATGTATGTTATCTATTAACTGCAAATTTACATTTCAATTAAATAGTCGTAGCTGTGACTTTTTTTAGGCATACAAAAAATTTTACTAAACAGAAACTGGCTTTTTCTCCTTTTTTTCTCAACGAATTTTCTTTTGCACTAAAAAGTAAAATTTTATATATTTAAAAAAAAGTAGTACAGATATGCACTATTCCTGAATTTCTTAAATCTTTATGCATTTGTATTCATTAATAAATGAGATAGCCAAAACATGCAAATGCGTAAATGCGTTTTAAAGAGAGACAATGATTGGGGAGAGTGGGGAGGGGGGGGGGAGTGGTAAAACAATTATTGTCTTTATCATTTGACTGCAAATAAGCTACTGTTTTATGAAATGGGATAAAAGTCTTCAACCTCACATATCCTACGCAAAAAATATCATTTAAAAATATTGAAATTCAAACGAGAAATTTGTAGAGAACATTTAAATTATTTTTACATTAGTTTGTGAATGATATTGTGTCGTATGCTGCAAGTGAAGTTTTATAACTTGAATAGGATTTTAAATTATGTTTGTTTCCCTGCACTTCGTCATAAGCACAATTCATACACCATTGAATAAAATAATAGAAATTTGATAATCATTATGAAGGCGAAATTCATCTTTCTTTTCTTTTTTTTAAATAAATAAATAAAATTTTGTTTAACATCTATAGACTATGTATCTCAAATAATATAACTTGCTTTGCATGAATCAATACAATCAATACACGTTACAAAATTTTCTATTTCTGTGATGCTAATGCAGAGTTTTCGGCATTCAACTATTTTGCTTTTTTGAACGAATTAAAAGAAATCTTTATTTTTTTTATTGTTGTTTGTCACATCACTGCAATAAAATGACAAACAGACGTAATAGCCTACACTAGTCATGCGAAAAAACGCGCAAGCTAATGTTATCTCTATAGGAAAGTTATTTTTAAATTTATTGCTTGCACTTTAATATTTTTAAATGATTATTTTTGCATAGGATAGCTGAGGTTTATCTCTAACGTTGTAGTTTTTACTTTTACGATTTTGATTCCAGTTTTTCATATAATAGCAGTTTCATTTTCAGAACAGGTTCCAACAGGTTCCAAAATTTAGAACGTCCGCTTATAAGAAAACTTTAACCAAAATCAAAAAAGTAAAAACTAACAACGTTAGAGATCGACCTCAGCTATCCTATGCAAAAAGAATCATTTAAAAATATTAAAATGCAAGCGATAAATTTAAAAATAACTTTCCTATAGACATAACATTAGCTTGCGCGTTTTTTCGCATGACTAGTGTAGGCTCTTACGTCTGTTTGTCATTTTATTGCAGTGATGTGACAAACAACAATAAAAAAAATAAAGGTTTCTTTTAATTCGTTCAAAAAAGCAAAAGAGTTGAATGCCGAAAACTCTGCATTAGCATCACAGAAAAAGAAAATTTTGTAACGTGTATTGTAGCGATAAATTTGAAAATAACCTTTCCATAGACTCAACATTACCGTGAGCATTTCTTCTCGTCTCTGCTATACATGCTACCAAAAATTACAAACATGGCTAATTCCAATATATATATAATCTGATTTTGATTTTTGTTCTTAGTTATTTAATGCATAAAAAAGAGACTGGTTCTTAAAAACTATGTTTTGCATAAGCAACATAAGTTGATTTTTTTTTTCAAGTTTGGCACGTTGCAATTTTGCTGGATTTTGTTTGTGAATTTTTGGCAGACGCGACACACACGTAAAAAAGGTTCGCCATTCCCTCTATAGGAGATAAAGGCATATAAGAGCTTCATGTATGAAGTGCAATTTAACATTTCTTCCCTTTCTCGAATGCAATCTAATGTCTATATACCCTCTTTGATAATACATCACAAATAATATACTCTGGCAATAATGATTATTTTTAGTGTAAAATAAATATTGTGTGAAATATTGTTAATTACAAAATATTCCAGACTAATATCTATAACTATATTATCAGGAAGTCACAATCTCTAAATATAAAATAAAATAGAAATACAGTGACTTCTCACTTATACGCGATACACGGTAATTATTTTTCAGTACCAGTTTTTATTTAAAGTAATATTCTCCTTATTGCATCACAGAATTTATAAATCGAATTTTGCTATTTTAAAATAGTGATAATAAATCGTAATTACTGAACATCGCGTAAAAGTGAGAGGTCACTGTATTACGAATTATTTTGTATAAACATAATACGAAAATAATTGATCTATAATAATTACAAAAGTGTTTGATAATAATGCAGGGCATGGTCAAAAGTCCTTGACACATTTAAAAATTTAATTTAAAAAAATAGACAATCAGGGTAAGTAAGTGCGGTTTGGACGGAATTGCTGCTCATGATCGAGTGTTTCTTAAGAACAATAAAAAAAAATTACTTCTAAAAATTTCCCGTAGATGGCGCTATACCTTCAAGTCTGAAAAAAAATCATCAAAAATTCAAGATAAGCAGTAACAAACAGTTTTGTTATCTTTTGTACAATTTACTACTGTATTTCAACGTGTGGAATTTAAAATTACTGTTTGGATGTGATTTGAGCTACAAAAAGTGCACACGTTGAAATATTGTAGCATGTTGTACAAAATGAATAGTCTGTAATTACTTGAATTTTTATTCTTTTCTGCAGCTTTAAAGTCATAGCGCCATCTATGGGATTGTTTTTAACTATTGCTTAAACAAAAGTTGCGATTATGAGAAGTATTTTCTCCCAAACCGCACTTTCGTATGCCAATCAGGACTGCCAGTTTGGCCTCCTTCTTTATTCAGAAATTCCGAATTCATGCCAGAAATTCCCAAAGAAAAATTTTTACTTTAGTAATAATGAAATGTCTGTGAGTAAATAAATCAAAAAATACTACTCAAAATTTCTGCTATACTTTCGAAATGTCGGAATAATAATGGAGGTCAAACTGGCAGATTTTTTATTGAATAATTTCTATTGAATATGTCAAGGACTTTTGCCCCACCCTGTATTTTTAATTACTCAGAATGCCAATGAAACATTTTAAAAACGTTTTCTGATGTATTAAATTTATCATTTATCTCATTTTTCAAGTGCAAATTTAACCAGGATTTAACTGCATCCTTCCGCACTTATTGGCATTCGATTAGCTCTGAAAAACAAATATTTATCTTTGTAAAATTTAAACACTCTTAAAGAAGAATATTATTGTATATACGAATATTTGAAATTTAGTCTGGAAAGTTATAAGAAAACTTTAAACTTTCATGATTGCTGAATTCAAACGAAACTGTGATAAACTAAACATTGAAGTACTTGTTTGAAAAGTATTAGAAGAGTGTTCAAACATCGGAATTTAATTACGCTAAGTCTATAATAATTCTAATTTTGCCACTTCATATTAGTGATTTCATCACCTTTATTTCCCAATACTTAATGAGTTTATATTTAAGGAAATTCTACTTCTACGACTTTCGCGGAAGCATTCAAATTTATGCTGTTTTATTCAACATTTGAATTTTCCTTAATTAATCTGCGAAGGAACATCACGTTTATTCAAACCTATTGCTTGCGAATTAGTTGTTACAGGAAGGTAATTCCAAAAGTTTTGTCATCCGTGTCGATCGATATTCTATCTCCGGTTTCTATCAATATATTCTATCAACCCAACAATGAATGTTATTTCTACGTTAAAAAAAATATGCGAGATTCGATAAGCTATGAATGAACGCTATATAGAATTACTACTTCCAAATATTAAAGTCCTCATAAAAAATTCAGTGTTTGCTATAGCTATGCCGTGCATCTGTTATACTACGCATGTAAAATTACTCAGTTCAAGGTATTTTTACAACTGCATAAGTTTTCTTTAACATATTCGGTTGTCTTTAAAAAAAGTCCTCCCGACCTGTCCCGGGAGGAAAAGGTAGCTTTCATAGTCCATGTTTTTAAAAATTGAACTTATTTTACTCAAACATCTGAAGTTAAATTACTTGGAACCCGATTATAGAAGATTCAATCCCGGTTTTCGTTAATACTGAATTTGAATGCGCACTTCAGCATGAGAGTTACAGCATAACAAAAATCAGATTGTTTCAAAATGTCAGCCAACCTAGAATTTAAAACTGCCATATCTCAGCCATTTTTTAAGATACAGCAAAAAAAAAAAAAAAAAAAAAAAAAAAAAAAACAAGTTTTCTCCGCGTCCGCCATTACTGATGACGTATTGTGCAAAAGCTCCCGTGATGAAGGGCTAATACATCGGCAAAAGGTAAGCGGGAATCTATTCAATGGTCTTAATTTGTTCATGAATATATAAGCTTCATTTTGGTACCAGCAGCATGTAAAAATTCCAATGGGTTCGTATTTTACGAGTTTTTTTTTCTAAAAATCCCCATTGGTTTAGTATGGTTTTCAGGGCAATGTTTGGGGTTTTCCCCTCCAGTTTTAATCCCGCAGTGCTCAATTAGCGGAAAATCTGGTTAATTTCATGTGTATTTCAAGAAAGAATCACCTGGTACATGTTTTAATGTTTAAAAGCTGCAAAAAGTTTTATTTTTAATATGTGCATGTTGTTCTTGCTCGCAAATAAATTGTTTGTTTACACTACATTTATCACTAACTTCTTGCCCCCTCCCCTAGTTCCTTAAAGGTAACTAAGTCAAATAATAAACTCTTCTCTTTATCTGGTGACAGATTTGCTAAATGTTTTTTGCATTTTTTATGATATATAAGCAATTCAGTGCATTTTGTTACTTAGTTTTTTTCCACTTTCCTCGGATTGTGTCCACTTTGAACCCTCCCTTCTCTTACTTACCCAATTAAAACCTCTTAAAAGTTAATTATTCTATTAAAATCTAAGCTTTCGATCGGTACCCTATTTGTTTAAATCAATTTACATTAAGTGTCTCTTCTCATCACGTAAAATTTGTAAAATATGTGTAATTGTTCATTAGAAATGGCTGCGCTTTTTCCGCTCTTAAGGGATCCCCACGCCAAAATTTTTCATAGTAGTTACACAGAAAGGTACCAGAGAGGACTGCTGTATAATGCACAGCTCAAGATGGCGGTTCCCTCACCCAAACATCTGATAAATTTTTACTGATTTGGTTTTGCAAAGGGTCCATTGGAGTCTAAAACTTGAGAGGAAAAAAAAAAAAAAAATAATAATAATCCTTTACTAATTAATTAGCTTTAATATACTTAATTTTCTACTCTAAATTATTAGGATTTCGGTCTAGTCTCCCTATTCGTAATTTTTCTGGGCGCTGTCCACTTGGGTGAGGGGGGGGGGGGGTTACAAAATCTCCAGCAGGGGCTGAGTTCGCTTAGTAATAATTTAAAAATAGACTAATAAGGGGAAAATACAAATAATAATAATTTTCCCCGTTTTGCTCATATAGTCAATTAACTTCTCCGCAACTGCTCCCCTCATTCCTCTTTACCGCCCCCCTCCCGCCATGGACATATGCTCTTTGGAGGGAGAGGGGCACAAACTATTTCAACTTTTTCCCCCACATGTGTTTTTTCATTAGATAGGTCTTTTGGTTTTGCAATTAATAAACAGCATTCTGCCTCATTATTTTCATCCCACCGCTTAGGGCTTCGGCCTTTTCTCCCTTTTTGTCGTTTTTCTGGGGCGCTCTTCACTCGGGGGAAGGGGGCTTTTTTCAATATCTCCAACAGGGGCTGAGTTCTCCCCCCCCCGGTGGGGTTCTATAAAATAAATAAATAAATAAATATTTTAAAAATAATAATAAAAATAAATAAATAAATAAGTATTTTTAAAAAATAATAAAATAAATAAATAAATAAAAATAAATAAATAAATAAATAAATAAGTATTTTAAAAAATAATAGTAAAAATAAATAAATAAATAAGTATTTTAAAAAATAATAATAAAAATAAATAAAGAAAGAAAGAAATAAGTATTTTAAAAAATAATAATAAAAATAAATAAATAAAATAAAATAAAATAAAATAAAAATAACATTAAATAAAATAAATTCTAATAAGGGGAGAAAATAATAATAATAATATTAATAATAATTTTCCCCTTCTTTGCCCCTTTAGTTTTTTTTTAGATTCTCAACAACTGCTCACCTCATTCCTCTTTTCCACCCCTCTCCCGCCATGGGCATATGCTCTTTGGGGGGGGGGGGCGGCGCCAACTATTCCAACTTTAACCCCCACATGTAATATGTCATTAGTTAGGTCTTTTGGTTTTACAATTAATAAAGGGCATTGTGCCTCATTTTTTTTTCATCCCACCGCGCTTATCGTTTTTTTTAATAATTGATCATTTATTTTTCTATTCTTTAATTAGATTTCATAGTCAAAATTTTCTACTCTAAATCATTAGGTTTATGACCTGGTTTTACCATTAGTAGTAATTTTGGTTCGCTCTCCACGATGGTGGGGTTTTTATTGCCTTTATTTGCTTTTTCCAGCGCATACAGCATGTCTATAGATGGACAATTAAATTCTCGACAACTGCTGCACACATCTCCCCCCCCCCCTTAAAAAAAAAAAAAAAAAAAAAAAAAAAAAATCTCATATTTAATTAATATATTATTAGCTAGGTCTCTTGGCTCTGCAATTAATGAGCAGCTTTCTGACTCAATATTTTCATCCCACCAAGCTCTTTTTTTTTTTTCTTTTACTAACAAATCATTTTTTTTTATCTACCTCATTTTCTACTCTAACAAATTAAGAAGGGTTTAGACTTTAGTTTCCCTATACCGTAGTATTTTTGGGACGCTCTTCATGTTGGTGGGAACCTCTATCGTTATATATCCATCGGGGGCTGAGTTAGTCCCCCCTCCCGGTGGGGCAGAATGATATATACTATTCATCTCTTCTCTAGTTTTTAGCTACAACTCCAGAAATATGTAAAAAGGCTAAGGTAAGTTAGGAGGTCTTGCCCCTTACTACATCACCGTAACACCATAAGTAATGGATTACACTAACAACACGGTAACAATCAAATTATCCGTTTTTAAGTCATATCCCGTAACAAATCAAGTTGAGCACTAAACCAGTTACACTTGTTAAAGCATGTATGTGCTCATCCAGAACAAATAAAAACCAGTTTCTCCTCATAGGAGGGCTTCAATTCAGTAACACATCGGTTTACTTGTTACTAATCAAGACTAAGATTAGTAGGAAAGAAAGAAATTCTGTTTCCCCCCTCCCCCCGCTGCTGGTGCCACAACAACATCATCCCCCCCCCCCCTCCCCCATATTCATCACTTGTAAAAACAACAAATCAAAACAGAAACCTTAACTCCCGACCATTGAGGGTTCCCGTATTGCCTATAGCTATTTTAGTGATAATAGTAATTAATTCTATAAAGTATTAAATTACATAGTTCAGTCTGATTCAAGATAGACAAAGTGTAGAATTGTTATTATAACTGCTGGGACCACAAAAACATAAATTGTAGGAAAAACACCAGCTAGACAAAATGCGATTTTCAAGATCGAGTTCCAGATCGAGCTCAGTACATTCAAATAAAAACAACTCACCACCTCTACAAAAATCGTCAACAAAGAAAACAATAACCACTCAAGGCGCACAAAAGAATGACCTAATAAAGAAAGACCTAACAAAACTAAAAATATCTCAAAACACACAAAACACAAAAAATGCAGGGGTCTCGGGTTCATCGGGTGCGAACCAGAAGAGCACAAGGAAAATAAATGAAACGAAAGAAGAAGAAAGAGAGACAGAAGAAAATGTCAGTTCCAGTGAAATAGAAAAATACTTCGAAATATCAAGTGAAGAAGAAGAGGAAAAATATGAAGAAGCAGAAATGGGGAAGAAGCAACTGGTAACAGAAGACCAGGAAGTGAAAAAGCTCAAGAAAGAACTTGTGCAAATGTGTGACAAAAGCGGCCTAGCACAAAGAAGATCGGTAGAGATGGATAAAGCCATGAAAGCAGTTAGCTACATAAAAATGCTCCAGAAGAAATCAAAGATGCTAGTACCAATAACCAATGCGATGAACCAAGCACTCCAAATAATCATCAATTCACTCCAGGAATTGGAACACAGAGTAACATATGCAGAGGCAAAAGCTGAAACAATAGAACATCTCATCGAAACCAAACAAGTACAAACCACGGAAAATTACAAACCTACCAACCCCCCAGTACAAACACAGGAGGTCAAACCAAGGGCGCCGGCCACATATGCCCAGGCCATAAGGGCAGCGACATCAACGGTCATAATACAAGGTACAGATGAAAGAAGTGCAGAAGAGGTAGAAAAGCAAGTCACGAATACAGTAAAAGACCACGAAGGAATCAACAGAGTGACAAGAATCAGAAATGGTATACGAATTGAGTGTGAAAATGCAACAGAGGCCACAAGGTTAAAAGAAACACTGAAAGAAAACACGGAAACAAGCTCAAACCTGAATATCAAGACGGCAAACCTGAGGAAGAAAAGAATAATGATCTTCCACGTTCCAAACACGGTAAGTAAAGAAGCCATACAAGTAAAACTGGAAAAACTACTAGGTTTGGATGGATCAAAGGATCCTGAGGAAGTAGTAAATATACTCAAACCAATAATGATACCAACAGAACGAATGCACATACCAGTCACACTCCCGGAGCCACTGGCAGACCATCTCCTCAAGAGAAGATCGGTGTGCCTTGGGCTCAGGGAATGCCCGATAAAAAACTACGTGACGATTCTGAGGTGCCACCGTTGCCAGGGATTTGATCACATTGCACAATACTGCGACCAGCGACAAGTCTGCTCTGAATGTGCTGGAGATCACAAGCATGACGAATGCCCTAAGAGAAGAGAAAGATGTATCATGTGTCTAAACTACAATGAGATGACTAAAGGTTATTTACGCTCTCAGCTATCAACGGATCACACGGCTCACGATGGGAGGTGCACGGTATACCGGAGACTCCTCACTATTAGACAAATAGAATTGGAGGAGGGAAAAAAGAGGTTAACAAGCGGATTAGAAGTATTGCGAGGACAAGCCACAGTAGTAACGTACCGCGGGGTCCCAAGAATACAAAGGAGGACGCAGGAAGAAATAAACAACATGCAACACAGGCAAAGACAAGAGCAACGTTTTCGCGGACACCGATAAAAGACAGTGCCCGCGCGGCGCAAAACAAACACAAAATACAAACTTAAACACACCCGCCACCACAAACCAAAGTAAATCTCCCCCGAATAAACCAAGCCCAAACACAACTCTCACAAACAATGATACAGACACAATAAAAATGATACAAATAAATCTACACGGTAGTGCAAATGCCACAAAATCACTTGCGGGGTATATGGGAGCAAATGAAATCAACATCGCGCTGATCCAAGACTTTTACCAAAATAGACAAACAGGAGACATAATAGGTTTTAGCTCAAAATTATGGAAAATATCAAAAACAAAAACAAACAAAGCGGCAATAATCACAAACACAGGAACAAACCCAATAACACTAAAAGAAACCGACCACACAACAGCAGTAACACTAGAAAATAAAAAGGAAATAATAACGATAATAAATGTATACGTCCCCCCCTCAGCAGACTTCATGAGTGTGCTTCAAGAGGTCGAAGACACATTGAAAATAGCCAAAGGTGAAATTCTGCTGACGGGAAACTTCAATGCACACTCTCAGGTCTGGGGTTACAATGATATAGACACAAGAGGAGAACAGCTAACAGATTTTTTACTAGCTAACGACTTATACGTACAAAATCCACCAAACGCACCAGCCTCATTTAGCACAATGCGGAGGAAAAAAGTTATCCAAGGGTGGCCAGACCTAACAATAGCAACGACAAACCTTGGGGACAAAATAACGGAATGGGAAGTAAGTGACGACGAGTCCCATAGCGACCACAAATACATTAAATTCAAACTAACATATGACAACATAAGTTATTACAGACACAAACTAGAGACAAAACATGGAAAACATGCAAAATTTGAGAAAAAAATAAAACAAATAGGGAACAAATATATAAATGAACTTACAAGGATAACCAGCAAAGAACAATTAGACAACATAACAATGAAAATACAAAATGAAATCACAGCAATAGCATTACAATGCTACAAACAAAGAAAATCACCAAATATAACAGCTCCAACATGGTGGACAATGGAGATAAAAACAGCCCGAAACCGAGTTAGAGCATTTAGAAGGAAATATCAAAAACAACAAGATGAAGAACTAAAATACAAACAACACATAGAATATAAAAAAGAAAGGGCAAAACTTAAAAAACTAATCAACAGAACAAAAAGGGAAACTTGGAAAAAATTCTGTAACGAAGCCATAGATACATACGGGCCACAATACAAAGCTGCCTCAGGTAAAAAACCAAAGCCATCACGATTAGTAAATGTACTACCAAACAACCAAACAGTAACAATAAAAGAAACACTTAACCACTTTCTAGATAACCTGTACTTAACAAACCCAAACACAGAACATAAACTCACACCGGCGCCACCAAAATTCAGAGACATTAACCCACCAGACATAACAAAACACGAACTTAACAGAATAATAAAAAATATAAAGCAAAACAAAGCTCCAGGATTCGATTACATAGACTACAATTTAATTAAAAAAATACACAAAGCGACGCCAAAGTTAATGCTCTCGTTATTCAACGCATGCCTCAAGCTAAAACACTTCCCAAAAACATTCAAAATAGGTACAGTGGTCCTGTTCCACAAACCGGGAAAAAAACCCCAGGACCCCAAAAACTATAGACCAATATGCCTGCTACCGGCCTTCAGTAAAATCCTAGAAAGAATAATATACGGTAGAATAATGCACCATCTGACATTAAACAAATATTTGAGCAAAAAGCAATATGGTTTTAAACAAGGTACTTCAACAGAACACGCACTAAACAACCTTATAAAAACGATAAAACAAGATAAAAAAGATAAATTCCAAACACTACTAGTAGCAATGGATATTAAAGGAGCCTTTGATAATATTAGATGGCCAATAATAGCAAATATACTAAAAAACTCCCCGAACCCAACTTATTTAACAAACTGGATAATTAGTTTCCTTGAAAACAGGTTTGTCACACTAGAGGAAAACGGAATAAAACAATCAAGACAAACCTTTGGCGGCTGTCCGCAAGGAAGTTGTCTTGGCCCGCTACTTTGGCTGCTAATAGCAGACGTAGCCTTAAAAAAGAACTGGGGTAAAAAGGTTAGAATCCAAGCATTTGCCGACGATTTCATCCTAATACTCAAAGAGAAAACTAAAGAGCAACTGGTAATCTTAGCAAATAAAATAATAGAAGAATTCAACAACTGGATAAAAAGCAACAATCTTACGCTAAACAGGGAAAAAACAGAGCTACTGTATCTAAACAGACCTCGCTTACACAACCTCCCAGATCAAGTCTCGGGAAAGATAGAGGGAATCAAATTAGAGGACAAGGATCTAGAAGGTAAAGACCAAATCAAATACTTAGGAGTCATAATACACCGTAACCTAAACTGGCTGCCACATTGCCAACACCAAACAACCAAAGTACGCAAATCATTCAATATGCTGGGACAAATGGCAAAAAGAGGTTGGGGAATAAAACCAGACATCATAAAAATTTGGTATCGAACAGTAGCAGAAAAAGTGCTAACATATGCAGCCCCAATCTGGGGACACAAATTAAATGCTAGAAGCAAAGCGGCCCTAACCACTTGCCAAAGACATTTTCTGCTGACCATAGTCAAGGCATACAAAACTGCCCCAACAGCAGCCCTACAGGTACTGGCGGGCCTGATTCCAATACACCTACAGGTCAAATATGAAGCAACATATGGAACAATAACAAGGTTAAGAGAAACATGTAAATTATACGGTAATACAATTCAACCAACAGACTACGATAACAAAATAAACATATGGGAAACGCACCCAGCAGAAACAACAGAACCAAAGATAGGCTACAACGAAACAGATATAACAATTTATACAGACGGCTCAAAATTGGAATCAGGCGCTACGGGATCGGCTTTCGTAGCATACAAAAGCGACAAAAAAATTAAACTATGGTCAACACCATTGCGGAAACATAACAGTGTCTTCCAAGCCGAACTACTGTCGATACTAAAGGCAACAGAATGGGGCAACGAAACAGGGATGGATTATAGCATTCACTCGGACTGCCTATCAGCAATATTAGCACTCAGCAAACCATTCAACACAGTAAAACTAATTGCAGACATACAAAACAAAATAAGAAAATCAAACAACAAATTTAAAATTAATTGGGTTAAGGCACACGTTGGCATCCAAGGAAACGAGGATGCTGACGAATTAGCAAAAGAAGCGGCTAAAAATAAAAAAAATGATAGACCCTACCACATAGAAAGACCAATATCAAACCTTAAGCGTATATTAAAAGAGTTAACAATAAAACAATGGCAGTTCGAGTGGGACTATGGGGATACGGGTAGAACAACTCATGGATACTTCCCAAAAGTAGACACAAAACGGCTTATAAGCTGTAAATTACTGAGCCAAATCTACACAGATCATGGAGCATTCCCACAATACCTACATAGATTTACTAAATTTAGCTCTCCAGAATGCATATGCGGGGAATTAGGGTCCATAAAACACTACCTTACGGCCTGCCCACTCACAGAACCACACCATCTGGTCACCATCACAGTTAATAACGAAATACTATGGCACAGACAACTTGCAAACAACAAACATGTACAAAACAAAGGTAGAGCAGTGATCAGATGGCTAATGAACAATGTAGACGACATGAAACAGACAAACATAGACTAATACAAAAAAAAAAAAAAAACATAAATGTCCCAGCAGCCACCATACCTCTATATTCAAAGTGTGTATAACCTCTGTCTAATTAATCTTACCTTCCAGGAAAAAAAAAAAAAAAAAAAAAAAAAAAAAAAAAAAAAAAAAAAAGGAAAATATATATATGTATATATGTGTATATATAATAAAATAGCAGTGTAAAGTATACCTCTTTCCTGCGAAAAAAAAATCGTTCTTCTAGCGTCTAAGAGGGTGGAAGTTAATAACTAATTAACGGACTAATGGCCAAGGAATATGCCCCACCCCATAGCGCACCAAGTCCTCAAAAAGCTTCATCGAGCTCATGAAAACAGCCATAAGGTATATATGGACTGATCGCCACTAGAGCGCATTCATTACAACAAATTCAACGGTTACCAGTGATGCAACAGAGTATAAAATCAACAGAGAAATATGAGAAACCCAAATTACAATGAGAAACCTGCAACAAATGAGAAACCAAAATAAATGCAACAAAAGAGAAACAACTGCATCACATGAGAAACCAAAAAGCAACGAGATAAACCTAAATGTGCAACAAAAATCAAGCAGTAAAAGAAAAACAACAGGTAACTGGAAAGTACGGTAGAAAAAGTAAGGGAAAAAAACAATCCAACACAGGTAAAAGTAATCATTTCTTCTATTTTTTATGTAAAGTTAAATAAACATGTATTAACCCCCTTCCCTTACAGGTTTTTTTTTTTTTTTTTTTTTTTTTTTTTTTTATCATGTACGCTAATGGCGCCTGGTGCATGTAAAATCCGTCGTGGGTGTAAAGTCTTCCAAGTTCCCTGTGAATAATACCTCTGGGGGTGCCTAATCAGGTGAAGGTCTCGTCACCTGATCAAGGCTCTAAATTACGAGACCAACTCGCATAACGATGACAGGTCCATATAAAAAGAATAACATCAATTAGCAGCAAAACAAAATGGAAACAAAACTAAGTCCTCCACATAGCCGTCCTGCCAGCAACGGCCAGCCGCTACGCGGCATCTCTTCAGTGGCGCTACGCGCCCCGGTACCAGGCACTAAACCCGTTTAAGCTAGGGAAACCTGGCAGGTAGGGGCCTGGTCGCCGGTCTCAAAAAAAAAAACAAAAAGATACAGCAAAAACAAAAAATGTTCCAGAATCCTTGCATCACGTTCTAACACTTAACAGAAACAATTTTTTCAATTTACAATGTTTTGTACATGTTCATGAATTTTTAAAAATTTAAAAATATTTAACTGGCTGCCATTTTGAAACAAGATGGCGGATGAAGCTGGTCAACGAACTCGGTCGAGACCTTGGTATATCCTATACACAGACTTAGTTACATCCAAATCGGTTCATAAATAAGAGAGTTACAGCATGACATATGTCAGATATATATATATATATATATATATATATATATATAAATCAACATTTGAACGGAGGGTGGTTTGGGGGTCTGGGAGTCATGATCGGTGAAAATATACCAAAATGTTTCTGAATTCCTTTCCTGCGAACGGCTGGAATAGGTAGCTTTTTGTATTGAAAGCTACCTAAAAATCTCGTTCCTACAATTTTTTTCATTTTATAGCAATTATTAGCCGACTTAAAAGATTTGGTAGAGGAGAAGGGTATTTCTTTCAACATCTGTTTTTAATGTATGTTGATACATAACTTGCAAATGGATGCACCAATATTTTTTCTTTTTCAATTTTTTTTTCGGTTGACCTGGCAAACGTTATTAGGATCTAAAATTTGCATGTCTATCTTCTTAACCTATAACTCCATTCTCTATTTTTACTAAAAATACCACACTTGTCACAAAATTTCAACACTTTTACAAAATTACACAGGTTTTTCAGAATAGGTGAAAAAAATAACATGCTATTGTTTTTCAAATTGGTATACAAAATATACAAATTGTCTCACAAACAATTGCTTTATTTTCTAAAATTTCTGGAGCTTTACTGTAATACGTGATTGTGTATGTTTATTCAATATTGATTCCCGCATACTCTGATGCACTGTTAAACATCTGTAGCAAACTGTATTCGACCGTTGTTGTAAATAGCGGTTACTTAACCATATTATGATCAGGATCGATTAAAATTACAGTTAAGTAACCGTTATCTATAAAAATTCTCGAATGACTGGACAATTTGTTGCAAATTTTTAACACTGCATAAATAAATATGTACGTGTGGGCATGTATTAGGTGGGAATTGCGTTCACAATGATGGGTTCAGAATCCAAACGTTTCCATTATAGTAAAAATGTTGGCAACATTCCTCCTTTTTTCAAAAATGCATTATAATCTCGCAAATAAAATTTGATCGTTAAAAATCTTTGCGGATATATGAGCATCTAGCAACCGTACGGTTACAAAAAAAAAAAAAAAACGGGATGTCATTTGGGATGTTATTATTTTATGTCATTGGCTCAAGAATGAGGTAAGCTAAAACAATCTAGGTCACACATTTACGGTTACACTGACAAAACATTTAAAAACTTTTAAACAGCAACACCTTTTTCATCACAAAATGATCTTCTCAGTGAAAAACTATAAATAGTGTTAAAAATCTAATTTTAGCTGTACAAATGGCGACATAAAACAAATACAAAGAAGACCATTTTGTGCTCCATGAACAAATTGACAACGGTTTACAATGCCATTGTTGTCAGGTTAACCCGAATACACCTTGATCGGTTTTTGCCTCTTAGGCGTAGTAAAATCCTAGGTATGCATGTTAAATCCGCTATATAATTCTGACATGAAAAACGCCATCAAACGTGAGATTCTGCAATTTCTTCATGCTGTGGTTTATGCCCATACACTTCTGCATGCTATGTGTTATCGTCTGCGAACACAAACACTTAAAAAATTTGTCATGCGAGAAATTTATTTGTGTTTTGTCGCTTGTGTGGATGTAATTGTTCTTCTAGCTGTTTTTCTTTGCGTTTTTTTTATGTCGCCATTTCTACAACTAAAATTAATTTTTTTCGCTATTTATGTTTCTTTACTGTGAAGATCATTTTGCGATGAATATATAGTGTTTTGATGTTTGAAATTTTCGAAATTTTGTCACTGTAACCGTTATTGTAGGATCTCGGTTGTTGCTTACCTCATTCTCGAACCCACGCGATAAAATAGTCACATTGCAAATGGCATTCCATTTCCTTAAATGGTAAGGTCACTAGAGGCTCATACATCGGCAAAGTTTATTTTATGATCAACCTGTGTTGTCTCTACGGTCGCTTCAAACCTTCTGAAATTACTATGAAGCTTTTCTAAGCTGTTCAGATAAATTAAAACATTATTCCTGTTAGAGATAGTCACCCTATCATGAATAAATTTTACTGAGGGTTACACGAAAAAAATCTAATACATTTGCAACAATTGTTTGAATTATTTTTACAAGTCAATTACATCTCAATCACAATGTTGTGCACAAAGTGCAAAACAATTCTCAGTAAAATAAATCAACGTTCAGTAGAGACTCATTCTTCTCAGCGGAAACCCTCATGATCACTTTATAGCTCTTTTCACCAAAAATTAGAAAAGGGACAGCGCGAACACTGCTTTTTGAAGATTACACAAAGTTAGTCTTCATGTTTTTACACACGGACTTCTTAAATTTCGCTACAGGCTGGTGAAGGATCCCGGAGTAAAAATTTGAAACAGCGGATAAACTATTTACAAATACATCAGGAATTATTTCTAAAAATTTACTTTATAAATCTGAAGATATTTCTTACATTTACATAAATGGCCTATTAAGAAGCACTTTCAAACACTTCAAAAATTATTTCTGGAAATTCATCCTATAAATATCAAGATATTTCTTACATTTAAATAAATGTATTACATTTCAAAACAACTTTAAAAAACAAATACTTCAAAACACTTGACTTAAATGCAATCTATTAAAATGCTAAAATAAATTCCAAAGGTTATTTTCTTAATTACTTTCTTAACAACTGTTTACGATTGATTCAATACGCCTTTCTTCTTTTTGTATTAACAAAAGATAATTGAAAATATTTTGAGAATTAATTTAATAACGTAATTTTCTTTGACAAATATTTTTTAATGTTTTTGTCCTTTTTTTTTAATAGCTTCTCTTTTTTATATCATATGTTTATTTATTTTAATTTTCATATTAAGAAATAATCGATTTTTTGCTATCTTGAAAAAAAGTTTTATAAACACAAGGGGATCCAACCTGACCTTCCAGGGGTACAGAACATAGGTGAAAATCATTTTTAATTGAAAATATTAATATATATTTTTTTTTAGATGGCACACAAACAACGCCAAAAAGCATTTTTATATGGAAAATATCAATTATGTAGTAGCCAAATAAAGTTTTAAAAGTTATTAAAAGGGTTTTGTATTAGCCGCGTGCCAGAGGTTAATAACCGAAGAAATTGTAAAAAAAAATCGCTTTTTGCAGCTTTTTATTTTTTGATTATGATTATTTTAGTGTTTAAGCGCTTAGTTCAATTACATATCCGTTAAATTTGTGTTTTATTTATTTATTTATTTATTTTTACTTATTTATCGATGCAGTACTAATTTCGTTATGGGCCATTAGCCGGAAACAAATGCTGAACTATTTATACACGCGATAGATTAATAAAAAAAAAAATCTTACTTTAAAATTATTTTAGAAACCGTAAGAAATTAGTATATTGAGATACAATTGTCAAACAAAGTTCTAGTGCACTTCAAAAAAGCAATTTTTCCTATTCGACGGTGTAAAAATTGAAATTAAGCGATGTTTAGAAGTTAATAAATCTATATGTAAATCATTGTTTGGGTGTATGTTTCTTATGCAAATCTACAATTTTTCACAGATGTGCACTGATGTTTTCCATGGACCCACGAGTAGTGCTGGTGCCTATTATTCTCCTTTGTACCGGCTGCAAGCACGAGAAAGGATGCTAGCATTTGGAACCAGCGTCCGGGAGGCAAAATTCTTAGGTTTGGGGTAGGGTGGGCCGGAATTGCTAGCCGAAATTAAGCAGACGTGGGAAGGCATCTGTAGCCTCGTCGATCGCCCACAGGCTGTCTACAGCCTTACTGCAGCAGGCGCGTCTATGATCTCAGGGGAAAGTCTGTGCACTCTACGGGCTCGCTAGTGGTACCTTCTTTTTCCTATCCTTTGTTGTAGGGCTGGGTTTTTTTTTTTTTTTCGTAGATTTTCCATATTCAGATACTACGGTAAAGCAAAAGCACACTAGGTCACGGGTCAATTTTAGACATTCTTGTAAATCTCCGGTTTACCTCAGACCCCCAGACACTTGGAGGGTTACGAAGGTGTGACCCCGAAACAGTGCAGTTTTATCCTTCCGCTCTGGATACTACTATTGGAACGGCCAGACGTTCAATGGAATTTGGGTGCAATGGGAGTGTTGCGCGGTTCGTGCTGCTTCTATTTGACCAGTACAGGGAGATATAAATAGGTATTCTATTACCATGGACCAGTAGCAGGGCCTCGAGGTGTCCGTGGGTAATCTCGGCCCTCTTGGCGTCAGTGGATAAAGACTCTGAGAAAACAGGTACGGTGAAATGGAATGCCAGTTTTTACCCGGAAGAGAAGATTGTTCACACGGGAAACACCGGGCGGGTTTATTAGTTACTAACAAAAGAAAGTGTTATTGCTCAGATCGTCGCTACCGTCAATATAATGTCACCGTTACTCACGGACACATTTTTGCTTCATAATATAAATAGATAGCGAAGTGAGACTTCGATTATGCGGATTGCTATTTTCTGGACGTAATTTGGAAATTTTAATGACGGGAAAAAATATTATGTTCGAAAATAAAAATGTCTCTAAAATCACTTTTGTTTCATAAAAAGGTTGGTTTAACTTACATTATGTTTACTTTTTAATAAGATCACTTTTACTACAAATAATGAAAAAAATTACGGTACTTATATAAATTTAAGTGTTATTAATTGAACTTGTACAATAAAGTTATTATTTTACCGTAGACCGTAAATATCAACTTAAAATTGATCCTATCATAGACTTTGAAAATCCAATTAATATAAATTTTAAGGTTGGTTTAAATAAAAATTTTAAGGAAATTATATTTTAACAAACTAATACATAAATTTGCATTACAATAAGATCCCCCCCCCCCCTTAAATGCAATTTTTTATTTCCTGATATTGAAATGGATATTTGGCAGTCTGGATGATTGGAGTTTGAATAATGGGAATTTTTTTATACTTTAAATTCAAACTGTCTTATTACAATAGAACTAAGATGGGAATAAAATGCTGACATTATGGGATAGTGATTAGCCATGCTGAGGATTTCGAATTCTTGGCTTAAAAAAATAAATATTTTAAATCGGATAGATATTTTTCATAATTAAGTGTTTACTAAAACATTTGAGGACCGTCAGGCACTTTAAATTTGTCTTTGATTAATACCTGGTACATAAACTGTAGATGTAGTAATAGTAAAATAAACTGCAAATAGTTCTTTATGTTTTTTCCAAATCATAATCTCATGTTCAAAAGCTTTATATAAGCCATATGGCTACAATATAAAAGAAAAACAAATAATATTTTAATAACTAATGAAAATCTTCTTAAAGCATGTCATCGACAAAAAAATGATGCACACACAGAAAAACGAGCTATCAAAAATGATTTAAAAATGACATAATTTTCTAAAAAAGAAAATCCAACAACTCATGTAAAATTATTCTTTATGAAATATACGTAAGATAAACACTGCTTAAAATGTACAAAAAAAAAATGAAGTGTTTTGATTGTTATCAAACATAACAGTCGAAGGTACAACTTTGAAGCTAAATCAATTTCAGAAAATGTAGTGGCAATTGATGTGGCGTGGGTTTGTTTATGTTGTAAAGTATATTCTGTTGTTATTGTAAAAAAAAAGTTTGGGAGGAGTATATTGCAAAAAAATTGGGAGTTAAACAGTTTTTAACAGGCATAATAAAAAAGCATATTTCAAGAATGTATGAATGTTTTTGCAGGAAATTTAATGAAAATTATAAAACAAAAAATTATTATAAATGTAACACGTTATAATGAAAATGTCGGTATAAATGTAAAAAGCAGCATTACATATTAATAAAATTATATTTCATTTCTGTTATTCATTAGTAATTACCGCTTACCTCTTTAACCCTTTATAGCTCAACAACTAGGATTTGAAATACATTTTTTCAGGTTTTAGAATACATCATTTGAACTATTTAAAAAATAATTTCAAAATTTTAGAATATAAAAATAAGAATTTATTGACAAAAAAGTGCTTGTTGCATATTCCTGAGAAACAGAAAACTACGCATACTTTTTAATAAATATTGTAAATATTCTATAATAAAATTTAAAGTAATGTAAACTCAACATTGTGAAAAAGCTATTTATGTACGTCTGCAGTCTGTTTCAATTTCATTTCAGTTTATTTCAGTTAATAAATACAGGCAGGGGCTCAAACAATAAACAAAAGTTTTGGATTAAATATTAGCTCAAGGTAGTGCTTAATGCGGTGTTCCAAGATATCACCAATCAATAAAATCGTATTTTAAAGCTCGATGTGGAAAAGACATTGACTTTTGAGTATGTTGTGGATATCACTGTGATATTAAAGGTTGAGTGCCATGTTTGAAGTAAAGGGTCAAGTACCTTTTAAACTGACCAATTACATGCAAAAGGGACACTAATATGGAATGCAATATAACTCGGCATCTAGTTAATTTTGGAATATGAAATTTTAAACACACTTTGAAACAGATATATTTTAACAGTTAATGTTCTGAAGAAAGTTTGGGTGCATAGAAAGTTTTTTAATTTCATTTCAAATTTAATGCTTTTTTAATATATTAATTCAATTTATACGCCGTGCGCGTAGGATTGAATTGTCACTGTGAGCCAAAACTTTTTATTAAGTAGAGATATAATATGCGTTTAAAATGATCTATCTCTGAAAAATAAAATAAAATGATGTTCTTGGGGGAAAAAAATTAAAGCACTCAAAATTTTGAATTTCGTTAAAATAAAAATAGTTATAATTTTTAAATTTCTTACTTGATGAACATTAATAGTAGGCCATTTGTGCATCTAACACAAAATGATCAACAGTGCCTACATGCAAATGCTTCTGCATGAAGGCAAAAGCATTTTGTGCTTTTGTGCAATTATTGTGCGGTCATTTTGTGACTGAAGGTTTATATCTTCAGTCAAACTTTTATGAAATTCTATTTAGCCATTCCTTTGAAGTCATGCGCTCAATCAACAAAATCACGGATTTGAGAAAATTGACTTTAAAGATCAAATTATCCCTTGATCATATAAAAAAAGAGCGCAAACTGTTTTGGACATACCTTCCCTTCTAAAGTTAATTTTTCATGGGTTATTTATTTTTAAAATGTTCCTAAAGAATCACACTTTAATATAAGATATTAAAACAAATTGATTTTTTGACAATTTAAAAAGTACCTGTCTCATTAAGTAATTAGAAGTTCTATCAGTCATAAAATTATCGTAATCGACGACAGTTTCGCCCTGAAAAATACAAGATTATAGTCATATGGAAACAAAAAATGGACGATAATATTATTCAAAATGTTTGATGCGCGTTAAAGTAATGTAACATGAAGTGAATAATTCAAAAGCAACAGACAACATCAACCTTTTGAAATTTAAAAACAAATGAGAAATTTTAAGAAATATCCAGCAGGGAGATTGGTTGACAGGCGGACAGAGGAGCTATCATCATATTTTTGTCAATGTCACAAGTAAAACGTACTCTTTCAAACAATTCTTTTTAAAAAGGAAGAAAGAAAGAAAAATCTCTATACCTACGCAAAAGTGAGCCACAAACGCAAAGGTCAAAACTGACAGAATCTTATTATTATTTACATTTATTTTAACCATAATGCTATTTCTTTCAAACAACAGTTAAAGTTTCGTTGCCAAAAATATTCACCACTAATTAGTAATTAGTGCATTGTCACGTCATCATTCTTAAGTTTAAAATTTCAATTAAGAACATTAAAAACTTGCCTCATCTACGTACTTTATCTATGCATCAAAGGAGGAAAATATATATTTTAAAATAAAAAATAAGTGTTTATTTTCTTCAATGTGAGCGATTACAATATTTTAAAAAATAGAAAATTAAAATATATCTCATTTCGTATATGTTTCACTTATCGAACATTAAAATATGTTTTACTTCCGGATTTTCTCAAAGTCTACGATTTTTAAATATCTAAAATTTTTATTTTTGATGAATTTTTTAAGTTTTTATCTTAATTTTAGACATTCTGGCGAGTAAATAAAATATGGCAACAAGAAATATCCTTTTTAATTTGACATGGTATATTTTTTAACCTTGTACCTTGCAACACCAAGTAGGCTTTTAACAGCAGTTTTTAAGTATTTAGACTAACGAAAAACAAAAGATTATGTATCAATCATAAATTATGAAACATTTTCCAATACGAAATATAGTAAAAGAAGATACGTACACTGTTAAAAATTTGCAGCAAACTGTCCAGTCATTTGACCGTTTTTTATAGATAACGGCTACATAACCGTAATTTAACTGTATTCTGACCATATTATTGCCCCTAGTAAGGTCAGAATAGCGTTAAATTACGTTTAAGTAACCGTTTTCTATAAAAACGGCCAAATGACTAGACAGTTTGCTGCAAATTTTTAACAGTGTAAGTATACTACAGTTTAAAAAACATATGACATATTCAAAAATAAAGTTTTAGTAATTACCTTTCATAGCCAAAGAAGTAGTCAAACTATTTTGTGTAATACTGTATATGATCAATAGATTTGCATATATACTATATGACATGCTAAAATTTAGTTCAGTTAGAAAACTGACTTTTAAAAACTTTCGCCTGAAGATGGAAAATCCCTCGAATTCTTTTGTACAGACCTGTATATTATCTAAAGACTTTTGTACACATTACATATTAAGCTAAAATTTAATTCAGATAAAAACGCATAACACAACTTGAAACGCACTTCCAGCAATTACCTATCATAAACAGAAATGTATCTTGCTCTCTGCGTAGATCTGTCTGTATGCGAATTTATTTATATTTCCCAAACTTGTATTAGTACACTAAATATAGTTCAGCAGGAAGATTAATAACACAATTAAAACCTACCCTTAAGCAATTCACTCTCATAGTCAGAAATACTTACAAATTCCTTTGTGTATAGCCAGGTATGTGATCAACAAAATTTATACACACCACGTACTATGCAAAAATTTAGTTAACTTAAATATGCAAACCAAAATTGAAAACGAACTTCCAGTAATTATCGCTCATAAACAGTACTGTAACCAAATTCTTTTGTGTGTCCCTGTAAATGAACGATAAAGGCAGTGCACAGCACAGCATACTTTTCAGTAAGCAACTTATAGTACGCCTCAGTAATTCATATAACTTTCATTATGTTTGAAACATTGTTACATCACTAAAATACACTGCAAACGATTTCCCCCGTAGATCATTATGTAACCGAATTAGTTTGTGTGGCCTGTACACTTAAAAAAAAAGTGTTGATGTTACAGTATAATACTGACATCCCAGCTGCCAGTATTATACCGTAAAATTAACAGTAATAAACAGTAAAATAAGTAGTAATACGCTACCGCGATTTTATTTTTCAGTGTAGATCACTATGTAACCGAATTATAGTTTATGTAGCCTGTAAATTAATAATAAATGTTTTGCATCCCATTTTCTACAGAATGCATGTTTTAGTGCACTTCATAAATTCACATTAATTTCATTATGTTTGAAATGGTGTAACATCATCAAAAATGCACTTGAAATAATTTTTCCTATTGGTCGTAATGTCACAGAATACTTTTGACTGTCGTGTAAACGAACTATAAATGCTACACATTTCATTTTCAATAGCGATCGTGCTATATTAAATGTCAACATATAAATATTACAGGGTAATCCGAGTATATTTACGAGAGTTAGAGCACGGACTGACAAACCGAAGTTATTAAAAATTTTCTACTATGTTGGAAAATGTTAAAATTGAAGAACACGAATGTTTTTTTGCAGCAACAAGCTGACGCTGCTACAGAATGCAGGATAGAGTACTCATAGAATAAAAAGCCTGCAGTCTTTTCATTTAAAAATTATGATGATACCTTACCATATGCTTATTTTGTTCTTTATTGCAAAGTATTATTTATATGCATTTAATCCCCCCAGTTGCCAATGCGAACGATTTGCCAATGCAATCTCACAGGACGCCTTTTTTTTTTTTTTCGCGTTGACCGTAATTTTCAAAAAGATGACCACAGGCAAATTCAGAGCCATTCATTGGCTTTTGGGTGGATTAAAGAAGTATTGATATCTAATCAACCCTTGCTGTTATAATAAGATGCTTTTATAGTTTTCGAAACTTCCATATGCCTTTTTAATTTCCAGATGCTCCGACGTTTCTCATGTTTCGTGCTTACCATGACTTGTAAAAGGAGAATATTGACATTTTTTCACGATTAAATGTTAATAGAATAGCTTTAGCAGTATTGTGTATGAAAATTGTCAAGGAATTATTGCACCAGTGCTAAATACACAATGCAGTGTGCTGGCTGTAACACCCAAATAAAAACAAAGAAGTGGGAAATTGTGCGTTAAACGTGACAAATGGGGTGCATTTTTACTATAACTAGTTTTGCAATGTAAAAAAAAAAATATTGTTATTATTTCAGTGAAATGAATTATGTCGTCTGTTATGAGCGAAATGAGCATGCCTTTCTTTTCTTTTATTACGTATGCCACGGGTTTTTTTTCGTCACCAGATAGCGCTGCAAAATTCATCATGGAGATCTTTCTTTGAAAATGATTACCCGCATGGTTAAATAGTTTTATGATTCATGATGAACGAATCTCTTGTGTTTATTTACTTTAATGGATCTTGGGATAAATATTGGGCTATTAACATAATTTCAACTGAAATTATCTCAGAATTTATACATTTTTGAATGTAACTCATCTCTTAAATAAAAAATTTTTTTTGAACGATCTTTCTAAAAATATAACTTTTATGCAATTTTATTCGAACAAATAATTTTGAAATAACTGTCCGCCTGGCATATGAAAAAAGAAGAGGTTAGCCCGTATTTATTTTGCTCAGTCACGTGATTTGCGCTTTTATTACATAGATTATGTACGATAGAATTTAATAAAATGAAGAGCGCACTTTTATTAATATCTTTTAAGTTTTGATTCGATTTTCATCAAATTTGAAATGACTCGACAAAATTCTGCAACGATTATATATATTAAATTTCAAACCATTCTGTTGGGTAGTTCTTGCGCTGTTATATGCGAACAACCGGACGGGTGGACCAAACGACGACTATATAGGTGCTACGTATTTATATAATTACGAACGCATCCAGAAAACACTAAAAATGCATACACTTGTTTTTCTTATTTAGAGGCTAAATAGTTGACAACAATTGAAAACAATGAAAATTACCCAGGTATGTCCTAGTTGGAGACTAAAGGGTTAATCTGTAAAGTCATAAAAAATGCACAATTTCAAACATATAAGCAAAAAAAAAGGGGGCATAGTTGATCCGCATTTACCCTCTTGCGGGTGTAAATGCGCCACAAACACAAAACCTCGTTTATTATCCCTGTCTGATATCTTGTATTTTTTAACATTCTATCTGGTAACACCAAGAAGTTTTTAATAACATCTTACATTAAGAAAGACCACATCAGCTAATTGAAAAAAAAAATAATGAAAAACACAAATATTTTTTTAAATAGCGACGTTGGTGTTAACTACTGAAAAAATAAAAATATCACTAAGAGCCTACAGTTTTTCATTTAAAAAATTATGATCATACCTTAACATATACGCTTACTTTGCCAGTATATTTAATATTTTTGAAGCACTACTCATGTATATTTAAGTGGGATTTATATGTTTAGGGTTGTTTATTAAGGAAGATGCTGCGATAAAATTTATTTTTCTTTAAAAACAAGTAGTTTGCAAGAAACACTAATAAACATATTTTGATAGAAGAATGGCAAAAATTGTTTATTTATGAAAGAAACTTTCACGTTCCAAATACAGCTATTCAAAAGTAATACAGTAAAATATTCTCTTAATATTGATGATATCCTCTAAAGATAATGAGAAATTCAAGATGAACCCCTCTTTGCATAAAATATATTACTAGATAAATATATATATTTTTTTATTTTAAAAATTCACGATATTCACTTCGAATTCTGAAAATTTCTAGTCCCTTTACGCTGTTTTAAATATTAAACAATATGATGAGTATAAGAAATTTTGCTTCTTAAAATTAATCTTCTCTCTCATGAATATCTTTGTAGTCGTTGTTTTCTTAACACATTCAAAATTCCTTAACATGTTTGTCTTTCATCGTTTGATACTAATATAATGAAGAGAATTTACCAAAATTAGAACTCACCAGACACTTTTTGTAATTAACATTATTAACGGTGTACTATTTTGTGTTTGAGTTTATTCTCATCGTGAGAATTTAATATTCAAGAAAGGGAAATAAATATTTACATTTACTTAATTTGTTTTAGATCTGATATTTTATTAAGAAACTTCAATAGTGTAGCCTTTTGGCATTATCTTGAACTCATAAGCTCATAAAAAGAAGTTAACTTAGCGCGCACTGTTCAGAAAAAAATAAGCATTATTATGTACGATCCGTGTGTTGTTTCGCATAAAAATTAGATAATGTGATTCATACAAAAAAGAGTAAAGAGAAATTGAATTTACGCATATTTAGTTTCTTATTTCAGTTTTCTTGCGTTTGTGTGAAAATATTATAATATAAATACGACGAAGCATGAAGAAATTATCAAAACGTCACAAGGATAACTGTAAAGTGTCTTAAACAATTTATTGTACATAGATTATAAAGATAACAGAAAAACAACGAATTTGACCAATGAGTTTTGAAAATACACGCACGGTTGAAAGAAAAATTTCTTAACGGTGTTAAAGCCTATAGAATAGCGGTTCCCAACCTATGGGCCACGGCGGGTGTTTTAGTGGGTCGCAGGGCAACCGAGGTTTGCCACACAACTATATCTTTTATTTCATCTGTTTGAAAAATATAACAAATACAATTTTACAACTGCAATAATCATGAAAGCTATTGGCTTAAACTAAAACTTCGTCAGAAGTGAGTTTTTTCTTAAACAATCAGTCGGTATTATGTTATGACCTCGTTGTGAGACATGGCAGCAGTTGAACAGTCGTTATGGCAACCCTGGACCCCCACTCTCGAGTAGAAAGTGACTTAAGGTTAAAATTAATCAGTCGTAACCCTGACGGAAATCTTCGGTTTTGGGCTTTCGGGTTTCGGTTTCTTTTTTGCGTCACTCGAGAAACTACCACCTCTCATGATATACGTAGATGCCCTCATTGGTAAACACCAGTGCCAGAAATATCACTGACTGCAAAGTTGTGTTTTGATAATAAATAAACCTATTTTTCATTATCTTTGTAATATGTGTGTTGTTTTAATTATTATACCACTTACACACATAGTGTATCCTTCATAAGAAATCTTGCTTTTTTCGTAGGATAGGATAGCCGATAGCTTATAGAGTCATACAACAATTTCCGTTAGATACACCCTCATATAAGGTGGGTCGCGAAAACATTTTTTACTTAAAGGTTGGTCTCGTACCAATAAAGGTTGAGAACCGCTGCTATAGAAAATTACCTATCTACACCATAGCATTGTTCGAGGGTTTTATACTAGCGCGGTCTAAGGAAAGTGACTGTGTAAGGTTTTGAAACTTTTCCTATACTAGAACGATTATTTCGGAGCAAAGGTCTTCCCTGAAGGAATTCCTCCTATTACAATATGGCCACAACAGGCCAATGTTTAACAAAAAATCTAATCATATAATAAAATCACTAATTATCATTAAAATACAGATTTAAATGCTTAAGTGATAAAAGTAGAACACAAAAAGGCATTAAAAAAACCTTTTAATACTATGATCGACATGTTTCGAGCGCACAAACGGCGCCATTATCAAGATCTACATGATAAACCAACTATTCTTGCAAAAATATTTGAAAATAAACATGTAAACTATAAGTAAAGAGATCATATGTGTAATAAAAGCAGGTGCTTAAAAATAGTCAACTGTAAATGTGAAAATTAATATTTTCTTATTGCTTTTTAACACTTTCCAACCTAGTTGAAAAGTGTTTATGACTTCGGTTTGTCTGCCGTATGGCCGTCTGCCGTCTGTCCGTGCTCTAACTCCCGTAAATATGCTCGGATTGCCCTGCAATTTTTATATGTTATTGTCGTTATCTATAGCATGTTCCCTATTTCAACTGAAGTGTGTAGCACTTATAGTTTTTTACAGAGACACTCAAAAGAATTCCTTTACATTACGTCTATGGAGAAAAATCGTCTCCGGTTTAAATAAATAATGTTTCACTATTTTAAACGCATTGAAATTTATATATATCACTAAGGTGCATTACAAGAGGCTTACTACAGAATATTGTGTGTATAGAAGTCATCGTTCATTTACAGGGACACACAAAATAATTCTCTACTGTCTGTTAACAATAATTTCTGGAAGTGCGTTTTAAGTTGCTGAACGCGATTTTAAATTTAACTCACTTTTGGTCTATTACTTGGTGTGTATGAATTCTGTAGATCATATACAGGGCAGCACAAAAGTTTGCGAACACATTTCCGTTTATTGACTGAAACTCCAGAAGGAGAATTTTAAACTGTGCTACACGCTTCTTAACTAAATTAAAATTTAGCATCCTATGTAGTATATATACAAAATCTATAGATCATATACAGGCCTGAAAAAAGTATTCGGATATTTTTCCGAATTTTGTGTATGTTGGAAATTCCTGAAATTACGTTTTTAAATATGTTATGCGTTTTCCAAATTGTTTACTTACATGTTATCTTTCAGCCTATTAAACGGTAATGATTTGTAAAATTATTTTGGAAGTGTTGGAAAGTGTTACATAATCTATGCTTGACGCATGATTTTTCGTTCTTTTTTAAAATTGAACAAGACCTCATGCCATATTTTAGATAATTCAAAAGAGGCTGATTCATTGCATATGTTCTCGTTACGCATATGGATTTCAATTTATTCACGGATAAAAGATAGGAAATAAAGTCTTGATGGATAAATTATTTTACTATTCTTAAAATCAATTTTTAAGAATTTAGGAAAAACTTACTTTCTTATACCTTCATAGACAATTTTAGAAGATTTACTATAATATACTTAGTATCGGAAAAAAATGAGGTAAAAAAAATTGCAACTTACGCTGACGCAGATTGACTGGTGTTATAAACGTGATAGAAAATCAACCGCGTGAAACTTATTTAAACTTACTGACGCTTATATTCTCTGGATCACCAAAAAACAAACTTCAGTTGCACTTTCATCAGCGGAAGCAGAAGTTGAAAATGTTTCATCTACCAATGCAGCTCAAGAAACTATTTAGATAATAAACCTCTTAAGTAATTTATACCTACCAAAAAGAATTCCAATAACGATGTTCGAAAATAACCAGTCATGGATCAAGATTGTCCAGATCAACAAGTATCACTCAAAGACAGAACATATTGACATAAAATTGCACAGTATTGAGCACCTGATGGAAACAGGCATAACTGACTGAGAGTATTGCCCTAGCAAACAGATGGTAGCTGATCTATTAACCAAATCCTTGATAAAATCTGATTTTACAAGACACCGAAATGAGCTAAGAATAATGACTATTACTGCTTCAGAAATCAAGCAAGGGTATTAGACACAATGATCTCCGAATCTGCAGTCAAACTCTAACCAGAACCAGCTGAGTCAAACTTTTCTTGAATTTTCGTACACCTGTTTTTTCCCTCTGTTCTCAGTGTAGATGTATTTTTTCATTGTGTAACACATATTTAACGATTATAAAATCTATTGAAGGATTAATACAGAATGGAATCTTACAGTGCATTCTTTTGTGTAATTTTGAAAGTCACTTTCTCTAAACAAATGTATACGTTCAGCCCTGGTCAATTAAATGGATTATTTAACTCAAGAGATGATAAACAAAGTGGGTGATATTTTTTCTTACTTAAATATCAATAGATGCTTTGCTGTTTTTCACTGAAGTAACAATTATTAATCAATTAATTAAATAACAATTTGTTTACTTATTATCAAACATTAATACATTATAAGAAATATTCTTCCTTTGCATTCGAACTTTCTAATTGACTTTTAAATGATTATTACGGCATATTTTTTATTTATAAACTTTTATATAGGTAGATATTAGTACTTTCTATTTATTAAGGGTAAAAAATTCATACAGACATTTATTTAAAATTCTAATACGAGACCCGACAGATCCAACTGTTTACTTAACAGGTGACAAGACCAGACAATTTAAAAAACACAAATAGTTGTTAAAAGATGTTTAAAATGCTTAAAAACTGTCCTAGTACTTTCGTCCGGCTGCCACCGCC
This sequence comes from Maratus michaelseni, assembly GCA_963931845.1. NCBI lineage: Eukaryota > Metazoa > Arthropoda > Arachnida > Araneae > Salticidae > Maratus > Maratus michaelseni. The sequence continues at coordinate 256,277,341 of OZ007591.1, forward strand.
ATCATTATTTCGTTCCCTGATGATGACGGCGTTAGCCGACCGAAAGTACTAGGACATTTTAAACATTTTAAACATCTTTTAACATCTATTTGTGTCTTTTAAATTGTCTTATCTTGTCACCTGCTAAGTAAACAGTCGGATCTGTCGGGTCTCATATTGGAATTTTATAAATAAAGTAAGGTGAAATTTGCATTTCGCCATATGTGTTTTGACATTTATTTATTCATAAATAAACATCAATACATTAAAAGTAACATTCTTTCTTTCTCTGTATCTTCTAATTAACTTTGAGTGATTATTATTGAATTGTTATCAAAGGGGGATGCTTTCGTATATGTTGAAATTAAAATTTCATGTTTATTATGGACAGAAAATTTCATATAGTCATTTATTTATTCATTAATATATTAACAGTAACACTTTTCCTTTGATATTCAACCTTCTAATTAACTTTCAAGTGATTATTGTTGAATTGATTTTAAATTTACAAGATTTTCGTATTGGTAGAAATTAATACTTCATGTTGATTATGGGTATAAAATAAGTGTCCTGCGAAAAGGCTAAGTTGTCAGAATCCTAGTCATTTTACTGATTATTTTATACTAGGAGATCCAACCCGGGGTTCGCGGTTTAGAACACATACTGCCCAGCACACTAAATATAGGTTAAAAACTTTTTTATTAATACCTTTAATAGAGTTTTTACATTTCTACCCTATATATATATAATCCTAAAGAAACAACTTTATGAAACTATTATATGAAACGACTAATGTATACTGTTAAAAAAAATCTGAAATTCACGGGTATTTTTTTCCTGAATTTCACAGAAAAAGTCCTTTTTTGCTACAAAAGGGTATTTTCCGTTAAAAAACAGAAAATTGTCTCATATTTCCTGAAAACAACGGAACGGACGGAGAGGAAAGGAGCCAACGGAATCTTATCTGCTGCATATTTATTTTCAATGTTTAAAAAACTGACATGTTGTTGCACAGAAAAACTAAAAATTTAATAAATTAAAATTTCGAGTTTATTAAAAAAATAAAAAAATAAAAAATAGTACTTTCGAATTAAAAAAAAGTAACAATTTTCCCATTTTTTAAAATTATTTGCAATTTATTTTTTAAAGTTATAAGAAAATATTCGCACTTAAAATATATTCTAAACAAGCAGATTAATATATATATATATATATATATATATATATATATATATATATATATATATATATATATATATATATATATATATATATATATATATATAATAGTTAAATTAAGTGAAAACAAAATCGATTTTACTCAAAAAAGCAACATACAAAAATAACGCTTTCAAATAAAAAGAAAATAATAATATTTTTCTCATTCCTTTAAAATTATTCGCAATTTAATATTTAAAGTAATAAAAAGCACTCTCACTGAAAATATATTCTGAGCGAACACCATTTAAAAAATATATAATAATTGAAAACAAAAAACACTTTTCTTAACATTTTTTCAAACATTTTTTTATCGAATATAATTCAAATATAATATTTATATTTTACATCTAACAATCAAATTAAGAATATATATAATTCATGTTTTTATCCTGTATTAATATTACAATTTTAAAACATCAACATCATCTCATAACGATATCTCCCCGCAATTAACTTCAAAATTACCAAGCTTCTAAACCCCAAATTATGTCAGTTCTAAACCGCCATTTTAAGAATTGCCATATGATCCTTTCAAACTGCTCCTCTAGCAAGTGCCCACTGGTCAAACCGGCAAGACGCTGGACTCGAGTCACTGTCACCCCTGGTTCAAAACCCAGTTCGACCAGAATATGTTCTTGACGCCCATCATCTATATCACATACTAATAACTCCCGCTATAGTCCAAAGATGGCAGCACCAAGTCAGATGTAAAATATTTTTTAAACCAAGTTTATCTATAACGGAAAATTCCCTTTCCTGTCAGTGCTACGAGGAATATTTCCGTGATTTCTGAGAGCGTTAACGGAAAATTACCGCTTCTGCAAATGGAGATTGTCCTTCTTTTATCTTTCAAAACGGAAAATCTACTAACGGAACGGAAAAAGTCCGGCTACTTTGCTGCCAGTAGTTTTACCGTGAATTTACGGATTTATTTTTAACAGTGTATGAATTCGAATATATGAAAAAATATATGAAATTACTTTATGACACGCTTTTTAATTCGCGGTTTGTGAGCTAATTTAGATTGATAGAGAGGTAGACTGCGAGATAGAGAGATAAAAGAAGATAAAGTAAGATAGAGATAGAGATGGAGGGTAGGGGGAGATAGAGAAATAAAGCGATAAAAGGAAATACTGAGATAGAGGGAAGGAGATAAATAGAAAAAGAGATAAAGAGAGAGAAGGAAGATATAGAGAGAAGGGGAGATTGAGCGATAGAGAGATAGAGAGGTACACAGATAGAGGGAGATAGAGACACAGACAGATAGAGGGAGATAGAGAGATGTAAAGAAATAGAAGGATATAGATAGATAAAGTAAGATTGAGTGTGAGAGAGAGAGAGATAAATATAGTGAGATAGTGATAGAGATATAGAGATAGGTAGAGAGATAGAGGAGATAGACAGATAGACAGGGAGACAGAAAAATAGCGAGATAAAAATAGATACAGAAGTAGGGGGAGATAGAGAGAGAGAGAGAGAGTTGGAGGACAGGGAGATAAACAGATTGGGGGAGATATAGATGTAGAGGGAGATAGAGAGGGAGATAAAGTGGTAGACATATAGGCAGATGGAGTGATATAGAGAGATAGAAGGAGATAGGGAGATATAAGGAGATAGGGGAATATAAAGTTATAGAGGGAAATAGAGTGATAGAATGATAGAGGGAGATACAGAGATAGGGAGAGATAGGGAGCTAGAGAGATAGAGTGAAATAGAAAGCTAGACAAGTAGACAGATAGAAGGAGACACAGGAAGATTCATAAAGATAAACATATATATGGAGATAGAGAAATAGAGCTATAGAGGAAAATACAGAGATAGAGGAAAGAGAGATAGAGGCAGATAGAGGAACAGAGCGATAGAGGGAGATACAGAATAGAAGAAGATAGAGAAATATAGAAGATGATAGAGAGAGAGGGAGAGAGAGGGGAGAAAGAGATAAGGAGAGAGAGAAATGTAGAAAAAATAGAGAGATATGGAAATATGGAGACATAAAGATATAGAGATAGACGAAGATATAGAGATATGGATATAGATAGAGATGGATAGATATAGAGCTGTAGATAGATAGAGAGAGATACAGGAATACAGTTATAAAGGACGATATATATATATATATATATATATATGGAGAGAGATAGGGAAAGATATATGATGTAGAGAGATAGAAATATATATAAAGAGAGATAGAGAGATACGATGTAGATACAGAATACAGATACAGATATAGAGAGATGGAGGGAGATAGAGAGCTATAAGGAGACAGAGAGGCAGAGGGATATACAGAGGTAAATGGAAATAGATTGATGGATAGAAGGGTTCAAGAAGTTAGAGGGGTACAGAGAGATAGAAGGAGATAGGGAGAGAAATAGAGAGGGAGATAGGACGGTAGAAATATATAGAGAGATAGAGCGGGAAGAGAGATATAGAGACAGCTAGAGATAGAGATATAGACAAACACTGAGATAGATGGACAGGCAGACAGGCAAACAGACAAATATAAGTCCAGGGATTTTAGCACGAAAGGCGCAGAGGGCAGAGATCCCTAGTAATATATATATTTTTTATGTTGCCCACCAAAAAGCATTTTTATATGAAAAATATCAATTATGCATTCAAATAAAGTTTTGAAATTTATTAAAAGTATTACTTTCGTATTAGCCGCATGCCAGCTTTAATAGCCAAAGAAATAGCGAAAGATTTCACTATTTATAGCAACCTGTTTGATTCCGATTATTTTAGTGTTTAAGCGCATAGTTCGATTACATATCTGTTGTTTTTTTATTTTACTTACCTATTTATTTATTGATACAGCTTTAATTTCGCATGCAGTATCAGCCAGAAACAAATGCTGAACAATTTACACTGTTTTAAGAGGAAACGGGTTAATATTCCGTAATCGGGTTGCACGCGATAGAGATAGATTTAAAAAAAATCATTCTTGAAATTTATTTTTTAAATTATAAAAAATAAGTAAATTGAGATAAAATTTTCCAACAAATTGCATTTAAAAGTACATTTTATTCCCTATTCGACGATGTAAAATTTGAAATTGTGTGATGCTTAGAAGTTAAAAAATTTTGGTTAAAATAATACACGAGATCAATGCATAAACTTCAAACTCCCTCGTGCAGAATTCCCCACTTCTGAAGCAAATAAATTCTAGATATTTTTATTTTCTAAATAAACAGATACATGCCACATCATTATTTTAAAATATTTAGAAAATGTGAAAAAGTAAATAGTTAAGCATGTATGCTTTTAAATGCTCTTTCGAAATATAATTAAATGTTTTTCTGTTTCTCAGGACATAATTCAAACAATTTCTTCAATATATAGATAAACATTTATTTTATTTATTACGAATAATAATGACGTTGAATGATTTTTAATGCCTTTTTATAATTTAACTTTTTTTAATTTTTAACTCCGAAATGTAATTATAGTGAATAGTTATCCAAAAGGTTCCTTATTATGTTAAATTTAAGTGAGATAAAAACTAGAAGTTAAAAAAAGTTTGGAATGTCGATTATTTGTATGTTCGGTGAATAGTATAGGTAATAGGATTCGAGGGTAATAGCTCAGTAATTCTGTATAATATACTTTTTTTTATTTTATATAATTATTTTCCAGTTGAACAGTTAAACAAATTAGGCATTTCTTTGGTTTCCTAGTTGACGTTAACAGGCAAAGAAGGTATACTTGATTATAAGTTTTTTGGCATGGAGTAGCTATATTTTTAAACAACGTCTGAGATATTTTGATTCACAGACTGGTGCAACAGGACATACTACCACATGCAAAACATATTGTTGTATTGCACTGTGATTTTAGTCGACATGTAATTTCGAGAAATTGTTCCAATACTAATCGGGAAATCGATACCAATTGACCACTGAGATCATAAGATTTATCTCTTTTGACTTTATTTCTGCGGATGTACCTCAATTACAGGTCAAACACATGATAATAAAAATTAAAAACACTAAAAAATTCTAAGATATTTTTATTTTACTAAAATTTGAGTAAGGTAAAATTTATTAAAACACTACAGGTACTTTAGAAAACTTTATAATTCGATAAAAATTTCGAATTAAACGAGATTGATTCCTTTTTCTCTCTGATAAGTAAGATACTGAAAAAAATATTGATGCAAAATATCCATTCATGCGGAAAGGTAGGTTAAATTTATGCGTTACGTTGAGTATAAATTTGTCATTTTGACTCATAACTTTTCCTTTAAAGATTTTGTTGAAATCGATGTCTGAGATATTTTGTTTCACAGACTGGTGCAACAGCACATTACGCTACACATGCAAAACACATGTATGCGGGTTTATTTTACAGATATTTGGCTATCATGTCTAATATAAAAGAGAAAACACTTACTTTTATTTAGCCGAAGTATAAACAGAAATTTATAAAAAAAAATAATATATAGATTATAATAGAAATTTTTGATATTTTAAACAGATAAATAAGGTGCAATATACATTTTGAGTCATTAAAGATGTTGTATTGAAATTGCAAGAAAAAAAAATGAAATTAAATTAAATAGCAACAAAAAGAATGTACATATATTTTTTGGTTAAATTTGATTTCCTACTTTAACATTCTGGATATTTTATATTACCAGCTTTAAAGTGCTAATTTTGGTAATAATGAGACATAATACTTTGACTGTTTGCATTAACCTTGATCCGTTTATTCAAAATAATACTTCTGAGTATTGCTAAAACAACAGTCTTTAACACAAATCGATATCAAGTGTAAGTGCTAATTAGCAAATTTAAACTAGAATATAAACAAGCATTAAGTGGATTTTGTATATTCGCAAAGAAAATTTTTGTTTCGTAAATTCAATTATTAATTAATTAATAAACGTTAATATTTGAAATTACCTTTTTTTCTCTTGATACTATATGTTCTAATTAATTTTTGAATGTTTGTTAAATTGCTTTTCATCTGCACCTATGATGTACCAGAAAATGAATTTATCTTGTCCATTATGAATTCAAAAGAAATGCTATGCAAAAGGAAATTAAAATAATGTGTTTTTAAAGAAAACACATTATTTCAATTAACGAGTATTTCATATTCACAAAAGTAATATGCATTATTTTAATTAACAAGTATTTCATATTCACAAAAGTGATATGCATTGTTTATATGAGATAGTTCAAACGAGATTAGTTTGTACGTAATTCTTATGTCTCAAAGAAAGAAACCTGACACCATTTTTATTTTCTAGTTTATTAAACATGCATAATAGCAAACCAATATCGATTATATGGAGACCCAACAAACCGCCAATAATTTATTCATTGGAAATATTTCCAATAAAATACCAGTTTTTATTTTATTATTTTTTAAAATATTGGTGTTTGCAAAGAAATACCAATAGTTGTTAAATATTGGTGGTTGCAAGAAATTCCAATATTTGTTAAATATTGGCTTAGCATTGAATATATTTGTAATAAAAATGAATAATTATTGAAATAGTGGCTTTAAATTGGAAAATTTTTCAATGAAATGCCAATATTCCAGAATTAGTGACTTTATAATGGAAATACTGGCAACTAAAAAGGTGAAAAATTTCTTGACTGTAATGGTGCAGTCACTTGACTATAATGGTGGCTAAACACTCCAATGTTTGGGCAATACTTAATGACAACATTGCCAATATTAACCAAGATATGACTATTATACAAACAATGCAAATGAAATGAAACTTGGCATTGAATATAGAGCAGTTTATAAAACAATATTTATAGCAGCAGAAGGTCTACTAAAATTGCAGACCGGATTCAATAGGAATTCGATTGCCATAGTGAGTGCACAAATAATACTGGGATTTTTGTCACGTACGACTGAAATGCAGCTCGCTCACATATATAGCGCGACCATCTGAATCCATCTTTCCCATTAGGAATACAAAACAAATACCCTTCGAAAGGAAATGTATTGTTAAATGTAACATCTTATTTCCGTTAACGAACATTTCATATTCACAACAGTAATACGCAAAGTTTATGTCAGAAAGTTAATACGGAATTACTTTGTGAGTATTAATATATAACGTTATAGTAAATGCGAGACATTCTTATTTTATCTGCGCAGGAACACGTTATGTTGTATTTCTATTTTATAAGATATTTCGAGTTTTCTGGAGAAAACACTCAACAATCCAGTTTTTAAATTAAAATGTATACATCTTAAGCTAAAAATGTAATTATTGTCATTTAAAAATTTTAATTAGACCGTTCAATAAGATTCCCTAAAATTGTAAGATTATGTACGATTCCCTAAAATTGATCACTTAGCTCCCCAGTTTTTGAGCATTGAAAAAATGTATAATTCTCCCAGTTTTTCATAAAAATATTTTAGATATCAGACTGCGTAACACTTCAGATTGCAGCCGTTTCTGAGCGTATTCCGGAACGACAGACAGACACACAAAACTTTTTTTAATGTTATTTTTTTTTTACTATGCATCATATAAATAGTTTAATTAACTTAGAAATAGGTGTTTTTTAGATGATGATGTACTTAGAAGATGATGTTTTCCACAACCGTTGAATTTACAGCATTAGTTGGAAAAAATGTCGCTGGTGAAACAGCGTTCTTCCCAGGTTTTAAAAAGAAAACGTTTTCAGCCCTGAAGAAACCTATCAAAGTGACCGGAGCCAAGAACGAAGCAGTGTTTAACAATCAAGGTGTCTGCGTCTTCTTTTGCTTGCTTGCATGTAATATCTCCTGATGAGAACTGAGTGACCACCTGATATCCACCTGATGAGAACTTGTCAATCATCATAGACATTAACCGAAAATTGTTTTTTGGGTTAGAAAGAAACTTTTCTTTGGAAATGGTAAGTATCACTGTACCGTTAAACAATATGTCAGTGGAAGCATGTTTCTTTGCTCGTCTTATATGCTCAGAAGTTTCTGTACCACCTTTGTAAGTCATCAAGTTAGCCATAAAAGACAACTACAATGCAATAAAAAACCACCCTCAATTACGAATTGAATCCTGACGCTGAATCGCATGTTTGTTAGGGGTTTGAATGCCTTTTAGAGAGTAGATTTGGTTCCTATTCTTAAGCCATTGTCGAATAGGGATAAGGAATAAGGGCCTAGATCGTATATCAAAAACTCCTGAAGGTCTTCATCCGAATGCTTTGCAACCGAAATTCGTTGGAAAAAAGTTGTGGGATTAATAGGAACCAACTCGTCGTCTACTAAATAATGATTCTTAATGAGTCGTCGTCTTTATTATCAGACAACTTCAAAGTAAAATGTAGTCAATCACATAGATTTAGAATCATTAATAATCAACATTTGCTTAAGATAGGTAATTTCCGTGTTATACAGACGTACAGGGCCGTAAATCCCGTTTTTGTCTTTTACCCCTCCTAATTTTACCGTCTCTTAGAGTACGAGCTCTGCGGAGGAGAATCACCCTCGACTCATGAGAGGAGGTGGATCTGCTTCACGCCCCCCCCTCCTCCCTTCCTCTGGCGCCGGATCTGCACTTTCCCTCTACCTCAAATGCATAAAATATTGTCAATCATATAATCGTTAGTATCATTAATGGTTAAACGTTTGTGTAAAATGGTTAGTTTCATGTTACATTGACGTACAGTGCCGTAATTCCCGTTTTTTTACAGTTTTTTGTTTTTAATAACCATTTTTGCGGCACTCTCGCGGCTAAACCATTGATCACAGAAAAAAACTTTCAGTACCAAAAATGTAGGAAATTTCATTTTCTTTTATTCATATATTGTTGACTATCACGCAAAATGCATAGTTTTGGTCTTATTTTGAATAATGGAAATTTGAATTAAAAAATTTAAATATGTTCTAATGGTCAGATTTTGACGAAATTGAAATGGGACCACCTTGGGGCCTTACTCTTTCAAACAAAATAAAAATTATCAAAATCGATGCACATTTACGAGAGTTATGCGTGAACAACATAATACATACATACGGGTCGAATTGATAACCTCCTCCTTTTTTTAAGTCGGTTAAAAAACTGAGAAAAGTCCGTTTTTTACACGTTTTTTGTAAAAAAAAAACGTATTTATAAAAAGAAATTTTGTTGGAAAACCTCGGATTCGAGTTCAGTAACTTAAAAAACATAAAGGAACCAAATATCAAAACTACACCAACACTTTCCTTTATTTTCTACCAAATGACTGGACTAATAACGTTTATTCATAGCTAATCGAATCTCGCATATTTTTTTGAACGTGGAAATAACATTCATTGTTGGCTTGATAGAATATATTGATAGAAACCGGAGATAGAATATCGATTGACACGGATGACAAAACTTTTGGAATTACCTTCCTGTAACAACTAATTCGCAAGCAATAGGTTTGAATAAACGTGATGTTCCTTCGCAGATTAATTAAGGAAAACTCAAATGTTCAATAAAACTGCATAAATTTTAATGCTTACGCGAAAGTCGTAGAAATAGAATTTCCTTAAATATAAACTCATTAAGTATTGGGAAATAAAGGTGACGAAATCACTAATATGAAGTGGCAAAATTAGAATTATTAGAGACTTAGCGTAATTGAATTCCAATGTTTGAACACTCTTCTAATACTTTTCAAACAAGTAATTCAAAGTTTAGTTTATCACATTTTCGTTTGAATTCAGCAATCGTGAAAGTTTAAAGTTTTCTTATAATTTTCCAGACTAAATTTCGAATACTCGTATATACAATAATATTCTTCTTTAAGAGTGTTTATATTTTACAAAGATAAATATTTGCTTTTCAGGGCTAATTCACTGCCAATATGTGAGGAAGGATGCAGTTAAATTCTGATCTAATTTGCACTTGAAAGATGAGATAATTGATAAACTTAATACATCGAAAAACGTTTTAAAAATTGCTTCATTGGCATTCTGCGTAATTAAAAATACAGGGTGGCGCAAAAGTCCTTGACATATTCAATAAAAATTAGTCAATAAAAAATCGAGTAATTGGCGTTAGGGTTGCCAGTTTAGCCTCCATTATTATTCAGACATTCCGAAATTATACCAGAAATTTTGAATAGTATTTTTTGTTTTATTTAATTACAAACATTGCATTATTACTAAAGTAAAAATTCTTCTTTGGGAATTTCCGGCATGAATTCGAATTTCTGAATAAGAAAGGAGGCCAAACTTGCAGTCCTGATTGACATACGAAAGTGCGGTTTGGACGAAAATACTTTTGATAATTTCAACTTTTGTTTAAGCAATAGTTAAAAACAATTCCCATATATGGCAATATGGCCTTAAAGCTACAGAAAAGAATAAAAATTCAAGAAATTACAGACTATTCATTTTGTACAACCTGTTACAATATTTGAACGTTTGCACTTTTTGTAGCTCGAATCACATCCAAACAGCTTTATTCAAAAGATTAAACACATTTTTCTATGTATTCTGCCAAAATTCCAGCCAATTTCACTTTTAATCTCGGCAGATATACATTTTTAAACATTTTCTTACTTTCTCTGTTTTCAAATCGTGCTCTCTTCTAGGGCCACTAGCCATATTGGATTTGAGTGGATGTCGTAGCGACAACAACAACTTAGGTGTTCTTCGTCATCCATTTTGGTTTAGAGGCCAGTCACGGAGGCTAGTCAAGGTTCCGTAGTAGTACTTCAGAGAGAGGAAAGGGGATAAAAATTTATTCTAGAACAATCCAGAGAGCGTAGGAAATTCGTTCTTTCCGTGTACTGCAGGGTTGAGAAGTTTCTTCTGGTTTCTCTTCTAAGCGACGCGACGGTCGCAGTTCGCAGTTAGTGGGGTTACGCCGAAGAAGAACTTTACGCTTTGCTGATTGGCTCTTTTGGCTTCCGGTGTCAGTTGTGGAAGAAGCTAGTTTCAAATTTTAAATTCAGTTTGAAAACGAACGCTTAGGAGTATCGGTTGGCTAGTGTTTAACAGCGTCGGGCCGCTGGCCTGGCGCTTCGGATTAAAATTATTGGAGACGCGGCTAACTCTCTATTTGTTTCATCTGTAACAAAATCGTAATAGGATGATTTCCGAAGCTAAAAAAATTTGAATCAACGTACTAACTCACCAAAAATGGTAAATATGTCTACTAGAAATAATTAAAGAAATGTTTCCGAATGCAAGCATCAATCTTTTCTATACGTACCAAAGTCAATTCCATTTCTTCAATTATGCGCATGAACTTTTTCGTCAATTTCTTCATGCTGAATTTTCAACAGCAAATTTAGCGATTTTTCGCATCATTACTTCGTTGATCAAAAATAACTTCTGCTAAGTTCCAGTGACTTTCTTTCTTGATAGAAACCAAGATGAACTTTTCTTATTAAGTATTTCTCAACGAACTTTCTACTGAAGTGTGTTGCGTATTGGCGTTGCCGGGATTCCATCCAGGGATCTCATGCACAGCAGGCGAGAGCGCTAGCGTAAAGTAAAAGGCCAAGCCAGTTAATTTCAACTAGTAACTCGCTTTAAACTGTTCATGTGAGATGAGATCGCTACACTACCTTTTCTTCAGTTGCGTGTATGAACTTTATCGTCAATTCCTTCATGACGAACTTTTCAAATTCTACTCTTCAGATGTGAGCGCTAATTGTCTTTAAATTTATTTCTCCGAACTTTCGATACTTCTTTCCATCAAATATAAATAACTCTTACTAATTTCCTATGACTTTCCTTCTTGATAGAAACCAAGATGATAATTTCCAGCGACATAAAATTTTGTCATTAAGAACAATTTCTTTATTTCTAGATTAAAGATCGTATGACATTTTCGTGAATAATTATAAGAGCTGAATCGAGCAATAAGAATTTAAATGATTTGTGTATCGACTGTAAGTGTTCCATATATATTAATTTCATTGGTGAAGCTTTATCTTATGATTTAAATTGTGATAATGATCTTAATAAATCAAGCATTCAACTGTCTACATTTGCGTCTGTCTTCTTTGTAATCATGTTTGGGTGAGTCCAATTTTTATATTTTTTCTTTTCAGATTATCAAGTATTAATTTTTTTTAAATCATCTTGTAATATAACTTAACTTAAATTTTAGTATCTGCAAAAATTTATTAAATATTAATGCTAATACAGAATCAAGAATAAATAAAATAATTTTAATTTAAATAACTTTCTAGTATTACTTAATTTCAAATTAAAGTTTAACTTTTAGAAATTTTAATTTTTTAAGTTCTAAAATGTAATTCTTTCAGCGCAATGCACTGCCACATATGACTGCGTGCTGAATTGATTTGCTGGAATAGGAGAAAGTATTTATTTCGGCCCATCTAAACCATTATTAACATATTCCGATCTTTAATTGATTAATATATCAAATTTAATTTTGTTTATTTAAATTTTTATTTGCTCTGTCTCCGGTTCCAACGTATTACTACATCGTTCATACAATTTTTTTATAGCAATTATTAGCCGTATTATAAGATTTGGGAGAGGAGAAGGGTATTTATTTCAACGTCTTTTTTTAATGCATGGTGACACATAACTTTCAAATGGATGTGCCAGCTTTTTTCTTAATTTTTTTTTCGGTTGACCTGGCAAATGTTATTAGGATCTAAAATTTACATGTCTATCTTCTTACCTAAAACTCCATTCTTTATTTTTACTAAAACTATTACACTTGTCACAAAGTTTCAACACTTTCACAAAATTACACAGGTTTTTCCGAATAGTTTAAAAAAATTACATGCTATATTGTTTTCAAATTGGTATACAAATATACAAAATAGTCTCACAAACAATTGCTTTATTTTCCAAAATTTCTGGAGATTTACTGTAATATGGGATTGTGTATGCTTGTTCAATGTTGACTCCCTCATACTCAGGTACACTGTTAAACATCTGCAGCAAACTGTGCAGTTATTTGACCGTTTTTGTAAATAACGGTTACTTGACCATATTATGAAGATATGACCAAGACCATATTATGGTCAGGATCGATTAAAATTACAGTTAAATAACCGTTATCTATAAAAATTCTCGAATGATTGGACAGTTTGTTGCAAATTTTTAACAGTGCATAAATGAATATGTACGTATGCATATATTTAGAGGATCCTCAATGGTGAGTACAAAATTCAAATGTTTCAGTCATAGCAAAAATGTTGGCAACCCTCCTCCTTTTTTCAAGAGTGCAATATAATCTCGCAAATAAAAAGTGATCATTAAAAAAGCTTTGCGGATATATGAGCATCTAGCGACCGTACCGATCAAGAAAACGGGGTGACATTTGGGATGTGTTTATTTTATGGCATTGGCTCAAGAATGAGGTAAGTAAAAACAATCTAAGTCTCATATTTACGGTTACAGTGACAAAACTTTGAAATTTTTTAATAGCAACAGCTTATTTCATCACAAAATGATCTTCTCAGTGAAAAACAATAAATAGCGTTAAAAATCTAATTTTAGCTGTAGAAATAGCGACATAAAACAAATAAACAGAAGACCATTTCGTGCTCCACGAACAAATTGGCGACAGTTTACATTTCCATTGTTGGCAGGGTAACCCGAATACACCTTGATGTGTTTTTGCCTCTAGGCGTATTTAAAATCCTAGGTATATATGTTAAATCCGCTAAATAAGTCTGACATGAAAAACCTCATCAAACGTGATATTCTGTAATCTCTTTATATTGTGGTTTATGCCCATACTCTCACGCATCATGTGTCATCGTGTACGAACACAAACACTTAAAAATTTTGTAATGCGAGTAAACTTACTTGTGTTTTGTCGCTTGTGTGGATGCAATTGTTATTCTCGCTGTTTTTCTTTGCGTTTCTTTTATGTCAGCATTTATACAGCTAAAATTATTATTTTTTCGCTATTTATGTTTCTTTACCGTGAAGATCATTTTGCGATGAATATATAGTGTTTTGGTATTTGAAATTTTCGATATTTTGTCACTGTAACCGTTACTGTAGGATCTTGGTTGTTGCTTACCTCATTCTCGAGCCCACGCGATAAAATAGCCACATTCCAAATAGAATTCCATTTCCTTAAATAGTACGGTCGCTAGGGGCTGATACATCGGCAGAGTTTTTTTTATGATCAACCTGTGTTGTCTCTAGCGTCTCTTCAAATCTGCTGAAATTACTATGAAAAAATTTTCTACATTGTTCAGATAAAGTAAAACATTATCCCTGTTACAAGTAGTCACCCTATCATGCATAAATTTTACTGAGGATTACATGAAAAAAATCTAATACATTTACAGCAATTGTTTGAATTATTTGTACTAGTCAATTACATCTCAATCACAAAGTGCATAACAATTCTCATCAAAATAAATCAACGTTCAGTAGAGACTCATTCTTCTCAGCAGAAACCCTCATGATCACTTTATCGCTTTTTTCACCAAAAATTAGCAAACAGATAGCGCGAACACTGCTTTTTGAGGATTACACAAAGTTACTCTTCATGTTTTTACACACGGACTTCTTAAATTTCGCTACAGGCAGGTGAATGATAACAAAGTGAAAAATTGAAGCAGCTGGATAAACTATTTACAAATACATCAGGAATTATTTCTAAAAACTTACTTTATAAATCTGAAGATATTTCTTACATTTACATAAATGGCCTATTAAGAAGCACTTTCAAACACTTCAAAAATTATTTCTGGAAATTCATCCTATAAATATCAAGATATTTCTTACATTTAAATAAATGTATTACATTTCAAAACAACTTTAAAAAACAAATACTTCAAAACACTTGACTTAAATGCAATCTATTAAAATGCTAAAATAAATTCCAAAGGTTATTTTCTTAATTACTTTCTTAACAACTGTTTACGATTGATTCAATACGCCTTTCTTCTTTTTGTATCAACAAAAGATAATTGAAAATATTTTGAGAATTAATTTAATAACGTAATTTTCTTTGACAAATATTTTTTTCTGTTTTTGTCCTCTTTTTTTTTAATAGCTTCTCTTTTTTATATCATATGTTTATTTATTTTAATTTTCATATTAAGAAATAATCGATTTTCTGCTATCTTGAAAAAAAGTTTTATAAACACAAGGGGATCCAACCTGACCTTCCCGGGGTACAGAACATAGGTGAAAATCATTTTTAATTGAAAATATTAATATATTTTTTTTAGATGGCACACTAACAACGCCAAAAAGCATTTTTATATGGAAAATAACAATTATGTAGCCAAATAAATTTTTAAAAAATATTAAAAGTGTTTTGTATTAGCCGCGTGCCAGAGGTTAATAACCGAATAAATTGTCAAAAAAATTGCTATTTACAGCTTTTTATTTTTTTATTATGATTATTTTAGTATTTAAGCGCTTAGTTCAATTACATATCCGTTAAATTTGTGTTTTATTTATTTATTTATTTATTTTTACTTATTTATCGATGCAGTGCTAATTTCGTTATGGGACATTAGCCGGAAACAAATGCTGAACTATTTATACACGCGATAGATTAATAAAAAAAATCTTACTTGAAAATTATTTTAGAAACCGTAAGAAATTAGTAAATTGAGATACAATTGTCAAACAAAGTGCTAGTGCACTTCAAAAAAGCAATTTTTCCTATTCGACGGTGTAAAAATTGAAATTAACATTGTTTGGGTGTATGTTTCTTATGCAAATCTACAATATTTCACAAATGTGCACTGATGTTTTCCATCGACCCACGAGTGGTGCCTATTATTCTCCTTTGTACCGGCTAGCATCCAGGATGCTAGCATTCGGAACCAGCGTCTGGGAGGCAAAATTATTAGGTTTGGGGTAGGGTGAGCGGGAATTGCTAGCCGAAATTAAGCAGACGTGGGAAGGCATCTGGAGCCCCGTCGATCGCCCACAGGCTGTCTACAGCCTTACTGCAGCAGACTCAGGGAAAGTCTGTACACTCTTACGGGCTCGCTAGTGGTACCTTCTTTTTCCTATCCTTTGTTGCAGGGCTGGTTTTTTTTTTTTTTTTTTGTAGATTTTCCATATTTAGATACTTCGGTAAAGCAAAAGCACACTAGGTCACGGGTCAATTTTAGACATTCTTGTAAATGTCCGGTTTATACCCCCAGACACTTGGTGGGATACGAAGGTGTGACCCCGAATCAGTGCAGTTTTATTCTTCCGCTCTGGTGTTGCGCGGCTCGTGCTGCTTCTATTTGACCAGTAGCAGAACCTCGAGTTGTCCGTGGATAATCTCGGCCCTCTTGGCATCTGTGGATAAAGACTCTGAGAGCACAGGTACGGTGGAATGCCAGTTTTTACCCGAAATGGAAGATGGTTAACACGGGATACGGGAAACACCGGGCAGGTTTATTAGTTACTAATAAAAGAAAAAATTATCGCTCAGATCGTCACTACCGTCAATATAATGTCACCGTTACTTACGGACACATTTTTGCTTCATAATATAAATAGATAGTGAAGTGAGACTTCGATTATGCGGATTGCTATTTTCTGGACGTAATTTGGAAATTTTAATGACGGGAAAAAATATTATGTTCGAAAATAAAAATGTCTCTAAAATCACTTTTGTTTCATAAAAAGGTTGGTTTAACTTACATTACGCTTACTTTTTAATAAGATCACTTTTACTACAAACAAAAAAATTACGGTACTTATATAAATTTAAGTGTTATTAATTGAATATGTACAATTGCGGTAAAATAAAGTTATTATTTTATCGTAGACCGTAAATATCAACTTAGAATTGATCCTATCATAGACTTTGAAAATCCAACTAATATAAAATTTAAGGTTGGTTTAAATAAAAATTTTAAGGAAATTATATTTTAACAAACGAATACATAAATTTGCATTAAAGAAAGATACCCCCCCCCCCCCCCCTTAAATGCAATTTTTTATTTCCTGATATTGAAATGGATATTTGGCAGTCTGGATGATTGGAGTTTGAATAATTGGAATTTTTTTATACTTTAAATTCAAACTGGCTTATTACAATAGAACTAAGATGGGAATAAAATGCTGACATTATGGGATAATTATTAGCCATGCTGAGGATTTCGAATTCTTGGCTTAAAAAAAAATAAATATTTGAAATCAGATAGATATTTTTCATAATAATTAAGTGTTTACTAAAACATTTGAGGACCGTCAGGCACTTTAGATTTGTCTTTGATTAATACATGGTACATAAACTGTAGATGTAGTAATAGTAAAATAAACTGTAAATAGTTATTTATGTTTTTTCCAAATCATAATCTCATGTTAAAAAGTTTTATATAAGCCATATGGCTACAATATAAAAGAAAAACAAATAATATTTTAATAACTAATGAAAATTTTCTTAAAGCATGTCATCGACAAAAAAAAAAGATGCACACACAGAAAAACGAGCTTTCAAAAATGATTAAAAAATGACATAATTTTCTAAAAAAGAAAATCCAACAACTCATGTAAAATTATTCTTTATGAAATACGCGTAAGATAAACACTGCTTAAAATGTACAAAAAAATGAAGTGTTTTGATTGTTATCAAACATAACAGTCGAAGGTACAACTTTGAAGCTAAAGTAATTTCAGAAAATGTAGTGGCAATTGATGTGGCGTGGGTTTGTTTATGTTGTAAAGTATATTCTGTTGTTATTGTAAAAAAAACTTTGAGGGGAGGGGGGAGATAAATTTCAAAAAAATTGGGGGGGGGGGGTTAAAAAGTTTTTAACAGGCATAATAAAAAAGCACATTTCAAGAGTTTATGAATGCTTTGCAGAGAATTTAATGAAAATTATATATATATAAAAATATTATAAATGTAACACGTTATAATGAAAATGTCGGTAAAAATGTAAAAAGCAGCATTACATATTAATAAAACCATATTTCATTTCTGTTAGTCATTAGTAATTACCACTTGCCTCTTTAACCCTTTATAGCTCAGCAACTATGATTTGAAATATATTTTTTCAGGTTTTAGAATACATCATTTGAAACATTTAAAAAATAATTTCAAAATCTTAGAATATAAAAACAAGAATTTATTGACAAAAATAGTGCTTGTTGCATATCCGTAAGAAACAGAAAACTACATACTCAATACTCATACTTTTTAATAAATATTGTAAATATTCTATAATAAAATTTAAAGTAATGTAAACTCAACATTGTGAAAAAGCTATTTATGTACGTCTGCAGTCTGTTTCAATTTCATTTCAGTTTATTTCAGTTAATAAATACAGGCAGGGGCTCAAACAACAAACAAAAGTTTTGGATTAAATATTAGCTCAAGGTAGTGCTTAATGCGGTGTTCCAAGATATCACCAATCAATAAAATCGTATTGCTCACTGTGGAAACGACATTGACTTCTGAGTACGTTGTGGATATGCACTGTGATATTAAAGGTTGAGTGCCTTGTTTGAAGTAAAGGGTCAAGTACCTTTTAAACTGACAAATTACATGCAAAAGGGACCCTAATATGGAATGCAATAGCTCTACATCTAGTTAATTTTGGAATATGAAATTTTAAACACACTTTGAAAGAGATAAATTTTAACAGTTAATGTGCTGAAAAAAGTTTCAATGCATATAATTTTTTTTAATTTAATTTCAAATTTAATGCTTTTTTAATAAATTAATTCAATTTATACGCCCTGTGCGTGGGATTTCTGACGATTGAACTGTCACAGTGAGCCAAAACTTTTTATTAAGTAGAGATATAATATGTGTTTAAAATGATCTACTCTGAAAAAAAAATAATCTTCTTGGGGGGGAAAAATTTAAAACACTCAAAATTTTGATTTTTGTTAAAATAAAAATAGTTATAATTTTTAAATTTCTTACTTGATGAACATAATAGTAGGTCATTTTGTGCATTTAGCACAAAATGACCAGCATTGCCTACATGCAAATGCTTTTGCATGAAGGTAAAAGCCTTTTGTGCTTTTGTGCAATTCTTGTGCGGTCATTTTGTGACTGAAAGTTTATACCCTCAGTCAAAATTTTAAGAAATTCTATTTAGCCATTTCTTAGAAGTCATGCGCTTAATCAACAAAATCACAATTTTGGGAAAATGAACTTTAAAGATCGAATTATCCTTAGATCATATAAAAAAGAGCACAAACTGTTTTGGGCATATCTTCCCTTCTAAAGTAAATTTTTGCATGGGTTATTTTTAAAATGTTCCTAAAGAATCACATTTTAATATAAAAAATTAAAAAAAAATTGATTTTTTGACACTTTAAAAAGTACTTGACCCATTAAGTAATTAGAAGTTCTATCAGTCCTGAAATGATCTTTGTCGACGATAGTTTCTCCTTGAAAAATACAAGACTATAATCATATGGAAACAAAAAATAGACGATAATATTACTCAAAATCTTTGATGCGCCTTAAAATAATGTAACATGACGTGAATAATTCAAAAGCAACAGACAGCATCAACATTTTGAAATTTAAAAACAAATGAGAAATTTTAAGAAATATCCAGCAGGGAGATTGGTTGACAGGCGGACAGAGAAGCTATCATCAAATCTTTGCCAAAGTCTCAAGTAAAACGTACTCTTTCAAACATTTTTTTTTTAAAAAGGAAGAAAGAAAGAAAAATATCTATACCTACGCAAAAGTGAGCCACAAACGCAAAGGTCAAAACTGACAGAATCTTATTATTATTTACATTTATTTTAACCATAATGCTATTTGTTTCAGACAACAGTCAAAGTTTTGTTGCCAAAAATATTCACCACTAATTAGTAATTAGTGCATTGTCATGCCATCATTTTTAAGTTTAACATTTCAATTAAGAACATTAAACACTTGCCTCATCTACGTACTTTATCTACGCATCAAAGGAGGAAAATATATATTTTTAAATAAAAAATAAGTGTTTATTTTCTTCAATGTGAGCGATTACAATATTTTAAAAAATAGAAAAATAAAATATATCTTATTTCGTATATGTTTCATTTATCGAAAATTAAAATATGTTTTACTTGCGAATTTTCTCAAAATCTACGATTTTTAAATATATAAAAATTTTATTTTTGATGAATTTTTTGTTTTTATCTTAATTTTAGACATTCTGGCGAGTAAATAAAATATAGCAACAAGAAATATCCTTTTTAGGTGCGTTCGTAATTATATAAATACGTAGCACCTATAGCCGTCGTTTGGTCCGTCCGTCTGTCCGTCCGTCTGTCTGTCTGTCTGTCTGCATATAACAACGCAAAAACTACCCAACCAAATGGTTTGCAATTTAAAATATATTATCTTTGCAGAATTTTGTCGAGACATTTCAAATTTTATTAAAATCGAATCAAAACTTTAGGAGATATTAATAAAAATATTTATTAAGAAATTTGAATTTTTTTTTTTTTAAATCGGTGCTTTTTTGTTATAGGAGCTTCCGAAGTTTAATCGTCAAGCGACCGAGATACTTATTTTATGACAGAAATTAATCTGCAGACGACATGATTCATTTCACAGAATTAAAAATCATCAAGATCTGAATATTTATATAACTAGCTGATACATATATATCTGAATATTTATATAACTAGTTAAGATATTTGTATGAACAGTGTCATAAAATATATACTTAACTAGCTGTTTAACCCGTTCTACGCACGGGATATCATGAATTTAATTCTAAAACGTGCGTACGAACGCACCTCGTTTGTAACGTTTGACGTACAATTTCCAACTCGTTTAATTTGACATGGTACATTTTTTAACATTGTACCTTGTAACACCAAGGAGGCTTTTAACAGCAGTTTTTAAGTATCAAGCCTAACGAAAAACAAAAAGAAACGATTATGCATCAATCATAAATTATGAAACATTTTCCAATATGAAATAAGGTAAAAGAAGATACGTAAGTATACAGTTTAGATATATATGTATCACCAGATAAAAACTGGCAAGAAGAAATATCCTTTTTTAATCTGACATGGTACATTTTTAAACATTGTACCTTGTAACACCAAGGAGACTTTCAACCGCAGTTTTTAAATATTAAGCCTAATGTAAAACAAAAACAAAATATTATGCATCAATCATAAATTATGAAACATTTTCCAATACGAAATAAGGTAAAAGAAGATACGTAAGTATACAGTTTAGAAAACATATGACATATTTAAAAATACAGTTTTAGTAATTACCTTCCATAGCCAAAAAAGTAGTCGAATTATTTTGTGTAACCCTGTATATTATCAATACATTTGCATATATACTACATGACATGCTAAAATTTAGTTCAGTTAAAAAATTGACTTTTTGCAACTTTCGCCAGTAGATAGAAAAACACTCGAATTCTTTTGTACAGATCTGTATATTATCTAAAGACTTTTGTACACACCACGTATTAAGCTAAAATTTAATTCAGATAGAAACGCATAACACAACTTAAAACACACTTCCAGACATTACCAATCATAAACAGCAAGGTATCTTGCTCTCTGCGTAGACCTGTCTGTATACGAATTTATTTATATTCCACAAACTTATATTAGTCTACAAAATATAGTTCAACAGGAAGATGAATAACACAATTAAAACCTATCCTTAAGCAATTAACTCCCAAAGTCAGAAATACTTACAAATTCCTTTGTGTAGCCAGGTATATGATCAATAGAATTTATATACACCACGTATTATGCAAAAAAAAAAAAAAAAAAAAAAAAAAATGTTGATTTTACAGTATAATACTGGCATCTCAGCTGACAGTATTATACTGTAAAATCAACATTTTTTTTTTTTTGCTGTGTAGGTCATTATGTAACCGAATTAGTTTGTGTGGTCTGTAAATGAATAATAAATGTTTTGCATCCCATTTTCTGCAGAATGCATGTTTTAGTGCACTTCATAAATTCACATTAATTTCATTATGTTTGAAATGGTGTAACATCATCAAAAATGCACTTGAAATAATTTTTCCTATTGGTCGTAATGTTACAGAATACTTTTGACTGTCATGTAAACGAACTATAAATGCTACACATTTCATTTTCAATAGCGATCGTGGTATAGTAAATGTCAACATATAAATATTACAGGGTAATCCGAGTATATTTACGAAAGTTAGAGCACGGACTGACAAACCGAAGTTATTAACAATTTTCTATTATGTTGGAAAATGTTAAAAATGAAGAACACGAATGTTTTTTTAGCAGCAACAAGCTGACGCTGCTACAGAATGCAGGATAGAGTACTCCTAAAATAAAAAGCCTGCAGTCTTTTCATTTAAAAATTATGATGATACCTTAAAATATGCTTATTTTGTTCTTTATTGCAAAGTATTATTTATATGCATTTAATCCCCACAGTTGCCAATGCGAACAATTTGCCAATGCAATCCCAAGACGCCTTTTTTTTTTTTTCCTTTGACCATAATTTTCAAAAAGATGACCACAGGCAAGTTCAGAGCCATTCATTGGCTTTTGGGTGGATTAAAGAAGTATTGATATCTAATCAACCCTTGCTGTTATAATCTGATGCTTTTATAGTTTTCGAAACTTCCATATGCCTTTTTAATTTCCAGATTCTTCGACGTTTCTCAGGTTTCGTGCTTACCATGACTTGTAAAAGAATAATATTGAAATTTTTTAACGATTAAATGTTAATAGAATAGCTTTAGCAGTATTGTGTATGAAAATTGTCAAGGAATTATTGCACTTAGTGCTAAATGCACAATGCAGTGTGCTGACTGTAACAATCAAACAGAAACAAACAAGTTGGAAATTGCACGTTAAACGAGACAAATTAGGTGCGTTTTTACTATAACTAGTTTTACAATATAAAAAAAATATTGTTATTATTTCAGTGAAATGAATTATATCGTCTGTTATGAGCGAAATGAGTATGCCTTTCTTTTCTTTTATTACGTATGCCACATTTACAGATGCGGATTTTTTTTTCGACACCAGATAGCGCTGCAAAATTCATCATGGAGATCTTTCATTGAAAATGATTACCCGTATGGTTAAATAGTTCTATGATTCATGATAAACTAATCTCTTGTGTTTATTCACTTTAATGGATATTGGGATAAATATTGGGCTGTTAACCTAATTTCAACTGAAATTATCTCAGAATTTATACATTTTTGAATGTAACTCATCTCTCAAACAAACAATTTTTTTTTGAACGATCTTTCTAAAAATCTAACTTTTATACAATTTTATTCGAAGAAATAATTTTGAAAAAAATGGCCGCCTGGCATATGAAAAAAGAAGTGATTATCCCGTATTTGTTTTCCTTAGTCACATGACTTGCGCTTTTATTACATAGATTATGTATGATAGAATTTAATAGAATGAAGACAACTTTTATTAATATATTTTAAGTTTTGATTCGATTTTCATAAAATTCGAAATGACTCGACAAAATTCTGCAACGATTATGCATATAAAATTTCTAACCTTTCGGTTGGGTAGTTTTTGCGCCGTTATATGCGCACGGACGGACGGACCAAACGACGACTATGTAGGTGCTACGTATTTATATAATTACGAACGCATCTATAAAACACTAAAAATGCATACATTTGTCTTACTTAGAGGCTAAATAATTGACAACAATTGAAAACAATGAAAATTACTCCGGTAGCTCTTTGTTGGAGACTAAAGGGTTAATCTGTAAAATCATAAAAAAATTGCACACTTTAAAACATGTAAGCAAAAAAAAAGGGGTGTACAGTTGCACAAAATTTACCCTCGTGCAGGTGTAAATGCGCCATAAACACAAAACCTTGTTTATTATCCCTGTCTGATATCTTGTATTTTTTAACATTCTAACTGGTAACGCCAAGAAGTTTTTGATAACATCTTACAATAAGAAAGTTCACATCAGCTAATTGAAAAAAAAAAATAATGAAAAACACAAATATTTTTTAAATAGAGACGCTGTTGTTAATTGCTGAAAAAATAAAAATATCACTAAGAGCCTACAGTTTTTCATTTAAAAAATTATGATCATACCTTAACATACGCTTACTTTGCCAGTATATTTAATATTTTTGAAGCGCTTACTCATGTATATTTAAGTGGAATTTTATATGCTTAAGGGTTGTTTATTAAGAAAGATGCTGCGATAAAATTTTCTTTATAAACAAGTAGTTTGCAAGAAACACTGATAAACATATTTTGATAGAAGAATGGGAAAAAATTGTTTATCTATGAAAGAAACTTTTACGTTCCAAATACAGCTATTCAAAAGTAATACAGTAAAATATTCTGTTAATATTGATGATATCCTCTAAAGATAATGAGAAATTCAAGGTGAACACTCTTTGAATAAAATATATTACTAGATAAATAGAATTTTTTACTTTAAAAATTCACGATATTCACTTCGAATTCTGAAAATTTTTAGTCCCTATACACTGTTTTAAATATTAAACAATATAATGAGTCTAAGAAATTTTGCTTCTTAAAATTAATCTTCTCTCTTATGAATATCTTTGTATAGTCGTTGTTATTCTTAACACATTCAAATATCCTTAACTTGTTTGTGTTTCAGCGTTTGATACTAATATAATGCAGAGAATTTACGAAAATTAGAACTCGCCAGACACTTTCTTTAATTAACATTATTAACGGTGTACTATTTTGTGTTTGAATTCATTCTCATCGCCAGAATTTAATATTCAAGAAAGGGAAATAAATATTTACATTTCCTTAACTTTTTTAAATCTGATATTTTATTAAGAAACTTCAGTTTCGCTGAGAGTTTAGTGTAGCCTTTTGGCATTATCTTGAACTCATAATCTCATAAAAAGAAGTTAACTTTGCGCGCACTGTTGAAGGAAAAATAAGCATTATTATGTACGATCCGTGGGTTCTTTCGCATACAAACTAGATAATGTAATTCATACAAAAAAGAATAAAGAGAAATTGAATTTACGCATATTTAGTTTTTTATTTCAGTTTTCCTTTGTGTGTGTGTGAAAATATCCTAATATAAATACGACGAAACATGAAAAAATTATCAATACGTCTCAAGGATAACTGTAAAGTGTCTTAAACATACATAAATGTACATTAAATATACATAGATTATAAAGATAATAGAAAAATGACGAATTTGACGAATGAGTTTTAAAATACACGCGGGGTTGAAGAAAACATTTCTGGATAGTGTAAAATTCTATAGAATATTACCTCTCTACGCCATGGCGTTGTTCGCGGGATTTGTACTATAGTCTGTCTCAAAAGTTTAGGCACTCTGCAAATCTGGTTTAAAATAATTGAAGAAGAAAATACTTTATGCTAATTTACAATAAATAGTCCACATTTAATCAAAATAAAATAAAATAAGCCATTTTAGGTGGTTAAAATAAAAAATATATTTATTTTTCTTAATTTTTCTTTTTTCTTGAAGAAACGCTGTCTCAAAAGTATAAGCACTTTATGCAAATTTTTTTAGAAACACGGGATTGGCCATGTGTAATGACGCTGTATGACATCTGGTTTAATGGACTTTTCAACAAGACAATGCCTCAATCCACGTATCACATTCTACAAAACTTTGGCTTTCTCAGAAAAATGTTAAAGTTCTTGACTGGCCAGCTTTAAGTCCAGACTTAAACACGATTGCGAATGTCTTGGGTATTTTAACCCGCCAGGTTTACGGCAATGGAAAGCAGTATGACTCTATTGAAGAACTCCAAGAAGCTATTGAGAAAGCATGATACTCTTTGCCACCAGAAACCCTACAAAAACTAATAATTTCGATGGACGCACGTTTATTTGAACTAATCCAAAATCACGGAAAAATAATTTGTAAGTAAAAGTTCTGTAAAAATTTTAAATCTGGTCGTTTAAGACATTGTGCATAAACTTTTGAGACAGTTTTTTTTAACATTTTTTTATTATATTTTTTACAGTTATGTAATTTATTTTTTTCTACTTTTAATATTATTTATTTAAATAATGTTGCGAAATCTGCGAATAAAAAAAATGTTATTCATTCTAACTTTTCATAATTCTTTGAAAATCGACATTTTAAGCTTGTGCTTAAACTTTTGAGACAGGCCTTAGCGCGATCTGAGAGAGGTGACTTTGTAAGGTTTTGAAACTTTTCCTATACTAGAACGATTATTTCGGAGCAGCATCCCTTCAAAGGTCTTCCCTGAAAGAATTCCTCCTATTACAGTATGGCCACAACAGGCCGATGTTTAACAAAAAATCTTTGCATATTCATTTAATAAAATCTCTAATTATCATTAAAATACAGATTTAAATGCTTAAGTGATAAAAGTAGAACACAAAAAGGCTTTAAAAAACTTTTAATACAATGATCGACATGTTAACAATACAATGAATGACATCAAATATGACAGAAGAACTACAGCTTTGTCAAGATTACATAGGTCCGGGACTTTAAAAATTGATTTTAAGAATAGTAAAATAATTTATCCATCAAGACTTTATACCCATCTATTATCCGTGGATCAATTGAAATCTATATGTATAACGAGAACATATGCAATGAATCAGCCCCTTTTGAATTACCCAGAAATCTGGCACGAGGTCTTGTTCAATTTTAAAAAATCAATAAGAAAATATTGATTTACCCGTTTACAGTTGTCTATTTTTAAGTATTTGCTTTTATTACACATATGATCTCGTGACTTATGTTTTTCAGGTTATTTTCGAATATTTTTGCGAGAATAGTTTGTTTATTATGTAGATCTTGATAATGGCGTCGTCTGTGCGTTCGAAACATGTCGATCATTGTATTAAAAGGTTTTTATAAAACTTTTTGTGTTCTACATTTATCACTTAAGCATTTAAATCTGTATTTTAATAAAAAAATGTTTGTGCACACATCATTGACATACGAATCATTCTTCCTCTCTCTCTCTCTCTCTCTCTCTCTCTCTCTCTCTCTCTCTCTCTCTCTCTCTCTCTCTCTCTCTCTCTCTATCTATCTATCTATCTATCTATCTATCTATCTATCTATTTATTTATCTATCTATTTATCAATCTATTTATCTATCTACTTATCTGTATTTGTTCCCTGTTAATTTTTCCACTTCTATTAGTCTTTTACTTCAAATTTAATGTTGGTATTTTTTTTATTGCTAACCACCGTAAAAGGAATGTCTACTTAAAAGAACATGAAATTTAATTAATATTACAAAAAAAAAATTATTGGAAGAAATCGGTTGTTTGTCAGTAGTATTCTACAAACTATAATATTAAAATAACAAAGTTATAAAATGTGAATTTGTTGAGATAATGAGAGGTTTAGCTTATCGGTATTAGCTTGTCGACAAAAAAATGCCGTCTGATTACTGAATTTGACAGCTTTAATACAATCCGATGCAGAATAAAAAGGGTAATTATCAAATATTTACTATACCATACAGAAGAATTCGGTAAGTATTCTGATTACCAAAAGGAAATTTTTTATTTTCACATATTCATTATTTATTCATTAATAAATTTTAATGCATTAAAAATAAAATTCTTCCTTCGCAACTGAATCTTCTAATTAA
Organism: Maratus michaelseni; assembly: GCA_963931845.1. Lineage (NCBI taxonomy): Eukaryota > Metazoa > Arthropoda > Arachnida > Araneae > Salticidae > Maratus > Maratus michaelseni. The sequence goes on from OZ007591.1 coordinate 256,304,994, forward strand.
CTTCTAAATGGTTATTATTTAATATTTTTGACCTATAATACTTTCGTATAGGAAGAAATTAATACTTCCTGTTTATTATGGACAGCGAATTTCATATTTATCACTATCTATTTATCATTAATAAAAATCAATGCATTAAAAGTAGCATTCTTCCTTTGACATTATATCTTCTAATTGACTTTGAGTAATCATTATGATATTATTGAATTGTTTTTAACGTGGAAGGCTTTCATATGCGTTGAAAATAATACTTCCTGCTTATTACAGAAATGTTCATATAGCATCTATATTAGATATAATGATCTTCGAGAAAAATAAACATTAAAAGCGTAGGGTCATCTGTACCAAACTCTAACCCGAACCAGCTGATTCAGCTTTTTTGCGATCTTTTTTAATTTCACACGCGTATTTTTTTTCCTCTCTTGTCAGTGTAGATGTACCCTTTCATTGTGTAACACGTGTTTAAACTTTATGCTAAAACTTTATTATTTTTAACTCATCAAACTGATTGGTAAATATATCACACGATTTGACATTTTTCCAACTGAGTGAAAATTATCCAGAGCGGGAGTCGAACCCAAAACCTTTGGCTTAAGTTAGTAATGTTCTGCCTTATTTAGCCACCTCGACTGACAACCGGCCGACACAATTCACTGAGATAACAATTTTTACAATAGCACCTGGTCTACCATGTTGACAGTTCAACAGAATATACCATAGGTAATAGAACTCTATTAAACGAAGGCTTACGTAGATACACTTTATTATCTTTAACACTATCATACTGATTGGTAAAGATATCATACGATTTGACATTTTTCCAACTGAGTGAAAAATATCCATTCTGAGTCAATTGGCTGTCGGTCCAGGTAGCTCAATAGACAGAGCGTTTCCAATTTAAGCCAATGGTCTTGGGTACGACTCCCAGATTGGATATCTTTTCACTCAGTTGGAAAAATGTCAAATCGTATGGACATACTAAAAAACTGTAGATGAAAATATTACGTATTGCTAATGAGTAATTTTTAAGCTGTGTAATACATAGTTTAACCATGATATTAAATCTATCCAGGTATTAATACAGATTGCAGAGGATTATTTTGTGCGATTTTGAGGATTACTTTCTTTAAGCAAATGGATGCACTCTGCCCTGGTCAATTAATTGGATTCTTAAATTCGAGAGATGATACACAAGGTAATAGAGATTCTTTACTTACATAAATATTGAAGGATGCTTTACTGTTTCTCACTGAATAAACAAATGTCAAACAATTAAACAATAGATTATGTCGATCGAAAATGCGCTCATTTAAAAATGAATGTCAGTGTTAAACAAATAAAACAAGCAAATAAAAACTGTTATTACTAATTAACACAGTTATTTTTTCTTTAAACCAGTTTAGTTAATTTTAGTTTAAAGAAAAAGTATAAGTGGTCTCAGAATAAGTTGGAAAAAAAATGGCATCTTCAAAAGAAAGCATAAAAATCGAAAAATTAAAACCAAAACAATGGTATGGAAATGTAAAGTTGGAATGCTCTTCATAGAGGAAAATCTATATGATTATATAATTGTTGATCCACCCGATCCAGTCACTAATGAGAGGATTAAAAAATATCAAAAGGTCAGGATGTTAATAAACCTATGTATTGATGAAACACAAATAGTATACATGAAAAAATATTAACGGTCAGAACAACTTGACAGAATACAAAAAAGTTCACGATCGCTCTAATTTATCTACCAAACTATACTTGCTGAGAAAACTCCAACAACTCGGTACAAAGAGGGCGGAAACATGACTAAAACACACTGAAAGTTCTTGAGATTACAGCTCAAAGCTATCGGCGAAGACATCTCATTTATGATCGTTTCTGTTATGCTAATTGCCCCCAAGCTATGATACTTAAATAGCTGCTTTAGAAACGAGGTCCAAAAAAGAAGTGGATTTAAAATTCATAAAAGGAAAACTCACTGACGAATTCCACAGAAATGAAAATTCTGATCCATTATATGAAAACGCTCCAGAACATATTAAACGAACGGAAAAAAACCTACTCTAAACGTGAATATAATAAATTTTGCACTTATTGCCATACAGAAAATCACGAAATATCTGTACGTTGGCATTTGAAAAACAAACACTCTAACAGCCCCTAGAATCAAATAAAAAACAAGAAAAAACAGAAAGTACAGAAAAAATTTATCACACTGTTTTGAAACAAATAAACCCACTTTGGAAAAACGATCCGACGATAAAAAAGGAATCAAATGAACTACTTTCAATGGAGAGAGAAATGAACACTAATATAAAAAGCAATTTGATTTTTCTTGTGCAAAAGATGCATACACAGCGCTTGATAATAGATTTAGACAGATTTTCCCACATCTACAATAATAAATTCTTGTTTATTGACATTATGATCAAAGATGTGTTACGATCGCTAATGGGAATGTTTTCAACTCTTATGGTCAAGCTTCTTAAAATAAAAACAAAAATATCAGACGGGGCAAACTAATAACATAATTCTGAACGATTTTTTATATGTACCAGATATCAAATTTAATGTTGGTAATTTTGTTGGTACATGGTTGGTAATTTTGTTGGTTTGTAATAATGTTGGTAGATCAGATTTAATGTTGATAAGGAAAGAAACAAAAACGGATGCAATTCAAAATTCCAAAATAAAAGTTGTGAATTAACATAAAACGGAAAAAAATTCTTAGAAAAAAAAATAATTTCTATGAAATAATCATAGGTAATTCTAAAGAAGAAAATTATGCGCAACTAGCTCATCTCTGCCGAAAAGGAAATAAATTTATAAACAAAGATAACACTTGGGAATTATCACATTCCCACTTAATAAGACAATTATAGAGTGCAAGTGGACATTTAAGACAAAATAAGTCGAACGGTGACGTAGAAAAATATAAAGCACGAGAAAGGGTTTTCACAAAATTTCGGATTAGGTCATGATGAAACTTTTGCCTCGGTTGCAACGTACACAACAATAAGACCCTTTCTAGCATCCGCTGCATACAAAAATCGCAACATAAATCATATCGACATTAAAACAGCTCTTCTTTATGGAAACTTGAATCAAGACATTTATATGTCTCAAACGGAAGGACAGATAAAGCCAGGTAAATAAAACAAAATATGAAAGCTGAAGAAAGCCATCTATGGCTTAAAACAAGCAGCTGGAGCTTGGAATATTACAATATGAATCATTAAATAAACTCTATTTTGTGTAAACCACTGACGATCCATATCTCTTTAAACGTACAAAAGAAGAAAATACATTATACGTAGCTTATGTAGACAACTTATTAATTGCCAGAAAAGACAGTGGCATAAATAATATAATTGAAGAACTAAAAAGGGAATATGAAAGTAAAGAATCTGGGACAAGTAAACTACGATTTGGGAATAAACATAAAGAAGACCAAAAAAGGAAACTTCGCTTGAGATCAAGGAAACAAAATAAATGAAATAGCTGAAAAATTCAATCTTAAAGATGCTTAACCCTGCGACATTCCCATAGAACCAGGATACCTGAAATTAGATGATAGTAACAAATTACTCTCGGATAATAAAAAGCACAGGAAAGCTGTAGGCGCACTATAATATCTAGCAACTGTAACTAGATCTGTCATCGTAGCGATTATAAGCATCCTTAGCCGTAGGATTGAAAAGGAAAAAGAAAATGATTGAAATGCCGCCAAAAGATGAAATACCTAAAAACCACAAAAGAATTTAAATTAATAATAAATAAACAGAAAGAGCCCTTCTTAACAACTTACGCCGACGCAGATTGGCTGGTGTTATAAATGTGATAGAAAATCAACCGCGTGAAACTTATTTAAACTAGTAAAACGCTTATATTCTCTGGATCACCAAGAAACAAAATTCAGTTACACTTTCGTCAGCGGAAGTGGCAGCTGAATACGTTTCATCTACCAATGCAGCTCAAGAGACTATTTAGATAATAAACCTCTTACGTAATTTACACCTACCAAAGAGAATTCCAATAATGAGTTCGAAAACAACCAGTCATGCATCCAGGTTGCCCAGATCAACAAGTATCACTCAAAGACAGAACATATTGACATAAAATTGCACAGTATTGAGCACCTGATGGAAACAGGCATAACTGACTGAGAGTATTGCCCTAGCAAACAGATGGTAGCTGATCTATTAATCAAATCCTTGATAAAACCTGATTTTACAAGACACCGAAATGAGCTAAGAATAATAACAATTACTGCTTCAGAGATCAAGCAAGGGTATTAGACATAATGATCTCCGAATCTGCAGTCAAACTCTATCCAGAACCAGCTGAGTCAAACTTTTCTTGAACTTTCGTACACCTGTTTTTTCCCTCTGTTCTCAGTGTAGATGTATTTTTTCATTGTGTAACACATATTTAACGATTATAAAATCTATTTAAGGATTAATACAGAATGGAATCTTACAGTGCATTCTTTTGTGTAATTTTGAAAGTCACTTTCTCTAAACAAATGTTCAGCCCTGGTCAATTAAATGGATTATTTAACTCAAGAGATGATAAACAAAGTGAGTGATATTTTTTTCTTACTTAAATATCAATAGATGCTTTGCTGTTTTTCACTGAATTAACAATTATTAATCAATTAATTAAATAACAATTTGTTTACTCATTATCAAACATTAATGCATTATAAGAAACATTCTTCCTTTGCATTCGAACTTTCTAATTGACTTTTAAATTATTATTACGGCATATTTTTTATTTATAAACTTTCATATAGGTAGAAATTAATACTTTCTATTTATTAAGGGTAAAAAATTCATACAGACATTTATTTAAAATTCCAATATGAGACCCAACAGATCCCACTGTTTACTTAACAGGTGACAAAACAAAACAATTTAAAAGAAACAAATAGATGTTAAAAGATGTTGAAAATGCTTAAAAACCGTCCTAGTACTTTCGGCCGGCTGCCGCCACCATCATTATTTCGCTCCCTGATGATGACGGCGTTAGCCGGCCGAAAGTACTAGGACAGTTTTTAAACATTTTAAACATCTTTTAACATCTATTTGTGTCTTTTAAATTGTCTTGTTTTGTCACCTGTTAAGTAAACAGTCGGATCTGTCGGGTCTCATATTGGAATTTTATGAATAAAGTAAGGTGAAATTTGCATTTCGCCCTATGTGTTTTGACATTTATTTATTCATAAATAAACATCAATACATTAAAAGTAACATTCTTTCTTTGAAATTGTATCTTCTAATTAACTGTGAGTGATTATTATTGAATTGTTATCAAAGGGTGATGCTTTCGTATATGTTGAAATCAAAATTTCATGTTTATTAGGGACAGAAAATTTCATATATTCATTTATTTATTTATTAATATATTAACACACTTTTCCTTTGATATTCAACCTTCTAATTAACTTTCAAGTGATTATTGTTGAATTGATTTTAAATTTACAAGGTTTTCGTATTGGTAGAAATTAATACTTCATGTTTATTATGGTTATAAAATAAGTGTCCTGCGAAAAGGCTAAGTTGTGAGAATCATAGTCATTTTAATGATTATTTTATACCAGGAGATCCAATCCGGGGTTCGCGGGTTAGAACACATACTGCCCAGCACACTAAATATAGGTTAAAAACTTTTTTATTGATAACTTTAATAGAGTTTTTACATTTCTGCCCTATATATATATATATATATAATCCTAAAGAAACAACTTTATGAAACTATTATATGAAACGACTAATGTATGAATTCGAATATATGAATAAAATATATGAAATTACTTTATGAAACGCTTTTTAATTCGCGGTTTATTTAGATTGATAGAGAGGTAGACTGAGAGATAGAGAGATAAAAGGAGATAGAGTAAGATAGAGAGATAGAGGGAGATAGAGATGTAGGGTAGGGGAAGATAGTGAAATAGAGCGATAAAACGAAATACAGAGATAGAGGGAGGGAGAGAAATAGAAAAAGAGATAAAGCGAGAGAAGGAAGATATAGAGAGAAGGGGAGATTGAGCGATAGAGAGATCGAGAGGTACACAGATAGAGGGAGATAGAGACACAGACAGATAGAGGGAGACAGAAAGATGTAAAGAAATTGAAGGATATAGATAGATAAAGTGAGATAGAGTGTGAGAGAGAGAGAGACAAACATAGTGAGATAGTGATAGAGATATAGAGTTAGGTAGAGAGATAGAGGAGGTAGACAGATAGACAGATACAGGGAGACAGAAAAATAGCGAGATAAAAATAGATACAGAAGTAGAGGGGGAGGGCAGGGAGATAAACAGATCGGGGGAGATGTAGATGTAGTGGGAGATAGAGAGGGAGACATATAGACAGATGGAGGGATATAGAGAGATAGAAGGAGATAGAGAGATAGAATGAGATAGACAGATAGAAGGAGATAGAGGAAGATAAAGTTATAGAGGGAAATAGAGTGATAGAATGATAGAGGGAGATAGAGATATAGGGAGAGATAGGAAGAGATAGGAAGCTAGAGAGATAGAGGGAAATAGAAAGCTAGACATGTAGACAGATATAAGAAGATACATAAAGATAAACATATATATGGAGATAGAGAAATAGAGCTATAGAGGAAAATACAGAGATAGAGGTAGATAGAGAGATAGAGGAAAGATAGATAGAGGCAGATAGAGAGATAGAGGAAAGATAGATAGAGGCAGATAGAGGAATAGAGCGATAGAGGGAGATACAGAATAGAGAAAGATAGAAATATATAGAGGATGACAGAGGGAGAAGGAGAGAGAGGGGGAGAAAGAGATAAGGAGAGAGAGAAATGTAGAAAGAAATAGAGAGAGATAAGGAAATAGGGAGATATAAAGATATAGAGATGACGAAGATATAGAGATATGGATATTGACGGAGATGGATAGATATAGAGCTGTAGATAGATAGAGAGAGATACAGGGATACAGTTATAAAGTGCGATATATATATAGAGAGAGATAGAGAGATAGAGGGAGATAGGGAAAGATATATGATGTAGAGAGATAGAGATATATAGAGAGAGAGGGAGAGAGATAGAGAGAGAGGGAGAGAGATAGAGAGAGAGGGAGAGAGATAGAGAGATACGATGTAGATACAGAATACAGATACAAATATAGAGAGATGGAGGGAGATAGAGAGCTATAAGGAGACAGAGGGATATACAGAGGTAGATTGAAATAGATTGATGGATAGAAAGGTTCAAGAAGTTAGAGAGGTACAGAGAGATAGAAGGAGATAGGGAGAGAGATAGAGGGAGATAGGGCGGTAGAAATTTAGAGAGAGATAGAGTGAGAAGAGAGATATAGAGACAGCTAGAGATAGAGAGATAGACAAACGCAGAAATAGATGGACAAACAGACAGGCAAACAGACAAATATAAGTCCCGGGGTTGGAGCACAAAAGGCGCAGAGGGCAAAGATCCCTAGTAATATATATATTTTTTATGTTGCCCACCAAAAAGCATTTTTATATGAAAAATATCAATTATGCATTCAAATAAAGTTTTGAAAATTATTAAAAGCATTACTTTCGTATTAGCCGCATGCCAGCTTTAATAGTCAAAGAAATCGAGAAAGATTTCACTATTTATAGCAACCTGTTGGATTCCGATTATTTCAGTGTTTAAGCGTATAGTTCGATTACATATCTGTTGTTTTTTTTATTTTACTTATCTATTTATTTATTTATACAGCTTTAATTTCGCATGGAATATCAGCCGGAAACAAATGCTGAAGAATTTATACTGTTTTAAGAGTAAACGGGTTAAAATTCCGTAATCGGGTTGCACGCGACAGAGATAGATTTAAAAAAATCATTCTGGAAATTTATTTTTTAATTTATAAATAATAAGTAAATTGAGATAAAGTTTTCCAACAAATTGCATTTGAAAGTACATTTTTTTCCCTATTCGACGATGTAAAATTTGAAATTGTGTAATGCTTAGAAGTTAAAAAAAATTTGGTTAAAATAATACACGAGATCAATGCATAAATTTCAAACTCCCTCGTGCAGGATTCCCCACTTCTGAAGCAAATAAATTCTGGATATTTTTATTTTCTAAATAAACAGATAAATACCACATCATTATTTTAAAATATTTAGAAAATGTGAAAAAAATAAATAGTTAAGCATGTATGCTTTTAAATGCTCTTTCAAAATATTTTAATTAAATGTTTTTCACGTTCTGGACATAATTCAAAAAGTTTCTTCAATTTATAGATAAACATTTATTTTATTTATTACGAATAATAATGACGTTGAATGATTTTTAATGCCTTTTTTTAATTTTTAACTCCGAAATGTAAATATAGTGAATAGTTACCCAAAAGGTTCTTTATTATGTTAAATTTAAGTGAGATAATAACTAGAAGTTCAAAAAAGTTTTGAATTTCGATTATTTGTACGTTCGGTGAATAGCATGGGTAATAGGGTTCGAGGGTAATAGCTCAGTAATTCTGTATAATATGCTTTCTTTATTTTACATAAATATTTTCCAGTTGAACAGTTAAGCAAACACTATAAAAAATCTGTGTAATGTTCCTGACGTTAACATTGTAACATTCCTGGGTTTTCTCGGATTATTTCTGCTGATCCGATATTACCGAGAAATCTGGTGTAACATCTTCCACAATGTTGTGTAACTTTTCGGAATACTTGAGAAAGTGAAATTTACTGATCAACTGTGAAACGTTCCATATGTTTTCTGTGTAACATTCCTTAGTTTTCTCAGGTATACTTTTGAACTTTTGTGTAACTTTTCGGAATTGTTGTACAAGAGTGATCGGAGATCTGTGTAAAGTTCCATACCTTTTATGTGTAACTGACTTGTGTAAGTTTTCTGGCATTTCTTTGGTGAAATTCCTAGGAAAACCTGTGGCAGAAAGGTGCCACAGGTTTTCTCAGGAACTTTACATCAAATTTTTTACAGTGAATTAGACATTTCTTTGGCTTCCTAGTTAGCGTTAACAGGCAAAAAAACGTATTGTTACTTGATTATAAGTATTTTGGCATAGGAGTAGCTATATTTTTAAACAATGAAGTAAGCGAAATATTATGATTAAAAAACTGTGGTACTAAAAAATGAAAATCACGCGCACCTATAAGTGCCACCCGTCGTGAAGGGGTTCCAAATAAAGAAGTCCAACGGTGTTAGACGATGCCAACAGTGCTGCCTCAGCCCAAGCTGAACGTTACTCAAAGATGCTAAACGAAACTTTTCCTTTAAAGATTTTGATGTAATCGACGTCTGAGATATTTTGTTTCACATACTGGTGCAACAGCATGTACGCTCCACATGCAAAACATATTGTTATATTGCATTGTGATTTTAGTCGACATGTAATTTCGAGAAATTGTACCAATACCAATCAGGCAATCGATACCAATTGACCACTGAGATCATAAGATTGATCTCTTTTGATTTTATTTCTGTGGATGTACCTCAATTACAGGTCAAACACATGGTAATAAAAATTAAAAACACTAAGAAATTCTAAGATATTTTTATTTTACTAAAATTTGAGTAAGGTAAAATTTAGTAAAACACTACAGGTACTTTAGAAAACTTTATAATTCGATAAAAATTTCGAATTAAACGAGATTGATTCTTTTTTCTCTCTGATAAGTAAGATACTGAAAAACATATTGATGCAAAACATCCATTCATGCGGAGAGGTAGGTTAAATTTATGCGTTACGTTGAGTATAAATTTGTCATTTTGACTCAGAAATTTCATGCGGGTTTATTTTGCAGATAGTTGGTTATCATGTTTAATAGAAAATAGAAAACATTTACTTTTATTTAGCCAAAGTACAAACAGAAATTAATAAAAATAATAATATATAGATTATAATAGATTTTTTTATATTTTAAACAGATAAATAAGATGCAATATACATTTTGAGCCATTAGAGATGTTGTAATGAAATTGCAAGAAAAAAGAATTAAATTAAATTAACTAACAACAAAAAGAATGTATATATATTTTTTGGTTAAATTTGATTTCCTACTTTAACATTCTGGATATTTTATATTACCAGCTATAAAGTGCTAATTTTGGTAATAATGAGACATAATACTTCGACCGTAGGTATTAACCTTAATCCATTTATTCAAAATAATACTTCTAAATATTGCTAAAACAACAGTCTTTAATACAAATCGATTTCAAGTGTAAGTGCTAATTAGTAAATTTAAACTAGAACATAAACAAGCATTAAATTGATTCTGTATATTCGCAAAGAAAATTTTTGTTTCGTAAATTCAATTTTTAATTAATTAATAAACGTTAATACTTGAAAGTACCTTTTTTTTCTCTTGATACTATATTTTCTAATTAATTTTTAAATGTTTGTTAAATTGCTTAATCTGTACCTATGATATACCAGAAAATGAATTTATCTTGTTCATTATGAATTCAAAAGAAATGCTATACAAAAGGAAATTAAAATAATTTGTTTTTAAAGAAAACACATTATTTCAATTAACGAGTATTTCATATTCACAAAAGTGATATGCATTGTTTATATCAGAAAATTAAAACGAGATTAGTTTGTACGTAATTATCATGTCTCAAAGAAAGAAACCTGACACCATTTTTATTTTCTAGTTTATTACACATGCATAGTAGCAAACCAATATTGATTATATGGAGACCCAATATACCGCCAATAATTCATGAATTGGAAATATCATATCATATATTCTAATACGAGCAAATCTTGTGTGTGGTTATATATATATATATATATATATATATATATATATGCAAACTTTATCTTAAAAACGGCTCTAACGATTTTGACGAAATTTTGTATCCTACCGTTTTGGGGCACCAGAAAACCATTGGGCTAGGTCACGTGTTCGAGAAAATTCGATTAGTGGGTCATTTTGGGTCATCAAGAGTAAGGGTCAAGCTAATTCTATCTCAAAAACGGTTCAAACGATTTTCTCTAAATTTTGTATCTTACCATTTTCGGACACGAGAAGACTATTGGGCTGTGTCACATGTTCGAGAACTTTCGATTAGTGGGTCATTTTTGGGTCAACGCGGGTCAAATTAATTTTATCTAAAAAATGGCTCTAACGATTTTGATTAAATTTTGTGTCCTACGAGTTTCGAGCACGATAAAATCATTGGGCTAGGTCACATGTCCGAGAAAATTAGATTAGTGGGTCATTTCTGGGTCATTGTGGGTCAAGATCTAAAAAGCGGCTCAATTTACACTAAATTTTGCATCCAATGGTTTTTGAGCACGAGAAGACTGTTGGGCTAGGTCACATGTTCGAGAAAATTCAATTAGTGGGTCATTTTGGTCATGGCTCATTATGGGTCAAGCTATTTTATCTTAAAAACGGTTCAGAGGATTTGAAAAAAATTTAGCACCCTACAAGTTTAGGGAACAAGAAGACTATTAGGCTAGGTCACATGTTCGAGAAATTTCTATTAGTGGGTCATTTTGGTCATGGGTCAGTATGGGTCAAGCTATTTTATCTTATAAACGGCTCAGACTAGTTACACTAAATTTTGCATCCTATGGTTTTCGGGCACGAGAAGACTGTTGGGCTAAGTCACTTGTTCGAGAAAATTCAATTAGTGGGTCATTTTGGTCATGGGTCATGATATTTGAACTCAAATTTAATTTTGACCGAGCATAGCTCGGTCTTCCCTGCTCATTTCTAATAAAATACGAACATTTATTTTATTATTTTATAAAATATTGGTGCTTGCAATGAAATACCAATAGTTGTTAAATATTGGTGCTTGCAATGAAATACCAATAGTTGTTAAATATTGGTGGTTGCAATGAAATTCCAATCCTTATATATTATTTCTTCTGTCAACATCCCTTTTTCTAAGAAATTATGAAACGCAGAACTACGAATGAGATACCATATGAAAGGTTTTAGAACCGGCTTCTGACATAGCCCACTTAACAATTCGTTAAAACATGTTTTTGATTAAAATTTGTTGAAAAATAAAAATTAAATCGGCATTGCTTTCATAAAAGAAATGAAAGATTTTCCTGAAATTATTGTTGCCAAAAAAATAAAATACCACATTATATGATGCTCATAGCAATTATTATAAAAAACACCGCACGGGTTTATTTTATACTTATGATTAAAAAGCGAAATTGAAATTGAAATGTTTAGATTTATATTTCTAAGTCCCACGGTTTTCCCGAAGTGGATGACGTCATCCTCTAATACAGTTAAAATACGATTGTTAATTTTTTTTTTCGCGGGCGTGCCTTTAGCAATCTTGGATCAGTTTTTAGTCTAACTTTGATGGAATAAATGAGATGATATTCTGGCTTGACTAACAACTAAATGTTGTTTGCAGATATTTTTATCCTTGCTTTTTCTTTAGAAGTTTAAACCTGCATCTAATAAATATTACATATTGATAAAAAATGATACTTTTCTATTATCCCGTCGACCACTTTTCATAACAAAAAACTATCGCCAAATAAACGGGAGAACGTTGCCATTGGAATATCAATAAATAAATAAATAAATAAATAAATAAAATATAAGAATTTAAGGACACGATTGTTATTTTAATTAATAAAATAACTACTAAATCAGTAAAACATAATGAAAAATACACGCAGATGTTGAATGTAAAACTACTAGATGACGTAACAAACACGCATAATGATTCTGACATGAAGTAAATGGGACTGCATTTTTGGCGTTTAATCTTACAGTTTGGCGATAGTTTTTTGTTATGAAAAGTGGTCGACGGGATAATAGAGAAGAACCTAAAAATTATTAGATTTCAGTGCGAAATCTTCGCACTGAAATCTAATAATTTTTGTTAAATATTGACTTAGCATTGAATATATTTGTAATAAAAATGAATAATTATTGAATTAGTGGCTTTAAATTAGAAAATTTTTCAATGAAACGCCAATATTCCAGAATTAGTGACTTTATAATGAAAATACTGGCAACTAAAAAGGTGAAAAATTTCTTGACTGTAATGGTGCAGTCACTTGACTATAATGGTGGCTAAACACTCCAATGTTTGGGCAATACTTAATGACAACATTGCCAATATTAACCTAGATATGACTATTATACAAACAATGAAAATAAAATGAAACTTGGCATTGAATATAGAGCAGTTTATAAAACAACATTTATAGCACCAGAAGATTTACTAAAATTACAAACCGGATTCAATAGAAATGTGATTGCCCTAGTGAGAGCACAAATAATACTGGGATTTTGCTCACATAACACACATACGACTGAAAAGCGGCTCGCTCACATATAATAGCGTGACCATCTGAATCCATATTTCCCATTAGGAATACAAAACAAATACCCTTCGAAAGGAAATGGAAATAATGCATTGTTAAATATCATCATCATATATATTATTTCTGTTGTCAGCATCCTTTTTTCTAAGCAAATACAAAACGCAGAACGATGAAAAAGATACCATATGAAAGGATTTGAACAGGCTTCTATGACATAGTACACTCACATTTTGTTAAAATGTGTTTTTTTATTAAAAATTGCAGTTAATTAAAAATTAAATCGGCACTGTTTTCATAAATGAAATGAAAGGTTTTTCTCAAATCAGTGTTGCCACAAAAATAAAATACCGCATTATATCGTGCTCATTAATGATTATATAAAAAAATAGTATAAAAAAGACAAAATGGGACGTCTTTGCACGGTCTCATTTTATATTTATAATTATAAAGCAAAATTCAAATTCAAATGTTCTGTATCGGCAGCTGGGGTGCCAGTGTTAAACTGTAAAATCAACACATTTTTTTTTTTTTTTTGCAGTGTATCTACGTAGAAACCCGCTGTGTTGTATTTGTATTTTATAAGATATTTCGAGTTTTGGGGAGAAAATACTCATTCCCATTTTTAATTTAAAATGTATACATCATAAGCTATATTTGTATACATCATAAGTTAAAAATATAATTATTGTCATAAAAAAAATCTTAATTAGACTTTTCAATAAGATTCCCTAAAATTGTAAGATTCTGTAAGATTCCTTAAAATTGATCAATTAGCCTCCCCAGTTTTTGAGCATTGAAAAATTGGATAATTCTTCCGGTTTTTCCTTTTTTTCTCAAAACTATTTTAGACTGCGACACACTATGCGTCATCTAAATAGACGAATGAACTTAGAAATAGGTGTTTTTTCTGAAATTCACAGATATACACTCTAATTGCATTTGTTAGTACAGCTTAGACACATGTCAAGTCACTATTTTAAAAATGTTTCGAAAACAGCAAAATGGGCACAATAGAAATTTAACTTAATCGAGAGGATGAGAAGCAGTTGAAATTAAAAGCATATGTTATTTTTTAGATTTTAAAGTAGCTTTACGTATCTGTCTTAGAACATTTTATCAGGTATTTTCTCTTACACCTCCCAAATTAGTTAAGAGTTTTCTTCAATTAATTGTAAAAACTGTTATTCTCAATTAAGTATAGTTGTTAGTATTGTCAAAATTTAAAATTTACCAAAAACTAAATTGTAAACATTGTATTTCAACAAAACTCTGACTTTTTAAATTTGTTCATGTCTTTTTAGAAAAATTAGGTATTTTTTTGCAATAAATGCAGATATACCAGAGTTAAATTCATGCACTGAATTAACATAAGTAAGTCTGTGTAACACTGTGTGCAGCGACTGATTTTGCAAGCATTTTTTTTTGTCTTTATAAAGAAAAGAAGTTATTTCTACTATGACGAAATATAAAAAAATAAAAAAAGGTTGTAAAAAACAAGCATAGATTATAAAATACTTACTAATACATCCAGAAAACTGTAACGAAACTAAAAGATCTATAGACTTGCATACATACCCCATAGCCTTCTGAAATTTAGTTCATTTAGAAAACACATAACAAGGTTTAAAATTCACTTTTAGCAATTCTCATCGATAAATGGAAATACACTCGAATTATTCTGTACAGCCCTGTATATTATCTATAGATTGTTATGCAGACCACATATTAATCTAAAAATTAATTCAAGTAAAATAAATAAATAAATAAACACAATTGCAGCAAATACTAATCATAAACGGCAATGTATCTAATTCTTTGCACAATCCTGTATATGAATGTATTTATATTTCAAGAACATCTCTGAGCATACTAATAATATAGTTTAGAAAATGCATAACATAATTAATAAAAGAAAATTGTCTATTTAGACTGATAGCATTGAGCTCACAGGCTGTTCACACTAATTGTATATTATGCTCTTATTTCAAAGAATAATGACCTCCGAAAAATAATGAAACCGACAATACATTAAGGTTGGGATTAGCCCTCTTTTTCAATAAAGAGGCTTAAGACAAGCATACAAAATTTGAAGCAAATCGGAAAAAAAACCCTTTTTATTTAACCAATGAACCCCCAAAACTAATATCAGGGAAGCGTCTTATCGTAATGAACCTATATACAAAACTTCAAGCAAATCGGATAATTCTGCATGAAAAATCCATTTATCTAAATTAAGGGGGGGGGATTAGCCACTCGTCCCCCCTTTATACTTAACCAATGAACGCCCAAAACTAATCAGGGAAGCGCTTTATTACAATGAACCTATAAACAAAATTTGAAGCTGTAGTACACCCCAATAACATGTATCAATTACAGAAGGTCGTTCACACTTTATGGGAACGATTTTCAAAGTTAATTTCTACGCATAAATGACATATTCTTTGCAACAATTTGACTTTGTTCGATAGCCTTGACTTTTGGTTATAGCTCTTACTCAAAATTTAGATAATTATAGAATTTCCTCGTTACGGTCGTGTCAATTTTTCTCGTTACCTCTTGCTCGAAATTTCAATGATTATAGAATTTCCTCGTTACGGTCATGTCAATTTTTCTCGTTACGACTTGTAAGCCTTTCCAAAGTCTTTTCAATGTTCGTGAATTCATTTAAACAAACCAAATGCAGAAAAAGGCCATTAATGGGTGATTTTACATGCATTTCTTGAATTGAGACAAAATTTATTTCCGCTTGGGGTTCTTTCTTTGCTAAATATGCATCAGTTGAGTTATGGAAGAGTATAGGAGGAAGAGTATGGGAGACATATGAAGCTCAATTAATGTTTTTTCGCATATAAAGCTGGAATTTCTTCTTCAAAAATGGGTTCCAAAATATTTTACTGATAATAAAAGGAAATCACCTTAACTTTACTGCATTTTTTTTACTTTTAATTTAATTTCATAACAAAATTCAGCAATCATGAATTATTTTGAACATTTTTCTTTATTTTCACAAACCCGTGTCTTTTTTTCCCCTATTAATAGATAAAAATTGCTCTTCTTTTGATACACTCGCTTACACAAAGCCAAGTTTCATCCTGTGTTAGGACAAATTTTTATTAATCACCACCTATGTGTTTGTGAAAGCGAGCGTTAGAAAGCGCTATCCACAACCATTAGAAAACTTTGGAAAGTTTTCTAAGACGTGTGGAAGCAAATTCATATGATTGTACAAAGAAAAAAATAGACTATGATGAAAAATTCGATCCAAAGTTATAATCAAGAGTCAGGGTTATACAGTAGAGAAAAATTGTCGCAAAGAATATAGCATACATGTTCAGAAATTAATTGTGAGAATAGTTTTTATAAAGTGTGAACGACCACCGTGGGCAATCATGGGATACATGGCAATCAACAATTTGTTTTTGGTATTTAGAACACGGACAAACAAATTGAAGTCATAAACACTTTTTAACTATGTTCGAAAGTGTTAAAAAGCAAATAGTAACAGTTTTTAAATGTTATTTAATTTGATAATAATTTGGGTATTTTACTTCATAGAGATCATGACTGTAGTACAAAATAATAGAAAAAAGAAATCATAAAAAATGAAATTTATTTCTTATCAACAATACTCAAAAAACCTGTGTGTGGAAAACGGGCCATAGTTAATTTGTAAAGAAAATGAATGGTAATCCCTTGGCATACGTTTATTCAAAATAATACTTGGGTGAATACGACAGCTTCCAAAATAAATCGATATGGGACGAATATGTTAATTAACAAATATTTACTTGCATACAAACGAATTATCTAAGGTTTGTTTATTTATCAAATAAATTTTCGTTTAATAATTAATTAACAAACATTAATGTATTTAATTGTAGCAGAAGTATCGTTCAAATTTTGATGTTGTGTATTCTAATTAATGTTTAAGTGTTTATTGAATTGTTTTAATATACAACAGTTATTTACAAGAAAATAATATACATTTTTATTATGAATACAAAAAGACCTACCGAAAAGTATTAAATACATTGTCATTATTAATTCCCATTTAATATCCGCGAAAGCACTTTAAGATGTGGATATTAAAAAATCTTAAAACAACACTATTTTTGATAAATTCTAATATCTCAATAAAAGAAGTGATAAATATTTTTTTTCTATTCTTATCTACTAAACATATTTACTATTTAAAAGCACTATATAAAAAGTAATTACAATTCAGAAAAAAAAATATTATTGACTCTTTCAGCCTTTAGACATTGAAACGATTAAAAGTGAAAACCTTAATTAATCTCTAAATTTTAAACCATCCTATAATATATTTTTCTCGAAACATTTAATATTTATTTTCTTAGTGCTTCACAAATAGCTTAATATTCTCTTCAATTTATTAGGTGGATTTTATTCAAGTTAATTCAAATAATAAACGAAACTTAATTTAAAAGATATTTTGATTTAAGATTTTCTAACTCCAAATTTTAAATATATTTAGTAACCATTTTAAATTTTTTATGTTGTTCATCACTTTTTCGAATAAAATAGTTGGTTTATAAAAATCAAAACAGTTAATCTGAAAATATTCAAAAATATTTTTAAGGTATATTCAAAACAATAAAATTTTCTTCTAACTAGAAACAACTATTAACCGTGCTTTGTCGAAGAAGCTTTTTTATTTGTTCTTGACTATGGCAGTTTCACATGTTTTTGATGTATTAATTTTTTTATTAGTAGTAATAGGTTTCATAAAACACAAAAAAATATTTATTTTTATTTCATGTATTACAGTTTAAACATTAAATAAATATTGAATATATAAAGTTATTATAAAAAATAAACCGATCAAATTACATTTTCATGATTTTGCACACTGATATGGAAAGAAAAAAGTATGACTTTTATACCTGATCGTTTCTCCCTATATATTGCACATATAACATGTCACTCAAACGGATAAATAGCTCAAATAATACAGGGACAACAATAATAATAATAATAATAATATATATATATATATATATATATATATATATATATTGTTGTTAGGCAAAAATTACGTGAATCCTTTTTTAAAAAATGCATGTATTACATGAAGTTACACGATTGCTTTCTAGTCTGTCTGTTGTGTCACACAAGTATATCGTCTAGGTGCTGTAACACAAGTACGTCGCGAAAGTATCTCAGGTGTGTTGGGAAAACGTTAGAATAAAAATATTGTTAATGTATTTATTTTTTTGTTTTGTTTTGTTTTTAGTATTAGATATTAGTTCTATTAATTTTAGCTGTTTTTAACATTTTTAGTTTTTAGGACAACAATAAACAAATCTTATGTGAATCCTTCCAAACTTCTGCATGTATTACATGAACTTACACCATTGCTTTCGAATGTGCGTCACGAAAGTCTATCAGGTGTGTAAATGAAAATATTAGAATAAAAATATTTTTCATATTTTTTGTAGACTATGTATTAAAGTTCCATATTTCATGTTTCTGAAGTTAACCAATCAAATTTAATTTTAGAGATCGCTTTCAACGCAAAGAAAAAAAGTTATACTATAAATATTCAGATCAGATATTCTTCAGAACATTTTATTTTGACTTAAAATGCCTTCAGCAACAGAAAACATGTCCCACGGGACATATAATGCCGCACATTTAAACACTATTAGTACTAGGAGATACAGCCCGACCTCCAGAATATCGGATATAGTTAAGACTATATTCCAGAATATAGTTGCAGAATATAGGAGAAAATCTTGTTCTTTTATTGAAAACTCTAAAAAATATTTTACATTTAATATATATTTTTAGATTGCCCGCTAACAACGCCAAAAAGTATTTTGATATGAAACATATCAATAATGTATTCAAATAAACTTATGAAATTTATTAAAAGGGATACATTCGTATAGGCTGCATGCCAGGAGTTAATAACCGTAGAAATCACCAAATATTTCCCTTCTTAGAACAGCCTTTCTGATTCTTATAATTTCAGTGGTTTAATCGCATAGTAAGATTACATGTCTGTTAAATTTGTATTTTATTTATATTATTTTATTTATTGGTGAAGTAGTAGTTTCGTTATGGAATATTAACCGGAAACAAATGCTGAACTATTTATATTGTTTTAAGTGCAAACGGGTTAAACTTTCGTAATCGGGCTGCACGCGATAAAGATGAATTAAAAAAAATTCTTGCTTGAAAATTATTTTGAAAACCATTAAAAAAATCAGTAAATTGAGATACAGTTTTCAAACATACAGTGTTTGAAGGAGCATTTTTTTCTCTATTGGACGTTGTAAAAATTAAATTTGTGCGATGTTTAAAAGTTTAAAAAAATTGCAGTAAAAGTGAAATTTATGGGTCAGGTGTTGCCACCTTTAATATAACGTCAGCGTTATTAACGGACATGTTTTTGCTTAATAGATGTAGTAGCAATTTGGAAGTTCTTTAAACATAAGGTGTTTCCTTAAGGTATCCACACATCTTTAAAATGTCATTTTCGATAAAAATATCGATTTTTCATGTTTACAATAATATTAAAATACGATCTTTTATCTATCAAATTCTGCTTTAATTGTGTCTGTATCTTAATTAGAACCCGAGTTACAACAGTTTAAATTTACATCTGTTACAGCTTGCCGAAGAATTTTACAACCGGATACCTGCAAACCGGAAGTAAGCTGTTTGTTTACATTCTTCTTTTTCGAGATTTAGCATATTAATTTTATTATGTGTCCAAGTAAATACGCGGAGTATATAATTAAACCTTTAAAGAATAATAATTTTTTTATAGCAAGAACCACTTTTAAAAGCTAGTTTTAGCTTTTTTCAAAATGAAGTTTTCCGATTTTTACTATACGCAAAACATCCTATAACAAAAAGTTATGCATGAAATGTCTTGAAACTTTTTGTAGTTATTTTACAAATGTTTATTCAGGGAATAGACTACAACCATGAAAATATATTAATTAGTTTTATGTTTACACTGGTATAAGTTAAAAAGTTGTAAGACATTTTACGAATTTTTCATTACATTAGTACTTCAAATGTCATAGCATCTGCGATAGAGATGCTACTATAACGCGGCTAGTCTATGTCCTAGAGAAAGTTATCTTTATTATGCAATTTACAAAATGTGAATGCATTGATTTGATTTTGAGTCATCCTGTTTTGCGCAAATGTCAATTTTTCGCATAATTTTAACTATTTTTCACTTTTAAAAAATCATTTCTGTGTAATTGCTAAAATGTTTATATATTTTACAAAGTTTTAACTTAAATGTCATTAGAAAAAATTGGTATAAAGAGAAAATTTTAAAAAATCAGCTCCGAAGGTGTGCGGATACCTTAACTAAGATGACGAATTAATCCAAGTTTAATTGCTGAGGCTGTTCTCAAATACAAATTGATACTTTCCGGATGAATTCCAAATAATTCATTTTTACTCGTAAATACAGGAAATTGACAGGTGAAATTTGATCAAAGTTGGCGTTTTGACCGAAAATTCCGGACGCAACAGCGCAGAAAAGGAAAAAAAACTGGTATTTTGAGACAGCAATCACTTATAACTCAAGATTTAATAAATGTATCGAAAAATGAAAAGACTGTTTGATTACAATTCACTTCAATAATTCAAAAGTATCGTTTTTAACACTTCCCAACATAGTTGAAAAGTGTTTATGACTTCGGTTTGTCTGGCCGTATGGCCGTCTGCCGTCTGTCCGTGCTCTAACTCCCGTAAATATGCTCGGATTGCCCTGCAATTTTTATATGTTATTGTCGTTATCTATAGCATGTTCCCTATTTCAACTGAATGTGTAGCACTTATATTTTTTTTACAGGGACACTCAAAAGAATTCCGTTACATTACGGTCTATGGGGAAAAATCTTTTGCGGTTTATTTTAATGATGTTACACGATTTCAAACACATTGTAATTGATATATATCACTAAGGTGCATTACAAGAAGCTTAATATAGAATATGGTGTGCACAGCACTTACAGTTACTTTACAGCAAAAAACGGATTACGGAAGCAAAAAAATAAGGGGTTGTATCCAAATATACTAGCTTATGAAAGTTGACATAATAAGAATGAAGTGTCTCTCATTCTATATTTGATACAACCCCTCATCTTTTTGCTTCCTTTTGGGAACAGCTAATTTCGAGCTTATTCTATCGACGATTACTATCAGAATTTTCAAGCTATGTTTTTGAGACTTTCATAAAAGTTGGTCTATACATTTAGCTAATATATTATGCACAGTATATTTTGATTGAATTCGCGCATGCGCAGTGAAACAATATTTAGTGAACCTGCTGGTTTTTCATACAATTTTTATTATTTTTTAATTCTGATTGCAGGGTATTGTGTACAATTTTGTTTGTCATATTTTCTAAAAATAACTTGTTTTTATATTAAAAACTCTGTAAATTATAAGCAAACAACTTGGTAAAATTTGGGACTGTTTTTATAAAAACCTGAATTTCTCTTCGAGTATACATGCTATCTTCATACAAATGAACCCAAATTATTACAATAAGCCACTTAATCATAATCTACAGTTTGAATGCTTTTGCAATATTAGTTTTTACAATGTTATCCAAAAGATATTCGTTTTTCTTCAATTTTTTGACGGCCCCTTATGGGGTTTCGGGAAAAAAATCTTCGCGGAAATATATGACGTCTATCATGTTGTTTACACTCCTGAAGTTTCAGGATAATTCCTCCTGTATCTTTCCAGATATTTAACAAAGCGTCTAAAATCGCAAGTGACCGGTCATCATTGGAAATATAGTGTATTACTTGGTGTGTATAAATTCTGTAGATCCTATACAGGGCAGCACAATAGTTCGCGAACACATTTCCGTTTATTGACAGAAACTCCAGAAGGAGAATTTTAAACTGTGCTACACGTTTCCTAACTAAACTAAAATTTAGCATCCTATGTAGTATATATAGATCATATACAGGGCTGAATAAAAGTATTCAGATATTTTTCCGAATATTGTATATGTTGGAAATTCCTGAAATTACGTTTTCAAATATGTTATGCGTTTTCCAAATTGTTTTCTTAGATGTTATCTTTCAGCTTATTAAACGGTAATGATTTGTAAAATTATTTTGGAAGCGTTGGAAAGTGTTACATAATCTATTCTTGACGCATGACTTTTCATTCTTGTTATGTTTAAAAATTATTCAGAAAATATGTCAGAAAGTTTCGTGTTGTTGATCAATGAAAAATATTTTCTTACAACCGCCTTAAGATGGCTAACTATCGATGTATGTGTAATAAATAAAGTAACTATACGATTTATGTTGCGTTTAATTTTAAATATTACATTGTGTCTCAAACAATATTGTTCGATGCGCCAATACCAAAGTGGGTGATACTGAACGCAGAATATTGTCGTAAAGCTGCATTCATAATTTGCGAGTAAAAATAAGAATCAAATTAAAGGTTTAAAATAGTTTTCATTTACAAAACTTTTATCTATTAGTTTAACTAATGATGTAATATAAGATTTAATGAAATATAAGATTTTAACTGCATAAATTCTCCGAAAAATAAATTCAAAATCTTATTTTATTTTCTTTAAATAATTAATTTTATTTTCATGCATCGCTACTTTTTCTTAAATGTTATGAATTACTTATTTCTAGTAAGCTAGCATAGTTAATTTCGGTTATATAAAGATATTTCTCTTTGATATCATGGCCTTTAAAATTTAAATCGAGAAAATTAAAAAGTCGAAATGATGTAATTTGCGAGAAAACAGTTATATAATTAACAGCCGTTTCTTGGTAAATTTCTCATTTAGATAGTGCATTAGTGTGTTAATAATACTGATCGCAGAAATAAAAAAAATATTTTCTGTTTAAGTATCAAATCAACTAAGCAATATCATTGCTTTATTGTTCAAGGTTTGATCGCAATCTGGGATCATTTAATACAGTCTTAGAAAGCAACGTTAAATTTTAAATGTCTGACATAGTAATGATTCATTAATCGAATAATGGCTGCTAATAATATATATATACATATGTGTGTGTGTGGGCGTGTGTGTTTGTGTGTATGTGCGTGCGTGCATGTGTGTGTGTGTATGCGTACGTGCGTGCTTGTGGAATCTTCAAAAGAGCTTCTTAAGCACAATCTATAGTAAAAACATGTTATTTCATCGAATATGTCGACCTAAAAATGACAATATTAAGCACCTTACAACATATTTTAAAAAAAAAAAAATCATAATTATAAGTAACCCAAGAAATCTATGAAAATTCAACAAAAAAATACATAAAACTTAAAAAATTGGCAAAGTTAAAAACTAATCTAAAATATTTGAAAGTAAACATATATATATATATATATATATATATATATATATATATATATATATATATATATATATATATATATATAATATATATATATATATGACATTTTGTCACAAATGCAAGACATGTCTGGCCACACTTAAATTTATCATCTTAACAGTCGAGTCGTGTAGGTAACAGCAAAGAAAAACAAGATGGCAGTCGAATCCATTTTATTACAACATAATCCTCTTTAGATCTGGGGGGAAATGCTCTCGCTAGTTCGATAAATTTCATTGTTCGCTGTAGAAAAATGCATCAGTTAATAAACTCTTCGATGACAACATTCCACTGCTCTCCTAAGGCAGTATCGTAACACGCTATCTAACTCACGGTACCATCCATCGTCTAATAAAGCCGAAAAGGCGAACAGTCGCTCCTTTTAGCCAACGCCACGCCACACGTCCAAAAATCCACTGAAAATCGAGTCTGCATCCGGTTTTAACTGCCTTTGCGTAAGGCTACAACATACGTCACGTGACATAGATTCTTAGAATCATGAGGGCCTTAAAGAGATTTTATTAGCATTTCCAGAGCAGTAATTTTGAAGTAAATTGACTTCCGCACGGGAAAAAAATGTTCTACAAGCTTCGAAAATCTCGTTACCAGATGAATGACGTATCAACAAACCAAACTATCGGCTTTGAGGTTGTAGTTAAACTAAAAAAGCTTCGAATTTATGCTATTAAGATACGCAATAAAGAAAAATAAAGAAAATGAATCTTTGATGTAGGAAAAAAAATAAGAGAGAGCATTTTAGAAATATTGTAATAGACGTTTAATATTTAATGATAGAATGTTTTTTAAAAAGAACTAAGGTTCTTAGAGCGGGATAATTTAAGAGATATGATATTTTAGCATTTAAATAAAGAATTTATAGCGGTTTGACTACACGGGAATAATAATAATGAATTTTAATAATGGACTAAAAATAAAGGTGTTCTATTTAACCCTTTATCTACTGACGGTACTTTTAAGTATCATCAGAGAAAACTTTGTATAAAAATTCTTTAACCTGTCTAATAATGATAATAAGGTTTTGTTTTTATACAAAATACTTTTCTGGATCACGTTTAGAAAGCACAGCAAAACTGTGAAAGCTAAATATTTTATAAAGTGGTATTTTTCTCAACCTTTTACATAAGTGTAGATCTTCTCTTTTTAAAAATTGTTATATGAAAATGTTGCGACTATAAAAACCTTTCTATTTAATGATAGGATCACAATACATTTATTTACATTGTACCGATAAAGAATTGTGATATTTCCTTAACAGCATTTTCTGTTAATTAATCTAATTATTCTTGTAAATATTTCACAAAAAGAGCTATTACTACCGCATTATTAAATCAGTTTTAATGAAAAACCTTATCTAAATTTCATATTATAATAATATAAATTGTCTAATATACCTTCAGACATCAAGGAAGATAATTATTGAGATTGAACAATTTGTTGATTCATAATTCGGTAGAGAAAGGGTTAAAGAATAAACTTAAGTAGTTATCGCCATTTTTAGACCTAAATAAATTAAAATTTTATAAAATAATTTAGCAGATTGCGGAAAAAATTAAATTTTGTAATATATATATATATATAACGTATATTAATTATTAACCTATCTAAAACCCCTTTTTAAATATACTTCGTCACTATAAAATTTCATTTCTGTTTACCTTCTCTCACAATTCTATTTGGAATTCTTTGGGTAATTGTTTTTTTTTCTTCTTTCATTCGACGCCGTAATACTTTCTTTTCATTTCATTCGTTTGATTTGGACCGGATGTTACTAGATTGTTGTTAGAAGCCTTTTTCCAGCTCGTTGGAAGTCTCATTACACCAATTTTGTCCTTTCGCAGTAGTTAGAATAAATCGAGCTTTTCGTTGAATAAAATCTATGTTTCGTGCTTTTTTTTTTTTTTTTTTTTTTTTTTTTTTTTTTTTTTTTTTTGTAAACGTCCACCAGGAGTATAAAACTAGTTGCATGAACTCAGAAGAGAATTTTTTATGTGCATATCGTCTGCTTTAAAATAACAACGACATCGGAAGAGATGTCCCGTTCTCATAGAATTTCGTCTATTTTCATTGATTTAATTTTGTCTTATTTAAAATTCATCAAAATGTTTTATTAATTTAATAGAGAGTGTGTCCATCACCTTGTGAAGAAGATGTCAATAAATCAATTGACTTTATTTTGTGTGATTATTGAACTTGCGGAAACACCTGTGTCTGTTCTATCATTCCTACATTTAATTGAAACCACTGGACTATATTAGTATGGAGGAACTAATATTGCGCATCCTGGCTTAACATTTTCGACACGTTAAAGTGACTGCCAGATAATCCTTTCTCTCCATCGACGCTGGTTTGTGTTCGTCAGAATGAATCTGTTCGAATATTGGCGGGCTAATATTTTTTATGGTACTGTACCAAAATTCACGAATTTTTGCTATCATGCAGTTGCAGTACAGCTACTTAAAGGATATCGCCATATATATATGATTTTTTTTCTTAAAGCGTTTCCATACATTATATAAATGCATTTAGCGGTTTAGAAGGTTTATTAATATTTCGCAGGACAAATGCAAAAATAAAAAACACTAATGAGCCTTTATTAAGTTTTAAATATTTAATACTGGCTTGTAACAATCTATATCAAGTGTTCAATATAAGCTGCATCATAATATTAATAATCGATTGATTGTATATCAGGAATAAGGAATGGAAAAACGTATGGATAATTTTAATAATTTAATAACTATTTTTATTTAACTCCAGAATATATAGTGAAAGATGAAAGATAGACTACAACTCCACTACTATGTAGAAACGAGTAGAATGAAGTTTGAAATAAGTCATAAGATATACCTATTTCTAATTCATATATTCATGAACGAACTACTCAAACAAAATCAGAGGATAAAAATAAACAAAGCAGACGTGACAAAGGTAGTAATAAATTAAATTGTTTTGAAACAATAGACGAAATTTCTGTAGCTCCTAGGAATTTTTACAGAATATTTTAATTTAATTTCGGTGTTTGTGGCTTCTCTTTCTATATCTAAAAGAGCTCGAAAATAGTGAAAACAATAAGTGACGCGTACATATATGTTGCATACTGCTATTTTTTAGCTCTATCCCGCAGTCGAAGAAAAAATATGGCAAACATCTATAAATTTAATGCAGTCGTATTATGCAGTAGTAGCCGAGTAAATGTAGGTGGAAGAAAAAAAGAAACACGATTGCAGTCGAATTCATTTATTTAAACCCAATCATCTGTAAAATTCCGGGGCAGTGCTCTCTTTACACAATGATAATCTTAACAAATCTCCATATTAAAGAACAACATCCTTTTCATTAAACACCAATTCGACGGCAAAATCCCTATGTTGAAACATATTAGAAATCTACGCCAGCAACATTTTTTATTTAAGCATTGAGTTCGACGGCAAAATCCCTCTCTCTTCTCCCTGTCATTTCATTTTAAGCGAAGAGGGCGCAAGAACCATTTCGTAACACGTGAACTACTTTAACCAATGCAAGTTTAACTTTCGCCGCGTACTATCTTTTTTTTTTTGTGAATTAATATTGAAGAAATACGTCTCCCCTATGCTTCTGGCGGGTAAAGATTTTTCTAGAACATCATGAAAATTAAAAAAACGCGGGAAACTGATAGAATAAGTTTCTGTTTTTGCGTATTGAGAATATAAGTTTCTCGATAACAAAACAATTTAACAGAATTATCTTTTTAGACTATTAGGAAAGGGAAAACATGGTGAATTTACACAGATTAAAAGAAATAAAAGGGATTTAAATACGGGAATTAATAGGAAATAATTAATATAATAAAAAATTTGAGAAAATAGGCTTTTTTAAGAAGAAATATTCTTAAGAAATGTGATTTTTACATCTTATTTGTCGGGAAATAAAAAGTGATTTTAAGTAGATTAGGATAAAAAAAAAATGTTTTAAATATGGACAGTAATGGAATATTTTTAAGAAAGGGAATATTTTAATAAACTAGGGTTGTAAATTGAATATTAATAAAAGGAATTTTTTATACAATAAATATCATGAAATTTTAATTTTTGTAATATAATAAATATACAATAATAAAGATATAAGTTTGTCTGTTTGTGTGGTGTGTAATTTCTGAAGAGGTCGCTTCATGCAGATCGACAAAATTTGGCAGAAAGCTACTTGTATGTCTGTAGTTATTCCCTTTGAAGCCACTTTTTGGCTTCTTTGATTGGATTTTTTTAATGCGATTTTTAGTGTTTTTTTCTCGTTTTGTGGCGATTTTTCCACATTAGTAAAATGAATCCACTTCAATCTTTTAGGCTAATATAGTACATTTTGTCAGCTTTTAAAAGTTTATTCGGAATTCGTACGGCAAGTTTTAAATTTTTAACGATTTTTAAAGTTTTTTTTGCGTTTTACGACAATTCTGAATCAAACGAAAACATTCGCATGTTGATACAAACACTTGTTGCAAAGTTACGGCAAGTTTTATTAATAAAAACTAAAATGAATTCAATTTCAAACTTTCAGCCTAATATAGTAAATTTTGTCTTCTGCTATTTTTGAATTTTTCGTGATATCTATTGCGATTTTCAATGGGAATCATAGTGGATTTTTTTTTTTACATACCGCGGTGATTTTTTGGTCATTTGTGAAATAATTTCCGTTACAAAGTTTCAGCCCACTATAGTAAATTTTGTCCTATGCTTTTTGGATTTTCAGCCTTTCTTAATGCGATATTAATTTTAATTAATTAAATTATTTATTTATTTTTGAGTTTTGAGGCGATTTTTCCACAGCGATTTCTACAGCGATTTTTGAATTTTTCACGACTTTTTATGAGATTTTAGAATTTTTTCGCGTTTTGCAGCGAATTTTTGACATTCATAAAACTTAAATCGTTTTCAATCTCTTAGCCCTGTATAATAAATTTTGTCATGATATCAATGAAGTAAAGTTTATTCTAAATTCACACAGCAATTTTTCACGATTTTTAGAGTTTATACGCGTTTCGCGGCGGTATTTCGACGTTCATAAAAGGAATTCGGTTTCAAGCTTTTAGCCTAATATATGAGCAAATTTTTAGCCTAATTTAGCCTCCGACGAGTTCTAAAAAAATTAAGTTGCAAGGAGGCCTTTTAACTCTGAAGAGGAGGAACTCTATTTTTTTTTTAATAGGTATTGTTTACCATGCATTTTTAAATTCTGAATCAAATGACAACATTCGCAAGTCGATGCAAACACTTGTTGCAAAGTTACGGCAAGTTTTATTAATAAAAAGTCGAAAATTATATTGTATGATAGAGTACAACTTTATTGCATTTATTTTGCGTTCAGAACATGTTCTTTGTATCATATTGAATAATCTCAAACTTATTAAATGTCCTCAAAATAGCAATAATCAAAATCAGGGTCATCTGAGTTCTGAGTATTTTTCAGTGTCATCGAAGTTGTGGACGCAAAATAAGAGTAGTAAACTTGTGCTCACTTATAAAGAATAATTTTGGACTTTTTATTCATAAAACCTGCCGTAAGTTTGTAACAAGTGATTGTATCGAGTTGTGAATGGTTACATTCAATTCAGAATTAAAACATACAGGGTAAACATACCTCACTTGACCCACTTAAGAAATGCTGAGCATCTCCTCTCTCCCGAATTAAAATGCACTATTTTCTACTCTCCAAAACGTATAGTAGTAAGACAACTTCTTCTTTTTTTTTTTTTTTTTTTTTTTTGGGGGGGGGGGGGGGGATTTTTATATCGTGGGTCAAAACGAAGTTCTTCCCAAATTTTGATGAATGCCCATCAGTTGTCTCTCAAAAACCCTATTTTACATGTACTATATATTAAATTTTGTCCTCCGTGTATTTTTAGCAATTTTATGCGATTTTCAATGCAATTTTTTTTTTTTTTTTCACGTTGTATGTTGATTTTTTTACATTCATGAAAGGAATTCTGACTACAATGGTTTAGCTGACTAAAGTAAATTTTGTCTTCTGCGATTTTCGAATTTGTAGTGATTTTTAGTGAAGTTTTTTTTTTTCGTTTTGCGGCGCTTTTTTCGCATTAGTAAAAGAGTTTTTGGTTTCAATCGTTTAGCCCAACATAGTAAATGTTGACCTCTTTTCAATAAAATTTACTTCGAATTCGTATAGCTATTTTTGAATTTTTTGTAATTCTATTTTGCGATTTTTACGTTTTTTTCAGGTTTTGCTGCGATTTGTCCGGTTTAAATCTTTCATCCCAATATAACAAACTTTGTCCGCTGCGATTTTTGAAACTTTAGTGATTTTTTATGTAATTTTTGTAGGTTTATTGCGATTTTCCCACATGAGTAAAGTGAATCCGGTTTCAATCTTTTAGCCCAATATAGTAAATGTTACCGCCCCTTTTTCTGTAAAGTGTATTCGGAATTCGTACAGCGATTTTTGATTTTTTCGCGATTTTATTCACGCATTTTTTGCGCATTTTTTAAGGCGAATTTTTAGTTTTTTGACGATTTTTCAATGCAATTTTTAATGTTTTTTTGCGTTTCACAACAATTTTTTGACACTCATAAAAGGAATCCGGTTTCAATCTTTTCTAAACTATTGATTATTGTAATTGGCTAGCCCATTACAGTAAATTTGGCCTCTGAGATTTTTTAATTTTTCGCGATTTTTTGCATTTTTTTCACGTTTTGCTGCGATTTTCACCCCATTAGTAAAAACAATCCGGTTTCAATACCTCTATTGTACTCTTAGCAATAAGGTTTATTCGGATATTGCACAGAGATTTTTTAATTTTTCGTGATTTTTTTCATGCGATTTTTAGAGTTTTCTGGCGTTTAATACGATTTTTTTACATTCGTAAAAGGAATCTAGTTTAAATTTTTTAGCCCATTATAGTAAATTTTGTCGACGAAAACTCAAGAAGAACAAATAATACCCCCTTATTCCCAGTACTTTTCAAGTTCTAACAAAGTTAAGAAAAATATTAATATTTACGATTTCAAAAGCATCGTTTCACGAATTCACCAGTTTTTTTTTTTTTTTTTTTTCTCGGTGCATGTCTGGGAAGCATCTACATTTTCAATACAGATTTTCAATATACTGGAAAATAACATTTCGGATTTAAAAAGAGCGAGAGGCTGGTGAGCGTTTTATATTATTTAAGTTTTCTCAGGAACTTGTTTTTAGAATTGAAAGTTTAATATATCTAAATGTTAAAATTTAAATCGGAAATCCCTTTGTTCGTTTGGAAATATTTTCGTTTAATATATATAAAATCATAGAAATTCGAGGTTCGTTTGCAAAAAACGGATCGCAACGTGCGTAACATTCGATATAGACAGCAATGGGGCCCCCAACTCTAGGTTTCTTTAATAGATTTTCATTTGAAAAAATAAAATCATGCAAATTTGAGGGTGTATGTTTCCGAAGGCAGTAGGGCGCCCAACATTAGGCTCGTTTGGAAAATTTTTCGTTTAATAGATACAAAATCATACGAATTCGAGGTTCGTTTGCAAAAATAGATCGCAACGTGCGTAACATTCAATGTAGAAGGCAATGGGGCCCCCAACTCTAGGTTTCTTTAATAGATTTTCAATTGAAAAAATAAAATAATACAAATTTGAGGGTGTATGTTTCCGAAGGCAGTAGGGCGCCCAACATTAGGCTCGTTTGGAAAATTTTTCATTTAATAAATACAAAATCATACAAATTCGAGGTTCGTTTGCAAAATTAGATCGCAACGTGCGTAACATTCAATGTAGAAGGCAATGGGGCCCCCAACTCTAGGTTTCTTTAATAGATTTTCACTTGAAAAAATAAAATCATACAAATTTGAGGGTGTATGTATCCGAAGGCAGTAGGGCGCCCAACATTAGGCTCGTTTGGATAATTTTTCGTTTAATAAATACAAAATCATACAAATTCGAGGTTCGTTTGCAAAAATAGATCGCAACGTGCGTAACATTCAATGTAGAAGGCGATGGGGCCCCCAACTCTAGGTTTCTTTAATAGATTTTCACTTGAAAAAATAAAATCATACAAATTTGAGGGTGTATGTATCCGAAGGCAGTAGGGCGCCCAACATTAGGTTCGTTTGGATAATTTTTCGTTTAATAAATACAAAATCATACAAATTCGAGGTTCGTTTGCAAAAATATATCGCAACGTGCGTAAAATTCAATGTAGAAGGCAATGGGGTGCCCAACTCTAGGTTTCTTTAATAGATTTTCATTTGAAAAAATAAAATCATGCACATTTGAGGGTGTATGTTGCCGAAGGCAGTAGGGCGCCCAACATTAAGTTCGTTTGGAAAATTTTTCGTTTAATAAATACAAAATCATACAAATTCGAGGTTCGTTTGCAAAAATAGATCGCAACGTGCGTAACATTCAACGTAGAAGGCAATGGGGCCCCCAACTCGAGGTTTCTTTAATAGATTTTCATTTGAAAAAATAAAATCATACAAATTTGAGGGTGTATGTATCCGAAGGCAGTAGGGCGCCCAACATTAGGCTCGTTTGGATAATTTTTCGTTTAATAAATACAAAATCATACAAATTCGAGGTTCGTTTGCAAAAATAGATCGTAACGTACGTAACATTCAATGTAGAAGGCAATGGGGCCCCCAACTCGAGGTTTCTTTAATAGATTTTCACTTGAAAAAATAAAATCATACAAATTTGAGGGTGTATGTTGAAGAAGACAGTAGGGCGCCCACATTAGGCTCGTTTTGAAAAAATTTCGTTTAAAAATATAAAATCAAAACAGACTGGAGCGTATGCGTAGCCGCCCGACTGCCGAAAGCAGTGGGATCCCCAACACTAGGTTCGTTTGAATAGTTTTTCATTTAAAAATATAAAATGATACAAATTCGAGGGTGTACGTTGCCGAAGGCACTGAGGCCCTGAGATTTGTAAATATTTTCATCTAAAAATATAAAATCATTCAATAAAGCATAAAAAATTCAATAAATAAATTTAACCCAAAAAAATTTATAATAACATCAATACTTCATATTTCACGATTTCTCTTTTTAAGATTTATGTAGGTGGTCGTATAATAGCTTCTATGGAGGTTACAAATGCACAATATTTCGTTTCATAATGCCAGACATTTAGTGTAGGATATGAAATTTAGGGTAAATACCTGCAAAAAAGCTTTACATATATGAATTAAAAACTTATTATTATTAAATATATTATGCTTTCCATTTTAATCAATAAAGGATGATACATAAAAATCACGACCATTTTCTAGTTCAACGAGAATATATCAAAAGTAATGACAACCCACATGTTCACATCCACGGTTAGCTGAAATTAAAAAGGAAGACCTCCTGCCTCTGAATGTTTTTGTTATGCGACAAATGCTACTATATTTTTTAAATTATTGCAATTAATTTTATTGTAACTTAATTGTATACTTAAAGAATAATTTTTTATATTAAACTTTTATAAAGTCAAAAATAATGAGTTCGAAGAAAATTCCGAACAGTTAGGTCAACGAGCGCGAAAGGTAGCACATAAATATTTCTTTTACAGGTATTATTTTTTATAGCAGGCTTCCTACCACTCAACTCTACTAGCACTGTTGACATTCTGTTACTAAAAATTTAACCCTCACATCTATTTTAATCTCATTCACATTTAAGTTAATGTTTAAAGGGAAAAAAAATTGTACATTCTGTTAGAATTATTATTTTTTATATGAATGCTGAAAATTGTATATAATTTATTTTTCATCATGTTGTATATAATTAATTTTTTATTGCATAATCTGTACATAAATTTATGGACGATGAACACATTTCGTTGCATAAAGTTGCATAAAAATTCTGTATATATTAATTTTTTACTAATCAATACAAAAAGTACTGTTTGTTGTGTGTGAATCGAAGGCAACAATGAGTGGTGTGGCGGCCATGCGACCCCTGCTTAGTCAGATAATACAACCTATAGAAAAATATTTAAAATTTTGTATAGGTTGGGGGGCCTTTAGCTATTACATACATCAAGCAAGACTTGTTTTTTTTTTTTTTTTTCTAGGTTCCGTGAAGCTGAATTTCCTCATAGACACTCTACATCTTTAGCAGACGTCTCACATCTGATTTCCCGTATGACACAACTCTCGCTTAAACATAATAATAATTAAACCCTTTTATTTCGTTACAGGTCTCACGCAGATGACTGGTGTAAAAGAATAGGCAAATGGGAAAAAAATAATAATTGTGGCGTTATGAATTGTTTTCATAGCGGGTGGTTATGGTGGGTCCACAATTTAAAAAAAAAATCCCTGTCAAGAAAGAATCTGATTAAAACCCTTTATTTTCCCACAAAAATTAAGCCCCCTACTCTTTTAGTGCACCTCTTCTAGAAGACCCCCTAAAAATAAGCCCTCCCCCTCTCTCCTTTATCGCATTCACTTCCGGTTCACTTCCTGTCTCTTATCTTCCACACACACTTCCGCTTCCAGGATCACTTCCGCTTCCACTGCCAGGATCACTTCCGGTCCAACCTCCACCACTTAGCCTGCTGACGCGAAACATACATTCCTCTACTACTGACGGCAACCGTATCCACCCCATACATTTGACGAAACATGCTAGTGCAACAGTAGTGCTTCTAACAAGCACGCGCAAATACGCAATCTCTGGTATGCTCCTTATCATTTACCATTTAGAACCTTTGATATTTTTAAGAAATCATTTACCCTTGGACAATTCATTTATATGTTGTCTGCCTACCCTTTAATATTAGTTAAATATTCCAGTCATTACAGCATCATGTAAAACAGGCATGTCAAACTTGTAGCCAGCAAGCCACTTTCCGGCTGCTGACAACATACCTGTGGCTCGCCAAGCCTTTGCGATTTTCGCTATGTTTGAGTCAGTTAATATTTGATGCAGAATATACACTTTGCATAAACACTCTTGCACTAACCGTGGCTTTAATGTTGCCAAGTTGCAGAATTATTTTATTCAAAATATCTATTACTATTTCAGCTTTATTTAATGACAGACATCCTGTGATTTCATAAAGTGAAGATTACTAGTAAAAAAAGTCCTTCCGGCCTGTACCGGGAGGAAAAGGTAGCTTTCCTATATCTTCGTTTTAAAATTTTAGCTAACTAGGGGGCTCTGTCCCCTGCTCGCTACGCTCACCAACCCCCTTTCTGATTTCACAGCCTCTTAAAACCTGGTAATGTATCCTGTTTTAAAAAGATGATGATGATGATATCACGAACGGCGACTATCTTCTCTAATCAGGTTATAATGCTTTTTCATTTAATTCATCTTTTTTATTTTTAATATTCATGTGTAAACACAATTTTTATGACGTAATTTTCTTTATTTCCTGCTTTCAACACGTGATCATTTAATTATTATTTTAAACTTTCATTATTGTTTTTAATAGTCTCGCGCAAATATATTTCTTATTTGAGATAAAACATAATCCTTTGCGCTTATTTAGAAATTGACAACAATATAAAAAAATGACTTTTTCAATAAAAGATTTTTTACTCGTTTTTTAAGAATTTTTTGAGTTTTTATTGTACGACCGTGATAATTCTTTTTAATTTCTGAAAGCTTGTTATATTTCGCGTCTGGTGGTATGATTTTCGAACCCGTAGGATGGCTAGAAAAAAGTAATAGCTCCTCAAAAAAGTCCCTAGTAAAAAAGCGATGAAAATAACCCGGAATATCTACGCAGAATTTGATTGGTCCATTTCTAAATCGTTTTTGGCTCAGCTCCAGATTACTTTTTTTTAATAACTTGGGATGTAACTCGAAAACAGCAAGCTAAAATGCAAAGAAACCGTTTACAAAAGATTCGTTAATACTGAATTTGAATAAGAAATTTGCCAAATTATTGAGCTATAGCCAAGTTTTGGCTTCATTTATGAAGACTTATTTCGGTCGCCAAATGTCGCCAAGTTTGGCGAGAATTTGGCGATAACGGATATGAATATATAGTTTTATGCGTATGATGGGAAAATAATTACAACAATGAAAGATAATAATTTGCGAGAAGTCGCGTTCACTAAAACTTATAAATTAATCGTTGGATTTTTGTAATGTGCTATCTTGTTTCAAAATGTCTGCCACCCTAGAATTTCAAACTGCTGTATCTCAGCCGTTTTTTAAGATAGAGATAAAACAAAAAATACTCCGGAATCCTTGTATCAAGGCCTAACACTTAAGCAAAAAATAAATTTGAATTTTTAACTTTTTTGTATATTTATTTTAGTTTTAAATTTTTAAGTGGCCGCCATCTTGAAACAAAATGGCGGACAAAGCTGGCCAACAAACTCGGTCGAGACATTGGTGAGCTTAATACACACAATTAGTTTCATCGAAATTGATTTATAAATACGAGCGTTATCGTATGACATAGGTCAGATATATATATATATATCAACATTTGAACGGAGGGTGGTTTTGGGGTCTGGGGGTCATGATCGGTGAAAATATACCGAATTTTTCCGGAACTGCTTTCCTCCGAACGGCTGCAATAGGTAGCTTTATACTTTTTTGTATTGAAAGCTACCTAAAAATGGTAGCTATTTTGAATTTTAAAAAAAATCACAATCTGGAAATACTGCCGTGGCATTAAAAACGGCAAACATCAGTAAGCATAGTACATGTATATGATCAGATATAACTCATTTTAAAATTTCAGCTCAAAGAGATTGTGGATACAAAAATAACCAACTGGAAAGCTATGAAAGACAAACAGATTTTTAATTAAGAAATTTAAAGATTTATAAAAATTGTATAGTATTTTTTGCATAAATTGTTATGTGTTTTATGTTGAAATTAATACTTTATATTTTACACCCCATTTCAAAATAATGTGTGGTATTTATTAGGTTAAAAAAATGTATCGAAAAACGATTAAGATACAACGCTAATTAACGATAATTAAAAGTTAAAAAAATAAATAAACTCATAGATCTTAAATGAGTAACTTTGAACGTGACACGAATTCTCGTCTTTGTTTTGTGAGAAAAATGAAATAAAATAAAAATTTTACCCTGCTGTGTACTTGGGGGCATATATAGTCAAACACAAGGATTTTAATTTGGGCTCATAAATTATTTTCATTTTTTAGGTTAGTAAATGTGTCATTGTTAATGAGCCTTTTGTGATCTTTATCTTATTTCCTTTTATTTCATTTTTACAGTTGTTTGTATTCACATGCAATTTAGTATTTAAAAAATGTGTTAAAACTCTCTACCAGTGTGAATAAATACATTTAATTGAAGATGAGCACCACAGATTGACAAAAAGTAATTTAGAATACTTTTATATTCAAATAAAAACTGAAATTTTATGTGTGATATGTAGAAAATCTGTGGCAGTTTGCAAAGATTGTACTTACAAATATTTATAAAAACTCACAATAATATAAAGAAAAAAAAACTTTGGAAAGTTCAATTGATAGGTTTGAAAACGATAGTTCATTAAAACAAGTGGGTAAGTGTGATCGAAGATTGCTCAAAGGGTTTCGTTTAATATTCCTTTCAAAACACTTTATCCTTTCTTTAATAAATCCAAATAAATTTCATTTAGCAACAAAAAAAAAATCATATTTTTTATAAAGTAAAAATTTACCGGTCTATTTTTTCTTTTTTTCGAATATATAAACCAGCCCTATAGCGCGCGAAGCCCGCTATTATATTCTGTCATAATAATATCTGTCATGCGGACTAAATGCGATATTTAAAAAAATTAATTTCAAAATTAAACATGTTGTACACCTTCAAAATGTTAAAATATACGAATATTTCCATAATCGGATTTTTATCACGATTCAATATGTTTCTCAAACTCATATATTTACTATTCTCTATTACTTATATTGGTACTCACTTTGTATTATTCTCAAACATTTAAAAATTCGTTAAACTTCCAATATGACGTCAGATTTTCTTTTTAATTCTCTAATGACGTGATATTAATCTGCTTTGTGTACATACACATACTCATACTCCTTGTATTATTGAGAAATCTTTGAAAATTTCCGTTTTATTACCACTATGACGTCAATATATGACGTCAATACTATTTCATATTAATATTTTTTTCAATTGATGAAACTTTTTATTTCATTTTCATTTTTCACGTGGAAATCGTTCAATAGAAAATTAATTATTGTAGAAAGAATTTCATTGTGGATTTTTAAATTTTGGCAACAGCTTTAACGATAAATGTTTAAATTTAATGGGAAAAGGCTGTTAGAATTTTGGTTTTTTATTTCTATTTATTAAAATAACAGGATTTTTTCAAATTTCAATGTTTTGAGCTTCATAGCTTGTATTCAGCTAGATATACACTAAGTTTCAACTCTGTAAGTTACATAGTTTCTGAGAATGGCTCTGTGACGGACAGACAACGGAACGGGAGTAATAGGGTTTCGTGAGATGAACGAAACCCTAAAAAAAGGATTCATAAAGTTTATTAAAGGTAATACTGCTTTTTAAAAAATGACTATCCCATTCACAGCACGCGCAATTCGAAATCATTCACTACGAAGTAGAAGAAATGATGTCCACAGCAGTTAAAGAAATTTGAAAGTAATACAAGTTAATATAAAAGTGGCATTGTTAAAAAGATTCCTGATAGCTAAAAATTTCAATAATCAAATGAAATGTATAATTTCAATATTTGTTGACTTGTTGCTTATTATATTGTAATTCCTGAAAATAAAAATGCATGAAATTCCACTGAGTTGACAATTTTTTATTTCCAGACATGATGTGTATGTGTATTTAAAAGTCAGTGAGAAGCTTCTGGAAATTATTTCTATGCTCGATACAATCACCACAACTGATATTTTAAACTCGGTTATAAAAAAAAAATTGACTGAATAAAGCTTGTCGTTTAAAAAATAAGTATGTATTACAAATAGCAGTGCTCATACAACGATTGATTTTATAAAAAGGAGTAATTACAACATTAAAAGAAAAATGCAGAGATCAGGGTAATATGCTTAATAATACATTTTTGTATAATTTTGCAACGCACTTTTATACGACATCCTTGCTATTCTCAATTTTTTCTCAACACAAAATAATAAAAATTTAAAAATGATATCAGCCGTTTGCCTTTTACCTAATAAATATTTCTTTTAAAATTTTCTGGTGCGGGTGTTTTATTTTTTTCAGTGAGTAAATTTTGGATTTTGTATGTTTGTTTTTTTTAACAATGTTGTATTTTGCATATACAAATTCTATTTTGCGCGATAGTAATAAAAATAATTTTCCTTTTATTTTGCAATGTGACCCGCACTTTTGTATATAATGCTAAATTGGCCTTCGGTGATAAATGAGTTATACATACCTGATGTACAACGTCGAACTCGCTCGTAATTCGTAACTCCAAAAACGGGTAAAAATTTTATACTCACCTAATAATATTTTTTTCGTGGATTAATTTAAATTAGTTTTCAATTCTTTTTGATTTGAATAACCATGAGTCTACGCTTTCGAAGGTAATGAAGACCCCATTACTAGAATGGTTTGGAAGATTGCCTCTTACATGCTCAGGCTGTGTACGATGGATAGACGGGCAAAGCCGGTTAACAAATCAATTTCGTTTCCACAAGGCCGAAGAGGGAAGGTTTAAAATTTTTACTGAAGGTTTCATTTTATTATTTAAATATTGATCGCCGTATTGCCCCGTTATAGTAATTCCGATTCATGATTTATAGACTCGAAAACGGGTGAGTCTAGTGTGCATGCTGCCGAAAGTAGTAAGACGCTAACTATTAAGTTCGTTTGGAAAATACACTCAGCGATTGAGGATGAAGCTGTGCTAGATTAATTAATAAATTAAAATTTTACAATGGTATCTTGTTTACACACATAAAAAGAAAAGAAAATGTTTATAAATTAAATTTAAATTATATATATATTTTTTTTTCTGCAGAGATTTGTTTAATTTTTTCGGATGCACAGAGATTTATAAAGAAAATATTTAGAAATTTATATTTATTCTTCCATGAAGCATATAACAAAGAACTTTAGTTTATAATAATGTGTTTCAGAAAGTCTGAGAAAATATCTTATCGCCAAAAAGAAAAATAGTTTCCATGAGGCAAACGTGTTATGAAAAGAGCTTTAGCATTATCTACAAAATGCCGTTTTAATATTATCAAAAATGTAAATTATCTTTTCAAACAAAATATTTAAATATTCCTTCACCACGTATTTTAAGCTTCTGATATAAAGTTTTAAGTCTGACATCAGTTTAAATAAAACAGTTTTGTAAGAAATATTATGTGTTAGAAAGTAACTGAAATGCATTCTTTTTCGTTCATTTTTGTTTATTTATTTATTTTTTCCATAACAATAATTTTATAGTTCCTTTCATAAAGCAAACCGTTTTGGCGATTTTCAAAATACTGAAATAAGGTATGATCTTGTAGATTAAAGATTTTCTTGAGAAAGAGATCTATAAAATTTGCTGCCCTCAAAACTAGTGATTTTTTAAAGCTTCAAAAATGTTCCTTTACAACTGTTTTCAGTTCTAGTTAATTTACATAATTTCGTCTAAATTTCGAAAAAAGAAAATTTTCGGTTTTCTTTCTTTTATAGTAAAATTTACTTTCTTAAATACTTTTAAACTTCTTTCGATAATTATTCTTATTTTTTATAATCATAAGTGAGCGAAATCATGGTAATGTGAGAAAAAGAAGCAAACAAAAATTATATATATATGTGTATAATCTTGTGATTTCATTATATATATATATATAACCATTAATGAAACGTTACCGATACACCAACAAAAACTTTGAAATTATAAATAAAAATATGTAATAATTAATTGACAACTATACTGTTCCCCCCCAACACATTGAATATAGATTCCATATACATAGTACCAAAAAAAAAAAAAAAAAAAAAAAAAAAGGAGAAATGGAATTACAGAAATTGAAAAAAAAATGAAATTTGTGGAACTTAGACTGAATCATCAGGCCCCAAATGCCTAAAGTACCACAAATAAAATGTGTGGTTTCATCATCATATTAGCCATAAAATAGCTAAAGAATATGATTTTTGGACAACCACACCCATAAATTAGAGAAAACAGTGAAAAAACAATTAAGTTCAAAATAAAACAAGATTAAAAAGGATAGAGGGGGAAAAAAACATCAAACTACCAGATAGAAAGCATAAGTCAACACAAAACACAAGCATTGGAGAAAATCAGTACATGTTGCCAAAATAAGTTTTTAAAAAAAATGATGTACCAAGGATCATCATATATATATATATATATATATATATATATATATATGGTATGTTTTTACTGTTATTTCTCGTTTTGTTTAACAATTCTTTATTGAATACGTTTTTGTATTTAATAATGCTCCCTATTCGTTGATTTTTGAACATATCACATTGAGTTAATCAATATTTGTCCCTTTTTATTCAATTTTCTTTAAATTTGACTCTGTAATTGATCGGGAAATTTGAGTTAAAGAATTTGGCTTTCACTCAAACAGAAATCAATTACATTTTACTTATATTAGTGGAATATTGCCCTTGAAAAAGTGTTCCACTATATAAGTTTTTTACTATATAAGTTACCACTATATAAGTTAATTTGCACAGAATGAGTAAAGTATGATAAATATAATATATTCAGGGGTCGATGTAGATTTCTTTTTCTTGGGCCCATTTTGTAAAAACTAAAAATTATTTTTGTGAAATTTATCATAATTTTGAGAAATTTGTTATATTTTTGTGAAAAATAACATTTTGTTATGAAAGATGAAATCCAGCTACTCAAATTCAAACCAGGCATATTAAATGCTTGGTAATAATAATAACTTCTTCAAGTCTTTCTGCTAAAGTTTTCCTTTCTAGCGAACTTGCTTCTTTGTAAATTATACATTTTAAAACCTAACAAAATAAAAATAATTAATGCAGAGTATGTTTTAATAGAATGAAATTTTGTGAAGCGATCTTTAATAGGCCACAAAGTTTACCTGGATCGACCCCTGATATATATAATATTAT
Source organism: Maratus michaelseni (assembly GCA_963931845.1). Lineage (NCBI taxonomy): Eukaryota > Metazoa > Arthropoda > Arachnida > Araneae > Salticidae > Maratus > Maratus michaelseni. The sequence goes on from OZ007591.1 coordinate 256,346,721, forward strand.
ATTACATTATATATTTTTTGTGGTAGAATATTCTGTAGTAAATATATTTTTATTAATGAATAACACAAAGTGTAAATTATTTTAATTATTGGTATTTTAATATTTAATCATTAACTACTAATGCAACTATTTTAATTATTATTTCTTATTATTTAAATTATTGTATACTCAAATTTTTCATTTATTATTTTTTATCGTTTTACTTCATTACAATTTAAATGAAGCTACATTTAAAGAATCTGTTTTCTATCAAAAACATTTTGTTTCAGTATGGTATATAACCTTTTATAAAATCCATATTTTCAAAGGAAGTGTACAGTACAAAAAATAAATAATAAATTTAATATGTATGTGAATTATATTTTAGGGCAGTATATTTTATTATAAATAACAGAAAGGATCGTGTAATTATTATAATTATTATTGTATTAATAATTAGAATTATTATTTTAAATATTAGTATTAATAATGAAGCGAAACTATTTTCTGTAGAAAATATAGCACATTTTTTTATATAAACAAAAAGTATACAGTAATTATTTTAATTTTAGTATATTTAATATTTAAGATTATTTTAACTGTTAGCATTAATAACTAGATAAGATTTCTTTTTAATTATTACTAATTATTTAAAGTATCATAAAATAAGTTCTTAAGTTTTCTTAAGAACAAAATTACATAAAAACAAGAAAAATACCTTTACTTATGATGAATATATATAATACTTTAAATAATAAATAATATGTTTTCTTGCCTCATTGTGCTTTGTAAGTTCATAATTTTTATGATGAATGGCGTTTATTCACTTTTGGCAATGATTCTAAAATACAAAATTGCTTATATATATATATATATATGGGGGGCGGGGAGGTAGAATATCCTATTCTATTCTTTTACTGTTGAAAATAATTAAAATTTGAGAAACACAAAACTTCTTCGGGAAAGAAAAAAGAGAGAAGGTGGGAGGATTTTTTTGTGGAAGATTTTCATTCCATGCATTTATAGGTGTGCTTTAGTATATAATTCACCTTTTAATTGCTAAATCCCCCCCCCCCTCTCACACATACATATTTAAAGTTAACTGCTGTTAAAATATTATTTACATAAAATAAACTGTTCACATTTAAAAAGTAGAACCTTTTAAATGCAAAAGAAGTTATTAAAATTACAAAGAAATAATAATAATAATAATAAAAACCTTGAAAATCAAAATAGTTTTTATATTTTGCTTCAACAATTGCAATATATTTTTTCTTATATTAAAATAATAATTTGGTATTTTTTACTATGATGAAATATATAAATAAACACTATAAAATTGTAAACAAATGAATTTTTTTAAGCAGTGGTGAATAATTAATAATAGATGTTTGATTTTTAACAAATTAATGCAAAAACGACATTAAAAATTCAGAAAAAAAAAATCGGGAAAAATTGGATTTTTTGCATGGAAAACGTTTTATTCATTTTTTAAATAGATGTTTTTTAATATATATTTCTAATTCTAGATCGCTAGATTTTTTTTCTCACATAGTTAAACATATATGTGTTAAAAGATATTTTACTGAAAAGCAAAAAGAAATTGTTTACGTTTAAATGCAAAATAAATTATTAATAATATATTTTACTGGAAAATGAAATAAATTAAAAAATAACCTACAAAAGCAGAATTTATATTTATTTTGCGTTAACAATGAGCAATCTATTGCTACTGATTTTTTCTAATAACAAAAATCAAGTATTTTTTTTTATCAGATTGATGTAAAAACTATAATAACTGCTTAAAATTTTTAGAAAGAAATCTTTAAAAAAAGGGGGTGAGGGCATTTCTGTGAAAGAATTTCCTTCCTGATTTTAATATGTATATCTCATATATATTTCTGCAAAGATCTCTCCCAGCGACGGAGTTGGATCTCTCTAGAGTGACGTCAGAAGCTAGTGTTTTGGCCGGAGTATCGAAGGTCATGGCTGGACCCCCTCTCTAGTCTCAAGTACCACTCGTGTTTCTTAGGGCTTGAAAATCTTTCCATGTTAAGCAGATTTTCGTCTTACACAAAGTCCAACTTAGACAGATATTACTGAAATTTCAACTATTATTTATAATAATTACTGTAAAACCCAAATGTAATTCCCCCCCCCCTCCCCTCCCCCATTTTCAAAAGCAAAACCAGTTAAACTTAGGGGCTGACGGTGAGGGCTTATGATCGAGTTTTTTTAAAAAATTCGTTAAAACACTGTTTTATCATTAATTTAGAAGTAAAAAGGTAAATACAGGGGAGAAAAAGCTTCTACCGCATTTTAGTGAATTTCTGCTTTAATAAAATAAAATTCATCTAAATCCTTCTTTCTTCCTGAGCCACAAAATTTAAAATCCTAAAAAAAAAAAAAAAAAAAAAAAAACATTTTTTTCAAATTTTCTGCATTATTGTAACAAAACATAATCAATCATCAAAATCCCCCTCCCCCAAACCCTGAAATTCTCACTTCCGCTTCTGATACCCAGATAAGTATAGTTAAGTTGAATTCTGGGAGTGGGAAGAGGAAGAGAGATTTTTCTCTTTTTTGTTGTTGGCTATTTTGTTTTTATTAGCGGTGTATAGAGTAGTACTTTAACCAAATATTGAGTACTCAGCCAAGTAACTAACGAGTAGTTGTGTATATGAAAGCATCACTGATGTGCACATGAAGTGAGCTTAAGGATGTGAAGGAGGGAGATTTAACTTTATATATTACAATGTAATTTATGTATTTGGATTGCCCCCCCCCCCCCCAAAAGTATAAGGTTTCTAAATTTTATCTTAAGGCGAAACTTAATTGCCAGCTTACAAATTATTTATTCCCAGTTTCTTTTCCTAAAAATTAATTTCTCATTTTATTTTTCTCGTTATTACCCTCTAACTGCATTTTCATCTATTTAAAAAAAGAAAAGAAAAGAAGTCTTGCGCCTGGAAACAATGAGAAATCTTTGTTCACAGATGTAGTACATCTATATTTCGACGGTTAGTGTATCTGCTGTCAATTCTCATGGCATATAAAAATTATTTCTTTCGTTTCTTATCCATACAGCCTTTTACTTGCCATATTATGGTACATCAGCACCCATTTATCATATTTTTAGCTCTCATCTTCCACTTTTTACATGGTAATATTTTAGGGTGGTTTCTTGCAAAAATTCACAAGGCTCCATTATGCTGTTTTAATCAGGCTGGCGTTAAAATTCATAATTGCTCTTTGACACTTTACATTAACAGATAAAACCACATGTGTCTGTCTGTTCAGACTCCTGTATCGCCAGAATATATATTTTTGGCTAATTAAATTTCTATTGTTTCGCCAACGCCTTATACGATCTGTGAAAGTTGTGACAGTTTTCTAGAGATACTCAGCTTTTGCTCTGCATAGTATCAACATGTAATTGCATTTACCTCCTCTCCGGCATTTGATTACAGGCGTTGTATTGTGTACCTTGTAAAGAACCTGGATTACCAATAAACAGAGCTTGTAATTACATTTGAAGTCTTCTTATATTCTCGGTGAAACTGCTAGTGCCATTCAAAGAAATGACAGCATTGGTGAGCTCTATGGATGGGAAATAGTTACTTTTGGTTAACCGATAGCATCATCCCCCCCCCCCCACCTTACAGTTGGATAGACAACAGGTTCCAACAACCTATTATTTTTATAACATGTAACTAATCTCTTTGTATGCTGCCAATGGACATTTTAATTCAACATCTTTTAAACAGAATGTTTGAAACAATTTTGACACTGTTTTCTGTTGAGATGAATCCACATCATTAAAATAAATTTGCATGGTTAAACTCAATCTTTGCCTGTAACTTATAAAAACTTAGCTAGTTATGATACTTTGAATTTCATGCATTGTCAGATTTTCTAGTACAAAAAAAGACACTTTTCCATTTTTAGTGATTCCCGCACTGAAAATTCATGAAGTTCTAAGTATCATTCATAACTCAGTAAGTTTTAGTCATTAAAGAATAAATTTTTACTGTTATACTTGTTAGAACACTTAAAAATTTTCTAAATAAAACTTATTGGACCCAGGCATTATATACAATTTTTAATTCCTTAACTATTTAAAAAGTAATAATTTTTACGTAATCGATTTTTATGTGATGCAAAACAAAGTTTGAGACATTTTTGCAATTGGAACTATATTTCTAAAACTAACGGTTTAGAAATTAGCTATTAGTAAACGATAAGAAGAGATACCCTGTATAAGAAAAAAAAAACACATTTTGCAAATCACACAAATACTATTTACAGTGACCTCTCACATATATGACTCTCGGTTATACCCCGAATTCTCTCGGTCCCATCCATGCTTTATAGGAAATAATGCTAAACTTCTCTCACTTATATGATGCTTTAAACGTTTCAAGCGCGTTTACATTTCCCATTCAAGAATTCATTTTTATAATCATTAAATTACAAATCATTAACGCTTCTTATCTTTATCCTTTTGACTATTGTTAAAGTGTTTATAAATAATGAATGAATTCTTATCTACCTTGGTGTGTTATTAATGATGAAATCTATGGCGGGAAGGTGGTTGTATGGAATTTTCTTGTGCCTGCTATTTAACAAAACTGATTAACAAAAGCCAAATGACCACCTGCAGATCATGTCTCTGTATAGTACTGAGTGAGTAATCAGGGTTAGTACAAAATGCACTTTCCTGGATCAATGTCCATCACATCCAGATATAAAAGATGTACCATTTCTGCAACAAATTAAAGTTCTATTTTTGCCAGCAGATTCTACAAACAGATTAAAGCTGTTAGATTTAGGGATTATAAAGAATTTCAAGTAAACTACAGAAGGAGTTTGATTTGTCGTTTTATTATTGATTTGGAAAACAAAAAGGAAGCTAAAGCAATTTCCATTTTAGATGCCACGCATCTTACAGCATCTGCATGGAAAATGTGACATCAGACACAGTTAAGAATTGTTTTAGGAAATGTGGTTTTACACAAGACCAAACTGCTAGGTCAACAGATGAACCTGATTTTGAGAGCTTATGGGAATTCTTTAATGAGAAATCTTTGAAGATATCAATAATGAAGACGTGAGAGCAGAGGGTGACGAAGATGGAAACAATGTTTCTGCTGTTGTAATTTTTTCAGAAGCAAGTGCCGCTATAAATACATTAAAGAATTATGTCTACCAAAATGATTATTCCCAAAATAGCTTAAAAACTTTAATAGACTTAGAAAAAGACATTTTCTCTTTTAGTCAACGACAGAGGCAAACTAATATCACTTCATTTTTTGAGAAAATGTGATCTGTTAATCTTCAAAATAAACATAGTGGTGAGTGAACTATTTTGTGAACTTTTTAAACTATGTTTTATTATTTATTATTATTTTTCTAAATTTTGTTAAAATCTGTTCTTAGTACTCAAAACTTATAGTTTTTTATAGAGGTAAAATAATTAATACATATAAAGTTTGAAACTTGTATAATGAAACGATCTCTCAGTCATACGACTTTTTCTACAGTCCCCTGAAAGTCATGTAAGTGAGAGGTCACTGTATATAGTTATAATCGAATGCAATTCATCTTAACAAATTTTCAATATGATTTTTAAATTAATTACAATTGTATTAAAATTAAGTTACTACACAACTTATACAATGCTATTTTCTTTCTTTCATTTTTTGCCCCAGGTGCCAGTATAGAAGGGGGGCGCGAAAAGATTTAATTCGTCTTTCGGTAGAAAAAAGAAATAATGAAATTAGTGCAAAAAGTCATGCAATCGGACATCCCAAAGTAAAATAGTACCAGTTAATTCTATATACCTTGCTTTGAACATGGCCGGTTTTTACATTAGGTGACCTGGGATATTTGAATAATGAATTGAATACTTCAAAGATACTTGCAAGGTCAATATACTGTCCCAATTAGACCCGAATCGATTCACCATTTTTGTTGTTATCATGATGATAAGTTTTGCATGTTTTTTACTTTTGTGTGTCCCTGTAAATGAACTATAAGAGCTACACATTTTATTAACAAACTCATCTAATATAATGGCAAATCAATTTACTTTTCCAATTTGATTTGAAATTAAAAAAACAAAAATATTAAGATAATGTACTTTCTACCAATTATTTCATATTTAAAAAAAAATAATAAAAGCAATGGATCGAAAATTCTGTGTATAAATTTATTTTGGAAAGGGGGGGAGAGCTAATGAATGTCTATTCTGGGGCGCTTCTTTTCATACATGGTGAAAAGTTAGTATGCAAAATATTATCTCGAATATTGATTTCATCCTTCTCAAAGTAGATGAAAAGCCTTTTTCGTACACAACTTTTATGATTGAATACATTTGATAGGTCATTTTAATAAGAAAATTTCTAGTATTTTTCAATATTAAGACTCTTTTATTGCATTTGTGATGAATATTATAGTATATTTGGGGGGTGGGGGGTTAATATTTTGCTTAAAAAATAAAGTATTTATTACTTTCCAGCTTTTGCTGATATTTTGCTAGCAATTATCTGAATTTTGAGAATAAATTTTTTTTATTTAATTATTAAATAAACTACGTACATTGTAAAAATTGCTTGTACTTTTAACGACAGGTGGAATGTGATTTTAAAGGTAGATTAATATGAACCATGGATTGCTGGAATTAAAAGAGCATATGTTTATCAAATAAAAATTGTGTATGTTTATAAAGACACATGTTTGAAGATAAAAGTTTTGGTATCCATTTAGAGTAGATAAATATTAATTGAAGGAATTAAATAACATATCTTAATGAATTATTTTTAGTTGTGAAAAGATTATATGAATGTCATGATTACTTGAGTATTACAATTTACTTAACAGTTTTATAATATGTTATGTTAGTAGTGTACAGATTTTGGTACTTCTCTATTATCCCGTCGACCACTTTACATAACAAGAAACTATCATCAAACTGTAATGCCAAATAAACAGGAGAATGTTGCCGTTGGAATATCAAAATAAATAAAATATAAGAATTTAAGGACACAATTGTTATTTTAATGAATGAAATAACTCATAAATCAGTAAAACTGAAAAATACACACACATGTCGAATTAAAAACCACTTGATGACATAACAAACACGTATAATGCTTCTGAATCAAGTAAATGGGACTGTGTTTTTGGCATTTAATCTTGCAGATTGGCGATAGTTTTTTATTATGAAAAGTGGTCGACGGGATAATAGAGAAGTACCCAGATTTTTAATGTTTCTTGCAACCTTCAATTTAATCTTGGAGATAACAAGCAGTTTAGTTGAAATATTTATTTGTTTAATATTTGTGTTTTATATTAATGTTTAATATTTGTTAAGATATTTTAAAAATAATTAGAAGTATCTAGGATATTCTGATAGCATTGGTATCATTTGTGCAAAATCCGGGGGCAATAAACGAATGATGATTATTATAATAAATAATTTAAAAAAAAATTACATTCAAATATAACTGCTCTCTCTCTAAGTGTTTAACTATTTTAAGTCATATGGGTTGAATAAATTTTAACATATATATATAGTTACTTTCATGTGTTTTGGAAAAAAGTTGAAGTATAAAATATTTTTATTTAATTTTATTTTATTTGTGTATTATTATTCCAATTGTTTATTCATTAATTACACTTTTTAACTTGAATACACAGAAACTCAGTCAAGAAGAAGATTTGAAATTTAATTACTGATTAATAATGCATTAATTAAAATTTAATAGCTAAGGTATATAAGCAAACCTGCCACTGGCAGATTTTATTATTTTTTCTACTAGTGGTGTACCGAGTAGTGCTTTGGCCGGTAGTTGTGTTTAAGAAAGAATCACTGATGCGAACATGAAGTGTGCTTAGTGATAACACTTCTGTGTCTATGTGTGTGTGTGTGTGTGTTTATATAGATACCTATTTATAAACATGCATCTTGTGCAATATAATATAATCATATTTTTTTAAATTACCTTCAATTTTTTTAAAAAGAACTTCATTTTTTGAAATTTTATTTGATTTATTGTGGACCTTTTAAAGACAATTTTTGAATATTCAAAAATTTTAAAACAGTAGCATTATTAAAAATATATATATAAAAAAAGAATTGATATATAAATAGTTCAATTAACCAATAGGAAATTTAAATTGATTATTTAACACATCTTTACCCATTTGTCATTTTGATACCTGAAATCTGTCTATCAAAAATGGTTATTGCTTGCTGTAACAATTCCTTGAATAATGCAAAAAGTTTCATAGTTTTTAAAAGTATCTTATTTTCTTTTGATTAAAAAAATTGGGTACTATCATGTAATAGCGGCCCTTGAGGATGAATCGTCAAGCAACCAAGATTTATCGCCAAATTATAAAGAATGTATGACATAATTATTATGTTAAATCATTACTTTTGTGATGTATATGGCCGAGTTATTAGTCATATATAACACATATATGATGTATACATATAACATGTGCATAAGTCGTATAGGATGTATATATATGACATATAAGACATAAATAATATGTATGCAATGACGTATATGGGTGTTTGGAATAATATGTGTATATATGATGCATATATAAGCTTTTCGATGATCTTGGCGAAATCAGAGCTGAAACCTTGACATAATTGTAATTGTGGAGGCCGCTATAACACGAAAGCACCAAAAAAGGGGCTCTACAGTTTCTTTTCTTCTTTTTTTTTGTGTGTGTGTGTGTGTGTAATGTGCTAAAATGCTATTTTATCAATGCTCGCAGTGAACACATTTTTTCTGGAGCAGACCAAATTTACAACAATGAAAGAAATGCCCTATCTCCAGAAAATGTAGAATGATTAGTATTTCTGTACCATAATTTGTCATACAGCAAATTTAATAATTATTTTTTTTAATTGCATTTATTGTATTTTCTGTTTCTACACACTGCTTCTTTTTCAAAATCAGTCTTTTCCTACAGTTTTAGAAATGACTTTTTTTTTATATAAATATAAAATTAAACTTCAATTTACATTAATTTTGCATGGGGGGGGGGGGTTCTTACCCTTTTCTATGTTTTATAGATAAATTTTTATGTACCGAGTAAATAGTTTTTATGAATTATGGCATATATTATACATTTATATTCAAACTAGGGGGCCTACCCCCTGCGAGCTATGCTCGCCAACCCCCGCTCAGACTTCGAGGCCTCTAAAAACATGACAGCGTGCTTTGTTTTAAAAATATTGGTAAATCTGTAATTGGGTTGCCATGCTTTTAACGTTTTAATGGGGCATTTTTTGATTATCATGGCCTCATACACAGCTGTTGCGACAACTGACGACTGTTTTCGGGATTGATAAGTAAAATCAATTACAACTTGAAAACTAGCTTGTATAAAATGATTAGGTATAAATTGTGGCTACCTCTCGGACTTTTATAACAACGATCTGTATTTGATTCTTCCTTTGCGTTTAAGGATGAGAAAAATTCCATCTGCTTGTGAATAACATTAAGAATTACGGTATTGAAAAGTACTGTGTTTTAGACATTTTCAGTAACAGGTTTTAATTTTCTCTCTATTTTAGTGCACCATCATGCATATTTTCATGATATTTTAAATATGTAAATTATTTATTTTAATTAATATGTATATACAAATTTTCTAATAATTATTTATCATACAAAATTAATTAAATATTTTGTGCATGCATGCCTGCATTTATTCGGCATCAATTGGTGAGATATTTAAACAAATTTGCTATCCGCGATAATTTTACATCATGTATACACTTGAATAGTGTCCATAAGAAAATCGGGTACTTTTCCAGTATAGGATCCTTTGCTTTTAGGTTTGGCGTAATTCGAGCTTCAAAAAGGGATAGATTCGTTAATATACATAGATTTGTTGCCAAAAGTTATGAAAACAAACCCAATGAACTTTTGGTGCTTTTCTATTATTGGGGTCTTGACGCTTTTTTAAAAAGCTTGGCGGAAAAAAACTAAGCAGAATATTTTATTCTCCTTCCGTTCAGTTGGGCAATTATTATTTTATATATTCGTTTCAAATATCTGAATTAGTGATTTTATAAATTCGTTTAATTAAATTTTACAAAAAAATAACAAAATGATATCAATAAATAATAATTACTATTAATTCCTTTTCCCCCCTTTCTTTTGCGTCTACATAAATGACGTTATTTGGACGAATTTATTCAAAATATTTTCAGTTTATAAATTAAATTAAATGCTGACAGACGACTGAATCCTGACGATAGAAATCACTTCAAATTTTTCTGAAAAACATAATTTAATCACAATCTTGTGTTCATTATCGATTGAAATAAAATGTAAATTCAATTTCAATTTGAAAATGACGAATAAAAAGAAATCAATAATCCCTATCGGGATCCTGTTCAATTTTTTCCCTTTTTTATCACAAAAAAACTGAGTAATTAGTTGCCATCTTTACAGAAATGTCATTAAAATTAGAAAAAAATTAATATCTCGAAAACTAATTCCAATTTCAAAATTCTATTACCAGTTTTGACATCCGCGGATTTTTACGGACAATTGGTATTAATTTCACCATCAAGCGTTTAATATTTTATTAAAAATAGCCCTGAAACATCATCAGTCGCTTAATCAGTCGTTTCATAAAATCGTTTCATAAATTCGTTTCATAAAATCGTTTCACAAATTCGTTTCATTAGGATTTTATATATATAGGGTAGATAACTTTTTATAGATCACTTATAAATTAATTTGTCTTTAAATATGCTGAATACATGAAATTCTTGCAACTACTCGGTATTGGCTGAGTACTGAGTACTCGGCAAATTGGCCGAGTACCGAGTACTCGGTATGGCCCTATTTTCTACCACTATTTCTAAATCAATCTACTCCAAAAATTTGTAGGAATCTGCGATGAAAGTCATTGTTTTGAAATAGTGGTGGAACCAATGATCTAATATGCCTGTTCATGAAATGTATTAAAAAACTGCTTCTGATTTATATTAGGTAAATTACTTCTGTATGTATGTAATAACAGATAAGACTTCTGTATAAGTAAATAAATTGTATAAATATTGAAAAAATTGGTTGTGTGTGCCTTTATAACAAAGTATAAAAAATTCTTTATTTCAGATATGTAATTGCCTACTCCTAATAAATCAGACTGCTTTTGTTAATAAATATTTTTGTATTTCTAGTAATCTGCTCAATAGTGCAAAACTTTCTGACACATTTTTAAATGCAAAGACATAAAATTGACAGGCAATGGAAGCAATCTGGAATCAAAATGAGTTTTCCATTTTTTGATAAATAAATTACTTATCGAGTTACAAGCTATTCGTTTCATGTGACGGCATGTTTTATACTTTTTCTGGCTGTCACGTACAGAAATCCGGTTCAAAATGGTAACTTTGACAGTATTTTCTGAAAGATCTTTTGCGTTTACCAAAAAAATGGAAACGTGTTTCAATTACATAAGTTTCTGAATAACAATAATTGCCAATTTAGGAACAAAAATGAATTTAAAAATATGTCGTAAAGTAGACAGTTTGAATTTGAGAATGAACAACCTTAATATATATATATAAAAAAAAAAGAGAGAGAGAGAGAGAGAGAGATAATAATAACAAATGTTTAAATAAGATTTAACTGTTGAAATTTTTTTTAAATAATGCATTTTGCATATGAAAGATAATATAAATGTTAAAATACCAATGAAGGTGATGCAGTTTTTTTTTCTTGGGGGCCTATTTTGTGAAAAGTAAAGGTTATTTTTGTGATATTTATTATATTTTTCTGAAAAATAAAATTTTGTAACAAAAGTTGAAATCCAGTTAATCAAATTTGAAACAAACATTTATAAACAAAAACTTTTAAAATCCTTTTGCTGAAGTTTTCCTCTCTGGTGAACTTGTTTGTTTACAAATTATGCATTTTAAAACATCACTAAATAATAAATAGTAAGTTTTTATGGAATAGAATTTTGTGAAGGGAACCATGTTATCAAATTGATTTTTGTGAAGGGGTATATTTTCTCAAACTGATATTTGTGAAGGGATCCATTTTATTAAATTGATTTCTGTGAAGGGACCCTAAATAGGCCCCAAATTTTTCCTGTATCGACCCCTGAAACAGATAACATTTTGAAAGTTTTTGCTGATTATCTCTGTATAAACAGCTCTGGCATTTGATATAAAGTTGAATATCTTGCATGTTTTGTTAAAGTCATTCTTTCTATTTTGTTTACAGTTGAAAATTTGCCTTTTCATTAGAGTTACATATACATAAATTAGAAATAAATTGTATTAATGACTCTTTTGACTTTTAGAACTTTCAATCCCTTTTTTAATAAAATGCAAGGAATAAATAAGCATTAAATGTTTACATATAAATATTAAGGTGCGAGGAGAATATTGAAATGGTGATCAAAAGCTTTCTACAAGTTTAACATTCAAGCATTTTATTTCTTACAGATATATTAATGTACTTTATTCTTTGATTTTTCGCAAAAATTTTAAATTAACATGATAATTTAAATTTTTGTCCCAATGTTAGACAAAAAAAATATATACAAGTTGTAAATTTCCAACTGGACGAAAAATGTCCGGGCCAGGATTCGAACCCGGGATCGCTTGGCTGAAGCCGCCACGCTCTACCACTGAGCTATCCCGGTCGAATCGGGAGGGCATAATTCATCCAGTTAACCTTATTGATCAAAGCATCTGGTCTGATATTTTAATCAGCTCAACAGAAAAGATCGCAGGTAATCCTGCACTGAGCCGGGATAGCTCAGTGGTAGAGCGTGGCGGCTTCAGCCAAGCGATCCCAGGTTCGAATCCTGGCCCGGACATTTTTCGTCCAGTTGGAAATTTACAACTTGTATGATTACTTTACCAATTTGAAATAATTGTGTTAAAAAAAAATAATCCAGTGAAAAAAAATATATATCTACAAATTTTGTTTGACTTACAAAAATAAGTATTAGAAATGAAAAAAAAATTCTTTATTATCTGTTTTTAAATTGCAAATTTAAGAAATGAAATTTAAAAAGAAAGCCAGTTCATGTTATTCATTTTTACAAAGAATAGTTTTGAAAAACTTGTTTTTTAGAGGGAAGGGGTATTCAATAATGACAATGATGCTTTAAAAAAAAAAAAAAAACTCCGCCAAAACTTAGCTGAGTACTCAGTACAGCTCTAGTTTGTTGGCATACATTGATTTATGAATGTTGCTAATGAATTTAAAGTATCCTGAATTTGTTAAACCATATCATATGTTTTAAGCACAGATTTAATAATTTGATAAATTCTAATTAGAAAAAATGAAGAATTAATAAGAAATTTAAATATTAACAGTGAATAAAACAATTTCTGTACAAAAGCAGACATTAAAAAGAAAGCAAAATTTACAAATAATAATCTTTATAAAGACCCCTTCACACTTTTATTAACTACTACTCAAATGTGTTTGAATCTTCTTAAAATGCGTTTATATTAAATACGATTTTGTGAATATATGAAAGTTTCTGTTCGCAACATAGAAATTAATCGTAAATACAAATTTTCATTTGCTTTATAAAAATTTTTGAGTGAAAAATCATTTATATATATATATGATTATAGCTGCAGAAAACCTTTTTATTCATTATAATATTTAGTAACTATTTCGGTGATAACTTGTAACGTAAATTAAGATAATATTCTTAAATATATTATCTTATACAATGTTCCTTATAAGTTGTACAACTGGTGTTATTATTTTTATCATGTTTCATATGTCTATCTCAACAAAAATAAACATTTCAAACTTCCGTTATACGAGGTTACCAGAAGAACGCCAATAAAAACACCAAATCGCCAGCTCCATTACCGGAGATGACGTCAAAAACATGGAAAAAACATGGACTCACGTGACTCGTTGCCATCTACTGAAATGCCCTATGGGGACGGATCAGAAAAGTTACCGCCAATAGTGATTGGTAAATCCTAGAATTCACAGTGTTTAAAAAATGTCAAGAAATTGCCATGTTCTTATGGAAGTAGCACCAAAGCATAGATGACATCGAACATTTTTTTAGACTTTTTGAAAGAATTCGATAGGAAGATGGCTAAAAAAAGAAAAGTTTTGCTATTTATGGATCAGTGTCCCGCCCATCCTTCACATCTCCCATTGCTGACACATACACGAGTTATATTTTTCCCTGCTAACTATACTAGCAGATTCCAGCCCTTAGATCTCGGTGAACTAAGGACAGTTAAAGCGCAGTATAGAAAAGATTTGGTGCGAAGAATGTTTATATCAATATCACTAGAGCAGAAAAAGTAATTCAAGAAAATTTGGATTCTGGATGTCATGCATATGTTGATTTCCTCTTGGAATAATGTAACAGCCATGACAATTTCTAACTGCTTTAGGAAAGCTGGTATTTTTCATTCAAATGATGCTGAAGTTATTCCATTACAGGAAAATGAAAACAACAACAATGATTTTAACATAGCGAAGAAGAATGGAATAGAATAAGCAAAGATTCTCTTTCTTTTCAATATTTCGCCAGTGTTGATGAAAAATTAACATCAACGGCAATAAGAGATATTGAAACTGTTTTTGATGATGTGGCAGCTGAAAAAGAAGGAGAAGATGATGATAATGATACTGTAATTGTCCCATCTTATGCTACTGCTTTAGGAGCCCTGGACACTTTGAGATATTACCTACAAAATGCTGATGTAGCATCGAGTACAATGACGCACTTTAATGCATTAGAAAAGGTCGTTGTACAAATGCGGCCTAAGCAAAAAAAAACTACCATTGATGACTTCTTAAAAAAGGACTAATTGGCATTTTTTTTTGCAAGTATATCATCTTCTATGTCAAATGAAATTTTACTTTATTGTATTTTTTGAAACTAAATTCTAGAGTGAAAGTGTAAGGATTTTTTTTAGTACACTATACTAATATTATACCCTTTTTATTTTATAAAATGTCATTAATCATAATTTTTATATTTCAATATGTTTTATTTCGAATAATGTGTATAATGTGTATAAAAAATTACTGCATACGACATCCTCTCAGTTCTCAGTTATGCGCGATTTTAAATCAGTCCCTGCAAACGCGTATAAGTGAGAGGTGACTGTACTAGTTTCACTGTCCCTAAACGCTGTTTTTTTTTTTATCAGCGTTGCGACTGGCGATTGTTGAGGTTAGCGAGTAGTAACCTTGTCGTATACTTCTGCCCCGCCCCCTCTCTATCACTCTCTCTTCGCCGTCTTTATCGTCACAGCCCCCAGCCCCTAACAGCTGACTGCTATTGATTGATCCAAAACTATAACTATTAAAAGGAAGCACTCAAGAACTGCCAATTACAACTACTTTTCTGTAGCAAGAATTTTTTTTTACATAGAACGTGTAAGTCTACTTTAACTAACATTTTAATATGTTGTGTTTTTATCCTAATAATATTATAAATCTGATTGTGTGCAACTGTTAGGCTGAAGCGAGCGTCAAAATGGAGCTTTTAATGATCCTGTATCTTTGCATATAGGTTGATCATAACCCTCAAATGAATATAGGCTAGGTTTTATTTATTTTATTCAAATATTTTCTTTAATAATTAAAAATTTCAATATTTTCATAGAGAATCAATGGACATTTTTCCATAAAATTTAACCATTTTACTTTATCGTTGCTGCGGCTTTGATTGTTGCCAATAAATAAAAAAACGGAAAAATAATTTTTCCTCAACAATTAATTTTCAATTGAACGATTTTCACGTGAAAACTGAAAATTAAAAAGAATTCAAAAGAAGATGAATTTCCGTGATATTTGAAACAAAAACATGGAGTATTTGTTATTATACATGAAGTATGAATATCGGTTAAAATAAAAAGATATTTTTCTGTCAAAAATTGCGTTATAATTAGAAAGAAAAATGAACATCCTAATCCTAATCCTAATAATATTATAAATCTCATTGTGTGCAAATGTTAGGCTGAAGCCAGCGTCAAAATGGAGCATGTAATGATCCTGTATTTTTGCATATAGGTTGATTATAAACCTCAAATTAACATAGGCTGGTTTTTGTTTATTTTATTCAAATATTTTCTTTAATAATTAAAAATTTCATTATTTTCATAGAGAATAAATGGACATTTTTCCATACAATTTAACAATTTTGCTTTATCGTTGCTAGGGCTTTGATCGTTGCCACAAAAATAAAAACACAGAAAAATAATTTTTCCCCAACAACTAATTTTCAATTGAAAGATTTTCACGTGAAAACTGAAAATTCAAAAAATTTAAAAGAAGGTGAATTTCCGTGATATTTGAAACAAAAATATGGAGTATTTGTTATTATACATGAAGTATGAATATCGGTTAAAATAAAAAGATATTTTTCTGTCAAAAACTGCGTTATAATTAGAAGGAAAAGTGCAACAATAATTAAAAAATAGATTTCGCTTGGACCATGGAACTATGAAAAGGATCCTCCTCGGCTCTGACAAATATGACGTCATAAATAAAACATGTATTTTCAAATATTCGTAATAATACAAGGAGCATGAATATCAATGTATAATGAAAGTAGATAGATAATGGACGTAATATTTAAGATGAAAAACTGAAATATTTTTTATCGATACTGATTAATAATTAGCTTGAATACCAGTTACACACAACTGTGAGTTTTCCGCTAAAATTTACGTCCTGATTGCCAGAAAAAGAAAATTTACCAGAATTGTGCCATTTAAAAGAGATTTCTCTGAGGAAAAAGTGACGTTATATTTGAAATAAAATGGGAATTTTCAAATGTGTTTTAGAAGGAGCGTGAATCAATTCATTACATTAATAATACAAGAATCGGTAAGTTTAGAAAGTAGATGAGTTTCACGTCATATTTAAAACGAAAGATTTAAATATTTTTTTTTTAGCTTTTTTTTTAGCTAGCGATTATTATGCATGAATATCAGTTACATACAGATGAGAGTTTTTTGACAAAAACCACACCATGAATATTAGGAAAATAAAAATAATTACGAATCTATTATATTAAAATCTGACCGCCTGTTTGTATTTCGCAGAGGATGTCATAAACTCTCAGAATTTAAAAAAATTATTTAAATTCCGAGATATGATTATTATTATTATTTTTATATAAATTTAACGAAGTTGCTCTAAAAATGGCAGATAAAAAAGAAGAAATGAAACGGAATAATATATTTTTTCTCATTAAAACTGAAAAAAAGAATTTATTTTCAATTTGAATAGATGGTGAAAGAAAAAAAAATCTTGATTACAGTAAAAATTTTTAAAAATAAAAACGTATTTTCACATATTCAAACTTCATGAGTCAATTTATTCTGGAGAACAAATATCGTCTGTCAACATATTTTCATTTAGAAATAAAGATTTTTTTTTTTCAGTTGTAGTACAGCGCCTATAATATAGGCGTTGTAGTTATAGATAAAATCAAGGAGGCAAATTTAAGCTCCATGCATTTAGATCTACAATTATTGCACCCTATTTACAAGAATTGAATTTAATGAAAAAGAATATACTATTTCCATTATCTTTGAAGGATGGCTGTTAAAACGTTTCACAAAGGCGTTAAAAGTAAAATGGTTTACCAGGTAAACTTGACATATGTTTTTACACAATTCGCCGATTTCCACGATTTTATTTGGCCCGCCTTTTTTATTGGTTGCAGTTTCCTTTTCGTGATTATTTGGCACAAAATTTCACTTTTTTAAAACTTAGTTATGTGAAGGCCTCTATAACATAGAAATACTGTATTGTCTCCTATGGAATGTGATCAAGAGTTAGTTAATTATTTACGTTTCTAATTATCGGGAATGAAATATTTTGCTTAATTAATGAATGTATTCTTATTTTAATGATACGTGAACGAAGTCACGGGTAACAGCTAGTTGTCTATAAATGAAAAAACGGTTGCTAAAAGGCCATTTTGTTCGAGCTAATAATTTCGATTGATATCTTTCCATTTTGTTCCAGCTAATAATTTCGATTGATATCTTTCCATTTTGTTCGAGCTACTAATTTGGATTGATATTTTTCCATTTGCCCTCTTTATTTATGTAGGCTACTTAGGGTTTTTTTCAACGATTTACGAATGTTTTAGTATTACAAATATTTTTATGTTATACACTATATTTCCAATGATAACCGGTCACTTGCGATTTTAGACGTTTTGTTAAATATCATCTGGAAAGATACATGAGGAATTATACTGAAACTTCAGAAGTGTAAACAACATGATAAACGTCATATATTTCCGTGAAGATTTTTTCCCGAAACCCCATAAGGGGCCGTCAACAAAGTGAAGAAAAACGAATATCTTTTTGATAATCCTGTAGAAACTAATATTGCAAAAGCATTCAAACTGTAGATTATGATTAAGTGGATTATTGTAATAATTTGGGTTCATTTTTATGAAGATAGCATGTATACTCAAAGAGAAATTAAGGTTTTTATAAAAACAGTCTCAAATTTTATCAAGTTTTTTGCTTATAATTTGCAGAGTTTTTAATATAAAAACAAGTTATTTTCAAAAAATATGACAAACAAAATTGTACACAATACCCTGCAATCAGAATTAAAAAATAATAGTAATTGTATGAAAAATGAGCAGGTTTACTAAATATTGTTTTACTGCGCATGCGCGAATTCAATCAAAATATACTGTTCATAATATATTAGCTAAATGTATCGACCAACTGTTATGAAAGTTTCAAAAACATAGCTTGAAAATTCTGATAGTAATCGTCGATAGAATAAGCTCGAAATTCGCCGTTCCCAAAAGGAAGCAAAAAGATGAGGGGTTGTATCCAAATATACTAGCTTATCAAAGTTGACAAAATAAGAATGAAGTGTCTCTCATTCTATACTTGATACAACTCCTCATCTTTTTGCTTCCTTTTGGGAACAGCGAATTTCGAGCTTATTATATCGGTTTGTCTGGCCGTATGGCCGTCTGCCGTCTGTCCGTGCTCTAACTCCCGTAAATATGCTCGGATTGCCCTGCAATTTTTATATGTTATTGTCGTTATCTATAGCATGTTCCCTATTTCAACTGAATGTGTAGCACTTATATTTTTTTTACAGGGACACTCAAAAGAATTCCGTTACATTACGGTCTATGGGGAAAAATCTTTTGCGGTTTATTTTAATGATGTTACACGATTTCAAACACATTGTAATTGATATATATCACTAAGGTGCATTACAAGAAGCTTAATACAGAATATGGTGTGCACAGCACTTACAGTTACTTTACAGCAAAAAACGGATTACGGAAGCAAAAAAATAAGGGGTTGTATCCAAATATACTAGCTTATGAAAGTTGACAAAATAAGAATGAAGTGTCTCTCATTCTATACTTGATACAACTCCTCATCTTTTTGCTTCCTTTTGGGAACAGCGAATTTCGAGCTTATTCTATCGACGATTACTTTCAGAATTTTCAAGCTATGTTTTTGAGACTTTCATAAAAGTTGGTCTATACATTTAGCTAATATATTATGCACAGTATATTTTGATTGAATTCGTGCATGCGCAGTGAAACAATATTTAGTAAACCTGCTCATTTTTCATACAATTTTTATTATTTTTTAATTCTGATTGCAGGTGTTCTGTATAATTTTGTTTGTCATATTTTCTGAAAATAACTTGTTTTTATATTGAAAACTGCAAATTATAAGCAAAAAACTTCGTAAAATTTGGGACTGTTTTTATAAAAACCTGAATTTCTCTTCGAGTATACATGCTATCTTCTTAAAAATAAACCCAAATTATTACAATAAGCCACTTAATCATAATCTACAGTTTGAATGCTTTTGCAATATTAGTTTTTACAGGGTTATCCAAAAGATATTCGTTTTTCTTCAATTTTTTGACGGCCCCTTATGGGGTTTCGGGAAAAAATCTTCGCGGAAATATATGACGTTTATCATGTTGTTTACACTCCTGAAGTTTCATGATAATTCCTCATGTATCTTTCCAGATATTTAACAAAAACGTCTAAAATCGCAAGTGACCGGTCATCATTAGAAATATAGTGTATTTCAAATCTCCTGCAGGTGGCCCTGAAATCCTCTTTAATAAAAAGCTATGCATTGCTGACGACTGGGATTTTCGATAATCGTTGCCACAGATTAAACTCGAAAAATGCAACATTTGAAGTCACTGAAAAAATTAATGGCTCGAAAAGTATTTGTCAGAAAATTTTTAGACAAACTTCGTTAGAAAGGTAAAATATTGCATTTTTCTTTTTATAAATTTCAAATCTTATGATTATGCCATTTTTCAAATATTGAATTTCAAAAATTACCAAATTTCACAATGGAGTATCATAGCGAAATCTTCACGCATAAAAAGATAATGATAACGGCCATGTGTCCTGACGTAAACTGGCTATATATAGTACGAGCAACAAATTATAGTCGCCTTACTATTCTGTTAAAATATATATAAATGAATTATGATGCCACGATTGTATTATTTTTATTTAATTTTAATATAATCATCTTAGAAACAAGGTTTTGGAAATTTTTTTCGAATGGGACTCATAAATTGACCAATATTGTATATTATTTTGAATTTAAAAGAGGAAAGGTGGGGGAGCGCTTTATATTATTTAGGTTTCCTCAGGAACTTTTGGTCAGAATTGAAAGTTTAATATATCAAAACGTCTGAAATTAAATCGACATTAAATCGGCAATAACTATAACGACTGTCTTTCAGTTCGTTTGGATATGTTTTCATTTAAAAATATAAAATCATTCAACATTGATTTTAGGTATTTTTAAGGTTATTATCACGGACCCGGGCAACGCCGGGCATGTCAGCTAGTAAATAATAAAGGCAAATAATTCCAGTTATTTACCTCATTGTGATTCGCTGAACAGTTTGTTTACCTTCCCTCAATGTACTGCAATTCGCTCAACGTAACTGAAAAAAATATTTATAACATTTGCCACCAGGTAGCGTATTAGATCGCTGGTATCGCGAATAGTAAAGGAAGAAAATTAAAAATAAATAAAATGTTATTGCTTCTGAGGGCCAAATTGGTCGATAAGTGAGATTGTAAACCAGAATTGAAATTCGAATAGCATACATACATTTTACTACATTACTTTTAAGAATTTGTTACAACATATCGTACAATCGCAGCTAGGGTGATTGATTACATTTATTTTTAGAAACTGGAGATCGAAATTCACCTCTTTCAATTAAGCCCTTCCTGGCACATTGTCTTGTCGATATGAGAGCAAAGAAACTACGCCTACATGCAATCAGCCACTTTTAGATTGTACATCAGTAACATCGACGTCTCTTGGCAGTGATTCTTGAAGAATACAGATCTGACACAGAAAATGATCATAAAGCAAACCACCAGGAGACGCCTGATGCTGCTCAGAATGCTTCTACGCAACACTTTGTATGTTTCATCTGCCCCAACGAAAATGAAAAAGTTTGAATTAAAAAAGCTTTTATGGAGAAGCACTCTATTCAAGTTAATGAAAAGAAAGGAGCTAAATTGCCATTTGATTCTTCAAAACTTTAATAGCGACATTTATCGAATGGTGATAAAATTCACAGAAAATGGTTATATTCGATTTGGCTCAACAGGGTGTACTGCTCCAGCTGTATGGCTTTTGGGGGTAAGATCATAGAGATTCTAAATTTATTACCGGACATGGCTTTTCTCCTAAGTATATTTATAAATCTGTTGAGATTCATGACGACTCCCGTATCATCATCTCGCAGCGAATCAGCTTTTCAAAGCCAATAAAGGTCATGATATTTCAACTCTTCTTACTAGTAACCAAACCAAAAAGCGAGAAAGAGAAGTTCCATCAGATGATTGGTTGTTCAACGTTAAATTGATATAGTTTTGTTTATTGGAAAACAAGGCACTGCGTACAGGGGGGATAAAGTAGAAAGGCTTATATGCTTGACTCTAGAGATAATCATGGTAATTTTTTTGAACTGGTCATGTTGGTTGCAAATTATTATGTGATTTTACAAAATCATGTCAGAAAGTGCATTGAAGACAGCAAAAAGCACAGACTAAAAATAATGAGCAAAAGAAAAGTCACAGGAAAATTAACTAAAACACAGACTGGACGAGGTTCTTTGTTGACATTTTTTTTAACAGTCTACTTAAAGTAATTGGTTCGATGGGTCGTAATATTATTTTGAAAGAGCTTCATGATAATATAATATTCAGCGTGGCGTGATAGTAAATAGTATTCAAGATCTAGCTGTTATGGACCAGTTAGCAATTTGCATCCGCTATGCCGTTCAAAAAAAGATAGATGAGAGACTTTTAAAAATAACAGTAGTCGATGATTCACATGGACTGGCTTTGTACAAGTCTATAAAATCAGAATTAGCCAAGTGTGGCGTTGCAACATCGAATATTATTGCTTGTTCATTTGATGGAGCTAACAATATGAAAGGCTGTTATAACGGTCTACAAATTCAGTTCAAAAAGGAAAACGAATATCTTATTTATGCTCACTGTATAAATCACGTACTGAACTTTGTAGTAGCTGATTCAACAGCAACGTTGCTCCAAGCAGAAAATTTTCTTTGGATTGGTGGAAGAATCTGCTGTTTTTCCAAGTTCGTCTTACAAAAGAATGGTCGTATGGGAGAGGGAAACAAAAATAAAACATACTGCATATGAAAAACTGTATACAAGAGAAAGAAAATGGAACCACAAGGTGATGCAGCAACCATAAAGCTCATTCTTCAATTATCGATGAGGGATTTTAAGAAGTGAGGAATGTGTAAACACAGGGAAACTATTCAATTTTATTACAGTTTTAAAAGAAATATCAAATGGAATTTTTCACTGCAAATCTAAATTCATGGCAAGAAATGTAATTAGTCAATGGACTAAATTGGAAATCCTATTTATGTCTATTGGTTTTTTTAGATTTATTTCTTGTTACATCTCATATTTTATTTACAAATATTTACAAAATAAAACCATTGGCTATTCTACAGCCTGAAACTTGGTAGAGAAGCTGCTTCAACAAGTAAGGGATAAGAGTGATAAACACTTTCAGGATCTGTATTCAAAAACAAAATATTATACAAGTACAGGTAATACCAAATTAGAAGATAACAGTATTGATGTAGAATTAGAATTAGATTTCAAGGGAAAATGAACTTCAAAGTAAAAGATAATGCCTGGTGGAAAATCAATATACAAAGCTCCTGAAATCTCAACTGCTCAATACTATAAATTGGTCTTTTTCAGTGTTTTAGATTGTGCCAGGACAAGTATCGAAGAAAAATTTAGAAAATACGCTAATTATTACAATTAAATCGTAGAAGATTGTTCCTGGTTAGACCCAAAGAAATTTAATGAAATCGTAATGATTGATAGTTTTCCTCCGGGAGTCTTATGTAGCATCTCTAAACTTTGTAAAGATGAAAGAAGTCGGTTATTGATAAGCTGAAACAGTTTGCAGATCAGTATGAAAGTTTTACAATGGCAGAAAAAACTAACAGTGAAAGGAAACAAGACAATCTGAATGGAGCTGAAGAAATCTGCAAATATGACGATGTAGAGTCTGAATTTGAAGAAAACGAAAATCTTTATGGTTACTGCTCTAATAGGAAATATTTTTTTCGGTGTTTATCATGCGCCTTTTCTGTTGTTTTGAACTCTCACAATCTGGAATGTTTACCAACCTGTATGTTGCTTTCAATATCATACTAACCATACCTTGTACACAAGTCACCTGTGAAAAGGGATTTTCTAAACTTAAAATAGTTAAGAAGCGACTTATATCTACTTTAAGCCAAGACCTTATGTTTAATCTTCTTTTCATGAATGTAGAAAGATACTTATTTAATAACTTGGATAAAGATGTTATTATAGATGAAGTAGTAGTAAGGACCAGCGAAGAACTGACCAAAAAGCTTTTAGGTTAATAAACAGCCGTTTACTGCACATAACCTTTCTTAGTTCGTTGTATATGTACCAAGGTACTGTAGAGTCATTTTTCTTTTGTTATAAAATCCATTTTACAAATTGTAACAATTAAATCAAAATTAAAGAGAACATTGTTTTTTTTTCAATAGGTTTTTTATTACCGCTGTGCCTCTTTTTAATAGTTACGTAGGTATTACAGTAGGATTTAGATTATTATTGCTTCAACACTGTGATTTGGTTGCCTAAAACTAAAAAATATTTTTCACTCTCATATTTAAGTAATAAACCACTCGTAATTAATTAGTATACTTAATTTTTTTAGCAGGGAACTAGTTTAGGTACGGTATATAAAAGTAATATAAATATTTATTGTGAAAGTAAGGGAACTACATTAAAAAAAGCTTACTTTTTTAAACTATTTTCCAAGTAACAAAACAACTAAATGTGGTTTTTAGGCATGTAAGCCAAATTTTCAAAAAATAAATGTTCTAATATTCTATTCCCTCTAAATTATCCGGTAAGGGGCCCCTTTTCAGTCTCTAGCCGAGGGCCCCCAAAGGAGCCAGTCCGGGCCTGCTGTACCGGGAGGAAAAGGTCGCTTTCCTATATCTTCGTTTTAAAATTTTAGCTAATGCTACTCGAAAACAGCAAGCTAAAATGCAAATAAACCGTTTGCAAAAGATTCGTTAATACAGAATTTGAATAAGAAATTCGCCAAATTATTGAGCTATAGCCAAATTGGCTTCATTTATGAAAACTTATTTTGGTCGCCAAATTTGGTAATATTTCGCCAAATGTCACCAAGTTTGGCGAGAATTTGGCGCTAACGGATATGAATATATAGTTTTATGTGTATGACTGAGAAAATGATTACAACAATGAAAGAAAATAATTTGCGAGAAATCGCATTCACCAAAACTCATAAATTAATCGTTTGTTTTTTGTAATGTGCTGTCTTGTTTCAAAATATCAACCACCCTAGAATTTCAAACTGATCTATCTCAGCCATTTTCTAAGATAGAGGTACAACAAAAAATGCTCTGGAATCCTTATATCAAGGCCTAACACTTAATTAAAAAATAAATTTGAATTTTAAACTTTTTTGTATATTTATTTTAGTTTTAAAATTTTCAGTGGCCGTCATCTTGAAACAGGATGGCAGACCAAGCTGACCAACGAACTCGGTCAAGGCATTGGTGAGTTTAATACACACATTTAGTTTCATCTAAATTAATTTATAAATGCGAACGTTATCGTATGACATAGATCATATATATATATTTATAATCAACATTTAAATGGAGGGTGGTTTTAGGGTCTGGGGGTCATGGTCGGTGAAAATATATGGAAATTTTCCGGAATTGCTCTCCTCCGAACGGCTGCAATAGGTAGCTTTATACTTTTTTGTATTGAAAGCTACCTAATAATGATAAATTTAATGTTACTGTTACCACTATTATTTTTAATGTTAATGTTAATGCTCTGAATTTATCATGTTCGTTGAACATGGAAATGCTTATTTGCGAATTGATAGCATCAGAATAAACGATATTTCAGGTTGGGAAAACTGAATAATACATTGTAAAACTACTCAAAAACGTTTCTGAAAATTACAGACAGCCAAACAAAAACAAAAAATTGTTTTAGAAAAGCTTTTTTAAATCTCGGAAATCTATGGGTTTCTGAGGTTTCTAAAGATAAGGGAATCCTTTTGGGAATAGATAGTAACTCTGAAGATGTTATATTATATTTTCGTAAACCTTAAGAAAGGTAAAAGCAAGATTAAGAAACATTTATCTTTTTTTACAGTGTATAAAAAGTAAGTAAATATTATAACTTTGTAATATATATATATATATATATATATATATATATATATATATATATATATATATGTATAAATAATATATATATATATATATAACTTTAGATCAAATAGGATAAGTATAATATATATTTTTTTCCCCCTATTCGAAAGTTTCTGCGAAGCACTTGAATATACGTATTTTATTTAGATCCCAATCCAGACTTTTACGAGTAAATAAAATAGAATTATATTCAATTTGCAGTACATTGCGAAAAATGCCATTTTCTATTTCGAACATCCGTAATAAAAAAAAATCATAAAAACTTTTAAGCTACACATTTCGAAAGAGATGCAATTTTGCCAAAAACGTTTTATATTTTTATTCAAAATAATAGAATTACGCATATTTCCGACAGTTTCTTCCAATTTTCAACGGAAAATTACATCGGATGATGCTGAATAACATGTTTGATGCAATTTTAAATAAACGTCAGGAAACAGATTTTATTTTCTCAAGAGATGACAAATTTATTTACATCCTAATGAATAATGACACATTTACATCGGAACAGTTCGCATTTCAGATTCAATAAAGTTAATAACGTTATTTGAGAAACATTCAACACTAAAAGATTTCTCTTACAGATACTGATATGAGAGTTACTAAGATCGTAGTTGCATCTATGATTTAATAGCTTTAAGTATTATAAAATAGGTACTTAATGTCAGTTGTGTTTGTTTGTTTTCCAAACTAAACAGAATAATAATTTTATAAAAATTAAGATGTTTATACAGGTTGATTCGTTAGTTCCATTTTGTCTCAGATAATTAGTGAACCGAGTTAGTTATAGCCATAAACTTCAGTGTATGTATCAGTGTGCGTAAAACGGGTATACGCTTCATAATGAAGTAACTCGCAGAGCCCCTAGCAATAAACTGCGGAGTTAGCATTTCTATCTCAAAAACGCATGTATGCTGTCGATAGTGAACATATTGTATACACTAAACTTGACTTTCTTATTTAAAAAAAACTCTACCTCGCTTACATGTGTTAGTTCTATTATTAAATGTGCATCCGCCTTACAATGCCATACTTCTGTATGCAATTTGTGACGTATTAAAGCTGGCGATGGGATATAAAAAAAACAAGCTTCAGGACTTCTAATACCAGTCATTTTTGTATGTAAGACATCATTTCATACTAAATCGAAGACGCTCTACAACTTTGTATTTCACCTTAACCCGTATCCTACCGTTTCTGAAAGAGGAACGCTGGCTGAGACCATGTTATAATTTTGGATTCATATAATTATCACGTATGTACATATTGATATCAATGAATTTTATTTTTATTATGGAAATTGAAGATCTATATTATTTTAGTGCATATGTAATTCTTAAAAAATAGGTTTTTATAATTATTATGATAATGTATAGATAGCTATTAGAGAAGAACATCGACTCTCACCAAGGTAATAAAATTTCGTCTGCAGATAACGTTGGCACCAATTTGGACAGTTACTTCAATAGAGAATTTATAACAGCCAAAAAGATTTATGAGTTAGAAGCAGAATTTATGAGCCCAAGATGATGCAACATCACTATTCTTCTGAGAGGAAATCTCAGCAGGTCTACCACTACCTAACTCGTATTGGTTCAGCAACCTGCCAATAAGAGAAAAAATAAAATGAAATGTTGGGTTTATCCAATCGATAGCCCCCACCCCGACTCCCCCAAAAGTATTCGTTACAGAGAAGAGTTTTGAAAATTAAAAAAACGAAGACTCTCAGTTTTGGCATCTCTTCTCTCAAGTTTTGCAGACACTCATCACTACTCTCAGTTTCACAGTACACTCTCACACTGGAAGATTCGCAGATTTCGCATCATTTTTCCAGTTGGAAAAACTTTAGGCCGAAATCACCCTGATTGACATGTAAACAGTGGCGTAGCGGGGTGGTCCGGGGTGTCTGGACCCTCTCCTGAACGAGGAACTGGTTTACGGCTCATGGATAGAAAAGTTCTAAAAACTGCTAAGACCTAGGTCTATTTTAAAGACGAAGTCTTAAGAAAAATTCCATTTTATACATATAATTTTGTGAAATACATAAATACATACACCTATTCGTCGTAACAAGTATAATTTCAAGATCTTCCTTTCGCCGGAACTATTATTTTTTTTCCGTTCATGACATTGTTCCGTTATAGAAAGGTTCGTTTTCAGAGATATTTTGAAAACCTGAACTGAACTGAACCCCCCTGAATGGTACAATCGCTGGAGAGCATTACATGCATTAGAATAAAAGCTGTAAGAATGTCTATTATATACGTTATCGTTATATACGTTTTATATCGAATGTCTATTAATAACGTTACAGACGTTTTCTCAGCGTGTCTATAACGGAATCTTTTCTCAAAAGGAAAAAAATAAGGTTCAACGAAAAAAACACCAATACTTCTAAGATGGAAACGCGTTTAAAATGGAACTTTTATCTACTCCCTTGTGATTTCTTCTTGGCAGGTTTTACCGCATTACAGTAAAATCTGTGAATCTGGAATCCTCTTACACGGAAACATTTCATGATCAGGATAAGTACACTTTATAAGATGTAAACCTGTCTAAAATGGAAGTTGTTTACGGTTCCTATCGATTCAGTTTTCACGGATTTTACTGTAACTAAACAAGGCTTAAAACTTCTTGAGAAATTTCCATGTGACCAATTGTTGACAACACTTACGGTACAAGACAAGTTTACATGAATGCAATAATGACACATTTATCACAGTTTAGCGAATCTTATTTTTTTTTTATTTGGGTATATATCAGTTGCCCTGAGATCCAAAGAAAAAGGGTCTGTTGCCTTGGAATTTCGTAGGCAGAAATCGCCTAGTTGCCCTAATAGATTTCCTACTACCCAGTTTAAATGGTATCTCGGAGTGGGACATGAAAACGAGCTATTTTCATTACGTTCAAAATTAGTGATGGTTAACGTTATAGCAGCATTACCGAATTTCATGTGATTTTGAAATTTTTATACAACGAAATTTCTGCATGCAGTAGATTCTTTTCTTGTTTTCATGAGCGTGAAGCGCACATAAATACGTATTAGTGACCGCGGCATTGCCGAATTTCATGTACTTATGAGATTCCTATACAATGAGGATGCTGTATCTAGCATAAATTCAATTAGTATAAATTCAACTAGCATAAATTCAACTAGCATAAATTCAACTAGCGTAAATTCATTTTCACTGGTATCCATATCCGCTTTGTCTATTATAAACAAACAAGATATTACTTTTTTTCTTAACTAAAATCATAAGTTTGTTGCCATGGTAATTTTTATAGCGTTGTTTAATGTTAAAAATTACTGTTAAATCATTAACTTTTCATTATTCTCCTCTGCTTAAATTCATGACCTCTTTTGCCCGGGAAATCGACCTATTTGAACTCAGGGCAACTGACGGTTGCCCGTTCATTTTATAACTTTATATCGACAAATATCATCAACTGCTTCATCAACTTACTGTAATTGAAAAAAGTAACTTTATTGTTAGACTGGTTATTTGTAAATTCAAGATTGCGTTCTTCAACATTACATTGCCACATTCAAAATTCCTACACAAAATTAAATGTTATTTGTTATCTGCTGTAAAACACGCTGATGATGTCAACTCCACAAAGTTTGCGTCAATCAGTCGTCAAAGAGAGTAGTGTTCTAAAGTTTGTTGACCTGTTCAAGAAGGGAGAATATTTTGCTAAAGAAAACTTTGACACAAATGTATTCTTGTCAAGCTGGCCATCAGGTGAAAAAGGATAAAACATTTCAAAACAGTCCAATAATTTAGGAGATCAATGTTTCATTCTTGCTTGGATAATTTTATTTCTGAGTTTTTTTATCGTTTTGGGAAGAACGGACACATCTTCAAAAGTTTTGATGTTCTGCTGCCAAACAAATGCTAGTTTAGCAAAAATTTAAATGTTACAAACAGGGCTTGACAAATGCAGTTGCCAGGTCGCCACTGGCGACTAAGTTATTTAATATGGTGATTATTCCTTCTTTTCTTTTCTTTTCTTTAATTTTATTTTTTAGAATAGTTAACGGAGAGTTCTTTATGTTTCAGAAATAAATTGTCCAAAAATCGCTACGAAACTCGAAAAAAAGCTAAAAATCTAATAAAAAAAATTCTGGAATTTTTTTTAAATATCAGAGAACAAAATTTACTTTATTGGTCTAAACGATAGAAATCTGATTTCTTTTACGAATGTCAAAGTATCGCCGCAAAACGCGAAAAAACGTAAAAAGTCGGTAACTATTCAAAACATTGTTGAGGGCAAAATTTACTATACTGGGTTAAAAAATTGAAACTGGATTCCTTTTTCAAACGTCAAAAAAATGTCTCGGAACGCGAAAAAAAGATTACAAATCGCACAAAAAATCGCTAAAAATTAAAAAATCGCAGAGGACAAAATTTAACATATTGGGTTAAAAGAATGACACCGGATTCATTTTACCAATGTTTAAATATCGCAGCAAAACGCGAAAAATCGCAATAAGAGGACAAAATTTAGTATATTTTACTAAAAGATTGAAAGGGGATTCCTTTAATGAATGTAAAAAAATTGCCATAAAACTCGAAAAAACACAAACTCGCATTAAAAATTAAATTGAAAAATGTAATTAAAAAAATCCTGTACTATTCTAAAATGGGTATCTAATAATTCTAAACTATGCTTGTTATTATTTTTTCTCAGGTAAATCATAAAAAAACTTTTGTGCTGTTCGAAAATTCATGATGGAGGAGTATCAAATTTATGAAGTTCTAGTAATAAAAATGTTACACCTTTTATGGAGATCGAATATGAGAACAACTACAGAGGCCAAATATTTACTTAGGTATTAAAAAAAGTTCAAAACGTAAACGAACATAGAAACCCAGAAAAATTATGGATGCTTTAGATACTTGTAACCAAACAATTTTTCCCAACAACAACTATTTGTTCTGTGTTGTTTGTTACATTACCAGTTTCTGCAGCCAAAATGGAAAGATCATTTTTCGTCTTTAAAAATAATAAAACCAACCTCATTTCAGAAATTCCATGGAGAATGAGTGACTGACGGAATTGGCACGTACGTCAACTCATTATCTAATTCCTATTACCGCTGAAGTTCTTGATTCAATGACAAGACGTGGAAAAAGAAGATTGCTATTATAAACTTAACCATTTGATCCTAAATTTAATATAAATTTGTATTCATGTTCATGTTATAAGAAACTTGATTTAAATATGTTGAACTTTTAGTATGTGCTCAGTAGTTTTTTATACAATACTCTTTGTAAATTCTTTTCACTTCTAAATATTAATGTAACTTCAGTGTTATGTTAGATGCAATTACAGAGATCGCTCTTATCATATTTTACACAAGCTATTATTTTTTCAGTTAAAAAATTGATAAGTGGCTATCTACATTCTTAAATTTTATAGAAATACTTTTATTTCATATAAACACACATGAAAACCTTATCAAGAAGGAATTGCAAAGGACAGGAAAAAGGTCCGATTTAGACAAGTGTATGATGTTCTTTACGTTGGACCTTAAGTTTGAAACAGGATTTCGTTATAAATATATTCCGTTTTCACAGGTTTTACCGTATATACTGTAATATATATATAGTTGAAATGAAATCACATCTGTGAAAAACTAAGAAAGAGACAGTATAAAATTCAAATGAAATAATACTACGAAATTAAACCCAAAAAGATGAAAATCAAATATGAAATAATACTACGAAATTAAACCCAAAAAGATGAAAATCAAATATGAAATAATACTATGAATATCTTATGAATTCATCAGAGGAACATCATAAGTATAATTCATAGTAAAGATATGTTATTTCCTCAAATATTGTCAGCATTAAGCTTAAAAATGACAACATTATGCCCCTTTCAACATATCAAATGAAATCCAAGAAATATTAAAGCAAAAAAAAAAAAAAAAAAAAAAAGTAATTATCCAAAAGTAATAGTTAAAAAACCAAAAAACAGTACACACAACTCACCAACAAAGAAAGAGTGTAGGAATTATTCAACCAGATTTTTAAAAAGCCACAATGCATCCCCACACTCTGCAAAGAGATTTGCTGATTCACACACACACACGCACACACACACACACACACACACACACATATATATATATATATATATATTGTAAAACTAGTAAAAACGCAAGGGACCGGAATAAAATATTTTTTTAGACAGGTTTCTGTCTTATCAGGTATAATTGTATGGTATTCATTCCATCGAGACAGTGGGATGTTTCCGCTTAAAACAAAATTCTGTTATAAACAAGTTTTACTATACATATAACATAAATGAGTTTATGTAGTAAAACAAACCCGTTAAAACGGAACATGCCTATAACGGAATTTAGTAATCCTGTCTTAAACGGTAAACTTCTTTGGTCTAACGACAAGAGCACAATACAAATTAATCTGCTAATACCTAAAATCTGTCTTAAACGGAAACAACATTTTGATCGCTCTCTTGCGATTTTGTCTTAGCAGGTTTTACTGTCTAATAACCAGAAAAAAAAATCTGAATTCCCGCCCCCCCCCCCCCCGAAAAGAAATCCTGGCTACGCCACTGCTAGAAAGCTCCGGACATCAACGTCTTCACTGAGCTACAATGTCGAGTCGACAGCTCCAAACTCCCTGCTCACCCTCATACAGGCAAAAAGCTATCACCAGCCGATACTCTTTCTCAAAATCAAGAGACTTTGAGATTATTAAGTAATAAGCTGCAGTGATTAACCTGTTGACACTTCCGTGAAAACAAGACACGCTAAATTTTATACCTAGAAAGATGCTTCTATCTACCTACGTATACGCTTGCACATGTTTTGGTAAGAGCTGTTTTAATTTATCTTTTTTTTTTTTTTTTTTTTTTTTTTTTTGTAATGGGTATGCTTTTCTAAAAATTTAACTATGCTATTTTGATTCAAATATTTGAAGTACCTGATAGGTGTAATAATAATAATAAAACGCTATGATTAATTTAGACGTATTTGTGCCTTAGTTTTTTTTTTCCCTTGCTGTGTTGCTATGTCATTCGAAGCCTGTTATAAATTCTCTATTGAAGTAACTGCCCAAACTGGTGCAAACGTTATCTGCAGACAAAATTTTATTACCCGGATGAGAGCAGATGTTTTTCTTTAATGGGTCGGTACATTATCATAATAACTATAAAAACCTATTTTCTATAAAAATACATATACACTAAAATAATATAGATTTCCAATTCTGTTATTAAAAATAAATTCATTTTATATAAATATGTACATAGGTAATTATTACATAAAATACTGTAAATACAAAATTATAATGATTGAAATACTTAACATACATTATTAAAATTAAAAAAATTAAAAATAATAAAACTAGCTTCTGGTAATTTCTTCACAATACACTTATTAAATTGAAGCTATGAATAAAACATTAGCTAATATATGACGTAGTCGAGCGAAGTATAATGGTCTAGACTAGACTATGGTGCGAGTATATGTTCTAGTCTAGACTAAGCCTGACTAGTTAAAAAAACAGGTAAATAATATAATTTGTACTTTCTTTTTCAAATTAAATAGGAAAATAAAGTAGAACAATGTCATTTACATTTATCACTTTTAAATTGAAGCTAATAAATAAAACACAAAGTAATATATTTGCTTATCCAAATAAATTAACCTACTGAATAAAACTTTCTTTTAAAAAAAAGTCATAAGAGAAATTATTTTAATAAACACTAAAGACGATTAAAAGAACTAAAATATATGATGATATTTGAATAAACAGATAAAAATATATTCAAAATATCTTCAAATATACATATGTTTATTTTATTTTTTTCAATTACTGGAAGCATCAAATGATTTTCGAATCGTAACCTGCGGCAATTTTCATGTTACATAATTATGGTTATCGATTACGATACTTGTATTATTAATGAATGTTGGTGATACTTATTTCGCTTTAATTCTTAAGAAACGTTTGTCGAGAAAATTATTAAAATGTAATTATTTTTTTTTAGTTCTGTATTGGACCACTACCTCCGTAATATACATTTAGGTAGTGATTGGACAAGTTTACTTATCTCTTTCCCTTTTCTGAAAATATGATTTTGGCTTCAGAAAACGCAAATATAATCTTATTATAACAATTATAATTCATACAATTTTGCTTTAAAAATAATAATAATTATCGGAAGGATTTGCAAGATTTACACTTTTATCTTAGTTTTAATTGTTTAAAGACCATATGTAAGATACCATGATTTACATTACAAAAAATAGATCTGACAAAGTAATTTCCTAATCTGCCTGCACATTAGAGTAAAGAAATCCATCATCATCAATCAAGTAATTAATCTATCCGAAAGGAAGTACTTTTCCTCCGATATATCTTAGGATTAAAAGAAAACAAAGCGCCATTTTGAGACTTGAAATCTCGGCTGTTTCAAACCACCTGTAACGAGTAATCCATCAGTGACTGTAATTAGGTAGGGAATATTAGTTGTGAAGTATAACGCTTCAAATACATATTTTCTCCGTCTCTATAATATTTGCTTTATTTTTCGACTTGTAAAAAGGATTTTGCCTAATGAGATTAAATTACACGCCTCTTTTTTTTGTAACTGTTTATATAACGAATCAAAGAATGCCGAAATTGGTTTTATTATTATTATTATTTTTTTTTTTTAATAAAATACACTTTATATTTTTAAACATAAACATAGCCAATTATATGAAGTAAAATAAAGTTTCGAAAATCGAAATTGGTTTTATTACTTGATATAAAGTACGAAGTTAAGATTTTTAAACATAAACAAAGCCAATTAAAATTTAAACTTCTGACAATTTTTCAAAGCAAGCATAGCAATAATCACCAAATGTATTTTACTAAGGTAATGGCTGATCCTTCTAACACAAAATTTCTGTATTGTAAAACATTGCTCATAAACAGTTATTTGTGTATATTTGTTTCTACCTATGAATAGAGTATCTATTCATAGGTAAATGAATTTTTCTATACATTTCTACTGCATATATACATATCCACATCTGTGAATATATATCACATAAATGTTTGAGTGTGGATATGTAGTATGTATGAGTGTGCAAATTTTGCTATGCTTCTATATAAATGCACATCTGCACATATCAGTTTTTCTATTTGTATTTGAATTATTATATTCTTATTGATAAATGGAGTTTTTTATGTACAAGTAATATAATACAAATATAAAGCGAATGATGCTGCTTTTTTTCATATTGGACGAGGGATCTTGATTTAATACTGATCTCAAAAAGTATTTCTCCCCGCTCAGCGCTGCGAAATTTTCTGATACGTTCACGAACTCGTTTTAATAAGTAAAACTATTAAATTTCCTGGTATAATCATAGAAGTGATTTAGCGAATAGAGATTTTCAGTTACATATAAATGTGATATCTATGTATACATCTGTGAGTTATAATCCAACGAAAATCGGCTTAAAACACCGATTTTGACACTATTTTCTGAAAGATGATTTGTTTTCATAGAAAAAAAAGAGAAACGGTATTGGTCTTCTTGATATCCAAATATGAATTTCTGCAAATTTCGTCAATTTACAAATAAAAATGTCTTTGTGATTGTATTAGAAAGTAGCAAGTTTGTATTTGAGAGCAGCCTCACAACTTGATTTAAGAATTTTTGTGATTGACTTATTACACCTTGAATCTTATTTTAAGACTTTTACAAGTAATTTATTACTTTTGGAGAATCGTGAAACTGCATAAATATTGAAAAATTCTTCACTCTGTAAGAAAGCATTTCAAAATTGTCATTAATGTTTTTTTTCTTCAAATGCAAAGAAAAAGCAAATCGAATTCAGCCGTTTGGATACTATTGTGAAACTGCAATACATAGATATACGTCTCAATTGCAAAGAACTGTTTCATATAGTTAGATGTTAATTTTTGAGAATTATCGAAGATAAGCATTTTTAGGCTCTTTTGCTTATATTGTTATGACTTTAATTTTCTATCAAATAAATCATATGCGTCTAAATATGCTGAAATTGAAACTTATTTTATACTAACGTGTTCTATGTTATTCGTAGAGCAGTGGTTCTCAACCTGTGCGTCGTGTCACGGTGATGTGCCACGAGAAGAACTCAGGTGTGCCACAAAAATTTTCAGCCAGCTTGTATTAAGATTTTAAGAATTAACGAAACTATTAACACTTTAACATTCATATTATACTACTTATTTTGAAATAACGTTTAGTGTCATGAAATTGTATTATTTAGAAGTTTCTTTCTCTATTTGCATACGAGAAATGGTTTCGCATCTTCAGACAAATTTAATTCTCCCAGAAGAAAATTATACTTCCTGAAATATTATAAATTATCGCATTGGATGGTGTGAGGTTATGCCTATCCCGAAATTCTATCTTATAAAGAAAAATTTAATTTAAAAAAGTGAATCCCGTCCGAGCCCCCATGTTGATATTGAGACCAGAAACATATAGATGTAGAACAAGTCAGCACACTTTTAATAAGTTTAAGTATTATATTAATATTATTTACAAATTAATCTAAAAGATCGTTTTTTTACATATTTTAGCATAGTTGTCAACCTCCCGATTTTTTTCATACCAGTATTTTTATGAAAAAATATTTGTTTTATTTAATTGCGCAATTTCTGCTATTTAACAAAGCTACAATTTTTGTATGATTTTACTGGTCTTAAAAAAATCGGGAGGTTGGCAACTATGATTTTAGTAATACCGCACAGTATACACATCTTTAGCGTTCAACATTTTTTATTTCGTTATGCAGGAAACAAGCATACGTCTGTCTCATTTGATTACATTCCCGCTTCTGAGCCGGAACATTGAATCTCGTTTCTTAGAAGGAGAAAATGGGGTGCTGCTGTCAAATGTTATCAGCGTTCGGCTTAGATGTGCCATCTATGGACGTATATATATGTGTGCGTATAAGGATTTTAACACTATTTTTATTACACTTTTCTGTAAATTATTTTTTTTTCTTGTCCTAATGGAGCATTTTGTTAATGTTTACAAATAAAATTTTAATTATACACATCGCTTTGATATTTTTTTTTGTTCATCATAATTTTAGTGTACCGTGGAAGTTTAACCGCGAGTATAAGTGTGCCGTTAGATAAAAATGGTTGCGAACCACTGCCGTAGAGTGTGTGAAATGTTACTGTGATTTCTGCTTAACAAGATTTTTATTAAATTCATATATTTTTTTAATACTTGGAAATTTTTCCAGAGAAAATTTTTCACGCCTTACATCCATAATATTCAAATTTTATTTGCTTATTAAGCGTAAAGCCAACATAGTGAAAAAGTACTCAAGCCGGGACTCGAACCCGGGTCATCAGTATAGCGCACTGACGTTCTACCAACTGAACCATTTGGGAACGATACTCAGCCTGGAATTTATTCAATTGTCGATGCTGGATTTTCTTTGATTTCGTGTTTGCCCCAGGGTTGGCGGCTCCCGGAAAATGTTTCATCTTGTGCTGCGTTTGTAGCCTTGCCAACATGTTATGGTGAAAAAAGTTCCAGGCTGAGTATCGTTCCTAAGTGGTTCAGTTGGTAGAACGTCAGTGCGCTATACTGATGACCCGGGTTCGAGTCCCGGCTTGGGTACTTTTTCACTATGTTGGCTTTACGCCTATTAAGCAAATAAAATTTGAATATTAAGATTTTTATTGCTATTTTTTCAGTTCATTAATTCTCTAATATTCGCAGATAGACGCGCATACTAGTGCTTTCTAATTAGGTGGAAATTGTAACATAATTGTGAATATGGCAGGATCTGTTTGCTTTCAAATTATAATTCCCTCATTTATTATTATTTTTAATAATTCCATTCCCATAAACGCACATCCCATCTGCATCAGATAAATAACCAAGAAAAATGTACTGCAATTAATATATTGTAACGCAAGATTATACAAGATTTATCTTGGTTTGTTGCATATGTTCATGCATTTAAAAGACATTAACAGCAGATAAAATATATATTGGGTATAAATTATGAAGTACTTTCTAATAATTAGCAGCATATTAATTAAACTATAAATCGTAGACTAGATTATGTTGCTATTAAAAAATTACTCTTCGCAATACCTTTATTATGGGCGAAGCAATTTTGATAATTGTATATTTGTGCTGCGATATATCGGTGATATGTTATTAAACAATGAAAATTCTAATTTATTTATTTTGACTATAACTTATAAGGTTGAATAAATGGAAATAATGTAGTAATTTTTTTTCAGGATTTTTATCTTACAGATTATAATTTCTTTTTTTTTTAATATAAAACAGGCGATAAAAAAATATGTTTCATTTGAAGAAAAATTTCTTTACAACAAAAGTTGCGTGTATTTCTAAATAACGGATGATTAAAAAATGTTAGCATTATATGAGAAATTACAATTTCTATTGGGTAAAAGAAAATTTGCTGCATATGTTTAGTGCGTTACACATTGAGATTAATCTAGACATAATTAGTACATAGTACATATTACATTGCATAAAAAATGTATTAAGAGTAAGACTGCTTCTTTTTGCAAGGTTTTTTTTTTTTTTTTTTTTTTTTTTTTTGTAATTTAACATATACACTCAGACGCTGTCTTTTAACATTTACACAGTTATCTATTAACACATAACTTTCAAATACACAGTTTAATTTGTAAATTGCACACGAGTACACATATTTTTGTGTAATATTCTCACACATATTTATGTAAAATATTCTCAACCATATTTCTGTGTAATATTCTGTTCTTATACATATTTCTGTGCAATATTCTTGCACCTATTTCTGTGTAATATTCTGTTCTTACACAGATTTCTGAGTAATACGTAGAACACACAGATTTTTGTGTAATATGGAAAATACACATATTTTTGTGTCAAGTGTATAAATACAATAAAATGTCAATTCAGATAAATTCATATATATTTCTACATTTACTCACTGTAATTAAAAGTGATAACAAATTACATACTTCCATTCTTAAACTAAACGCACTTAAATTCAGGTAGATTTTTATGACAAACGTGTAATTTTTATGACAAGTGCGTAATTTTACAAATTTACACATATACACGTATAAAAGTGGCTAATTTACACATTTATTTTTTAGAGTGTAGTGGCTCAAAAATAATCTTCCAGCTATTAAATAATCTTCTAATCTTCCAGCTTTCAATAACACGTTCCTTGTTGAGCTACTTTACTTACTGATCGCTCACAGAAAAAAATAAAACCCAATTTGGGTCGAAAAATTCTTAGGTTTAAAAAAAAAAAAAATTGAAAATTGAAAATGGGTATTTAACAGTGCCCAAAATGGATACACAGTGGTAACCAAAACAGGCATGGCCCAATTTGGGCACATACCTAAGAATCTTTCGACCCAAATTGGGTTTTATTTTTTTCTGTGCTTTATTAATTATTTTCGGGATTTTTGCAATTAAAATTACTTCGGAATTCTGAAATAATCGTTAGTTAAAATGCCTTTTTATCATTGAAAATCTGAGAGTTTATTTGAAATTGTCTTTTCACGAAATACAAAGATAAAGTTTTTTTTTAAGAATATTTATAAAAATAATGTTTCACTTTCGGTTCTACTGGTTTAAAATTCTGATGGAATTCTGCAATATGCTTTCTCAGTCTTCTGTAAAATTAATCTTGTTTTAAGCGTGTTCAATCATGAAGGTTATATTGGTTACATGATCTCAAAAGTTTTCTAAAAAACGTCAAAAAAATCGTTGATGATTCTATTATTATAAGCTGAGATATGGAATCTTACGCAACACGCCGTGTTTATGAAGCTCATTTTGGATTTACTATTAATCTGGCACGTATTTTTAGACCAAAAGTTATAAGGTGTCTGTTACAAGTTTAACAAGTTAAAAGTAGAGCATTTTTTTACTTTAGAAGAATAATAACAATTTTATATTGTTTACTTATTGTTTTGTTTTAGTTTTTTATCATTTCTTTCATTGTAATTTCCCTTTAACATGATTGAAAGGAAATATTTAAAAAATAATAATAATCGTTGTTTAACGGCAAATTCGATTACCAATAGCAGGGAAAATTCAAATACATTTGCGATATCTCCCAATACAGAGTTTACACAAGAGATTAATTGTTAGAAAAGCAGAGAGTCCAGGCTTTAGATAAACAACGCATATTTAATACATGGGGTAATTTGGGGGATATATAATTTCTGAGATAATTTAAAATAATATGTGGGAAGATTATTTAAACTAGGGCATCCAACCCGGGCCTCCTGGGTTAAATTTTTTTTTTTTTTTCGTAAACTCTAATACTTTTTTTACATTTAAGGTAAAGCTAGAAGAGTCTGCGCACAATTCAAAAGAATAACAATAAAAAATCTAAATATTAATTTTTTGCTAAACTATCCATGAATAATTTTTACTTCTTTTGTTTTTTATGCCTTTCCATTGCTATTTTGTTGTTATGTTGTAATTTAATAGTACAGTTGTAATAAAACCAAGAAAGTCATTTTGCGAAATCTGTCCTTACAGGGTTGGTGTGATTGCACACATGGGTAGGAGAGATTGTTACTAATAAAAACTACAATTAAATTGTTAACAATAATAATTACACTTAAATAACAATTGTTGTAAGGTTTTTGTGAACAAATATTATCGTATTAGGAGTGAATATTTCAACATAATGATTAAAGAATCAGAAAAAGAAAATAATTTAAAAAACGATTAAAAAAATTTAATTGAAGGAAAAAAGATTAAAGAATCAGAAAAAGGAAGTCCAGATAAGATTACAAAATAACATTAAGTTACTTGATAACACGTTTAACTTAAAATTAGTCCATTTTAATTTTTCCTTTTTTTATGCAAATTCACCAATAAGCTGCGTAATCTCTCCTAGCATGGAAACTAATGGAAACAATGCGCCATCTCTCCTAATTAGCAGATGCGCAAACTCCCCAATTTCGGTAGAAAAGATTGCGCGGCCTTTTATATAAACATGGCCGCTAATAAAATGAACCGATGATGTTCACATTGTTAGTCTAGATTAGTAGCTTATGAGAAATCGTTTAAGTTAAAAATATTTTGTACTGCTGATATTGTATAGAAATTCTGATGAATAGCTATGAAAATTCAATCACTTACTGTGGGAAAACAAAACAAATAGCAATTATTTATCTTAGACACTCAAAACAATCAGCGTGCACTTTCAAGTAGACACTCCACTACTTCTGTTGTACAACTACCTGTGCGCCATCTCTCCTGGCTTTACCTTAATATATTTTTTTAGTTTGTCTACTAACAACATAAAGAAGCATTTTTATATGAAAAATATCAATTATGCATTCAAATAAAGTTTTGAAATTTATTAAAAGCGTCGTATAAGTCACATACCACAAGTTAATAGCCGAAAAAATCGCCAAAGTCATTCTTATTCTGACAATTTTAGTGATTTAAGCGCATAAGTTCTATTAGACGTCTGTTAACTTTGTGTTTTTATTTATATTAAGGTAAAGCCAGGAGAGATGGCGCGGTCGGAGAGATTGTGCACATAGAGGTTCGGGGGGAAGGAGTAGAGTGAGCGTGCAGCGACTCCAGGTACTTGTGCAATAGCAGTAGTAGATTGTCCATTTGAAAGTGCCCGCTGATTGTTTTGAGCGTCAAGATAAAGCATTGCTATTTTGTTTTGTTTTCCCAAACTAAGTGCTGGAATTTTCATAGCTATTCGTCAGAATTTCTATACAATGTCAGTAGTACAAAATATTTTAAACTTAAACGATTTCTCATAAGCTACTAATCTAGACTAACAGTGTGAACATCAACGGTTCGTTTTAGCAGCGGCCATGTTTAAATAAAAGGCCGCGCAATCTCTCCTACCGAAATTGAAGAGTTTGCGCATCTGCTACTTAGGA
The DNA here is from genome assembly GCA_963931845.1 of Maratus michaelseni. NCBI lineage: Eukaryota > Metazoa > Arthropoda > Arachnida > Araneae > Salticidae > Maratus > Maratus michaelseni. The sequence continues at coordinate 256,388,512 of OZ007591.1, forward strand.
CAGATGGCGCATTGTTCCCATTAGTTTCCATGCTAAGATAGATTACGCAGCTTATTGGCAAATTTGCATAAAAAGAAAGTAAAAATGAAAATAGACAAATTTCAATTTAAACGTGTTATCAAGTAACTTAATGTTATTTTGTAATCTTATCTGGACTTGCTTTTTCCGATTCTTTATTTTTTTCCCTTTAATTAAAATTTTTTAAAATTATTTCCTTTTTCTGATTCTTTAATCATTAGGTTGAAATATTCACTCCTAATACAATAATATTTGTTCACAAAAACCTTACAACAATGTCATTTATAAGTGTAACAATTTAATTGTAGTTATTATTAGCAACAATCTCTTCTAACCATGTGCGCAATCACACCAACCAGGTAAGGACAGATTGCGCAAAATAACTTTCTTGGTTTTATATTAACTGTTTTATTAAATTACAACATAACAACAAAATAGCAATGGAAATGCATAAAAAACAAATGAAGTAAAAATTATTCATGAATAGTTTAGCAAAAAAATTAATATTAAGATTTTTTATTGTTATTCTTTTGAATTGTGCGCAGACTCTCCTAGCTTTACCTTATTTTATGATTTTATTTGTTTATTGATGTTTTAATTTCGTTACGGAATATCAGCTAGAAACAAATGCCGAACTATTTATATTGTTTTACGTGCGAGTGGACTAATGTCTTGTAATCGGGCTGTAAGGAATAGAGATGGATTTTTTTTTAAATCCTGCTTCAAAATTATTTTAAAAACCATAAAAAATCAATAAATTGAGATACAGTTTTCAAACAAATTGTATTGGAAAGAATATTTCCTTTTCCTATTCAACGGGATAAAAATTTAAATTGTACCATGTTTACAAGTTTAAAACAAGTGAGTAAGTGAGATCGAAGATCGCACAAAGGGTTTCGTTTAATATTCCTTTCAAAACATTTTATTCTTTAATAAATAAATCCAAATGGAAAATTTTTAATTATAATTATCAATACACTATCTCAATAAGAAAATAGATGGCAGCTAAACAAACAAAACAAGCGTGTCTTAACGCAAATTTAATTTCATTTTCTTTGTGACAAATATTTACATTTGAATTTAAAATTGTTCCTCCTTGTTTATATAACTACTAGCTGAAGTACCTGGCGTTGTCTGGGATTTTAAGAATATTTGTGTAGAAAAATCAATTTCAAAATTAAACATGTTGTATAGAGAACTTCAAAATATTAAAATATGCCAATATTTCCATAATCGGATTTTTTATCATAATTCAATACGTTCCTCAAACTCGTGTGACGTTATATTCACTTGGTGACGTCCTATCTACTTGCTTTCTCTATTACTCATATTGATACTCTCTTTGTATGATTCTCAAACATTTGAAAAAGTCCGTTAAACTTCTAATATGACGTCAGATTAATTTTCTTTTTAATTCTCTAATGACGTTACATTAACCTGCTTTCTGTACTTACACATATTCATACTCCTTGTATTATTGAGAAATGTTTGAAAATTTCCGTTATATTGCCGATATGACGTCATATTAATCTTTTTTTTCAATTGGTGAAACTTTTTATTTCATTTTCATTTTTCACTTGGAAATCTTTCAATAGAAAATTAATTATTGCAGAAAGAATTGTATTGTGGATTTTTAATTGTTGACAACTACTATATCGAAAAATGTTTAAATTTAATAGGAAAAGAATGTCAGATTTTTGGTTTTTTATCTATTTATATTTATATTAAAAAAATACGACTTTTTCAAAATTTTATGATTTTCAGCGTGACAGTAGGTATTCAGCTGTGAGTACACAAAATTTCAAGTCTGTAACTTATACAGTTTCTGAGAACCGGCTTTGTGACAGACAGACAGAGAAGTGAGACGAATAGGGTTTCGTGAAATGAACGAAACCCTAAAAATTGCAGTAAAATCGAAATTTCTGGTCAGGTTATTGCCACATTCAATATGACGCCAGCGTTATTCACGGACAAGTTTTTGCTTTATAATATAGAGTAAAGTGGATTATTCGGAGTAAAATTTCATCTGTTTTTGAATGGACGTTCACTGTTACAGAAAATTGACTCAATAATGAGTTCTCAAATCTACTCGTTACAATTGTATCATAAACGAGTGCATGGCATGCTCAAATACAGGATGATTAAAACAAAAAGATTGGACAAACTTTAAAATGGGGTATTTCACACTACAACAACAAAAAAAATTCCATAGATCACAATTCATTTATACCAAATACAAAATCATGTTATTCACAATTCATTTATACAAAATACAAAATCATTTTGTTCACAATTCATTTATACCAAATGCAAAATCATTTTCTTCAAAATTCATTTATACCAAATACTAAATCATTTTGTTTACAATTCATTTACTATATCAAATACAATAAATTGACTCAAAAATGAGTTCACAACTCTACTCGTTGCAATTATATCATAAACGAGTGCATGGTATTCTCAAGTACAGGGTGGTTAAAAAAAGAGATTGGACAAACTATAAGATGTAGTGCACACTACAGCAAATAGTTTTTCATAGGAAGCTAGGATGACAATTCATTTATTCAGTCAAAAATACAGGGTGTCACACTGAAATCCGAATTTTAATTTTTGTTCATAAATTTAACAATAACAAAGATATTTTAACAAAATTTGAAACAGACTGATCTTTCTTTGCGTAAAGTATAAATATATCACGAGAGGTTGTAGAAGTGATGACCATTCTTTTAGCGGAACTAGACCTCCATACTTCCGAATGTAATTGATATTTCACGTGATTTCACTTATCGACATGTTCTACATTTCCATCGTTTCTCATGATATCAATAAATTTCACACAAAACAAAAAAAGTCTGTTGAAAGTTATTTACAAAAGTCTATATTTTGGTTAAATTTAGGAATGATAGTAATGTTGAAGTGAAGCACCTTGTAGTTTTGAGTAAAAAAAAAAATGAATTACGACCGTTGGTACGACAGTGTAACAACATTAAAATGCAATGAAACCAATTTTTCTCCATTGACCTAATGTAACGAAATACTTTTGAGCATCCCTGTAAGCTAACTATAAGTGATAGGCATTTCATTTTCAATACCAAATCTGCCTTCTAAACCTCAATAACATATATTAATTACATAGCAACCAGAGTATATTTACGTGAGTTAGAGCACGGACAGACGACCAGACAATTACATTTTGTTTGTTTTTAAGTATCCGTTTTTAATAGTATTAAAAAAAAAAAAAAAAAAAAAAATGTCTCAATATCAAGCAAAGGTAAAAATGGATTTGCAGTAGGATTTAGTACTAACGTGAGCTGCTGTTGTTCTGTTTATTTTATGTTTTCATCACAGGTAGATAGAAAGATAGATAGGTAGGAATATAGGTAAGTATATAGATAGATGATAGATAGATCGATATCATGCACCTGGGATACAACCCTTCATTACGGATTAATTAAGCTAGGCATAAACTATCCTATCCAATTAGCTGTTCGTTATTATGTATTAGTACTACAATAGTCTTAACAGAATAAATAGTGTACACAGGGAAATGAATAACTGGATATTTAAATGTCCGATCTTTAGGGGTCTGTTTCTGTTTTAAAGTTGGCTATTAGGAATAGATGAAGTACACACTCTTGTTCACTGATAAAGGTGCTCTTTTATAAAGCCTTAAAGAGCTGCAAAGCAATTTGCGATTCAATTTTTTCGCACTAATTAACACATTTTTGAGGTGAAAACTTCTATAGGCGCACTGAACACTTTTTTTCTGAGCAGTAAATTAAGCTGATCAGCCACGCTTGGATGTAAAACGATTTTTACGCAGAAAAACGTAATGAGATATTTTTCTTCGGGGAGGTATAAAGCTCATCTGTCACGCTTGAAAATGAAATGCATAGTTACCGCAAAAGCCTTGACGTCAACTAAAACAGGTCTATTTTCGCATATAATATTTGTAGAGTAATGCTTACAAGGGAACTACTTTCGATGATACTCGCACCTAGCATTGAGACGGTGCATTTTATAGCCCTGTAGGCCAAAGTTAGAGAACCGATAAAAGTCTGCAAAAATCGTATTATATATTGTTTTTTCTATACATTTAACGTTAAAGTAATGAATTTTTAATTGTTAATTTCACGCCCAAAGGTGGTTAAATCGCCAAATAGGGTGCTACGAATTAAAACTACTACTTTTACACGCAGCAGACGACTATGACATTCGGTAAGGATTATCGGTAAAAATTCTACTGTAACGAATAAATCCAATTTTGCCCCGCCAAAAATGCAAATATAATGTATTTTTACTTTCCCATGGTACGTAGTGTAGGGTAAGTCTTGTAATCGTTTTGAAAATCGAAAAAAAAAAATTGACGGATTTACACGTTTCAGACACTAGAGATTCTGAAAAACATATGTTTAGAAGAAAAAAAATTGCCGTCCGTCTGTCTGTGTTTCTGTGTGTCTGTAAATGCTCTATCTCCCGAACAAATTGAGATAGAGACTTGAAATTTGGTATGCACTTAGTATGTAATAATGGGAAGAAGCTTATTGAATTTCAGTAACGTCGATTATCCGGAACTAATTTTTCGGTCACTTGAAATATTCGTTCTCATTAAAGGCATACAAAAATTTTCAAAATTGTTTATTTTAAGGAGTGAATATAAAATACAATAAAAAAACATAAATTTGCATTAAGCATGAAGTCGATCGGATAATGAGTTGCCGAGATATTTGTAATCCTATTTTCTACACTCTTCAATTTTTCATGACCCTGTATTTCATTAAAATATCAATTCAAAGATATATTTTAATTATTAAAGAGACGCTTAACCCGACGCAGTAAGCTGATTATCATTTTTAGAGTTATAAAGATGTTTCTCTTACGCAATTCAGCAATAGAGCATTTAAAGTTTATGACGTCATCAAGCCACGATTTTATTTTGTAATTGGAATGTATTTTATAAATAGTTCACACATGTTTTATTTTCATATTTTATATTATGCATATCCATGATGGGTAAGTGTTAGGGTGGCCCCCAACGACTAGTTTCAAAATGAAATTCGTATATTCTTCAATGAATTTTTAAACTTTTTTTCAATACTTTATTCTTATTGTTAACTAATAAAAGTTTTTTTTCTTTCAAAAAAACTTCTATGTTAATAGTCCGATAAGTGTTTTCTTAAATTGAATTTTCAAAAAGTTAGGCTGCTTTAAAATCAATAAATTCAATTTTTACAGACAAATTTTAACAGTTCTCTCTAACTTTGACCTTTAGAGCTATAAAATGCGCCAGGTCTCAATGCTAGCTGCGAACTTCAGCAAAAGTGATTCTCTAGTTAGTAGTGACGTATATTCACATACACACACGCAAGAGCACTCTGATACGCCAAATTGTCACTAAACTTAGCTTTATTTGCCAAAATATCGCCAAAATGTAAGACAAAAATAAGTTTCCTTTTATATTGACAAGTTTCTTATAGGATCAACTCTTATAGCAAAATAAATAAATAAATAAATAAAATCCGTGCTGGCTCTGCCTGCAAACAAGTTAGGTTTCGAAGTAGGCGGTTCCAAACGGTATGCACTTAGTATGTAATAATGGGAAGAAGCTTATTGAATTTCAGTAACGTCGATTATCCGGAACTAATTTTAAAATAATGTAGACGCAGTACAATAATGTAGACACTGTACCTCCCGGAACAGGCCGGAAGTCCTTCCGGCCTGTACCGGGAGGAAAAGGTAGCTTTCCTATATCTCCGTTTTAAAATTTTAGCTAATGTTACACGAAAACAGCAAGTTAAAATGCAAAGAAACGTCTACAAAAGATTCATTAATACCGAATTTGAATAAGAATTTCGCCAAATTATTGAGCAATAGCCAAAGTGGCTTCATTTATAAAGACTTATTTTGGTCGCCAAATTTGGCGATATTTCGCCAAATGTCACAAATTTTGCTAATTTTGTCGCCAATGTCGCCAATTTTCGCGCTAACGTATATGAATATATAGTTTTACGCGTATGATTGGGAAAATTATTACAACAATGAAAGAAAATAATTTGCGAGTAATCGCGTTAATGTGCTGTTTTGTTTCAAAATGTCAGCCACCCTAGAATTTCAAACTGCTCTATCTCAGCCATTTTTTAAGATAGAGGTAAACCAAAAAATGCTCTGGAATCGTTGTATCAAAGTAATTAAACGTAATTAAAAACGTACGTAATTAAAAAATAAATTTAAATTTTTAACTTTTTTGTATATTTATTTTAGTTTTAAATATTTATTAAATCTTTAAGTGGCCGCCATCTTGAAACAAGATGGCGGACCAAGCTGGCCAACGAACTCGGTCGAGACATTGGTGACCTTAATACACACAATTAGTTTCATCAAAATCGATAAATAAATACGAGCGTTATCGTATGACACAGGTCAGATATATATATATATATATATGGATATATCTATATATATAAATCAACATTTGAACGGAGGGTGGTTTTGGGGTCTGGGGGTCATGATCGGTGAAAATATATCGAAATTTTCCGGAACTGCTTTCCTCCGAACGGTAGACTTCTTAGGTAGCTTTATACATTTTTGTATTGAAAGCTACCTAAAATTAATTAATCGAAATTTTCCGGAACTGCTTTCCTCCGAACGGTAGACTTCTTAGGTAGCTTTATACATTTTTGTATTGAAAGCTACCTAAAATTAATTAATCGACATTTTCCGGAACTGCTTTCCTCCGAACGGTAGACTTCTTAGGTAGCTTTATACATTTTTGTATTGGAAGCTACCTAAAATAAGTTTCCATAAACATATCAAAATTTGTGATAACTGGCTAATTTCACGAAATTCTCTTTCAAATCCGATTTTCACCATAATTAAGAATAATCGTGACCCATGTCAAAAAGACTCGTTTTATATCCCATGTTTTGATCCAAAATTAACTGCTTTCTTGTTGCCAGAGGTGAATTTTTGTGAAAATAAATTTAATCTTATACGAATTACAATTTTCATTACATATTTTTAATTAATTATATTTTACTTGCAATAATAATAAATAATTACGTTTTCCTATCTAATTTAGTATTATGAGTATGTATTGCCGTACAGAATATATACATACATATGCATGTATAAATATTTGAATATTGTTGTTTATAGTTTGGAAAAATGAAGTTGAATTTAAACAGAAAACGCAATTGTCGTGCTTCATATAAATTATATTACTTTGAACCATTTACGATCGTCATAAATTTTTTATTTGAAGAATCCATCGTGAATTTGTATATGATTCCTATTTTTCAATTCCTACTATTACCTCACACTCTCTATATATTTATATATCTTGTTCAAATTTTCAATCGTTAATAAAATATTTTCTATTCATCCACTCAAGTTCAAATAAATTTTTTTAAACCTGTAGTAGATGACACTTGATGTTAATACAGTTTTTTCAAATATTAATTCATTAATTAAATTTAATTAACTATTTATATTTAATTAATTAATTTTAGTTTTATATCGGAGAAAAAAATTTCTCCCATTGTTTTCATAAATGAAATGAAAGATGTCATTCTCAAATTAGTGATGCCATAAAAATAAAACACCGCAACGATGATTATAAAAAAAAATGTTCAATAAAGATAACATAGGACATTAATGCTGCACGGGTTTATTTTATATATTTATGATTAAAAAGTAGGAATTGACTTTAAAAATTTTTTTTATATTACTTGTCTATACTAATATTATAAAGGAGTAAATCTTGTTTGTTTGTTTGTAGGGGGTAATCTCTGGAACTACCGAACCGATTTCAAAAGTAATGGTGGCAAATTGATGGTGACAACCCCTGCTCCAACATAGGCTATATTTTATGTCGGTGCCACTAACCCCAGGGGGTGCAGGAGAAAAAAACGTTCTAAAATTGCGATTTTTCAGGTATCACACTGGCTGTCAAGCCCTGAGAGCTTGGCAGCCGGTTCTGTATGTATGTATGTACGTACGTAATGCGATAACTCTTCATAGAAATATCCGTTTTCCTTCAAATTTTGTTTATAGGTTCACTGTGTTAAGGCGCTTGCATGATAATTTTCGGGATTGATTGGCTGAGTATAAAGGGGGGAAGGGGGGGGGATAATCCCCCCCTTAAATTATATAAATGGGTTTTTCATGCAGAATTATTCCGTTTTCCTTCAAATTTTGTTTATAGGTTCACTGAGTTAAGGCGCTTCCCTGATTAGTTTTCGGGATTGATTAGTTAAGTATAAAGGGGGGGATCGGGGGGCTAATCCCCCCTTAATTTATATAAATGGGTTTTTCATGCAGAATTATTCCGTTTTCCTTCAAATTTTGTTTATAGGTTCACTGTGTTAAGGCGCTTCCCTGATTAGTTTTCGGGATTGATTGGTTAAGTATAAAGGGGGGAAACGGGGGGATAATCCCCCCTTAATTTATATAAATGGGTTTTTCATGCAGAATTATTCTATTTGCTTCAAAATTTGTTTATAGATTCATTGGGTTAAGACGCTTCCCTGATTAGTTTTCGGGATTGATTGATTAAGTATAAAGGGGGGGAACGGGGGGCTAATACCCCCCTTAATTTATGTAAATGGGTTTTTCATGCAGAATTATCCCATTTCCTTCAAATTTTATTTATAGGTTCACTGTGTTAAGGCGCATCTCTGATTAGTATTCGGGATTGATTGGTTAAGTATAAAGGACGGGGGGGGGAACAAGGGGCTAATTCCCCCTTATCTATACTAATATATAAAGTAGTAAAAATTGTTTGTTTGTTTGTTTGTTTGTTTGTAGGGGGTAATCTCTGGAACCACTGAAGCGATTTTAAAAGTGATGGTGGCAAATTAATGGTGACAATCCCTGCTCCAACATAGGCTATATTTTATGTCGGTGCCACCACCCCCAGGGGGGTGCAGGAGCGAAAAACATTCTAAAATTTCGATTTTTTGTGTACTGAAGGAGATAGAAGTATCAAATTTGGTATGGTAGTTACTTATAAGATGTAAATGCTCTCTAAGAACAAATTATAAAAACATTCGCAATTTAAAAGGGTGAGATGAGGAAGAAGCGTTCTAAAAACATTCTAAATTACAATTTCTATGGAATCTCTGAAACTACAGAACCGATTTCAAAAGTGATGGTGGCAAATGGATGGTGACAGTCCCTGCTCCAACATATGCTAAATTTTTTGTCGGTGCCACTGCCCGCAGAGGGTGCAGGAGCGAAAAACGTTCCAAAATTATGATATTTTCAATAATGAAGGAGTTAGGAACTTGACATTTTGTATGGTCGTTACTTACAAGATTTAAATGCTCTATAAGAACAAAATCTAAAAAAATTCGAAATTTAAAAGGCTGAAATAAGCAAAAAATTTTCTAAAAACATTATAAATTACAATTTGTATGGAATGTCTGGAACTACTAAAGCGATTTCAAAAGTGATGGTGGCAAATGGATGGTGACAATCCCTGCTCCAACATAGGCTATATTTTATGTCGGTGCCACTACCCCGAGGGGAGTGCAGAAGCGAAAAACGTTCTAAAATTGCGATTTTTGCGATGCTGAAGGAGCTAGAAACTTCAAGTTCGGCATGATTGTTATTTATAAGATCTAAATGCGCTCTAAGAACAATTTCTAAAGAAAAATGATCTAATGATTCTGCGATTTTTCAACTATTGAATTTCTAAAATTACCAAATTTCACAATAGAGTACCATAGCGAAACCTTCACGCGTAAAAAGATAATGATAAGGGCGACGTGTCCTGACGTGTATATTGACTATAGCACGAGTCACAAATTATAGTATCCTTATTATTCTGTTAAAATATAAAAGTGAATTATGAAATGTCAATATTTTGTTTGATTAAAGGTTCGTTAAGAGAAATTGACCAGCGTAGCGGGCGTAGCTTACTAGTTACTGATAAAATAGAATTGTAAATGACATGAAAAAGTGGTATAAGTCATTTTTTTCTCTGAGTTATATCATTACATTTACATTAATGAGTTATATCATTACATTTTTTAGATACAAGTTTGCGGGGATTTTTTTCTATTTATCTTGTTGCAACAAAAGAAAAAAAAATAATTGCCCCGTTTTGAGGAAAGAAAGGTATTAGTCGTATAAAAAATTTAAAAATTGTAACTTTTTGAAAATTAATGGCCAGGATTATTTCATCAACGTACACTTATTTCTTATCTTATTCTGAATACTTTTGAAATTCACTTTGCATACTTATCTCCAACAGGTACAAAGTTAAAGCATGCTTTATCTTTTTGGGGACACTCTTTATATTTGAAAAGCCTGCAATATAATTAAAGGATTTCAAAACATTTATTCTTAAATAATAATAATAATAATAATAATAATAATAATTTCTAGTTTATGATTACGACTCATTTAATACGTAATTAGAAAAATTATTCGAATATTTTTAATAATCTAGTTGCTTTACCAATTTCAAAAACGAACATCTAATTTTGATAATCACCTTTCAAATCTCAAGGCTTTCTACAAATCATTAAACGAATCAACATTTGAAAACTGGAAAGCAAAGATTCTCCTTCACTCATGAAGATTTCAGTTTGATTGGTTCAGTACGTTTAGCGATAATTATGTTAGAAATTGAATTTTTTTTTTTTTTACAAACAGATAATTGCATTTCATTTTATGTTTGAAAGAGAAATTGAATCCTTAATAAACTAATTAGAGGAAAGTTAATGTCGTTTAGGTTAATTAAATCGGAAGCGCAAGGGCAAACATTTCTATCCTGTTTTAGAATTGATTTCTGAATTTTACTTTTTAGTTGCTTTTGATATATATATACATTTTTTTTTCTGGAAACCTGTATAAAAATTTCGATGTCAAGATAAAATTCTCATAGTTAAATAAGTAGCCATTTTATTACACGCAGCAGTTTATTTAAATATAAAATGTTGCAAAAAAATTTCGACATTGCGAGCAAATTCTAGACAAATTTATAGGTGTATATTATGTACTTATAATTTATTTATCTATCATTTTACATGTATGATATTCGATATTTTAATAAAGTTAAATTTACAAAGTGTCTCATGTTATCGTTGCCGCATATATATTATAAATATATACTAAACCATTAATAAAAAATAATTATGTACTTCCAAATACAAGGCTGTTTAAATTCATTCACCAATATTGAAAAACAATTGAAAGTATATTACGGTGGGGGAGTGTTCGTGATATGCTTTCAATTATTTGTATGCATTTGATTTATGCTTCGCGACACTCTGGCCGAAACCCACCACCACTACTGAATAATAGTTTGTTGTGTATGGTAATTAGTCTGAAACATTGCTGTGCTTTTATAATATGCCCACTGCTGATGAGGCTACAGCTTTTTGGTTGTTTTTTCTTGTTCAGGTTATATCTGTTGAAATTTCTTTGATGTTTGTTGTTTTTTCTTAATTTAATTATGGTGCGAGATTCTGGGTCTGCCGAACGCATTTCATACATAATGTGCTATATTTAATCTGTGTGGTTATCTGAAGCTATAGCGCTTATCGCATGAATTTTATTTTTATTTTTATTTATTTTTTATTTTTTTTGAGCTTATATATATATATATATATATATATATATATATTAATGGTTTAATAGAAAGTATTATTATTATATATATATATATATATATATATATATATAAACGTTAAATAAATCAATTAAATGTTTCATCAAATAATTGAGACCGTATGATTAATAACAATTTTTTAAAATCCATATTGTTTTCGAAAATTAATTTTGAAAAAATATATAATAATTAATTTAATTTCCAAAATTGAATTGCAACCTATACACCTTTTAGCAGAAATCTGTTTCTAGAAGTTTTAAATATGCGAATCCAAAATTACAGCTCATTCCGGTAAGTAGTTTAAGAGTTATGCTTATAAAACTATCCACATTTCAATCTGTTTTGCAACGATTAAAATTGGATTTAACATTAATAGTTTCAGACTTTAAAATTGCATAATTCTTAAACTACATAACTTAATGATTTCCCGTTTCTTATCCGAAGATAAAATTTCTGAAGAATCCAAATGTGATGTCAAAATTAATATTGAAAAATTTAAAGCTTTTTACAATATCTGTACATAGACGACCTCCTAAGCGAAGTTTAAGTATAACATTAATTAGTAGACATTAGCACACATTGATTGGCACCAGTCACATTTTTATACAATGATTTTAGGCAAAGTTAGTAGGGGATGCTCTCTCTCTCTCTTTTTTTAACTACTATACAATTAACTTAACGTTAGCGGGTAAAAAATATGGACACCTTTAATTCTCCAATTTCTATCCAAGTGACTGAAAATTCGATATCTGAGTGTAAATTTAAACGTAGACTAAAAGTCTTTTGTCAAAATAGAGTGTTGCCAATGAAAATTTTAAAGTTTGTTTATATGTTATTAAGCATTACTCTCAAATCTTTTAACAGTATATTTTTATATGATGATTTGTGGCAGAATTAGTGTGTGGGTGTGTTGGTCTGTGTTGGTGTGTGTTGGTATGTGTTGGTGTGTGGGGGGAGGGGCAGGTAAATGTATTTTCCAGCACTGTATGCAGTGCTTCCTTTCGAAAAATGTATGTAGTTGTTACATTTGACGCTATCAACTCTACTAAGTTATATCATTACATTTACATTAATGAGTTATATCATTACATTTTTTAGATACAAGTTCTCATTTTTTTCTATTGATCTTGTTGCAACAAAAGAAAAAAAAATAATTGCCCCATTTTGAGGAGAGGAAGGTATTAGTTGTATAAAAAATTTAAAAACGTAACTTTTTGAAAATTAATGTCATGATTATTTCATCAACGTAATCTTATTTCCTACCTTATTTTGAATACTTTTGCAATTCCCTTTGCATACTTATCTCCAACAGGTACAAAATTAAAGCATGTTTTATCTGTTTGGGGGCCACCCTGTATGTTTGCAAAACCATCAATATAATTAAAAGATTTCAAAACATTTATTCTTAATAATATTTCTTTAAACAGCCTTTTGCAAATCAATAAGCAATATCTGCATTACCTAATTTTCTTATTTAAAAATATCCATTAATCAATATTAAATAGCATTAATTTCATATTACTTTTAAATTGAACAGCGTATACAAAAAATGGTTTTCAATAAATTTCCAGCACAAAAATTCTTACTTTAATTTATCTGGTATATATTTAGTTTTCTAATATACTACAGTTTTCTAATATTTCTAAATCTTTTATCTTAATACCAAAGTCAAATGATTTAAAGTTTGAGATTGATAATCGCAAAAAGACTTCATAGACTTCATGAGCAAATTTTTAACTGGAAATCAAAAATTGTACAGTAATAAGGAAAATAAAAACAATTCATAAAATCGAATTTAAATTTAATAAATCTTTATTTAATAAAGTGTTTTCAGAGTGTTAAAACACGCTTTAAATAATCATAATAATAATAATTTTTGAGGAAGAAAAGCAATAAGTGTTGAAGGAAAAATCTTCTTCTTATTATTATTATTTTTTAATTCAGAAAAGCGTTTTAATGAATCGAATATCATTAAAATAAGGATGCTGGTTCACAAATAATCATTTCTTAATTTTTATTTAATACAAAAATCATTATAATTATGAACAGGGTTTGCATTAAAAATGTTCAGATGCAGTTTAAAGTTAAATATGAAAATAAAAATATATTTTTTGAAATAAGTCTGCAGAAAATTTATGCCACGGTAATTTAAAATTTGGAGTTCTAAAATTTAATCCATAACTATCTCGTCTTAATAAAACGGTGGACTTAAAAATTATTTTGCAGTATTAATGATAATTCAACAAGAAATTATTCAACGAGAATTTACTGAATTTAAAAAAAAAATTAAGCTATTAATTAGTTTATAAAAAAAATTTTAAAGCTCCATTCATTTCAATTTTTAAAGTATTTAATCCATTTAATCATTCTATTACTAAGTAGAACTTGCGTGCATCCATTTTTTAATTTGATAGGCAGTAATTAAAAATAAATAAAAATAAATAAATAAACTGGCTTGAAACTGAATTTTCATTAAAATTTTACATGTTAATAGTATATATATATATATATATATATTGCACAAAAAATATAAAATATGATTTCGCCGCACGTGTTTATTTTATATTTATGATTAAAAAATAAAAAATTAATTTAAATGTTTAGAAGAAAAAAACATCTCCAACCAATCGAAGCATCACGTGTAGCCTTAAAGGTATGTTTTGCTATGTTAGATTAAATAGTATCTTATGTGTATTCAATTTATTTTCCTTTGTCCCATGTTTTTCCCGAAGCAAATGACGTCATATTCTAATGCAGTTAAAATACGATTATTATTTTTATTTTCTCGCGCGTGCTTTTTCCCATCTTTCATAGTTTTTTTACTGTAACTTTGATGGAATAAATGAGATGATATTCTGGCTTGACTAATGTTGCATGCAGATATTTTTAGGGTTTCGTTCATCTCACGAAACCCTATTACTCCCGCTTCGTTGTCTGTCCGTCACAGAGCCGGTTCTCAGAAACTATGTAACTTACAGTCATGAAAGTTTGTGTACTTATAGCTAAATACATATTATGAAGCTCAAAAACATAAAATTTGAAAAAAAAAAACCCGTATTATTTTAATAGAAAGAAATAAAAAACCAATAATCTAACAGCCTTTTCCTATTAAATTTAAACATTTTTCGTTATAGCAGTTGCCAACAATTAAAAATACACAATAAAATTCTTTCTACAGTAATTAATTTTCCATTGAAAGATTTCCACGTGAAAAATGAAAATGAAACAAAAAGTTTCACCAATTGAAAAAAAAAAGATTAATATGACGTCGTATTGGTAATAAAAAGGAAATTTTCAAACATTTCTCAATAATACAGGGAGTATGAGTATGTGTAAATACAGAAAGCAGTCACAGCCATCTAAATACTAGGCCTGAACTCTCATTCAAAATGGCGGCTGCCGAAGTGGACTTTTTTACACAGTATCTAGTTTACTTAGTATGCAGTTCTACGATTTAAAGCGTCCCCCACTCACAAATTGTTTCCATAAAACAATTATTCTAGTAAACAAAAAAGTATAACTATTATATTACTAAGGCACAGAAAATAAGACTTGAAAAGGTAATACAAAAAAATTATTCTCATACATTTACTTTTAAAAATTGTCAGTTGTAAAAAATGTATTAAAATATTTATCAGATATAAATTTATTAGTTAACTGAATACATTACACAACTTGAAGCACAAAAAGACGTTATATGCATAAACACGTAAAATATCAAACAATATTATGTAATAACAAATTCGCATATATTACAATAAACTTTAAGTTTATTCCTGGCATGTATTAACTTGTTTCTTTATCATGTATTGCAGTTATTCATTTAATCAATGAATTTATTTTTATGTTAACAGAAACAAGCTTAACACAACAACTTCACTTATAAAATAAATATCTTAATTATTCTTGCGAATTTAAGATAGTAAATTGAAATAGAGCAGGGTATATATAACATAAAAATACTTTGAAAATTCTTAAAAACACATGTAATAAACATGCTTATGAAATCTAACAAATCATTTGAAAAATGATACCGCTATTTTAAATGTATTACTTACCCATCATACGTAGTATAGGGTAAGTCTTGTAATCGTTTTGAAAATCGAAAAAATTTTTTTTGACGGATTTACACGTTTCAGACACTGGAGATTCCGAAAAACATATTTTTAGAAGAAAAAAATTTGCCGTCCGTCTGTGTGTCTGTAAACGCCCTATCTCCCGAAAAAATTGAGATAGAGACTTGCAATTTGGTATGTACTTAGTATGTAACAATAGGAAGAAGCCTATTTAATTTCAATAACCTCGATTAACCGGAACAATTTTTTTCGGACTCTCGAAATATTCGTTCTGATGAAAGGTATATAAAAATTTTCGAAATTGTTTATTTTAAGAAATGAATATAAAAGACAATAAAAAAAACGTAAATTTTGCATAAAGCATGAAGTCGATCGGATAATTAGATACCGAGATATTTGGAATCCTATTTTCCACACTCTTCGATTTTTCATGACCCTGTATTTCATCCAAATTTCACTTCAAAGATATATTTTAATTGGAAATTTAACGCCTTATCAGATGCAATAAACCGCTAGTTAATAGGATTATTATTTTTGGAGTTATAAGGATGTTTCTTTCAAGCAATTCAGTAATCGAGCCTTTAAAGTTTATGACGTCATCAAGCCAGGATTTTATTCGAATTGCAATGCATTTTATAAGTAGTTTACACATTTTTTATTTTAATATTTTACTTTACATTATGCATTTCCATGATGGGTAAGTATTACGGTGGCCCCCAACGACTAGTTTTTACTTAGTGAATGTAATATTAAATAGGATATATTTAAAATACATCAATAATATTATTTATGACAATGATGATATGTATAGAATTCCTTTAATACTATACAAATCACTATTGTGATTTGCATAATGTTTTTAATAAAATTGATTGTAGTAAAATTTTACATATAAACTCTTATAAAATTCATTGATTATTAACATATTAATTAAATTCGTAAATATATTTTATAATAGATCATTTAAAGAGTAAATTTTTTAATCTTTCTTTTGTCAGCTTTTCTTTGTAAAATTTGTCATTAATCATTTTTGAATAATTGTTTAAAAGGATTTTAAATATTGTAGTCATAAAAGTTTTAAAATAATTAAAAATAGCCTGGGAACAAAGTTTATGAGAGCCATTGTCAATTTCATTCACAATATTTTTAAAATAGGATTCACTTATTGATATCGATAAATTTAATTTATTTTCATTTGTAATGGATCTATCATAAATTTTCCAACGTGTTTTTGAGTATCTGAATAGAAATACAAGTTGCTTTTACAGCATAAACAGGAGGTCTTTTTAAGGAACCCCTATCTAAAGCATCTATTAAAATACATTCTTCAGCAAATTCGTATTCAAATGTGTCATTTAGATACAAAATATTCGATACAATGATTACAATTTATTTTATTATGAATTTTAAATGCTGCATAACCTGCAATAAAAAGTACGATTGGCATTTTTTCTTTATCAATTGATGGTACTAAATTAATTAGTATTAATTATCCTAACAGCATAAGTTCTAAACAAAACTATACATTTGTGATAGTAAATAAATTTGTTTGTTTTATACTTAAGCCAACTTTAATGTTTTCAGATTATTAAATTACATACTTTAATGTGTCGATTACAAAACCTCAGATATTTAAATAAGGGGGGGGGAAAAATACTAATATCAATTAAAAGAATACATTGTTAGAACTTAATCACATAACTTATAATTATTTGTGATATATCTTTTACAACATGTTAAACACGATAAAGGGAAATCAAAACATTTCAAATTTATACGAAAATTATATTTTTTGTGCTTGCTTATAATTTTGATTTTAAAATACAGAAATAATTAGCCTAACAAATCATATTTTACAAACGTTATATATCAATTAAGATATATATATAGATCACAAAAGTAAGAGTTCTAACGAATTCTAAATGCAAAACAAACATAGTTGTTTAAATTTTTAATCTGGTGTATGTAATAAATCAAACAATAAGAAATATCAATTGAAATAATGCATTCTTAAAACTTGAATATATAACACTATAATTATGTATAATGTATCATTTAAAGCTGTTCTAGCTAATAGAATTTTAAACTTGATAAACACGATAAAACTAAAACTAACTATTTTGAAGTTCAACGAAAATGTTACTTATGCATGTTTACTTTATAAATAGTTTTGATTATACCAAAATAATTCGTTTACTAAAACATATTTTACTTACAAGCATTATTTGTCTACTTAAAATACAAAGAAATTCAAGTAAGAGTTCTAAAGAATTTTAAGCGCGCGAAAATCATACACAATTAAAAAGATATTCTAATGTACTTAAACAAATAAACAATAACAAGTAAATATCAACTTACTATTTCAGAATTTTTCTTTTAATATTACCTCTTCTTATAGATTAAAATAAACTGAAATCTGTGGGAAACTAACATAATATAACATGAATCATTTCTAAGTTAATTAAACATATGTGAAGAATATCAAATCTGCTATTATCCGTACACAGACCGGCGATCACTCGTTCGGTGAAATTTGGCCGCCTGCAGCAGGACACGTGACACTCTTCCTTAAAATCAGAGCGCCGGCCTGTCTAGAGGGGGCTGCGGAGCAGCTTAATATGACGTCATTAGAGAATTAAAAAGGAAATTAATCTGACGTCTAACATTTTGAAGGTATCTATACAACATGTTTAATTTTGAAATTGATTTTTTTTTTTTTTTTTTAAATATCGCATTTAGTCTACATGACAGATATTATTATGACAGAGTATAATAGCGGGCTTAGCCCGCTATCGGACTGGTTCAGATTTTCGAAAAAATGAGAAAAATAGACCGGTAAAATTTTACTTTATTAAAAACATGACTTTTTTTTTTTTCTTTTTTTTTTTTTTTTTGGAAAATGAAATTTATTTGGATTTATTAAAGGAAGGATAAAGTGTTTTGAAAGGGATATTAAACGAAACCCTGTGTGCAATCTTCAATCACACTTACCCACTTGTTATTTTAAATTTTGCTTTAGAAGTTTAAACCTGCATCTGAAAAATATTAGTTATTGCTGGAAAATTTAGACTGCTGTGCGAAATCCTCGCACGGGTCCACGGTATATATTATTTCTGTTGTCAACATTCCTTTTTCTATGAATTTATGAAACGCACAACAACATATATATTATTTCTGTTGTCAACATCCCTTTTTCTAAGCAAATAAAAAACGCAGAACGATAAATGGGATACCATACGAAAGGTTTTTGAAGCGGCTTCTGACATAGTACACTCACATTTCGTTGAAACATGCTTTTCGATTTAAAATTGCTGTTAGTTAAAAATAAAATCGGCATTGTTTTTAGAAATGAAATGAAAGGTTTCCCCATATTAGTGTTGCCACAAAACTAAAATATCTCATTACAATGATCAACAATAATTATTTTAAAAAAAAATAGTATAAAGAAGATAAAGTATGATTTCTCCGTATGGGCTTATTTTATATTATGGTTAAAAAGTGAAAAAGGAAATGTTTAGAGGGAAAAGACACTATCTAAAATGTATGTTTTGGTAGATTAAATTAAATTGCATTTTCTATATATTCAATTTATTTTACTTTGTCCCGTGTTCCTCTAATGCAATTAAAATACGACTGTTTTTTTTTTCTCTCGAGAGTAGAGAAGAAATAAGAGTTTCACCCCAGGAGGAGTGCTAAGGGTACGGAGGAGGGAGGAGGGAGGGCTGCCCGAAGTGCAGCACATGCCCTCCTCCCAAAGTGTCCTCTCGATGTGCCCTCCTCCACCACCTAAGATAAGATTAGGGGATTAATGTTAATTAATTTTAATTGCAAGACTTAGAAATTTTTCGAAGCAATTTTTTTTTCAACTATAGTAGGGTTGGAAATATTTTTTCGGTTTGTGAATTACATTTAAAAATATGAATTAAAAATTGTCATTAATTAATTTTAATTGGAGAACTTAGAAATTTTTCGAAGCAATTTTTTTTTCAACTAGAGTAGGCTATTCGATATACATGTTAGAGTATATTACAGGTGAATTTTAAAAGTCAATAATGGTTTAATTAAAAATGGTCATTAATTAATTTTAATTGGAGAAATTTTCAACGAGAGTACGCAGTTTGAATATGAGTGTATGCAGTAGAAGTGAATGAATAATTAAAAATAGTAATTAAGAAATAAATTAAAAATAGTAATTAAGGAACTTAAGAAATTTTTGCGAGATTTTTTTTCCCTTAACGAGAGTACGCAGTTTGAATATTAGAGTATGCAGTAGATGTGAATTTTAAAAGTTAATAATGGTTTAATTAAAAATGTTGATTAATTTTAATTGGAGAACTTAAGAAATTTTGGCGAGATTTCCCCCCCCCCCCCTCAACGAGAGTTTTCAGTTTGAATGTGTAGTAGAATGGTAGATGTGAATGAAAAATCTTAATTAAAAATGGTCATTAATTAATTTTAATTGGCGGACTTAAACATTTTTGGGGCAAACAGGCGGGTTTTAATGAATTCGATACATGTTATGGTAAAAAATACAGGATCCCGTATGAATTATACTGCACTAAATTTAATAGCTCCCCCCCTCCCCTTCTCCCTTTTTTTTACCCAGAGTCGATCGAAGTTAGGCTAACAATACACACTACAAAAAGTATAGAGTAGTATAAAAAGAAGAATTTTAAGGTATATATAAAATAATAAATAAACAAGTATGAAAAATCATGCGTAGTGCCATAATTCATGAATCACTTTCCAACATTATCGAAATGTGTGAACAAAATATAATTTTACCATCTAGTGCATAGTTAATTTAAAATAGTGAACAGATCCCCTTTCGTAATAAAAAAGCATCCTTCACAAAAATCCAATTATGCATAAGATCCCTTCCTAAAATCAGATAATTTACACTTTACCTTTTTTAAAAAAATTCAAGTTAGGCTAAAAGTACAGTTTAGGCATCGATAGGTTCAAAATACAGAGGCCCTTCGAAAGAAACTGGAATAGCGTGCCCTATTTGTATCCCAGGATCCTTCACAATATAATATAACCCTATTCGAATCCCAGGGACCTTCACAAAATAAATCCAATAGTTTCATGTTATATTACGGCGACAGAAATACGAGGGACATTGACCTTTCATAAAAATCCAAAATCATTGTTTGAATGAAAAGGCCCCTTCGCAATGTACCCTGTAAAAATATTTTAAGAAATAGAATGCTATTCTCAAATGAATACGTATTCGTGCAATGTAAAAATAGGTTTTATACGATTGCCTTTTTAGTATAGCGTGTAAAATATATATTTTAGAATTGAAATTAACAAAAACAGAGGGCATAAAATTAATAATGTTATTCGCGAGTCCGTCTATTCCGTCTATTCCCTTAATAGACGGATTGCTGAATCACAATGAGTCATATTAGCAGATAAGCGAAGATCTTGTTTTGACTTGACACGATGAATCACTCACGATAAGAAATACGTGTAATGGAGGTGTTTTCAAATTTAAACAATTTCTGACACATTTTTTGTAGCCAAATGTTTGAAATTAACTATTTAAAACCGTTAATGTATGCGAATTATTTCGTTTAGTCCTATATAGTTATTGATCTGTTAAGTTTTCTAATTACGAAACTTGATTGCCTGTCTTAGACAATTAAGCTGATCATAAACAGAAACAGAAACAGTTTATTGTTTCAATGGTATTCCCAGTTCTAAAACAACTCCACTTCCGGTATATGAGTAATTTGTACATCACCTCATAGAGGAGTCATGAGAAAAAAGTAAAAATGTAGTATTTTAGCAGTAGAAACCAAAAGAAAAGTAAAAAGATTCGACTGAGAACTTCATCAGACAATCAGAGAAAAGTAAGGCAACCAATGAAATTTAGCTTGCGGAAAGCATCCAATCAAATTTAACTTGCAGTATAAGAGTGCAAGGAGGAGGAATAGAAAAATGAGTAGAAAAGCATTAAAAAGTAATAATTACTTAGAAAAATATGTAAAGAGATTATGAGGAAGTTGTTTAACTGTTTCAAAAGGAGAATCGTTCGCAAAAACGGCAAAGTAAAGCAGGAAAGAGCGTAAATGTACCCCTGTTTTTTAAAAAAGGCAGTTTTCATTGCCATACATTAAAACCATTAAAGCCATTAAAGCCATTAAAACCATTAAAGCCGTAGGTCGCACCAGTCCAAGAAGGCATCAATGTGAGTCAACAGGTACCTATAAAGTGATTTTTTTTAAGTTGTAAAAGTAAAACCCTATAACAAAAGAATCATTGATCCAAATGACCTGAAATTTCATTAGTATGCTCCCAAAGCAATGGGATTTTTTAGGCGTGGCTAAGAAAACTTAAAATCGCACCGACAGATGGCGCTGTAATTTAAAAGAAACAAAGAATATCGTCAGTGGGAGGAAAACAATGGAGGATACTTTGAAAACCATCTTCCGTAGACCTTCTGTCGTCATTGGACCTTTTCTTAAATTCTTAAGTTTCCTAAATTTTCTAAGAGCATTTGCTGCGCTGTCATTATTCTGATTCTACAGTTTCACTAACAACGTACGGTCTGTCAATGGCACAGTCATTACGAAGATATCTGTAGAATAATGAACACGAGACGTGTGTGCTTCCCGTTTTTATCGCCACTGTGCATGTGTAGCGCGCAAGCTCGTCTTCCAACTTTACTGCATATACAGCGCCATCTGCTGGTGCGATTTTAAGTTTTTTTAAAACCACGCCTAAAAAATTCCCATTGCTTTGAGAGCATATTGGTTAAATTTCAGGTTATTTGGATCAGTGGATCTTTTGTTATAGGGTTTTACTTTCACAACTTTAAAAAAAATCACCTTGTATATTTATATGGGTGTAAGCGTACATTGTAGTGTCGTCCGCATAAAGTGCGAGGTACAAAAGTGTTAAGTGAACGAGGAATATCATTAAAGTAAATGTTGAACAACAAGGGGCCGATGACGCTCACTTGAAGGATGCCTGCTAAGATACGGAAGGTGTTAGAAAGACTGTTGTTAATGCGAATGCGAAAGATACGATCGCAAAGATAAGAGAAAATTATAAGTGTATAAGTCTAGCAGGGAATTTAAGCCTAATTAATCTGTAAATGAGGACCTCGTGCCAGACTTTGTCAAATACAAATGTCTTTGCGATATCAAGAAAAATGGCAGCAGCAGGAATCTTCGAGTTTAGCTTTTCGCTGAGGAATTCCACTACTCGAAATAGCTGGTGTATTGTAGAGTGTTTTGGGCGAAAGCCAAATTATTCAGGTATTAGAATGTTGTTCCGTTGTATGTGGTCCTGAAGCTGTGACCAAATGGCGCGTTCGACAACGTCGACCCATATCGTCGCCAACATCGGTAATGAACCTCATTATGGAAAATTAAACGAATAAGACAACTATTGCTGATATTTGATTACATATTTTGCGTAAGACATTTTTACGAGGAGGTCGGCACGTTGTCCATCCAAGCAAATTCGGGACGGGCCGCTAATTGGTAATAATTGCGACATTCAATGAAGCTACAATAATATACATTGTTACATTGACTAGCGAATTCGCTAGCGACTTTTTTGTCTAACGGATATTCCTTTCGATGTTTTTAGAAATCAGCTAACCAAAGTTTTATTGGATACGCACACTAACATAAGGCGGCGCGTTGCATTTTTATTTTAACAGAAAACCACGTTTCGGTTAACGAATATTTTGGTTAATGAATGGGACTCCGGAACGAATTATCTCCATTAGCCGAGGTATCACTGTGTAGGGTTTATGTATTGAATCGTGTGTTACATATGATGAGCACTTAATAACATAAAAATTGATCTTGGCTAATTCAGTGCTTGAATGTAGTGCAAGTCACATAGCTGTCAATTGCTACGAATTTTGGTCACCGGTATTTTCAAAAAGTGTTCTCACCTTATTTAATTGCAGATATCTGCAATTAAAAAGTCATTTTGTTTCCTAAAATACGCGAATAACCAAACATCCTAGCAGTAAAGAGCGCTGTGTGACTTACACTAAATTCACCCATGGAATTAGTCTCATTAAATTTTATAAACAAATATTTTATAAGCAATAAAAACAAAATTTTCTGATTAAAAAAATTTTCAGAAATAATTTGAAATTTAAAACTAACACATGCTTATTTGTTTAACACGAAAATAAATGCTGCATTAATTAAACCTTACTAAATTAATAAACTATCAATTAACAAAATATCCATGTCTAATGAATAGAGGAAAGTATATTCAACTAGGTAAATTATATCGAATGGTTGGAGTATCATAGTTGAGAATTTTTCCAACAGAGCGAAATATGCCGGGACCAGTCCTGATCCCGGCATATTTTCGCTCTGTTGGGAAAATTCTCATCTATTATACTCCAACCATTCGATATTTATATCTATTGTACCAGATTGTTATATTAACAGTAATAAAAAATAACTTTAATCAGGGCTGATTCTTGGGACTAAATTAAAATTTTAATTTTACATAAATCAATAAACAGACATATAGAAAAAAATATGTGCTATAATCTGTCTGCCACTTTTTCTTCTTTTTCTTCTTCATTATTATTATTATTATTATTATTATTATATGTAAATTTTCTTTTGATAATATTATTCATAATTTAAATAAATTCATACGTTTTGTTAAATTAATAAAATTCATTTGTTATAAGTTATTAGTCCTTTAAATGCACAATAATTATCATAACTGTGATTATAATGACCAAATGTCGTTATGCATACTCTCATTAATTTATATTTTAATTAACTGTATAATTTATTTTTTATGTTTGTTGTAAGCCTTGTCACATACGTGTTTAATAGATATTTTTTAAGCGAGCATCACAGTAACCACTATCTGGCAAAATATGAGCAATGTCATGGGCATTGCCAACTTATGAACAACAACAAAAAATAAGATTCGTTAAAGAAGACTGAGAAGATGAGTTTCTTTTTTATTATTATTCAGATTATTCAGCAAATGCATATTTATGCAGCGATATTATCTTAAATTTAAATCAAAGGTCTAATTAGCACGATTAAATATTTTCTTGGTAGTAAATTGCATTTACTGCAATCGGAATGTCGGTTTTTCATTAATAAAATGCATTTCCATTATAATTGAATCCTAAAGGCTAAATTATATTCAACCCGCATGTACAAGATTAAATAATTTCTTGAAATTTTTGTCGTTGCATGTAAGTTATTACAGTAACAGATTAATTAAATGCTAACTCCCTAATGAATTGAATATTAGACATGGTCCCATTTTTTTTTAATTAATATTTTTTTAAATATTAATAACAACGTTTCTCTTACGACTTATTAATACGGGAAGGAAGGAGAAAAATCAAAAGAAACTACTTGTTATAATGAAAGACTAAATGAAACAAATGGCATACGGCAAAAGATATTACGAGTAATTAACTTGGTTTAAAATTAAAAGAAATGGCAAAGAAGCGGCAAAGATACATATATATGTATATATACATATACATAACGGTCGTCATCATTAATATTAAACCAGTATTCAACAATGAAATAAATAACTTAAAAATATTAAAATAAAGTTATTTTATTTGGATTAACAACTCGAGTATGATAGTCTTATAAACAGTTTCATAAAACACAAAATTCTAACATATAGAATTCTATATCTTTTACTTTAGAAATTAAAGTGTAGAGCCGATTTTTCACAAAAGACTTTCATTCTTTTAAGGTCAATCATATTTTGTTTTTACTGTACAGTGATACTTCGGCTAACGAATGGCTCGTTTAACGAATTTTTCCTCTAAAGAAGTTTTTTTTTCCTCTTACGAATATGGATTCGGCTGACGAATGTTTTATAGGATGCGTAAGCCAACATAACGCAGCCACGTTGCAATTACAAAATATTTTTGTTTCACATTTCTAAGTATGTTTTAATGCAATTACAGTTACTTTCACTAGTTTGACTGCGGAAGGATCATTGTAGTATCCTTCAGGACATTTAAATCATTGCCATAGCATAGGACAAAAAAAATCTGTAAGAACACTTAAAACAGTTTGGAAAAGTGAGCGCCAGACTTCTACAACGTACGAAATGTTTCCAGTATTCAAGATACTGAAGAGATCATGATACTTGCTATTGAGCTAATGTTGAGATACTAGGTAAGATAATCACGTTGTACAAAGCATTACATTTAGAAGTATATGAAGAAGATGTAGAGCAATTTTCTGAAAAGCAGGCTAAAGATTTTTTTTAAAGGAAAATCTCGAAAAGGTGAAACGATCAGGAAACAGATGGACAATGAAAGTAAATCTCGTCAGGAAAAGTGGAACATACCAGCAAAAAGAAAATACTGCCAACAAAAGACTTTAAAAAAGTTTTGCAATGCAAGGAAAAGATTGTGCCTTTGACTACAAAGAATCGCATTCCCAAGAAAGCTGAAATGAACAAACTTGTGCCTTGGTTGAAGATAAATGTCTGAATCACTTTAAAAACATATTTGGAATGCGTTTTCTTCTTCTTCGTCTTCTTCTTCTCTATCGGCAAAACGACACAGAACAGCTACTGAAGAATGATACTTATCCTGAATAAACTAAAGAATTGAAAGAGGAATTGTAATAACGTTGTGTTATATTGTAGGTTTCTGATATTATTTTCCATTTTTTTTTTCATAAAATGGGTAATTAGTTCAGCACGAAATTCGGTGAGTTGTTTTCTTTTTATAGTGAGTTTTTTACTATTTTATAAAATTTACCTATAAATTGTGAAAAAACAGCATCCAGAAAAAATTCAATACTTTACTGTAGAAAACTGAAGGAAATCACGTTTCGTTTAACAAATATTTAGGTTAATGAATGTGACTCTAACTCATTATTTTCATTACTCGAAGGTCACTGTATTTAAAAATAAATGCATTTGCTTATTTTTATGTAGTTTGGTTTGCAATATTTAACATATTTTAATATAAATAATTGACATTTCTTTTGGATTATCATACTATTTTTCTCAACAAATTCCATTTGCTAATTATTTTGCCAGATATTATAATAAACTATTTCTTAAATACATTTTTTAAGAAATTCTGAGACGCAATAATTTTCTCCCTTTTGAGAAGTTCTAAGTATTAAAATTACTGATATATAACAATAAATCGTGAGTATTTTAAAACATTGTAAGAAAATTTTAAATCCTCTAAAAGCTTTCAAAACCAACGAAATTCATATCTGAAACTTAAAAAAAATTAAATCAATACATCTTGAACTAATACATTTTTTCAAAGATATAATACTTTGCAAAATCTGCATTTACAGAAGTTTTCGAAAGAAGATTTCATTTTTCAGATTCTGTCTCATTTTAATAATACATCAAAAGTGAGTTTTTTTTGCTTTTACATCAAATGTATGTATGATATATTTCTCGCTGTTTTCAATAATTTACTACATCGAGTTTATTAAAACAGGTAAAGTTTTCAAAAAATGATTGCTGAATTGGATTATAAATTCATTTGTTTTGATAAAAATGCGAGTTGTATTAAATACTGAAATATATAAGGGATTATTTGTAAACTTCAAACAAACCAAAATTAAATTAGAAAAGTGGCAGATTTTTTTAAAAACACTTTTGAAAACATTTCCAACACACAAAACTAAATTTATAGAAAAGTAAACGATGTAAGCAGATTACTTGTATTATTTTTCAATATAATATATCAGAAACATATCTATTTAAAGAAATAACAATTAATGCTTAGTGGGAACTGTGATCTAGACTCTAGACCAGTGGTTCCCAACGGGGGCGTACGCCCCACAGGGGGGCAATTTGACTTTTCAGGGGGGCAATTCCAGATTTGTGTGAACCCATACCCTCTGAATCGTTTTTGTAATAGTAATGTTGTAGACTGAAAATAAAAATTACACATTCAAATTTAAAAAACAAAAATGAGAAAAATAAGTTTTTTATTCAATTTTTTAAAAGTGTCCATTCAAAAAATTTAAATGCATCTCTACCAGAATAATTATAGAATAAACTTTTTAAGATATTTAGGTACCTTTTTAGTATTTAAAAATTCTTTATAATATTTCTGATTTATAAATATTTTAGAATTTTAAACATTTTTTTCGACTATTTATTGAATGAGTTGCACTGCAATATGTCATCTAAAAATCAATTTTACACATGAAACTATTCAAATGTATATTTAACAATTACTTGACGACTTTCCTTTACAAAATCTTTGATCACGTTTTATTCTGATTAGAAATTGTTGAGTCATTTAATCGCAGAAATTCTGTAATTAAATAAGAGAAAATGTTTTATTCAAAATTATTGATTGGTCTAATCTAGGATTCTGAGCACTCTATACATCTCGCATACGTGACGACCGTTGCGAAGAGATTAAAAATGACTGTCTTAACCCTTTATGTGCCAACGAAAATTTAAACAACGAGTAGTATCAGATGATTATAAAAAATATTTGATTCATCCATTAGCTTCGGTACATTTCAGGATCAATGTTAAATGCTTTTTACTCTATCAGGAGTTCATTCTTTTAAATTTTTATAAAAATTATATGTATTAGGGGGAGGGGGGCATCATCATTTTAAAGATGCTTTGATGGGGCGCGGTCAAAAAAAGGTTGGGAAACGCTGCTCTAGACCAATGGTTCCTTACTTTCTTAACATGCTTTTTAACACTTTCTAAGATAGTTAAAAAGTATTTATGAATTTGGTTTGTCTGGCCGTCTGTCTGTCAGTCTGTCCGTACTCTAACTCGCATAAATATACTCGGATTCCCATTTAATTGATATATGTTATTAAGGTTTACCCTGGCATGTTCGGCATTAAAAATGAAGTGTATAGCATTTATAGTTCGTTTACAGGAGCACTCAAAAGAATGCCGTTACATAATGGTCTATGGGGAAAAGTCATTTGCAGTGTATTTTAATTATTTTACACTATTTCAACATTGAAACTGACGTACGTCATTGAGGTGAACTGCAAGATGCTTACTATAGAACATGGTGTGCATAACATTTAACAGGCTACTTTCACTCACGCGAAAACACCCGCTAGCTAATGTAAATTCTATAGGGGAAATCTTTTAAGATATCTCGTTTGCATTTCAATATTTTTAAATATATATATATTTTTTTTTGCATTGAATAGCTGGGGTCGATCTCTATGCAGGCCCTTTTATACTTATTAGATTTTGTTTACACGTTTTTATCTTATTAAGATACTTTCACTTTCGGAACCGGTTTCGAAAGTGAAGGTATCCTGAATAAAAAAAAACTGCAACCAAAATCGAAAAAGTAAAAAGAGGCCTGCATAGAGATTGACCTCAGCTATTCAATGCAAAAAATCATTTAAAAATATTAAATTTCGGACGAGATATTATAAAATAATTGTCCCAAAAGATTAACATTAGCGAGAGGGTGTTTTCGCAGTGTTTCGGGAGTGAAGTAGCCTGTTAAAGTTCATTTACAGCGAAATACAAAAGAATCCGGTTACAGTACTGTTCAGGAGCAATACAAGCTGAAAGTGTGATTTCAATTGTGCTATGCGTTTTTAGTGTTAACTTTTTTTTTTCATATTACTTGCATAAGTTGGGAACCGTTAGCGCTGAACTAGATGAAAGAGAATTTTTCTAATAGTTAAATAATTTTTCCTTGTTATGAAAATTTTTTTCATTTAAAAAACTCACTGGTTTAATACCCAGTGAGCTAAAGGGACTTAAAACAAAATTTAAAAAGTACATTTGAACATTTGAAGAAGTGTTGCTTTGACACCTATAGCTACACAGGCTGTTGTCGCGAGTGATCCATATATATTTTTTTTATTCACAGAAACACATACATGAATTTGAAAATTACATAAATCTTCTTTATAAGGACGGGATAGACACAAGGAAATTATATCACCGAAGAATTACAGCCCGGACTTCCACATTGAGTGTGCAATGGAGGTTACATTGTCTAGATCGCTTTGATCGAAACGTTTGCCGGTTTAAATTCCGATATATTTTCTTGTTTAAAAAAGAACCTGTAAATATCGGAGTTTGGAGCTGTTTTCAATCGTACGATCATGTTGTTCGGACTTATTTTTTATTTACATTAAAATTTTGTATGAAAGCTAATTAAGATTTTTGGGTTGATATTAATTTAATGTACATAAGCATTGCCCGAGAAAAGATAGTTCTAATTCATGTAGAAATCGAATCGAAACAGAATTTCAGTCCCCTTTCAATCTTCGGCAGAAACAAAACTCTCTCAAATTAAATTTGAGGCTGCTAATATATACAGACATACAAACATTTTTTTTTTCACGAACATACATCTCACGGCAGATTCGTTCATTTAAGTTTGTCCGGTCTCACTTCAGTAATTTGTGTGATAGTACACATAAAAAGTATGAAACTTAACGCAAACTCTATTTTTGCTTAGCTAACAGCTTATTATATTAAGATGATCAATCCAAAAATGAAATTAATTACAAGTATTTTTAAATAATGGTTACACATATGCGTAATAGTAAAATTATTGCCATGTTTAATATGCTAAAATTAACACTTTTTGGCAGAGTATTCTTCCTGCTATTGTCCTTTTCTCAAAGTTACTTGTTTCACTAAAACGGAACCCGGAAAGAAACACTGAGTAATAAAATATCTTATTTAAAGTAAATCTGTCATTTGAATTGTGAAAGAGACTTTTTAGAGAAGGGATGTGTAAATAGTGTCCTGTAATATTTTTCAACAAAATTAATTTGCGGGTTTTCACATATTGTTGCCATCTGCTAGGATCCGAGCCTTGGAAAACGTTTTCCACGAGTCTTAAAAAAGAATTGAATATTTCACGACAGCTTTCTGCCGCATATATCCTTGATTCTTTACATTAATTATAACATATCTTCAGAATGGTAAAACGATAACTTATCACGAAATTTCTCTTGTTAAAGATAAGAAAATGGTTTAGTAAGGTTAAAGAGTTTATCATAAGCAATCAGATTGATTAGAAAATCCCCCTTCCCAATTACTGCCAAGAAATATTTTGCTGTGTTGAAGAAATCTTAAATGTGTTTACTAAAATCCATTCTAAATTAGTGTATCGAAAGAGCTCAAAAAGGGTTAAAGTGTTTTTATGTCTTTCGATGAAGTCTCAGAAGCCCCCCTCCCCTCCAAAAAATACCCGAATTACGAACAAACTGTAATGCGGATAATATAATTTTCGGTATTATGCTCAGTCACAATCATAATCTAAAGGGTATCCCAAAAAGAGATGCCAAATTAAATATTTATTAAACATATTTTTAATTTGAGCATTGATAATGTTTTTACTTTATTTGAAAGTTGAGGTATGACGGTTATGTCTGAAATAGAACATCTGACAAATGACAGTCACTGCCATGTTCAGTCTTTTAAATTAGAATATATCAGTTCCTTTTAGGTCGCTTTTTACTTTAAACTGGGAAGCAACTCACAAGGACTTCTTTTAAAATTCATTATCAGGAGTGTTTATTCATATGAAGTATCTCTTTATTTCAAATGTATTTGTGATCGTGAAATGTACTATGAAATTCGAATAATGTGCGTGATTTAAATTTATTTGAGTTAAATTTGCATAAATAATTTCTATTTATACATCTTTGCATCTGTATTTCAAAAATTCATTCTAACTTTACGATTCTGAAATTGAATCATTTTTAAGATAACATACCGTGCGCTGAAATTAAGAGCCAAACAAACATGAAATTGAACTATAGATCATTTACCTTTTGTTTTCGATACTTTTTATCTTTTAACACCTTTTCTCAATTTAAATGTTAATACAACTATTTCAGGCATCATTAAAAAAGATTTCGTTGCCAGTACATTTTTATGTTTTAACTTCAACAAATATATGTCGGCAGGAGTATTATATATTCATGGAAAGTCAAAAGATTCCTATGTTTTTTACATTGAAAAAGGGCACAGAAACAAACGAGGACGTGGTTGCAAGAAGCCCCCAAAAATTAATATAAAAATTATATTGATGGGATCCTGTCAATAAAATGCATTAACTGGATAAATCGTTCAAATCTTCACGAATTATAAGAAATTGTGAATCCATCAGCGGGTTAACTTACCAAAAAGAAAGTAGTTCCATGTTTTGAACTTTCATCACTAATACTAGTTGCATTATTTATCTTATTAACAATTTCTTCTGTAATTCTGCCCGCACTTGCATGGATAATTTCGTTCTAAATGCTATCTAGGGTCATGTATATGATATTTCTATGGCTGTTGATACTGTCTCTTTTCATAGCCAGAATTTGCCATGAATCTCCTAAGAACTAGCAGTTTTCTACATTTTTACCAAATTTTCTGAGGTGTGATAAACTGTCCAAATAGAAAGACAATGCTTCCGATTGTCTGCATTGTTTTAAAAAATCAAATAAACTTTTTTTGAACCTGAAAATGTATTAAGAAAATGTGCTTATTTCTATGTGGTACCTACGAGTACCACATAATAGTATTTGATCACATTTAACAGGTAAAACTTGGTTCAAAATATATTTCACTTGAAAAAAGGAAGACTGGCTTTTGTGGAAAGATAATTGAAAATACTTGAGAACAAGTTGAAGTTATTGAATACACTTATATCATTAGGACTGAAAATAGAGAGTAAGATAAGATAGATAAGATAGATAAATAAAATATCCTCTGGGGCTTCAGCCCCTTGGCTATGTGCATAACTTTTACTTATGTGTATGCGTGAACGTGCGCGTGTTTGTTTTCAATAAAGGCAAAACATTATTCAACGATTATATTTAAAAGTTTTATAACCAAAATCTCAGGCGTTTATTGGTTACTACCTGTATACCATGTATACCTGTATATCCATGTATACCTGTATACCTGCACCCTGCACCTATATCCATGCACTAAAATATTAACACAAAGAATTTCAAAATGCTTAATATTTGTCTTTTAACTTGCTCAAAAAAGAAGTATTTAAAATTTTAAACTTTAAGAGAGTAATAGCATATTCATTCATACAAAAAGAGCTATTTCCAATTTACCATTATTATTACTTCAGTAGAAATTAAAAAAATATATGTAGAAATGTTTAAATACATTTTTATACTAGAAATGTTAAAAATATTTCATTTGTCTTTGATGTTTTGTTCCGCTTTTAAAGCAGGATCTCTTACCTATGCTAGATTGAAGGAGAGTATTTAAAACGGCAAATAACTGAAAACACGAGAGACTCTTGTGTCTTAATGGTAACATATATAAATTAAATAAAAGTAACAAATACAATTTTTAAAACATAAAATTCGGCATTAACTCATCATAGTGATAAAAGTGTAATAGTATCTGTAAGAAAAATAATTAACATTTAGCTGTTTAATTTACTTTCACTGTTTATATTTAAAAACCCAACATTAAATTATATTTACTTCTCACTGAAGAAACATTATTTGTTATACTTACATTTCTGATTCAATGCAATTTAATTATTATTATTAATTTGTTTTTAAAAAAAGTATCGTCAATATTTATTTGCCTTTCTTAAACCATGTTTATACAACGACATTTTCTAATTCATTAAAATGCATGATTACATTAAATAATACATCAGCGTTTTGATAGTTTTAATAAATATTTGCATGAAAATTTAGAAAAGTTTCAAGAACATCATCACAAATTTCATTTTCACTATCTTTTCTAGGTGAATGTGCCTGAAAAAGTAATTATTTGTCTCTTAGTGAAAACAAAAAAAAACTATAAATTTTGCCATGTTTTGCCAATTTGCACGCGAATAAAGCAATAAAAAGGCTCTACATGGAGCTTTTTTCAGAAATATAAAGCACTATTTTGCTATTCCCATGCCCGGACATTAAAAAACTGCATATTACTGAGGAGAACGTATAATCGAGAAACGTGTTAATGATAGGTCATTGAGTTGTTTTGCAATAATAAGAGCACTTGATAAATATAGTATTTTTACTTTTATGAAAATCAAGATTAAACATTAAAAAAAACTCACTGAGCTTATTAATCAAAACAAATGAAGTCACATTTAATTAAGATTTTTTTGTCAAACACAAATATAGTAGTATAAAGAATGATTGCAATAAGTAGTTGTTTATCGACTGTAATTAAGTAAATTACTAAATTGAAAAAAAAAGGGGGGGGGGTGGAGGAAATCAAAAACTATATTATAAATAACTACAGATTGGTCACTATATACAAAAAGTTTTATAAAGTTACATAAACAGTCTTTGAGGGGGGGGACTTTTTATCTAAATGTGTCTTCATCTTTTGTCAGCACATTTCAGTCATATATTTTTTTTTTCTGTTTTTTAGTATTAAAAAGAATGAATAGTTATTATTCTTTATTGTCTTCAATATTGTTCAAATCATTAAACAATGGTAGCATGGAGGAAAAATATCCGAAGACCACTACAAACTTTGAAAGTTCGGTTTTCTTTTCACCGAAATCGATTATTTGGCAAAAACGAAAACTAAACTAAACACACTCTAACAAAAGTTATACACCACAGCATATGCATTAAATAAGTACTGCTATAAATTTTTCAGAATGTTATTCTTGCTATAATATCCGATTTGTCGACATACAAGGAAAAACAACTTTCTTTCCGATTATGGTCGTAAAAAAACAATAAATCCAGAAAAAAAAAAATCCAAATATCAATTCATTGCCCGCAGTGTTGAATTCAGACATTTTTCCCGAGAAGAATTTCAGCAAACTCGGGAGGGGAGGGTCATTATGAAGTTTTGGGTTGGGATTTGCACTTCTGTGATGCCTTAATTCCTCACTGAGTGACCTAGTAATAAATTACAAAATTAATAAAAGATATTATGGGGGGCGGGGGTTAATTCATCTGTTATATAAACCAAAAGTAACGAAAACAAATAACAAAAGTTCTTCAACAACATGAAATTTAATGATTTCAATATCGTGTATTAATTGTAAATTCGAAAACAATGTGGAAAAGAAGTAAATAATTTATATTTTATTATTTAAGATCATTATTATTGCCATCTTGCTAAAAATTTTCGATTGTTTGGCAAATATTTAAAGGAAGATATAATTTTAAAAGTTTGTTTATAGCTTAATATGAAAACATTTATTAACATGCTTCATATAGCATAATGTAAAAAGCAAACAAAAAAGCTTCTCTTTGTAGACCAGTATAATAATAATAATAATAAAGATAGAAATCATGACTTTGAACAAGACATTCGTTTTTTTCTCCTTTTTCTACCTTATAATTACATAAACCTTAATTTTCATACTGTCAAAAATCTTACAATTATCATATTTAATTACTAGGTACTTTATATTACGTAACTGCGGAGAAAATAATTTAATATTTATCTTGAAAAAAAAATGCACAAAAGATAATATATATGTTAATTTTTTTCTGTACTGTTGTCTCTTAAAGAAAATACAAAGCAGATTTTTATCGTTATTAAAGAAAAAAATAGCATTTCGTTTATAACTTATAGTGTGCCAATGAAATCAAAAGAAAAAAAGAGAAGTTTCATACTTCATGGAATAAAATTGATTGCGGTGACTGAAAACTCTTAGAGAAATAATAACTTCTTTCTAAGAAGATTATATCTGGAAGTCATCCGAAAGAAATATCAAATAATATTATCAACATTTTTGTTCCTTTTAAATCTTACATGAACCAAAAAACATGAATGTAATACATTTTCGTGTATGAAATTAATAAAAATTTTAATAAAGATATAAAAAAAATTATCACGTATATTATCTTCAAATCCAAACTTTGAGGGCACGCTATAACAAACCAATTTTGCAAATGAAACAGGGATTGAAATCATTTTATTCTATCAAAAATACATGGCTTTGCACTTCAATTCGAACGCAAATTTTTGTAAATAACTTTAACAATAACGAAAGTGTTGTAAGAAAATTTTCAACAGACTTCACTTGCTTTGTGTGAAATGTAATAACATCACGAAACATGCTGCAAGTGTATAATTTTTCGATTAGTGTGAAAGCATGTGATGCCACTTTCGGAGCGCATCTAATTCAAAGTAATTTCGATCTTGGATAGCGGCCACATCTGTCCCTTCTCATATTATGATATCGTTACCTTTCACACATAAAGGGTAAGTTTATTGGAAATTTTGTTGAAATATTTTGATATTTGCTAAAATTGTGAGCAATAGTTATCTTCGGTTTAAAACGAGCCACCGAGTATTTTTTTTTTTTTTACTGAATAAATGAATTACGATCCTAGTTTCCTTTGCAAACATTTTTATTGGAATGTGTTCTATTTGCCCTCGAAATTTGTAAATAGAGTTCAGGAAATAATTTTGAATTTATATCACAGAACATTTTAAAAAAATTGATTCTATCATACACGGGGATGGGCATTTCGTCAGCAAAAGATAATTTTTGCCCGGATAGCGGCAGAAACTGGTAAAAACCAGTCAAAAATGGAAAAAATGGAAAAAACTGACAAAAATGAAAAGTTGTTAAAAATTATTAAAATGAGCAACCTAAAATAAAATATTTTCCTTTGTTGATAGATGATAGTGTTTTAGAAATTTATTAATTAAAATTGTAGATGAAAATGCAACAATTACAATATAACGAAAATAAAAATATGACAAGAATCTCTTTTTAATTTTTTGAAGTGGGTGGATTAAAATTAAAATATTATTTAATGGATTATTAAAATTAATTTCATTTCAGTTTGTTTTAGTTTGTTAGTTTGTTTTTAAGTTTAAAAATTTGTTAAAACCAAAGCATACATAAAACTACGCATGCACATAAAAAATAATCTTTGTTCTATCTCTGGGAAAAAGTCTATTCTATTTGATCTTGAACTGCAGGGCAGCCGAACATTCAAAGCATTTGCCCTGCTTAACCTTCTATTCTCCTTCTTTAAGGAAAATAAAAGAAAAAAAGATTTTAGACACTTACAAAATGTTTACAATCAAACACTTTCATCAACCAATCTACCGCTACATTTTTGTTATAGCGATCATTGCAGGAATCGTCATGGCGACGTAAGCCAATCATATCACAGACCTGTTTAACGTAGACCAATCAAATCGCCCCCTCTATATATGTACAATAGGAATCATACAGAACGGACAGGTTTTTCTTGCTATCCAACAGTAATTTAACGAACAGTGACGTCAGCTCCCCTTTCCGTATGCCAAACCAGACCCACTTCAAATCTTTTCTTTCTGCATGAAATTGCAAGTGGCTGTAAAGTTACTGATTTTGACACCCCCCCCCCATCCCTAATTCCTCTTTTCCTTGCTTGCCTATGTGGGTGGCTTTAAGGTTAATGACTGGTCCAAGTCTCAAAGTACTCTTGTGCTGCACATTAAGAAACTACTTGGCCAGTCATATATCTAGAAATATCTGGCTCTTTTTGTATGAGCTATCTGCTAGAAAGCCATTTTCTGTTATTTTCATTTATCAAAGTTTAATCGTGTACAAAAGTGTCCGGAGAAGAAACCCAGCTTGAGAACCCAGCTTATAACGTAGCTGTTAATGGGAAAGCAGCTGCAAAATGTAAAAAAAGTGGAAATGTTCTAGTAATAAAGCAGCAAGGATGAAAATGTATTTAATTGTGTTGAAAAAGATTCGACTGAATGTGGGGAGGCACTCCAATTACCCAGGCTAACAGATGTGACAATAAATGATGAGCAAATTTATGAGCCACCTCAAAGGAAAATAATTTTACAAGGTAATACGTACAGGTTTGTGAAGAAAACATTAGCTAAAGATAAAGCAAAACTTGATGTAATGTTTTCTAAATTATTTTATGCATACAATATTTCATTTGCAGTTGTTGAGATTTGCAGTTGTTGATGCATTCAAAAGGTTGTTATAAAGGGATGGAGTTTGAACATAAGATAGAGTACTATATTCGTAATGAATCTAAAAAGCAAATTTGACTGTGAAATTAGAAGCATAGTTATTAAGTGCTAAAAATATGAAAAAAATGAGGTGTGAGTTTGTACAACAAAATATGAAATCGACAATGATATCATATCAATGTGGAGCTCATTGGCTAAACATTTAATGTGAGAATTTAACAACTTCTGCTTTAATAAAACATGTTGTTTAAGTTTATAAATATTTTCATAATCACCATGCATCTGGTTCGCGACTGTAAGAATGCAATGATCATGTATCTCCTCAGCTATCTGGAAATATTAGATATAACAGCCATTTGACTTGTTTAGAAACTTTTGTAAATAATCGCAGTTTATACACAAAGACTGCAAATGAGCATTTTGATGAGGGGAATAAAAGCATTATAACTCGTCTACGTGATTTTAATTTGTTTCAACAAGTTAAAGATCTCATAAGACAAGAAAAATCTGTTTCGAGTGCATTAGACATTCTTCAGAGTGAATCAACAATATAAGCCGATGCTTGCCATGTATGGTGTGCAACTGCAAATGTGCAACTGAAAAACAACGACATAAACGGCGAACAGTGGGTAAAGCAATTTTTTCTGTGGCTCGGAATTAAGTTGTGACTTGTGTCCGAATTTATTTATTTATTTATTTTTTGTACTTGTATATAGAATTTATAAAATAATTAAATTGTATATATCAATTCTATTGGCATATGATACTTCTCCCAATCTATATAACAATGTAGAAATTCAAATGTAGAGTTCAAGAGAGGTGCTAAGCGATATGAAGGATACGATGATAAGAGAGAGTGCCGTGTATTATGTAAGGATTATGTTTTGGAGCTCAATATTACCTCAACAATATGCGATACAATGTAGTATATATATACGTATTTGCATGCACTTGTATTTAATCAGGTAGCTGCTTTAGCAAAATTGCTATAAAATTTCACTCGATTAATGAAAAGACCATTAGAAATGCTTATGTTCAACAGATGAAAATATATATATATTAATTTTCTGGCATTTTAAACCTGTTTGGTATGTAGTTATTATATAGGCATACAGACTATATTCTAAAATTCCTTATTATTTTGGTACTTATAATAGACGTAATCTTAACATTGTAAAATATATATATATATATTTATTGTACAGAAAAGCAGGGCGGTCGCTCTGCCAAGCCAAGCTTAAAAAAAAAAAAACGCCACACAAACAACGCCAAGAACTGAACTAGACCGCTACTGCTTATTTACAGGAATCAACTTCGCAATGTTAAATCGACAAAACATGCCAGATTAAAATATCAGATATCAAATAAACCAAGCGTCGCAGAAAAAAAAACGAAAACTAGAAGAATCTAATGAAGAATTTCTTCAATTTAAGACCAAACTCATCTTCATAAATGATTTATAAACAGAGATATAGATTTTTTTTAAAACGTCGAGATACTTAAAATGATCACTTTTTTCTTCGTCAAACTTTTTTTTTCAAACAACCTACAGACCTTAATATTCGGCAGAATAAAAAAAGGATTGCATTTTTGGACAAGTAATTACGTAATCTATGTGCTTTTATAAAATTCAGTGTAAAAAAATATTATTTTCTATCCTTAATTAGCAAAAACTGTTAATTAACTTGGCGATTAAAAAATTATGCCAAAACAGAGATAAAACATGCCAACGACCATGTACCATCTCTATAATGAAACTGTAAGTCATGTGACTGTCATCAACAGTTCCGGGATGACCGTATCGCTTTTTCATATGCCAGGCGGCCATTTTTATTCAAAATTATTTTTTCGAATAAAACTTCATAAATGTGACATTTTTAGAAAGATCGTTCAAAATAAATTAATATTTGAGAGATGACTTACGTTCAATTAGGTATATATTCTGCAATAACTTCAGTTCAAATTAGCTTCACAGTTCAAATCTCTATCCATGAAAGTAAACAAAAAAAAAAAAAGATTCATTCGTCGTGAAGTTTTAAAATATTAAACCATTAAACCATGGAGACAATCGTTCGTAAAATAAGTTTTCCATGAATGATTTTTTGGAGCGCTGCCTGGTGTCAAAAAAGTAATTTGCACCAGGACCTGTAAGACCATCAAAGTTTACCATAATTCTGCTTGATGAAGTGCTTTACAACTCAACTTCCTTCGGAATCTTTTCTTGACAAAGTTGAATGTAAACAAATACAAGTCATGTAATAATATTTAATGAATCAAATTTCGAAACGAATTGTCAGTTAATTTGATATTTATGTATTATACGTGGCAGGAAGAGAGATCACCTAAAATGATTGTTAATTGCCAATCATATTTACCATTGTTAATGACCAATCGCGTTCCAAATAGTAATTTAATATACATTTATAAAATACATAACATCATTAAGTACTTTTATGTTATTTGGGTGCAAATCTCGCCCATATCATTTTTAAAATCGCCAATACCAGCTTTTATTCTTCACGTGTTCAAATTAGAATTAGAAACGATACTTTGATTCTGAAATCAAATGTTTTGATTTATGATATTATTTTTTGGTACTTTTCCTTTATACGGACACCATTGTCGCCAAGCATACGTTTACATACATTTACATACATTATGCATTAGCATACATTTTGGCATGGTGTCCGTATAACGGAAAAGTACCTATTTTTTATTTATCTATTTTCTATTTTGAATGAAAAATGTGAACGGCATGCATTTTAAATTGGAAAAGCTGTCACAGACGCTCCGGTGTTGGCGCGATTTTTGTTTTGCGCCATCTTGGCGAGAAAATCCCATTTTCAGACACCTGTTAGAGATTGCTAAAACAGCATGTTACTTTTATTTTATTATGAAATAAGTCATTTTATATTTAAAAAAAACACACAATTTTATTTAAA
This sequence comes from Maratus michaelseni, assembly GCA_963931845.1. NCBI lineage: Eukaryota > Metazoa > Arthropoda > Arachnida > Araneae > Salticidae > Maratus > Maratus michaelseni. The sequence goes on from OZ007591.1 coordinate 256,429,041, forward strand.
AACACACACAATCATTAATTTGTTATAAAACACACAATATTCAATTTATTATAAAGCATGCGGAATCTGCTCTACCAGGTTGCCATACGAAGCAAAATCTAGCCTAAAACGCCAGGTTGGCCAGGCATAAAATCGCCATTTTGGCACCAAAATGATACCCCGATGCGTCTGCGACAACTGTACCCAAAAGGACCCATCATTAAAAATGGTTAATAATATAGAATTAAAGTAAAATAATGCAGAAAATTATTTTTGTATACACTTACTAAACACATAAAATCATATTGATGGTTTTTAGATTAGACATTTACGATGGAAATTTTATTTGGGGTATGTTATATCCAACGGAATGAATATGAGATATATATATTCTAATCACATATTATATACCCATGAATATACTATACATATCTATATCTACTATATCAATAGAACCGTCTTCAATAGTCTTTTATATTTCTACTACGTAATATTAACTATAGAGTTACAATATAGAGAGAAAAAACGGGTTGCTGTAATTAGAATCATAGGTGCCAATGTTGGCGTGGCGTATTTTACCTGTTACGAATCTTAATAGTCAGTAGACATTAAGCACACATGCCGAAATAAGAGAATTACGCTATTATAAAAACTCCCGAACTATATCAAGAAAGGGGAGCAGAGAAAAACAAAGTCGTACTAGGCATCTAAAAGGAAGTTCGCGAATTTTAATCAGATTGTACGTCATGGGAAAAAAGTCCTGACAGAAAATATGGTTTAAAGGGAATGCGATTATCAAAACTGGCCTTCAAAAGTTCAATTTTCCACCAAACTATACTCGAAAATTACGTGTAATAATATGTAGCCCGATTATGGCACATTACTCAAGACGTTTTAGATGAGAATAATGATAGATTTTATAATCTTTCGCAATCGAGTCTACAGCCAAAGTTAACGAAAAACAAAAACAAATATTAGCAACAATATGGTTCAGTGTAAATGTGGATATCATTAAAGACTTTCACAAAATAGACTTCATTGCATCAAATCGTATTAACTAAAATACGCCAATTGGCAATGGACCCAATTACGAAAAATTACTTAATATGTTTAAGAATCTCCGCCTTAGCGAACATATTGCAACTGATAAGCAAACGGACATGAAGGACAAATGCTTAAGTGGGTTAAGCGGTTTTTATCATGGAAGATGAAATACATAACAACAAAAAATATGCAAAATGCTACCATGATCACAAAAGTTCTTGATTTGTCTATTAGAATCATCCGGTTTGGCGAAGGATTAAGGAAAAAAATTAAATTATGAATAAAAGTAACGTGTTACAATGCTTAACATACATTTAAGGGAGACCAAACTGGTCGCCAGTGGCGGATAGTCTGTATTATAATAGCACAAATCAGTTACAAGTTATAACAACATCAAATTTCATCTGCAAGTCAGCCATTTTCTTCTGAAGATATTTTTTTAAAAAATAAAACTTCATAATTATAAGAACACACATTTTATCAAACAATTAAATATGACTGCAAACTGTGGCAGATGACTGTTTCCAACATGAATAAGTATGAGAAATTCCCGTCAAGCGTATCGATCTGGGTGGCTCAGTCGCAGAGCGGCGGCACGGTATGCGTAAGGTCCCAGGTTCGAGTCCTGGCCCAGGTCAATTTTTCACTCGTGTTTGTTTAGTGCATTTAATTGTCTGATAAAATGCGTGTTCTTAAAATATTGTAAAATAAAGTAATCAGACGTAGTGTTTATGCTTTAAAAAATATTTTAAATATATAATATACGTTTTTGAAAGATCTTTAAAAATAAATTAGTTTTTGAGGGAAGATGTACCTTCTAAAATGTATACATTAAGAGTTATAGGCATTTAAAATTTCTTTCCAAACGTAAACAAAACTTTTGAAATGAATTAAAGGTGATTCATTTATTTCTAAAAAAAAAAAAAAAAAAAAAAAAAAAGGTAAAGGACAGGCATTTCGTTCGCAGGAATACCTTTCACGTCATTTTTCTATAAATTAATGAAATCCAGTTGTTAAATTATTTTTGTTTTAGAAGTGAAGTTTCCATTTAAATTTATTGTAACAGTACAATGTTTAATTGAATAAAATAATGTAAATCTAAGAAATTGCTAAGAAATTCCAAACATGCCAGGGCAATGCAAAAAAAAAAATAAATAAATAAACAAAAAATAAATAAATAGATAGATAAATAAATAAATAAATAAAAATCAGCTTTCATAAATTCTAAAAATTGTTCATATATCTCAATTACAATCTAAAGGAGGGTTTATTTCTATATTATTCTACATATAATAGTAATTTCAGCAAATATATTAAATTCCAATGCGATCTGTTTTAAACTTTAAGATGGTTTATAACACATGATAAAAAAATTGTAAAAAAGAATGCCGCGTCACAGTTCGGGGAGAGGATGGGGAGGAGCGTGAACAAAATTAGGAAGTATAATAAGGCTATCTGTTTGAAACTTTACGATATTTTATAACACATAACATAAATTTTAAAAATAAAGCTGCGTCAAAAATTATAGGGAGGGGCGGAGCGCGTTTTGCCAACACAAGGGGGGGGACACTTTTCTAAATTTTAACGATATCCGTCATGTCACATATCGTTACAAAGGGCTGTGACCACTTATTCATGTTATGTACCACAGGTGAAACCCCCACATTTTGCGCCCCCCCCCCCGACTCATGTGATATATTGTTCGAAAGGCCTGTGGCCGCTTATTCATATTATGTATCTTCGGGGTCCATCCTCCCGCTTTCACCCCCCCCCCAAAGGGGACACTTTTCTAAATTTTGCCGACACCTCTCATGTGATATATCGTTGGAAAGGTCTGTGAACGCTTAATCAAATTATGCAGGTGTGGGGGGGGGGGGTATTTTCTGAATTTTGCACATATCCCTCATGTGATACATCGTTGGAAAAGTCTGTGACCGCCTAATCTGATTATGCATCTCCGGTGTTCATCCCCCCACTTTGCCCCCCAAACGCGATTAGCTTTCACCACCAGTAGGCGCTTTCCTATCTCTGTTTCTATGGGTCGGATCACGACGGGGTATGGCTCATTCGACTCGACATCTATAGAGCTTTCCGATTTTAGTACGTTTTTTTCACCACCAGGGGGCACTTTCTTATCTCTAGTTCTATGGGCTAGATCACGACGGGGTATAGCTCATTCGACTCGACATCTATAGCCTTAACGATTTCAGTGCCCGAGGTTCGTATAGATTGCGCTACCTGGTGGTGGAAGATAGAACTTGAGCGTGCGCAGCACGACTGCTGTCCGTGTCGGAAGTGTCGGGCCCGTGTCGGAAGTTCGTTTGTTTACAGGTTTATACAATTCGATGTGCAAATTAAGGGATTATCCGGTGCCGAAGGCAGCGTGGAACCAGGTCGGAGGTTCGTGGTTTATCTTATTCAAGGTTTGAAAAGGATTGAGGCCCCGGTGTAAATTAGGGGCCCGCTAGCGGGCGAAGCCAGCTAGTGCTAATAATAAAAGAGCGTGATATCACGTTTGATTTCAAATGCAGCGCTGACACGCTATGTACATATTCCATTTTTATTCATTTAATGGATTAGTCAGTGATATTTTTTAACGGAGGATAACAAGTATTATAACAAGCCACATTTAGTATGTTGTTTTTAAGAGTGTAATTAATTTAATTGAAAAATCTACTGGTATTTCTAGTTAACCCTTTAAACAATGACTGAAAGTAAAATGTATTTTTAAATTATTTCTCATGTTTAGATTATTTAAATTATGTTCAATATATTTTAAAAAAAAGAAATGATATCTACAAAAACAACTTTTCAAAAGTAAAAAAAGGCCAAGCGTAAAAAAAAAAAAAAAAAGTTGTGGCTAAAAAATGGTGTGATATCAAATTTCCAAGCTATTATATTGCTTATTTAACTTTTTTCCATTAAATAAGTTATCATATATATAAGTCGAGTGCCTACGTATATGTTAATAGAAATCGTTTTCTCCTGTACTAAATACATCCTAATGAGTTTCTGAAAATTCAATTTTTTTCAAATTATGCATGATGGGCTTGGCGGCCATCTTTCCATATTTCTAAGCACCCGAATTTCTAAAGTAAAAGCGTAATATGTTTGCAATGTAATATGTTTATAAAAATTTCGAACTTCAGATTCTAACTACGGACAGATAAATTAGATAAGACTGATATTTTGATAAATTGATTTTTACTAGTTTGAAATTAATAATTATTCTAAAAAATAAATCATAAGATGAATCTTTAAGATAAGTCATCATTATCTTAAGACACAATTTTCAGAGCATACAAGTCTATAAATGAAACCCTTAAAATATTTGCTTAAATAACAATTTTGAACTTCGGATTTTAACTACGGATTTGGGTGGTTAGAATTTTGTGAATAATATGCAAAGATGGCCGCCAAGCCCATCGTGCATAATTTGAAAAAATTTGAATTTTCAGAAACTCATTAGGATGTATTTAGTACAGGAGAAAACGATTTCTATTAACATATACGTAGGCACTCGACTTATATATATGATAACTTATTTAATGGAAAAAAGTTAAATAAGCAATATAATAGCTTGGAAATTTGATATCACACCATTTTTTAGCCACAACTTTTTTTTTTTTTTTTTACGCTTGGCCTTTTTTTACTTTTGAAAAGTTGTTTTTGTAGATTTATTGTACAGAAAAGAATAACGCCCTAGCTGGCAGTAAAAAAACAGTTATTTTATGAAAAACATTCTGGTGGTTGTTTTTTTTTCTTTCTATCTATCTATCTTTCTTCTTTTCCTTTCTTTTGTTTCTTTTTTACAAACATTTTTTTAATTTTATGTGATTAATAAAAAAAAGATTTTTCAGGGAAAATAACCGGATTTTTATTGGCTGATAATTATTTTCTGCGAAATCAACCTTTTTATTTATATGTATAATAAAGAGACCATTAGCCAAAAAATAATTTGAATTATAGAAAACAAGCTGAAGAAAAAAGAGATGAAATACGAGTATGTTTTTAGATTTTAATGAGGAACCTTTACTTCGCTTTTAAAGAATTTGAAATAAACTGAGAATTTAACAATATAAAGAATATTTTGGAGGAAGCAATAAATTCAAATTTTAAAATCAAATTCTCTGTACTGTCTATGAATGAAAAAAAAATCATAATGCCAAAAATGCATGGATAATCTATATTAAAAACTTACACATGCATTGTAGGCATTGTAACTGAAACAGGATTTACAAAAGCCATTTAAATATATAATGCCATAATTAAAAAAATGCATGAGATAGCAATACGCAAATCCTCTAGTATTAATCGCCCCCAGTTTAAAGGATACGAGCAGGGAAGACCGAGCTAAGCTCGGTCAAAATTAAATTTGAGTTCAAATATCATGACCCATGACCAAAATGACCCACTAATTGAATTTTCTCGAACATGTGACTTAGCCCAACAGTCTTCTCGTGCCCGAAAACCATAGGATGCAAAATTTAGTGTAAATTGAGCCGCTTATTAGATCTTGACCCAGAAATGACCCACTAATCGAATTTTCTCGAACATGTGACCTAGCCCAATGATTTTCGCGTGCCCGAAACTCGTAGGATACAAAATTTAATCAAAATCGTTAGAGCCGTTTTTTAGATAAAATTAATTTGACCCGCGTTGACCCAAAAATGACCCACTAATCGAAAGTTCTCGAATATGTGACCCAGCCCAATAGTTTAATCGAGCTAACGTTAACAGCTCATCTGAACATACATCATATACATACATTAACATACATACATTTGAAGATAAAATAGCTTGACTCATAATGACCAAAATGACCCACTAATTGAATTTTCTCGAACAATTGACCTAGCCCAACAGTCTTGTCGTGCCCGAAAATCATAGGATGCAAAATTTAGTGTAATTTGTCTGAGCCGTTTTTAAGATAAAATAGCTTGACCCATAATGACCCATGACCAAAATGACCCACTAATCGAATTTTCTCGAACACGTGACCTAGCTTAACAGTCTTCCCGTGCCCACCCAAAATGAAGATAAGGGGGATAAAGGGCAAGGATATAAAGAGAGAAGTGCTTATCTGAATGCAGTATGGTGGACTCTTTAATGTCTAGTAAAATGTTTAATAATGCGGTAATGGCTATTTGACGAGAACTAACGGAGTTTGAACATTCAATGGTGGTTGGAGTTCGACGTACGGGGCATGGTATTTCTTAAATTGTTGAAACTTTTGAGATTCCTTCCTTATTCTTCAATACTAAAGGATATCGAGAGTGCCTCATGGAACAAATTATCTGCCACATAGGATAGCGCAGTAGCGGTCGCATCTTCTGAAATATTAAAACTTATGACGTCTGATCAGAAGCGTCCATGCTAAGGCTAGAGTTGGATAAATTTGTAATTGCAACTATTTGCAATGTAATTACAATTTAATTGTATGTAATTAATTATAGATACAATTACATACCGTAAAAAAATTCTTGCAGCACTATAGCCGGAATAGCCCCATCCCATTATTTGATGAAATTTCTGTACTTGAATGTGTGCAACTATAATCAATTACATAAAAATAAATTGTAATTACATTGCAGATAATTGCAATTACAAATTCGTCCAATTCTGTCTAAGGCTATGGATTAAACTCGAGTTCATCATCGGTTCTAGCGGCCTACCTGGTCTCGGAAATACAGATAGCTGGCAGAGGATAGTGTAGTCAAATGAGTCACTTTTCCAATGTTCTGAAGCTAATGGTCGCTTCTGTGTGTGGCTCCAACCCTCTAAAGCCCGATAATGTTTAGCAGGCCTAGTTTCAGGTTGGTTTGTAGGTTAATAAAAAAAATTGCCTGGCTTGGTCCATTGTGGTCACTCATAGGTATTGCGGGTTCGCTCGTAGCTGCCTCGATCCGACACAGGGTTCTACTTTTAGGTACATTAATTCCAGAACAATTATCAAATAAAACTAGGATGTCATAAGACAAAATAAGAAAAAAATTTAATCGCCGTTAATAACAAATTACGCAACCTGATGCAGAATTTTATTTAACGGTAGTTTAATTCAAAGGAAATTATAACTACGATGATCAAAAACGTACTAAGAAAAATCCCGGCCCAACAAAAGACTTTACTTTTATCTGGTTTAATTTTACAATAATTATCAGTTAAAACTAAGATGAACCAAAACATACCTATTGAAATGACAGACATGCATTAAAAAATGATTATCCATCCGGTGCAGGACGCAAATTTTAAGTATTAGTATTTTAATTAATTCCAGAATAATAAATTAAAACTAAGATATTCAAATTATACTTAAATACATGCAAAAGAGATTTTTCCTTAAAAAGAGTGCATAAAACATAAACCAAAATTTACAGATAAAATTAAAATCTTAGTTTGCAGATCTAACTTAAACTGTGGTGAATGAAGAAGTAAAAACAATAATTCAAAATATACATATACAATACTGGTAACATGAATCATATGTCTTAATAAGGGTGCATAATTTTAATTTCAAAATAAAATTTCATTACAACTATTGCAATTTAAACTTAAACTATTTACACTAGTTTGTAGCTGAAATGGCAAAAACTGTTTCTTGTGATCTTGGAATAAATTCATCTGTAACTTTTTATTTTTTTCTCAGATTCTCTTTTTCTCTGAATTTGGCGGGAAAAATGCACTTGAAAAATAATGTATATGCTAAGTACAACAGCTTAGCACGGAAGTAAAATTGGATAGGAAGTCGTGCGAAGCGTTCATTCTATGAACGCAAGCAAGTTATCGTGATTGTTGCAGGTTTCTATATCTACCTAAATCATTTAGAAATAAGTGTTAATTTTTAAAAACTTGAATGCTAAAAGTTAGACTAGACTTAAAACACATTAAGAAATGCAGCAGAACTAGTTAGCAGCTTTTTAATTTTCTTGTGCCGGGTTGACATTGTTCAAAGTTTTGACAATTTTTTTTTCTGATCCCCCCCCCCTCCTACACTTACACCACCACCACCAAAAGTTCTACTGTTTCCTCAGCCCACAAAATTAAATCGTAAAACTTATGATTTTTTATGATTCTAGGTTGCCATGGTGATTACGTCATATTTAAGATGGATTCATATTATTTCCGTATTACTGAATTTAAAAACCGAATTTGTACACTAAAATTGTTTAGTTATTGCAATCATATAATCTACCGACAGTTTTTTTAATAGATGTTTCCAGAGAAATAGATATTAAATGGAAAAAGAGTCTAAGTATGGATTTCAAGTTCTGAAATTTTCAAAGCTAGGCTTAGGTTTCCCATTGGAATTTTCAGTAAATGTCAACAAAAGATAACATGTTGCCAACTTAAAAAGAACTTTTTTTATTACGGAAATTAATCATATCATAATAAACGACGATATAATTAGTGTTTTCAGTGAAATAATAACGATGACTTTTTTACATTGTCTTGTATTGGATATTTGCGCATAGTATAATTTTCATGTAACACAATTGTAATTAATTGTTTGTAAAAGTGTATTGAACTTAATTTCATAAATAAAATTAATAGATATAATATGAAAATCTGCACATAAAATAAATTTTGTATTCATGCATTTTTGTATAAGAATGCAACAGATATTGCACCAAGATCTGAATATTTATAAAACAAGTTAAAGCACGAACGCGTCTCATTTCTCACGTTTGACGTACAATTTCTAACTTGTTAAACTTTAATATAAATATAAATGCTGGACTATTATACCATAAAATAGCACTACATTAAAAACGTGAGTATAAAATATCACAAATTTACTAAATGGTGTATACAAATGTCAAATTTAAAACTTATACATACGTTAAAATCAAATTAAAAACATCAACGTTCTAGAGAAGCAATGTAACAACTATTTCCTGAGGATAACCATAGAAGTTGGTCGAAACGTTGATGTTTTTAATTTGATTTTAATGAAGGTATAAGTTTTAAATTTGACATTTGTATACACCATTTAGTAAATTTGTGATATTTTATACTCACGTCTTTAATGTAGTATTGTTAAATTTTATCTACTCTTTATTATATTATCGTAAAAATAATCATCTAAACCCCTTTCTCCATCAGATTAGCACTCTTCTCATCTCCAGTGCAAAACATACAGGCTTTAAAGCTAATTTGTCTGTCTTTTTGTAACACTGATAAGCAAATCATCTAAATTAATTCAATTTCTGTTTGTCTTTCACCCCTCCAGCTAAGTTTTAAATCTTTAAATTTTTATAACTTTTTCTACTCTCATTTGTTACTTGTTGTAATAATAACATTCTAATCCCATCCCCCAATGGAACACAGTTTTCCCCTTTGCCGTTCTCCCAGCACACAAATTTAATCTTTAAAATAATTTAAAAGAAATATATTAAAAAAATTTATATTTTACTGCTAGTTACTATTCTGAAATAAAATATTAATACTAATTTTAGGCACAGAAACAATCTTTTGAATTTAACCACAAACTACTTTCGTTATTAAATACATCAGAAATGATTTTTTTGTTGTTGTTGTTGTTGTTTTCCCCCCCTATGCTCGTGTCTATATAGACATACCAATTTTCTACAGAATTTATCTTCACCCAAGCTGTCCAGAAAGATTGTTGAACGTTTTGTCTCTCGATAATGTGTATGTGTTGGGAAATAAAAATTAATTTTGTTTTTTATATGCGAGACGATAATTTAGAAAATGACCGTCAAAATTGTTCTACAACGCTTTAAATAATTTTAACAGGCTTGCTATACCACCTGAAGGACCTGGTAAAGTCGAGGGAAATTGGTCAAAAATTTTAAATATTTTATCCAAAATCAGAAAAAGTTAGGAAGTTTAATAAAATTTCATGGTGATCATCAAATAAATGCAAGCTTTGTCCCATGATAGGTCTAGGTGAGAAAAATGTTTTAGCATATCAAATTCCAGTTGTATTCTTCAGAAATTCGTCTAAATCACCCTGGTCCTGAAATTTACACTGTCTACTCTTACTACCCCACTCACTTTATGTATTTTTTTTTTTTTAAATGCTTGTTTTTTTATTTTTCGGAAAAATTTGTTATTTTGAAGTGATTTAATATGACTAACTGTCGGAAGTAGTGCGCTACAAGTAGCGAAACTACAGTAGTCGCTACTTTTTACAATAATTTGTAGTGTAGCAAGATACATTTTAAACAATGTGGTGCAGCGAGTAGCACGATACAAAAAAATCAGTAGATTGTAGCGGAAACCAACGCTATTTCAGGAGGGGGAAAAAATTGCCATTATGTAAATCCCGTGACAGTAACTTTCTTCTTTTGAGCAAAATTTGTTCTGCTCAATAATTTGTGAATCTTAGCGGCAAATCTCAGCTGCAGAGTATAGCAACGCATCGTATGAAGTCATAGATTTTTTTTTCGTTGACACTTGCTGCTAAAATTAAGTACTAACCCACCAACGGAATTAATTTGGTTGCTGGCAACATTTGCCAATTTACTCATTATTAGGTCTTCATATTTTAATGCCGGGTTTCTCATTATTTGGAATTGTTTTATTTACAGATTTATTTGTTGCTTGCATTTAGAGTTGTTTTTCTGTAATTTTCTAGGTTATAAAATTAGACAACTCAGTATAATTAATTTTTAACAGAACTCAATACAATTAAAATATTACTAATGGTGTATTGGAGAGTTGGGTAAACAAATATATTGGTAAATACATGCCAATGGTAATTTATATCCTAATGCAATAGTTACTGTAAGCATAGTAAAAATTTATGCACTATATGATTGCGCATTATGTTATATACAAGAGTAGCTCCTTGTAATACTACTCTTTCGTGTATATGTATCTCTGTTTTCGCACCTCTTAAAAACAACAAGCTGTAGTTTAATCGCATTTTCACTCTCCGTACACATACAATGTAATGAAAGTATTGTAATTATGATAAAGACATGATTATGGAAATATTGATATCTTTTTGCATTTTGAGGTGCCCCGAATCCGTTTTAACTATATTTACTATGCTTCCATATGTATACGTGCCTATTAAAATATCCTCAAGTTTTCAATTCCCCAGAGCTCACTTTTGTAAAATTTGGATTTTAATTTTTATTGTTATATTGCCATTTATTTGAACCCACAGAATTCTGTAAAGTGATGGGAAAAGTCGAATGGAAACTATTATAAATTATTAGCAAAGCAATTTCTATTATAGCCCTAAGAGCAATTTTTTTGTGAGAGTGAAGAATTTCAAAATTCAGTTAATATTATCGATAGTTGAAAAATGTTTGCAGCAATATTTTTCAGTGATGTAATATTTATTTTACTCTCGGCATATCCAGTATACATTATATCGTTAGACTGAAATTTTCTCCATGTCATTTCCCAAATGCTGAATAGCACCCATAATAGTTTAACAAAAATTTCCTTGTTAACTCTCTCGAAGGCTGTAGGAAGTATACTCCCCACTTAATTTTAATTCTCAACTGCCGGAAAGGAACCAGAATTTTGAAATATTTTTTTGCTTTTATGATGCACGGGAAGAAAAGCATTTATTTATTTTCAAATCAATTTATTTGTAAATTCTGGTGACCATCAATCATTTCAACATTTTAGCAACAGACATATTTTGCCCATGAAAGGGTAATACTTATATATGTTAAGTATATAAGTGAAGAAATAAATTTATTATAAAATCAGTTGGGTTGTAAATTATGGTGAGATTCAATCATTTCAGTATTTAATCAACAGAATTACCTTCGCCCTGAAAGAGTTAAATATTCTATCACTATATTGCATGCTTGAGAGCTTTTTCCACCCTTGAAAACCAAATGGCTTCTGAAATAAAAAATCCGTTTTAAACTCTATTTTACCAAAACTATAATTTATATTGCTAATTCGTTTGCAGATAATGGAATAATATATTGGATTCTTCTTAAATACTTTCTAGCTTCAGTTAGACATAATAAGATGTAGTATGAAGATGCTGCAATCAATCAGATGGAAAACTGGATAGCCAGATGGTTACGATATGCAGCGGATCGAGAGATGAGATATCGAAGAGAAAAAAGAAACAATGACTCTCAGCGCAACTTAAAATTTGGATGTTGATACTTTTGTTGAAGATTTTAATAAACATATTAACATGTATTTGTATTGTCATTTTTAATGTAGTCATCAAAACTGTTTTTTATTATATACAATTTAAAAAGTTTGAAATATTGTGATTATTTATACAGGGTTAAGTAGAATTTGTTCCATAATTGGATTTAAATGGTTTTTTTTAATAACTGAAAATAGATACAAATGTATATCGATTGAAGTTCATCGAAGAGGACAAAGTCAGAGCAACAGGATGTTTACAAGAAATTTTAGTTGAGTTGAAGACTTTTTGAAAAAATTGATTTCTCAAAAATATTTCTCAAAAAAATAAGTTTCTTAAATATAAAATAAACATTTTTATTTCTGCACACTAAAAAAAATATTTTCGCTTTACATAAATGTATTACCAAAAAAGAAAAGAAAAAGTCAGCTTTTAAAAGTAGCCTTTCAGTCTCAGAATTTTGACAGTAGCTTTTCTTGCTTAATTTAACACCACTGTTGATAAAATATCATGTCTCTGTTTAAATGATTTTTCAGTTGCATTTGTTTGAGGCTGTTCTCAAATTTAAAAAAAAAATACTTTCTGACACATTTCTGATTAATTTTTGTTCGGAAACGCATGATACTGGCAGGTGTTTTTATTCAGAAACTATGTAATCGAATGATGTTTTCCATTTTTTTGAGAAAGTCAGAAGATCTTTCAAAAAATATTGTGAAAGCCGACGTTTTGAACCGAATTCCTGACGCAGCACCGTGAGATAGGGAAAAATATTGTCTTCACGTGTCAATAATCGCTTATAACTCGAGAAGTAAATTATGTATCAAAAAATGGAAAACGGTATTCGATTCTAAATCACTTCAATGGTCAGGCCTGCAAATTTTATGCCTTTACGTTTAAAAATCTGTCAGAAATTTCGCGTTGTTGATCAGGGAATTTGAGAACCGTCTTAATTACCAGTAGAGCTAATTTAAAAATAACGAAAAAAATCTTAAGAGTTTCAACTAATGTCATTGTAGTTTGAAAGCAAAATTAAACTATATTATACACCCAATCTGCATAGTATTGTTAAGTATATAAATGATGTCATTTTAAATAAACAAATTAGTGTAATTTTCAAATCTTCCATTATTTAAAAATTGGCAATAAGAGTAAATTTCAACTGTATATAAAAAAGAATTTTTGTAACAGTTTAAAATTTCTGACAATTACCGTCTTATTACATGAAAAATTGCAAAAAAATTAAATGCAATTTTCAAATTTCATATTAATTTTTTTAATCTTACCATTTCCATTAATTGGTATATTTGAAATAATCTTGCACCACGAATTTTTGTTTTTAATGAAATTATAATGATCATTACCAAAGAGTAAAATGCTGCTACCTATCACAGCAACATATTCACATTTTGAGAAAATCAGAATATATTTGTGGAAAGTTAAAATATTGAGAGACAGGAAAGCGAATGCGTAAACATGCATACCACTTTTTCATCCTAATGAAATTTACACGCAACCGTCAGAGAAAAACATCCTTTCAAAATGAAAGAATGAGCGAAATCATTTACGCATTCAAATAGTGCTATGCGTGAAAAAAGTTAAAAACTACGATATTGATTTTTCAAACAACAAAAAACGAAGATTTGAGAGCAATGTTGCCAATATATAGCGGATTTTTTAATTCAGAAATTCCGAATTCATACCAGAAATTCTGAATAGTACTTTTTACTTTATTTAATATAGGACATTCCGTGATTAAATATATGAATTCAAAATTTCTAAATATACAAGTCTGCTAGATTGGCAACACTGGCTGAAAGATTCGTTAAAAATGTTTCCATTTATATATGTAATTTGTAACGAAAAAAAAAATGTTTCCAATTTATTCAAAACCGGTTTCGAAAGTGAAAGTATCTTAATAAAAAAAACTTGTAATCAAAATCGAAAAAGTAGAAAGGAGCGTGCATAGAGATTGACCTCAGCTATCCAATGCAAAAAAAAAAAAAAATCATTTAAAAATATTGAAATGCGAACGAGATATCTTCAAAAATTTCCTCCATAGGATTAACATTAGCGAGCGGGTGTTTTCGTCTGAATGAAGCAGCCCCTTAATGGAATCGGGATAGGTACTAGTTACTCATCTACAGCTGCTAATCTATTTTTATTATATTATGAATTTCAATACAATATTAATACAGCTGACGTTCGTTTTATAGCTTACAGATACATAGATGATTTGATTGTTTTAAACTTTGATGGAGAATTTTAAGAAATTTATCCTGAATCTCTAGTATTGAAGAAAACTAATGATGATAATAAGTTGGCTAATTATCGTGATCTTAAAATTTTTATTGAGAATACACTACCGATTTCATTTTATGATAAACTTACTATTTTTCCGTTTAAAGTTAATCAGCTTGTTCATTGGTCTTTTAACATTCATAAACGTATATACATAAATATTGTAATCAGTCAATATACCGTTTTTTCAGAATTTGTACAGGTAAAAGCCTGTCCCATAAGGAATTATTTTATTTTATAAGTAATCTAATATTACAAAAATAATATTCTCCTTGAATATATAAAGAAATATTCAGATTTTGCAGACTACCTCCATTACTGCCTTTATTCGACAGTAAATGACTCGTAACTCCTTAAGTCTTTACAAGGACGGTTTTATGATGATGGCTGCGTTTTTTGGCAAACAACCTGGAACGAATTTGGATTGGCTGTTGAAAAATGGATTTTGGTTTGTTTATTTTGTTTTACTTTTTCTTAAAGTGACAACGTGGCTGAGTTAGTGGCATATGTGTTTTTTCAAAGGACATTTTTTGTCATCTGTAGCTGATTCAGTGTTGTGTTCCTCGTGAAGCATTCTTTTAATATTATGGCGTAGGGTCCGGTGGGCCTTCAAATGTAGCCTTCAAATATGTTATTGTACATTTTGATTTTGCTACGCAGCGTTCTGGCAGAAACCCACTGCCAGGAATGTATAATATTTCTGTCTAGAGTGCTTGGCTGCCTTTTTTAATTTAACCCACTGCCGACCAGGCCGCAGCCTATTTTTTGTTTATTGTTGTAATTTTTAAGTTGTATTTTTGTGTTCTCTTGTCTGGTGAGGGAGGGGGTGCTAGTTCAGGCCAAATACATATTTTTCTTGGATTATATATATATGTGTGTTTACATATATATTACAATTGCGAGGCTATACTGATACAAAGTATCTTGTATCCAATTTATTTTGCTTAATTCCAATTAATTTTATATTAGATAAAATTAAGATAAAAAAAGAAAAAAAATCATTAGCCCCTAACATATTTTCCTAAACATATTTGTGAATGGCTAATAATTTGAAAATATGTGGGTAAAAAGGCTTTATAACTTTCTCTAGTTTGAACTTTCCACATCACATAGTTTACCAGAAAAAGGACTCTGACAGATGGACAGACAGACACAGGAGTGATCTGATAATCGTTCACGTGTTTACTTTTTAAGTTCGAAACCCTAAAAATTACAAACAGATTGTATAAACACCTTGGTTTGAAGCCGAATAAAAATGGAAACATCATAATAAACACAAGCATGCTAATAAAAAATATAGAATGCTTACGTAAGAAATCATCGGAAGATTGAATCCAGAAGCCATCTTTGCCTCATGTATGCAAGTCTCTTGTGGTCCGATATAGGCAGACGTATTTTGTGTCCATAGAACTGCAACTTGGTAGAGGCTCGTTTCTTCATCCCCGTACGTTTCTGCAACTGTAAAATTTAGCGTATGCCCATCTATCAAGGGCTGGAATTCATTTATCTCATCTACAGCCAAACTAATAGCGCCAGATATTGTTAGTCCTGGTCTGGGATAATCATCATTTCCTGGCAATCTTTCGGACCCAGTGAGATAACCCATAGTAAAAGTTGTTCCATATGCAGGCAGCACACACATAGAGCAAATCATCACAATTATTTTACTTCGTTCAAAAACGTAATCCATTTTGGAAAATAAATTCCTTCTAATAGGTTCAGAATTGTTTCAAATATGTATATGTATATTTTTTTTAATCTCAAGTGTATTTTTTTCCTTTTTTATGATGTTTTATCTTTTATGCTGTAAGACATTTTCCTCTGAATTAGTTTTCTTTGGCATAATCTATTGTTTTCCATGATGTTAGGCAAATCTAGAAAAATTAAGTTATATTAGCTCAATAGGTTTGATTTAACACTTAATAGTTATAAACATAGGTCTTTGGAGAATCATAGTATAATGCTTTTTATTTTTTAATCAACCATTCATAAATGAAACACAATCTTTATTACAAAGAATTGCGTAAATTTACGTTTTTTTCTTATGTAGGAAACTAATCCTCATTTGGAAACTCTATTTTTGATAACTTAAAAACTATATATATCTGTAGCAATATTAAATTCATACATGTTATTTATATTTCTGAAAAGGCTAATAATAATTTTTAAGGTCATAGTATGAATGGATTAAAATAAATCAAAAATAGTAATGGCTGCTTGTAACGAGTTACAAGAACTAAGAAATTTATTAAAGTTTTGCGAATAAAGTTTGATGATTTTAATTTCCTTAATAATTAACTCACAATAACAATAATGGTAATCATACCTTTAAGAGACGAATTAACTTTCTACACGGTAATATGTTTCTAATTTTTATTCTTGTAAAATTTTAATTAGAAAGTTTTACGATAGTTATATATAGCTAGATAGATCAGTTAACTATCAAAATGGCACGTTTTAATAATTTTTAAACAGTTTTAAAAGAAATATCCTTAGATGTTAATAATATATTTATTTATTTTTTCAAATGAAAAGTTAATAATTAATATAACTTAATCACATGACTTGTCAAATAAGGAAATCATCTTCTTTTTAAGTAATATTTATATGTATGTCAATATTTCCAAAAGTTCGTATCGAAAAATTTAATTAGCTGAGGTGAATATCAATATTCAAAACACTTATATTAATCATAAGTCGCTTTGTCGATGTTGTAATATGTTCCCATTTACAAAATAGTATTCACTAATTTTGAATCTAACTATCTTTGATTAATAATTGCTTACGTTCTCATAATATTTTTCTTATAATATTATAACACTCGAATTTATTTTTGTATCTTTAATTATTTATTTTCAAATTTTTTTAATGTCTGGAATAAACTTTTTTGAAGAATATTTTGAAATTGTGATACTTCGGTAATTAAATAAATACATTTGAGCAATTAAGTTTAAACGAAAATAAAAATGTAAAATTAATTACATTTTTAAACGTACAGAACATCTATACCTATAGCTATCACCCAATTACTTTACATTAGAAATTACAGAAAATGTCTGCAAATAATAATTTTATATTATATATATATAACTGTGCGCAGAAATAGTTTCTATTAACAATGCTGGAATATTAGAATTCTTGTTCCATGTTGTTTTGAAAATTGACACAAAACTTCATGTATACAGGTAGTCTAAAAATACTTAAAAATGAATTTCAGTGGAGAATTTTCGAAATAGATACAGCATTATGTCTAAGTAATTAGAATGAATGTCACATTTTCTTTATTTTTCACAAATAAAATATCCTATTCAAACAAATTCTTTTCAATAGGATTTTTTTTTTTTAAATAATGTAAATATAGCATTTCCTTTACCTTTGTTATCAATATTAAATGTTCGAAGAATGAATATATTTTTTTTATATATATCTTTTCTTTTAAATATTTACAGATTTCACATTTCCTTTTTACTCAGTTTCAAACATATCTAAATAAACATTGTGCCATCGATAAATAAACACTTTTAAAAAATATCCACAGAAGAAATAAAGATGCATATTGTAGAAATATTTCAAAACATGCACTGTTTAAATAGTTTTTAAATTTTAACCCACGTTTCTTCTCTTAAATAAATATCTTTTGTTATCGATATGAAAGAAAATATTTCATAGAGCATAGAAAATATTTCTTCGTAAGTAAACAGAAACGAATTCTGATCGTCATGCTTTACAGCGCTTAAAATATAACGGAATAAAATGTTTTGCTTACAGTAGCTGAATTGCTTTTCTATGAACCGGGAGCACGACATTCTTCTTCCGATATTCCTCGTGGAATGTAAAATCTAACACAGCTCTGATGTGTCTTATAAGTTTGCCATTTGGTATTCGAGAATTAGAGCATGCGCTGTACAATAATACGATATTTCTGTCCATTGGAGAAAGTAATAATATGTAACGGAGGGAAAACAATCTTACATTAATACTTTCCAGTAGATAGATTGTATGAAGACATTTCCTTGCAAAAGATTTTATGGAAAAATTACTGTGTGTACTATTGGAAATGATTTCTTATTTGTAATTTTCAATTCTCAGCCTAACTTATATTTTTCAATAGGTGTTATTTTATCGGAATTTTTAGTAAAGTTTTTAAATATTTCCAAATAGTTAATCAAAAATAAAATAAATTTATAATATATAGGGTGATTCCTAAAATCCGTTTCGCCTCAAAAAAATTGGTGCACAGAGTTAACTTACAACGATGAATGGGGTTACTAATTTTATATATATATAAATGAAAGTGCTGACTGGGGAGAACATCAACGCGCAGCCCAAACTACTGAACCTACAAACACGAAAATGGGGGGAAAAAATACTTCTTAGGATGTAGAGGGTGCACTAAGAAGGGATTTTCTGAAAACTCCACACCTAGAGAGGGAGGGGGGGTAAAAAGAGTTGCAAACTTTAAAAAAATTCTTTAAAAATCGGGGATCGTAGTTATTTGACAAATGATAACATATTTGAATGTACTTTTGCATGCTGAATCGAATGGCACCAAGTACATTCTTCTAAGTCGAATAATTCGTGAGATATTGCATATTTTTGTAACGATTATCGTATAATCGTTCTACGTTGCATACATATAGAATTAGGGGGAAAAGTTCTATAAGCAGTTAAAGCTATGAGACATTAGCCTTTTTAAAAAATTTTGCAGAATGGATTTCGATGGAACTTGCATTATTAATTTTCCAGGAATAGTTTTAGTAAATTGAATTTGTTATATCGTTATTTAGCAAATCCTACTGTAAATGATTAAATAAACGAGTTGGTCTTTAACAGCCGAAACTTCGTGCAAAAATTAGAAAATACTATCAACGCAATGACGTTCGTTTCGTTTTACAGCACTGCGGAAGGACAATCAAGGTAAAGGTTCATATTGCTTTAAAACAAAGAGTCGCCTGATATCTATCCCCAGTATATCTGCCCCCATACGTCGCATTTAGGTCACAGCAGAAGGGGATACATATCCAGGTTCACTTTCTTCGAGAGTCGGATATCCGACCCCAGTATATCTGCCCCCATATCAGAAGGGGCCATATATCAAAAACTAGTTCGTGTTACTTTCGTCGAGACCTGGATAACCGTCCCCTGTATATTTGCCCCCGTACTTCATCTTGACGTCATAGCAGAAGGGGACATTTATCAAGGGGTAACATATCCGATGCTTGGACCTTTTACTTTTGAGGGGAGCATTGGATATACGACCCCTGTATATCTGCCCCCATACGTCATCTTGAAGCCACAGCAGAGGGGACACATATCCAGTGGAATATTTTCACGCTCGTCGAGAGTTGGATATCCGACCCCTGTATATGTATCCCCTGTTACGTACAGTTTTTATTTTTTGCCGTGAACTAATATACGTCCTTATTTATCTAGAAATCGGTAGACGTCATTCAGATTATAACACACCAATTAGATACATATATATATACATAATTGAAACAATATAAATATTGTTTGAATTATGTATTGTTATATTTAATAACATTACATAATTGAATTTTGTTATATATAATATATGTATTAGGTTTCAATGTATTGAATACCATATATCTATTGAAATTTGTAATGTAAAAAGTATTTCTTTTAAATAAATTTTTCCTTTTTAAAAAACGAGTTATAGTTAGATGGCTAGAAATTATTTTCAAATGAAAAAATATATATATTATTGCTGATTTTCCATCCTGTTGATAGCACATACGAACAAAACAATAACGAAAAATAATGTCGATTGCACAGATTATAAAACACCTTCCAACTATTTTTACGTATTACATTTATCCACTATCAGTTTTTCGAAATATATTCTGAACTTTCATGCAATGTTAAAGATTAAATAACTTTCTTTGAATTTGTTCAAGAAATACATGATCAAAATATACTTCAAATAAATTCTGCCACTAGACCGTAATGTAATGTGTCCGAATTCTTTTGTGTACCTCGTGTAAAAACTATAAATGCTAGATATAGCATTTTTTTTATAAGGAACTTGCTGTATAGCATTTCTTACGACCCTTTTCAAATCAAAGGGATGTGCTTACTGACACATTTCTGAAATCATTTTTGTCCAGAAACGCATGAAATTGGCAGGTGTTGTTAGTCAGAAACTATGTAATCAAAATACATTTTCCATTTTTTTGGTAAAGACAGAAGAATTTTCTTGAAATGCTGTCAAAGTCGGCGTTTAAACCGAATTCCCTACACGGAAGCGCGAGAAAGGGGAAATGCTTGTCACGTGAAAACAATCGATTATCACTCGATAGGTAATTTATTTGCCAAACGCTATTCAATTGCAAATCCCTTCAATAATCAGGCTTGCCAATTTTATACCTTTAAATTTAAATATGAGTTAGAAAATGTCTCAGAAAGTTCCTCATTGTTGAGCAAGGAATTTGAAAGCTACCTTAATGACATATATCAATTTTGTGGTTTTTATTTGTCAATATTTTCCCGAAAGTTAGAGCACGAACGGACAGACAGTCAAAACAAAATTATAAAGACATGCCTCACACATACATTATTACACCCTTTCCAACACGACGAACGTATACATTAAGCTACAGTTTACGCTATATGTTTTTATATCTACATTTTACGCTATATACTTTCTTGAAATGGCCTCAGAAACTGCGTGGTCCGGCGACTACCAGGGACACGAAAAACTAAAGTGTATGAAATTCACTAACTATTAAGTGAAAATTTAAGGTTGTTCTCAAATTCCCTCCTGAACAACTTGAAACTTTCTGACTACTTTTTCTAACACATTTTTAAACCTAAACGCATAAAATTTGCAAGCCTGACTATAAAAACGATGGAAATTGGATTGAGTACTACATTTGTGATAAATAAATTATTTATCAAGTTACAAATGATTGTTGTCACGTGACGACCACTTTTTCCCCTTTCCCTCGCTGCCGCGTCCGGAAATTCGATTCAAAACGCCAACTTTCAAAGTATATTCTGAAAGAAATTTCTGTCTTTACCAAAAAAAGGTAAAACATCATTCGATTACATAGTTTCTGTACTCATAAAAAATAGACATGTGTTCTTTAAAAAATTAGTAATTTTTTTAAAATAAATATTTCTGTAAATCCCTTAGTCAAATCAAAACTTATAATTTTCATATCAAATGTGAAAAAAGTATTCAAAAAAGTCATTCCGGCCTGCACCGGCGGGAAAAGGTAGCTTCCATATTCCATGGAATTTCAAACAGCTATATCGCAGCCGTTTTTTAAGATAAAGCCAAAACAAAATATGCTCCGGAATCCATGTATCATGGATCTAACAGTTCACGGAAACAACTTTTGAAATTTATAATTTTATTTTACATCTTTTAGAACATCTTTTTACATTTTTTAACTGGCCTCCACTTTGAAACTAGATGGCGCATGATGCTGGCCAACGAACTCGGTCGAAACTTTGGTATGTTCTGTACACATGATCAGTCACATTCGTATCGGTTCATAAATACGAGAGTTATAGCATAAGAAAAATCAGGTTGTTTCAAAATGTCAGCCTCCCTAGAATTTCAAACTGCCATATCTCAGCCGTTTTTTTTTTTTTTTAAGATAAAACCAAAACAAAAACTGATCCGTAATCCTTGTATCACAATCTAACACTTAACGGAAACAATTTTTCAAATTTATAATTTTTTGTTCATCTTTTTGAGTTTTTAATAAATTAAAAAAAATTAACTGGCCGCCATTTTAAAACAAGATGGTGGATGAAGCTGACCAACGAACTCGGTTGAGACCTTGGTATGGCCTATACACATACTCAGTCACAACCAAATAGGTTCATAAATAAGAGCGTTACAGCATGACAAATATCAGATATCTATATCTATATCTATATCTATATATCTATACTAATAAAAGAAAGTTTTGCTCTGTGTGTGTGTGTGTTTGTCTACGATGGCTAGCAAAATCTAGCCCACCTAGAAGTCTGAAAATTTAGGTGTGTATAGCCCAAGGTCTGGCCATGTGTACCTGAGTCTCAGAATTTTAATATTTTGATAATTACCCATCATATTAATTATATTCTCATTAAACATCGCATCAAAAATGCCATCTTTTTAATCAAAATGGCTAAAGAAAAGAATTGCTGTTGGGATTTGCAAGCGGCAATGAATGAATTCGAAATTATTTTACTAATTAGCGAATTTTAAGAAAACTAATTATAATATCAATTTGAAAATTTCTGAGCATATGTAGAAAAAAAAATCTGCATCCGACTATGCGATTTTTGAAAAATTCGGCCGGTATTTTTTCTTAATTTATGCAAAAAACTGCCAAAAATCTGCCGGCGCCAGTGAAATAAATCGGAGAGAGTTTCAGACAGGGATCTACTTTCATTAAAAACTAAACTACGAAGAGATCTATTTCTCTGGCCGATCCCTCCATTTAGTTTGCGAAAATGAAAGTAAATAATTGCCAATTTTTACTAATGAACAAAAATTTAGATAACTAATTAAGATATAGATCTGAAATTGAGGATGGGTAAAGTTGTCCTCTGCCGGCTATTTTAGCGTAGCGTCTTCGTTATGTTCTAATTATCAGAAAAATTTAATTATTTTTTTAATGATCGCGTTAATGTAGGTGAAGGTGGTTTTCTTGAACAAATTATTCGTTATATTTGCGAGTATAGGGAGGGAGGGGGTTAACGCCTTGCTCTGAGATTGTTATTATCTTTGGCCCGGGCAATGCCGGGAGTGTAGCTAGTACTAATATAAAACAAAATTGCTGTGTGTGTCTGTGTGTCTGTCTGTCTACGATGGCCAACGAAATGTAGCGCACCTAGAAGTAAGAAAATTTAGATTTATGTAGTACAAGGCCTGATCTGATGCACCTGGGACTCAGAATTCTAATATATTGATCATAATATATTGATGATAATACTCACGATATTAATTAGAATCTCAATAAACATCGCATCGAAAATGCCATCTTTTTTAATAAAATGACTAAAGAAAAGAACATCTGTTCTCAATTTGCAAGTAGAAATGAACAAACTTGAAATTTATTTATTAATTAGTGAATTTTAAGAAAACTAATTAAGATATTGATTGAAATTTTTAATCATAAGTAGAAACATTTTCGACATCCGATAATGCAATTTTTGTAAAATTCGGCCGGTAATTTTCCTTAATTTTTACAAAAAACTGCAAAAGTATGGTGGTGTGTATGCATGTGTATGCACATGTGTGTATGCATGTATGCCCCCACATGTACACATACATGTGTGTATGCATGTATGCCCCCACATGTACACATACATGTGTGTATGCATGTATGCCCCCACATGTACACATACATGTGTGTATGCATGTATGCCCCCACATATGCACATACATGTGTGTATGCATGTATGCCCACATACATGTGTGTATGCATGTATGCCCCCACATGTACACATACATGTGTGTATGCATGTATGTGCATTTTACAACGTTAAAAACATCCGAGAAAGTTTCAGACATGGATCGGCTTACATTAAACACTGAACTACAAAGATATTCGTTTCTCTGGCGATCCCTCCATATACTTTGCGAAAATGAAAAGAAATAATTGCCAATTTTTACTAATGAACAAATATAACTAATTAAGATATAGATTTGAATTTGAGGATGGGAAGGGGTGCCATCTGGCGGCTATTTTAGCGTTATGTTCTAACTATCAGAAAAATATAATTCTTTTTTTTTTTAATGATCCCGTTAATGTAGGGGAAGAGGATTTCCTTGAACAAATTATTCGTTATATTTGCGGGTTTGGGTAGGTGGGGGGGGGGGGGGTTAAGGCCTTGCTCTGATTTGCACAAAACAAATTCCATTTAAGAAATTTAACATTTTTAGCTTCTCCCGTATCGTTTTATAAATGTTATATATAGAGAATACCGGAAATTTCAAATAACGATTTTCGTAAAAATTAAATTTATGTTCCTAATAAAAGTACACAACTCGTATTTACTTGATGCATACCAACAAACAAAGTAAATGAATTGTTGTTGAGCACTTGATCAAGCGCCCCCTGGCGGGAAACACTACAAGCTTTTTTTCTCTAACAGTGCTTTGTTATCTCGGGTTCTACGGGCCCGATCACGACGGGCTATGGTTAATTCGACTTTTCGATCGCGTTACAGACTTTAGTTTTACCTTCCACCGCCAGGGGCCCATAATTTTCTCGAGTTCTATGGGCCCGATTTCGACGGTAATTGGTTCATCCAACTCCCTTGATACAACAGGTACCCGTGTCGGATGTTCGAATCTAACAAATGGCGTACCCTGGTGTTAGAAAGTGGAACTAAATGATTTTGTTGGCGTGCACGTCACGCCTACTATATGGTACCGGAGGCAGCGGGGACACGTGTGGGAGTTTCCTTCGGAAGATAAATTTATTTGAACAGAGTGACTCCCCTGTGAAAGATGGAACTAAAAGACTTTGCAGCGCATGCGCTTCATGCCTACTATACGGTGAACACGTGTCGGAGGTTCGTTTAGATGAGAATGCGCATCCTGTTGGCGGTAGGGGGAAATAGAGGATTTTCCGTCATGTGCGCAGCACTTTTAAATAAATGATTTCCCGTACGGCTGCAATAGGTAGCTTTTTGTATTGAAAGCTACCTAAAATATTTTAGAAGATAGAATATTTTAGTAATTTTCATTAAAGCATTTACATTTAAAAGGGAATACATATATAAATTTATATTTCAAGAAAAAAAAAATTATTATAATAAATAAATGATTATAGATATAAGATATATACGTATATATCGTATATGTGATATTATTATCTCTCTTTCTATATATGTATGTCTGATATTATAGGACAAAGCGATTTTATATATATCACTCTATTATGTACCTTTGTATAATAGGTGTGTGATATTTATTTCAAAATAATTAATAATTATTTTGAAATAAATATCACACACCTATTACACAAAGGTATATACAAATGTAGAGTGATATATATAAAATCGCTTTGTCCTATAATATCAGACATGCGATATACATTTTATATATATATATATATATATATATATATATATATATATATATATATATATATATAAAATTCGCTTTGACCTATAAAATCAGATATGCGATATACACGCATGTATATAGAGAGAGATAAACAAAATCGCTTTACTCTATAATATCTGACATGCAAGTATATAGAGAGATATAAATAAAACCGCTTTGTCTTATAATAAAAGTTCTTTTCCAAAAAAGCAAAGTCTGAAGCACAGCTGATTTAATGAAATTAGCCTACCTCTTCTTTAAATACTCTTTCGAAGGTACGCAATCATGATTCAGTGGTTAAGATAAAAAAAAAAAAAAAAAACATTGAGTCATGATTAGATTTTGCTAGGGTTACAACCACGCAATCACTTTCAATTTATATTCTCACTACTATTTAAAACTGAAAAGCTTAAACTAATATCCAGTGATAGCAGCATTGAAAAATTCTACAAATTTCGGTACATGTGTTAAAGCATTGTGTACTAAAGAGGAATTCCTATTCGAAATACATTCTTTTTTGTATAGAACTAGTTTTTTTCCTGATTAAAAAAATTTAAAAGGGAATCTATTTCGTGAAAGAAGTATTTTTCGAGAATAAAAGATTATTTTACAATGTGTCTGAAATTTTTTATAATGAAACTTTATAATTATTTTGATTCCGTTATAAATTCTCTAAAACTTAATTTCATTCTTTAAAAAGTATTCTTCGAGGTGTTTTTAGAAGAAAAAATATTTATGAATGATACAACACGAGTCGAAAAAAGTGTGATTGTAATAGATAGTATTTATAAGAAAGTGAGAAAGTATCAGGGCACGGACAGCCCAATAGTTAGCGTATCAATAATAAAATAATAAATTCGAGCTCAAGTTCGCGGGCTCAAAAGCGACGCAAACGAATGAAACTAAAAAGTCCTTATGAATAAGACATGTTGGCTTTCTGATTTTAAAAGTAATATAATTTTCCAGCGTACGCGCAATCACATCGATTTCAAGATCTTTAAATTTTTCTAGCTTTGTTATAATATGATGACTATCATAATTTTTCAAGTTATGGAATATAACAGGGATTGTTTTACATTGCTTATAGTTCAAGTTACATTCCACATGTGTAGCTCATCTGTATACACCTTACAGGTGATTATGGTCACGTGTGCGTTTCTAACCTAATACTTTTTTACAAATTGAACACGGATCATATACAATTTTTAGTTTCGCAAACGTTTTATCGCATGAGTTATTGGCGAATCCTTAACAAAAAATTTGAATTTTATAATTATAGGTTATGTGCATGGTTGAAAAATTATAAATTAGTATAGGTGATTGGTTATGAAATAAAATTTGTGATTAGCGAATTAATTTATTATAATTTTAGATAGTCACGTGACATACATTTAAAAAAATCCATATGTGTTATGGTAATGATAAGCTACGGCTGCCGAAGGCAGTCTAGTTCACAGCGGATTCCGGGCTCTGGTTAGCCCATACGAGGTCACGAACAAGAAGGGCCGGTTTACCCGGACACCTCCAAGGTGGTGCTCTTTGGCCTGGGGAAAGACGGGGGCCGAATCCTACCTGCGCCTCTCACCCTAACCCAAATGAGTGAAGTTCAGCGGACGCGGCGACTTGCGGTGGAGCCCAAGTGCAGGACACCACCACCTGACACTTGGGCGGACGCAGAGACGACCCGACGGCCTTGTTGCCAGAACTTCATAAGAGGATCCGGATTGTAGGCCATTGCTGAAACATCCCACGACCCATTACTGTAATCACGCCTTCCGATTATCAAATCATAGGGAAGAAGGAAGCGACTAGTTCATCGGACGTGGCGAGCAGAAGGTGCTTCTTGCCAACCCGGGGCTTCGAAGAAAATTAGTCCCTGACGCACAGACACGCCTTGGCTAAGGTTGTCCCCCACTAGAATAGCTTCCCGCGAGACAGAACACCATAGGCGAAACTAGGACGTGGTCAAGCGACCCCATTCGAGGAGATCATACCCATATTTATATAACTACGACATTCATGCACTACTACATATATATAACTACGACATAAATGCACTACTACATATATACACTACTGCATGCAAAACATAACACAACACATACAGATAAGGAAATCATACCTACCTGTTTACCTTAACTGTGGGTTCTCGAGTAGGACTCTTAACCCACTAATATTGCACCATGACCTCCAGCGCCGCAAATGCCGCGGGCTGGTTGATTTGCATTTAAACGTGGTCGGCGACCACGAAAAGCATTTGCGCTTCGGCCTGCCCTTCGACGACCCAGATTGCGGTCCAGTGTCCGAACAAGGAGGTCCTGGACTATGAGCCTCACTCCCTTGCGGCAATAACCGTCTAGACATAAGTCATGCAGCGTTCGAGTCCGGAAGTCACGAGGAAAGAATGTTTCTCTCTCGGACCACCAGAAGTTGCACTCGTACAGACAGTGTCTGACTGTGCTGACGCGCGTTCCGAAGAAATATACTGAGATGTTTCCGAAGAGGCGTCTCTGAAAGTCGCCGAAGGCGCCATGTCCCGTAAGGGCCTGGTTCACATAGAATTCTCCCTGCAGTCTGCGAGTGCGGACCCGCGGGAAAACCTCATACGTCGCTCGACCGTGCTCAGAATCGGTCCATCTTTCTTGCCAAGATGCTACGGCCCGACACAGAAGAATTTTCTTGGCCTGGCGGCGCGTTTTCCTGATCTCCACGTCGACAGTTTGTCGTGTCGTGGCTGCCTTGGCCAACGCATCCGCACGTTCATTGTATACGTGACCGACGTGAGCACGAACCCAGCGAAGATGAGGCTCGACTCCAGTTTGCTTCACCAATTCCTTAATCTCAACAATTGCCTTGTGTTTTGGCACCAGGCTATTAAGCGCTTGGAGCACCGATCTCGAGTCTGAGTAGAGATCGAGCTCACTGAGACCTCGCAGATGGGCGTCTGTTATTGCTTCTTTGATCGCGTGAACCTCCGCCACAAATACTTCTGCACCATTCGTGAGACGAAACTGACTCTCACGTTCGATTAGGCCCTCGACAACAGCAAGGAACGCGCACCCAACGGTCTCGTTCATTTGCTTGGATCCGTCCGTGTAGTAGGAACACGTCGTCTTTGGGGTGAGGTCTTAAGTCCATGGGATCCACCGAAGGTCGTCTCTGTTGAGAGTTGGTTTCCACAGCTCGACAGTTCCGGGGTTTAGCCCAGTGCCGTCAATGCTTGCGTTCCAACGGGCCAGAGACTTGAAGTCTCGGTCCAGCTCTTAACGTAGGTCGAGAGGCAAAACCCCTGCCAACACGTTTAGAGCATCCGTCGAAACCGTCTTGTAACACTTGGTAGCGCACAGCAGTAGACCCCGCTGCGCGCTTAGTGACCGATTTTTCAACACTACTTTACCGTTGTACCAGACTAGTGCGTAGAGCATCTTGCGGAGGTGCGGCTTGATTCCGCAGCTCACTGCAGTAAGTCTGTTCATCTTGTGAAGTACCTTGAACGCCTTTTCCTGAACCTGGTCCAGGTGGGGCATCCAACTAAGATGGCTGTCAATCGTAACCCTAAGTACTGTATGTTCCATCGATGTGCTACCTTGTGGCCTGCCATACGGATGGGCGTCGATGGCTGGTACTTGAAAGGTGCCCTTGGGAGGAACGATTGAGTGGCAGCACTTGGCGTAACTGAAAGTGAGAACGAAATCCATCGCCCAGCTGTGGATCTTCGAGAGAACCGGTCTGAGCACAGTCGCGAACCTCATGACCGCCTTTTGACGTGGTACCACAAAGACGTCATCAGCGAAGGTCTGGACAGCCCACTTCTCGTCAATTGGAACTGGCAAGCGATCCAAATCGTCCAAAAGGACGTTTGTTACAACCAGCCAGAGAGTCGGGCCGAGACACGACCCCTGAGGCACGCCTACATTGTAGTAGTGCTCCCGTCGTGGAGGATAATCGAACGATACCAGGGTTAGTTCTCGATCATCCCCAGGAGATACGGCTCAACGCCGTAGTCCTTCAAGCATTGGAGGACAGCTGCTCGCCGTACGCTGTTGAAAGCGCTCTTGATGTCTAACGTAAGCAGACATGTGTTAGCTTCACGTCTCTTTGATTCGGCTATGTAGTGCAACACCTTTCGTTGCGCCTCTATGGTACTGACATTCTTGCGAAAGCCGTACTGATGCGGGTGGATCTTACCGTTGGTCTCTAGATAGAGCGCCAATCTTGCTGCGCACAACTTGTCTAGAATCTTTCCGAGGGTCGGGAGTAAACAAAACGGACGGTAGGAATCTGGGTCGCTCGGTTCCTTGCCGGATTTGACAAATTAAACAGCAACCACCCGCTTCCAAGTCCGCGGAAAACAAGACTTCCTCAAACAGTGGTTATACAAGGCCAGTAACCATTGAGGATGGAACTGGAGGACCTTACGGGCGATCTCTAAACTGATACCATCGTGGCCGGGTGCCTTGTTGGGCGGCAGCGATTCGACTGCAAGCTCCAGCTCTTCCAATGTGAACCAGTCCGGTTCGCCGGTCCTAATGATTTCGACCCGCGAGGTTTCGGCGGCCTGTAGGAAATGGTGTCTAGCAAGTGCATCCTGAGATTTCTCCCAGGTGGAGACTTCCTCACCGGAGGGAAGGACCAGCAAAACGGGCGCCTCCTGTCTCCTGACTTGCCCTTTACCACATCAACTACTTGGCCTGGCCTATCCGTGACAGGTCCTTCGGAATTAAATTTCCTGGACCAGGCACGTTTTGTGCGCAGGATCGACTTCTTGTATTCTGCTCGCTTACGCTTAAAGAGGGCGCCAAGTGTCGCTCTCCGAGTCGGCTCCAGATTATTCTGGTAGAGCCGCTTCAGCGTGCGCAAACGAGATCTGATGCTGGTCAACGCAGTTGTCCACCAACATGCACCCTTGCGACGAACAAGCTTTCGGCGTTTGTGCTTCTGACACAGCTTCACCAAAGTTGACATCAAGTGTTCAACACCCTCCTCCGGGGTGGCGAAATCGTACCATCTCAGATCCGCTGTCTGCAGATCACGGAGGAACTCATCCAAGACTAAGTCCCTTGGGAACCAACGTCTGTTGGTTCCTCTAGGTTGACCTCAGCCTGCCTTCATAGGTCCATAGCATGAGACGGTGGTCACTGAGTCTTTAGATGTCGGAGATCCTCCAATCCGCAATGCGACTGGCGCAGAAATGGACGAGAAGGACGTCGATCCAGCCTTTTCCTTGAAGGCCAAGGAATGTGGGAGTACCGTCCGGGTCGTTAACGATTTCAAGGTTTGCGTTCGAGGCGAAGGCAATCAGAGATCACCCTCTGGGATCCGTGGGTCGCTGCCCCAAATCGTGGTCTTTGTATTGAATTCTCCAACCAGAACGACGTTGTCATTCGGGTATTGCATCAACAGCGTATCCAACGGTTCGAGAACGAGGTTGATATCTTCAGAAGGGACACAGTAAGACGTTATTACCAGTACCCAACTGCTCGGCCACTTGCAGGGGATGGCCACCACATCCGGGTGTCTCAAGACCGTGCAGAAGGACACTCGCTTGCTCACCCAGAAGGCCGCCCGAAAAAGGTTACCCGCCGAGTGAACTTGCGCGTAGTCCCTAGGCGTACCGGTGACGGAGCCCTCGCCGACGTATGGTTCATTGAGTGAAACGATGTCTGTCTCTTGCGACAGAGTATCCTGAGCCAGTTGGTTTGCGGCCGCCATAGCAAGGTGGCAATTAAGGTGTGCGAAAGTCGGGTTTATCCCCATGATGACGCTGTTCTTAATTGTTCGACCTCCAACTTGTGGATTTGACACTCATTAGAACCTGCGGCATGACTGGTTGACAATTGCTTGCCGTTTGGTCTCCGTTCGTTCCTGGTTCTGCAGTTCGGGCAGCAGAGCGCGTCCGCACTGCATTCTGAGGTTGTGTGATCCGAGACGCCGTACCTCCCACACAGGGACACATTTCGGCACACCTTCTGTGTGTGGCCGTACTTCCAGCAACAATAGCAAATCAGAGGCCTCTGATTTGGCCGGAAGTCCACCTGTCACCAACACACACTCAATTTGCGAACCCGCTCCACACGCTCATATGAACTCTCATCAATCGCTATTACGTGATTACGACCGCGTTTCCCTGTGAACGAAGTTCTGAGTTCAAGGGAAGCCCCTTGAAGAATCTCATTCTGCTCCAGGATCGCAGGAATCACGTCGGCATTGGATAGATCCGAGTTCACACCGAAAACAATGATAAACGGGGTGCGTCGACGCGGTCTCGAAATCGATTGATCGCTCACTAGTTCCGTCTTCCCTATTTCAGCCTCCAGCCTCTCGAGATCTGCGGTGCTGTCTGTTATAATGACAACGCCTAAACCTGAGATATCCCGCACACCTCTGATTCTGATTTTGGCCTTGATAGGGTCGATTTCGCTAGTTACTTTTGTCCGAATGAAATTGGAGGAAACGTCAGAGTGTGTGGCCGGTGTTTTCGGCCACACTATGAGGGCTAGTTCCTCTTTAGGTTTGGCTTTGGCTTTTGGCTTCTGCTTCCCCTTCTGGGCGGATTCCTTTGGATGGGGATTCGCACCTTTTGGGCGTCCCGCCCGATCCATCTCCCGCTGTTTCTTCCTTGCATTCCTGGACACAACTTTGGACCAAGAGCCGTCCTCATTAGCCATTAATCCACCTATCTGGGTTTCTGGAAGATCGTCTACGGAAGACGCGTCTGAATCATGAGATTGGACTTTGCTCTTCCTCGAATCTTTCTTACTTCCCTCACGATCGTCGTTAGAGCTCTAAGAGTTTTTCTTTTTCCTCTTTTTACGCAACTTGCTAGCGCTCTTGGTCACTTTCCGTTTAATCCCCAGCTGAGGATCGTCGGGTTACCCGTCTTTGCGAGGCTTCACCTTGTTTCGAGAGGATTGATCAGAACCATTACATCGCTCACTAGCACTCTGGGTTGCTTTCTGTTTACTCCCCTGCTGAGGAACTTCGGGCGACCCGTCTCCGTGAAGTTTCACTTTGTGTGTGCTTCAGACATGGGACGTGCCTGTCTTAGACCTCTCCGTCTGCACCAGAAACTTACGTTTTTTTTTCGTATTTTGATTCGGGTACGATTTACCGCCCGCTACGTCCGAATCTCCAAAAGGATTACGCTTAGTCTCTGGAGTTAGGCCATCCTTGTGACCCTTCTTTCCTGAAATGTACTCGTGGGGCTTTGCTTCAGTCTGATTACCGTTATACTCGGCTGCCGTCGACTCCTCCCGCGCACAATGTTATGTGTCATGGTAAAAGAAAGAACATATATCTTAAAGTCTGTATGAAAATAACTAAAAGTATGGATGCGTTTCTGTGGGTGGAAGTCTTTATATTATTAAAGATTTAACTTAAAATGCAATAATTTGTGTTTTCCTTTTTGCCTACCCCTACATAAAGAAAAATAACTTTAAAAAATATATTACTACTAACTTACTATATATCTACTTACCTCGAGTGCACCCTACAACTAGGTCGTAAACTTGCTTTGGAAGAAATTAATTGAAATGTGTTCTTATCAGTGAATCTTATCTAGAGTGTTATCGCGATCAGTGATGTCGTCAAATCACGTGATCTTACTAATCTACCACGTGGTGAAAAATCCCTGACGTTAGAGACCATGTGACATACAGTCACTATGTATTATAAAAACAAATAATTTAAATTGTATTTTATTTTAAAAATCAATTAGACGAAACATGTTCATTTCAATTATACCTATACATTATGTCTACTACCATACCCCTTATAAATGACGTCACAGTATCCCATGGTCTTGCGATTTAAGCGAACACGTTACCGTTCACTCCTTTTAAGACAAGTGCCACAGAAGTTCAAATTTGGGTCAAGTCCAGTACATCATGGTTGAAATTTTAGGTAAGAAACGTTTATATATAAGTTTTAATATGGTAAAAATGTATTTTAAACATTTAAAACATTTTTTTAAATAATAGACAAACTAAATAGTAGAATACACATTTTATAAAAACAAAGTCAAAAGGTTTGTCAGGC
This sequence comes from Maratus michaelseni, assembly GCA_963931845.1. Lineage (NCBI taxonomy): Eukaryota > Metazoa > Arthropoda > Arachnida > Araneae > Salticidae > Maratus > Maratus michaelseni. The sequence continues at coordinate 256,462,574 of OZ007591.1, forward strand.
AAGTTATTTATTTATCCTATTCATTAATCAAAAGAAAATTTTAAGTCAGAATACTAAAAACCCAATTTAGTATAATTTTACTATACTTTACTATACAAGTTACAAAAAACATAAACGTGGAAATTAGTAAGCATTATTTAATTTTAAAACTATGGTGAATTCTACAGATATTCGATAAAATACCGTTTCTTTTTATTCAAACAGGGGACTCCTGCGATTTTTTGTCAAGGGGTCTTTTTATTCAAATAGGGCACGTATCCCATTATTTTGTCAAGGCCCCTATAGTGTAATGTCGGTCCTCACTTCGAATGGGGAAAAAAGGGGGGAGGTTAATTAACTGATTTTATGAAAGGTTTCCGTAACGTGAATTCATTGGATTTTTTTGAAGGACCCTAGGCCATTTATTCAAAAGGAGATCTCTCCAATTTTTGTGAAGGGAATAATATCTATAACTTTTTCCAGTTTCTTTCGAAGCGTCCCTGTAACTTTTAACTATTTTAATTAACTAATGCACTATATGGTAAAATTATATTTTATTTACATATCATTTCGATAATTGTGGAAGATGATTCATAAACTATACCGATACGCATCATTTTTCGTTCTTGTTTACTTTCTTACTTACTATTTTATGTTAACATTTGAATTCTTCGTACCCTTTTTTTTACCTTTCATATCCATTTTCACTTCTCCAAACGTAAATTTAAACATTCGAAAGTAAAATCTAACTTGCACTAGATAGTAAAGTTATATTATTTACTTATTTCACATAAAATTCCAATTGCATTTGGAAAGTGTTTCATATACTATACTATGACGCATTTTTCGTTCTTATTTATTTATTGTTACTTACTATTATGCATTAACGTTAAAATTCTTCGTATACTTTTTGTGGGCACTCTGTATTTTTCGAAGTGCGTATTGTTAGCCTAAATTATATCGAAGGGCTATTGGGGGAAAAAAGGGGGGAGCTGCTAAATTTAGTGCAGTATAATTCTTATGGGGGCCCTGTATTTTTAGCATAATGTGTATCGAATTCATTTAATTAAAACCCACCTCTTACCCCAAAAATTTTTAAGACCGATCAACTTTTAATTAGTATTTTTAATTTATTTCTTAATTACTATTTTTAATTTATTTCTTAATTACTATTTTTAATTAATTTTTAAATACTATTTTTCATTCTCTTCCACAATACTTCTACATACTCTAATACTCATAGTGCATATTCTAGTTGAGAAAAAATAATCTCGCTTAAATTCTTAAGTTCCTTCATTAACATATCTCTTAATGAGTAATTTAAATTAGCATTTTTAATTTATTTTAAATACTATTTTGCATTCACTTCTACTACATAAGTCTAATATTCGTACTGCACACTCTTGTTCAAAAAAAAAAAAATGCTTCGAAAATTTCTAAGTCCCTCAATTAAAATTAAAATTAAATAAATTTCTATTTCGCTAAAATGAATCCGTTGAAACTCGCATCGTATTCTAGTAGATATTTCTCCGCGATAAAAAAATGCTTCGAAATTTTCTAAGTCCCCCAATTAAAATTAATTAAAAAAAATCCGAAATAATCCCCTCGTCTTATAGTTGACGCCCCGATCCCCCGCCCCACAGATCCCCGATCCACCACCGCACATATCCCCGATCCCTTATCCCCAGATCCCCTGCCGCACAGCTCCACAGGAGCCCTACTAACCTATAATTAATATGAAATTGTTAGTGATAGAAACTTGAAATTTTACATGTCTCTTACTTCAAAGACATAAATGCATCCACAGAAAAGTTTTTAAAAATTCAGAATTTTTTAACTCTGCAGGAACAAAATACATTCTAAAATTGTGATTTCTGCGATATAGTTGTAATAGAAGCTTGAAATTTGGCACGGCGATTACATTTAAGATGTAAATTCTCTTCAAGAACGGTTACAAAAAATTCGAAATTTCAAATAAAACATGAAATGAGCGAAAAACCTTCAATATATACTCTCAATTACCATTTATTTGGAATTAATTTTAGTTTTTCTCATTCATTTAAGTCTCATGTTCGTCTAATGCAGTATAAGAATGAAGTTTGCTCAAAATGTGACTTAATTAGTAATTTTTTAATTATCTGTGGCAATAAAATTTCCTAATGAAAATCGACACACAAATACCACTTCACATTTACTTCAACAATTACGCGATCAAAGCCACATGTTTTGATAGTATATGATAATGCTTTAAAATCAGTGGAAGTGCAAATAAATTAATTGTGAGCCACATGTAATGATATGTAAGAGTTCCTGTTCTGATAAACTTGACTTACTAAATTCATGTCCAGACATCCATAATCGTCCTCCTACTTTAATATATAGGGTATCTAACTATAAGTTGAAAGCTGATTATTTACCACCTAGATTTTTAGAATTACCCACTGTGAGTTGGTCCACAGAAATTTCCTCTCTGTCTAAATTTCGTCCGAATCATATAGCACATAGCAGCTGCATAAGTAAGTCACTATTGTTCGACCGTCGAGTCAGCAGATACGAAACATTTTCGGGGAGAGGGGCGGAGACTAAGATAGCAAAACTCGACCATTTCGTTTCGCAATCTATGGACACTTAAAAAATATATATTATATCGGTTGAAGACGGGTGGAAGGAAGGGGCAAAGGACACCTAACCGCTCCCCCGCTCAATCCGCCTTCGATAAAAACTGGCATAGTTTTAAATTTTCATTCTCCAATTTCGCATTCAGTGAGGTTACTGGTATATGCGCATGACTCGAGCAGAATTATTTTTTATCCGGGTTGTTTTAGCTAAGCACATATATACTATACTCTGTTCTCCATTGAACACTTTATGTATAGAATTTATACTCATTTTACAAGGCTAAACAAACAAACAAGCGTAAAAAAGGTATAGCGTAAAATGTAGCTTAATGTATATGTTCGTCGTGTTGGAAAGTGTGTAATAATCTATGTGTGAGGCATGACTTTATGATTTTTTTTGACTATCTGTCCATTCGTGCTCTAACTTTCGGGAAAATATTGACAAATAAAAACCACAAAATTGATATATGTCATTAAGGTAGCTTTCAAATTCCTTGCTCAACAGTGTGGAACTTTCTGAGACATTTTCTAACTCATATTTAAATTTAAAGGTATAAAATTGGCAAGCCTGATTATTGAAGGGATTTGCAATTGAATAGCGTTTGGCAAATAAATTACCTATCGAGTGATAAGCAATTGTTTTCACGTGACAAGTATTTCCCCTTTCTCGCGCTTCCGTGTAGGGAATTCGGTTTAAACGCCGACTTTGACAGCATTTCAAGAAAGTTCTTCTGTCTTTACCAAAAAAAGGGAAAACGTCTTTTGATTACATAGTTTCTGAATAACAACACCTGCCAATTTCATGCGTTTCAGGACAAAAATGATTTCAGAAATATGTCAGTAAGTACATCCCTTTGATTTGAGAAGGGTAGTAAGAAATACTATACAGTATGTTCCTTTTTTAAAAAAATGCTATATCTGGCATTTATAGTTTTTACATGGAATACACCAAAGAATTTGGATACATTACGGTCTAGTGGCAGAATTTATTTGAAGTACATTTTGATCATGTTTTTCTCGAACAAATTAAAATAAATTTACTTAATCTTTAGTATTTAATGAAAGTACAGAATATATTTCGAAAAACTGAAGGTGGATAAATGCAATAAGTAAAAATAGTTGGAAAGTGTTTTACAATCTGTGCAATCGACATTATTTTTCGTTATTGTTTTGTTCGTATGTGCTATCAACAGAAATTAGGCACAGATGGAAAATCAGCAATAATATATATAGTTTTTCATTTGAAAATAATTTCTAGCCATCTTACTATAACTTATTTTAAAATGGGAAAAAATGATTAAAAAAAATACTTTTTGCATTACAAATTTGAATAGATATATTGTATTCAATACATTGAAACATAATACATATATTATATATAACAAAATTCAATTATGTATTGTTATTAAATGTAACAATACATAATTCAAACAATATTTATATTGTTTCAATTATGTATATATATGTATCTAATTGGTGTGTTATAATCTGAATGACGTCTACGGATTTCTGTAAAAGGGGATACATATACAGGGGTCGGATATCCAACTCTCGACGAGCGTGAAAATGTTCTAGCACTGGATATGTGTCCCCTCTGCTGTGGCATCAAGATGACGTATGGGGGCAGATATACAGGGGTCGGATATCCAATGCTCTACTCAAAAGTAAAACGTCCAAGCATCGGATATGTTACCCCTTGATAAATGTCCCCTTCTGCTATGACGTCAAGATGACGTACGGAGGCATACAGGGGACGGTTATCCAGGTCTCGACGAAAGTAACACGAACTAGTTTTTGATATATGGCCCCTTCTGATATGGGGGCAGATATACTGGGGTCGGATATCCGACTCTCGAAGAAAGTGAACCTGGATATGTATCCCCTTCTGCTGTGACGTATGGGGGCAGATATACTGGGGATAGATATCAGCGTCCCCAAAACAAAAGATCCAATTCACGGGCATATTTTGTTTGAAGAAACCGACCAGCGTAGTGGGTAAAGCCTGCAGTCATAGTATTTAATAAAACAGGTAAGCGTTATACGACGAGTTACCTCGCAGCGTCCCTAGCAGTAACTTCTGAAACTAGAGATCGTAACTTGAAAACTATAGGGACATGAAAGATAATATTTCATGTCCTTGGGTAAGTAAACAAATGAATTTTGATTTTCATACTGTGCAATCCTTAAAAAAAAACAGAATGAAATGTTTTGCTTGCAATAGTTGAATTACTTTCTTGTGAGTCGGGAGCACGACATTCTCCGTCAGAAATTCCTTATCGAATGTGAAAATCTAACAGCTCTGATATGTCTTATAAGTTTGTCTTTTGGTCTTCAGGAAGTAGAGCATGCGCTGTACAATAACACGATATTTCTGTCCACGAAGAGAAGTAATAATTGGTAACGAAGGGAAAACTACCTTACTTTATAATACTTTTCGATAGATGAATTGTGTTATGACATTCCGCTGCAAAAACTTTATAGAAAAATTACTATGCGTCTTGCTTCATAGTTTTCCTTTATATATTTGTAATTTTAAATTTTCAGCTTCTCTATTGCATGATAACTTTATCGGAATTTTTATTATATTCTTAAACTATTTCCATTTATTATATCAAGAGACAGATTAAATTAATTTATCTGTGGATTTAATATACTGTGTGATTCAAAATAGGTGTAACGGCGATTATCTCTTAAACCGCTGATTATAAAAACATATTTCCATTTCCAAAAAGTATACAAATCTGGTATAGCTTTTAAATGTGACATTTGTTTTACAAGGGACTGAATAAATATTAAAATGTGAAATTATTTTTCTGATACGTCACCTTTTTACAGTACATTATATTTAGAAAAATGTTGTCCTGCGTCTAAGGAGTACATTAAAAAAATCCCATTCTTTTATAATAAAAAAAAATACCGAGTTATGATGCTTTGAATTTTAATAATTTTCACTATTTTCCAATTCTAAAAAGAAAAAGAGGCGTTTTTATGGACATTGTTTAAAATATGAGACACTTTATTCTGTGCGAATTCGGAAATTTTAGTTAATTATTGGATTTATTTTATTACTAGCTGTTACCCGTGACTTCGTTCAGGCAACATTAAAAGAAGAATAAATACATTAATTAAGCAAAATATTTCACTCCCAGTAATTAAAAACGTTAATAATTAACTAACTATTTATCACATTTCATAGGAGACAATACGGTATTTTTTGTTATAGGGACCATGACATAACTCAGTCTTAAAAAAGTGAAATTTTGTGCCAAATAATCGCGAAAATAAAATTGCAACCAGTGCAAAAAGGAGGGCCAAATAAAATCGTGGAAATAGACGAATTGGGTAAAAACAAATGTCAATTTTACCTGATAAACTATTTTACTTTTAACGCCTTAATAACGTTTTAACAGCCATCCTTAAAAAAAAAAAAAAAAAAAAAAAACATTAATTGGAAATAGTATATGCTTTTTCTTTAAATTCAATTCTGCCTCCTTGGTTTAATGTATGGCTGAAACAAATCTTATTTCTAAATGACAGTATGTTGACAGGCAATTTTTGTTCTCCAGAACAAATTGATTCATGTAGTTTGAATATGTGAAAATATGTTTTTATTTTTCCGATAATTTACTGAAATCAAGATTTTTATTTTCACCATCTATTCAAAGTGAAAATTAATTCTGTTTTTCAGTTTTAATGAGAAAATGGTGTAAAAAATATACTGATCTGTTTTATTTCTCCTTTTTTATACAGAAATATAGAGTAATTTACTTTCCGTTTTTTAGAGAAACTTCGTTAAAATTTACAAAAAAAAAAAAAAAAAAAAAAAAATCTTGGCATCTAATTTAATTTAATTTTTTTAATTCTGAGAGTTTATGTGACATCCTCGGATCAATGATAACCGGTATTAAGTAAATCGCGTTGCGTTCGATAGTCTACGAGTAGTTGCGAAATAAAAACACACGGTCAGATTTTAATATAATAGATTCGTGTTCATTTTCCTTTTCTTAAAATTATGATGTGATTTTTAGCAGAAAACTCTCATCTGTGTATAACGGATAATCATGCTTAATAATCAGTATAGATAACAAAACATTTAAATTTTTTGTTATAAATATGGCGTGAAACTCATCTACTTTCTATACTTACTGATCCTTGTATTATTAATGTAAGGAATTTATTCACACTCATTTTAAAACATATTGGAAAATTCCCGTTTTATTTCAAATATGAAGTCTCTTTTTCCTCAGAGAAATCCCTTTTTAAGGACATAATTCTTGTTAATTTTCTTTTCCAGGCAATTAATTTCAATACTGGCATAAGGGAAATTATGTTACTTTAACGAAATAATATTAAATCTTTAGATTTTATCAACAAAAATGGAACATTCGTCATTTTTGTTTTTAGGTAATCGAGTTATTTCTTTTAGTTTTAGGAATGAAAATAGCTATTTCTCGCTATCTATGACATCATTTTCGACATATTGACATTTGCTAACCATTTTCTTTTGAAACTTCTTTTTATTTTTTTAAAATTTAAATAAAAAATACGGTATAATTATATTAGCCATGCGCAGACGGTAAAACGCCAAGTATTGTTACCGTACAAAAGAAAAAAAAAGAAAAAAGTTAAGAAAAAAACCAAGATCATTTTATTTCATCAATCAAAGCATATCCGCTGTATTTTCCATGAATGACGTCATATTCGCCTGTTTCCCATGGTTACGCGTATTGAAACCTTGTATTCTTATCAAAAACTAAAAAAAAAAAAAAACGTTTTATTTCTAATAATATTATTTAATATTCTTTTTAATTCGTTAATTTTCTTATTTCATTTTCATTTTTCATGTGAAAATTTTTCAATTGAAACTAAATTGTTGAGTAAAAATTATTATTCCGGGTTTTGAATTAGTTTCGGCAACGATAAAATATTAGCAACGGTAAAGTAAATTTAACCATTTTAGAGTATTATACGAAAAAATGTCCATTTATTCTCTATGAAAATAACGAAATTTTGAATTATTAAGAAAAATATTTGAATAAAATAAACGAAAACCAGCCTATGTTCATTTGAGGGTTATAATAAACCTATATGCAAAGATACAAGATCATTAAATGCTCCATTTTGACGCTGGCTTCAGCCTAACATTTGTACACAATCAGATTTATAATATTATTAGGATTTATTTATTTATTTATTTTCCGCGAAATGTCTGATTATATTGAAAATCGTTTGAATGATTTATCTGTTAAAGATTAACTCTGATTAACTCTATACACTCTGTTTAACTCTATATTTATAACTCTATTTATAACTCTTTTCTATCATTATTTTTCTTTCGCAACATTCTCCTTTGAAAATTCCGAGTGGAAACTGTAAATCTAACAGCTCTGATGCGTGTTATAACTTTGCCATTTGGTCTTCAAGAATTAGAACATGCGCTTTATAAGAATACGATATTTCTGTCCATTTGGGAAAAGTAACAATTTGTAACAAAGGCGAAACAATCTTACATTAATGTTTTTGATAGTTAGATTGTATTATGATATTTCACTGCAAAAGTTTTTATAGAAGATATATTATACGTCTTGTTTCACAAGTGGTCTTTATTTTATTTGTATTTTTAAATTTCAGTTTAACTTAGCTTTTCTATCTCTAGAGTTTAGTAGGTATTATTTTAGCATAGTTTTTTTCAAGTTTTAAAATATTTTTAATCCAAGATACATTAAATTAATATACCTTGTATGTAATATATAGAATTTATAGTGAATTACTCTGCGCTGTTATACATGTCATTTAACATTTAAGATTTTTTTTTATTCCGCATGATTCTTTATTCTAAAATATTAGTTATTAATATGATTTATTTTTCATTATTATTAATTATTTATTTACAGCACTAGCCTGCCAGTTGCAGATTAAAATAAGAATATGGATCCTCAAAGATTTGTTAAAAAGTAAAAAGATACTTATAACGCTGGTCAATACATTAAATCGCATTATTTTAATCCATAGAAAATGTTACAAAAGTAGAGATGATAAATTTAGGTTTACATTTCGATATAAAAATAAAAAAATAATAAAAGCCAGTGAAACAATTTTATCAAAAATAACAAGAATATTAAGAAAGTATTGAGAGTAGCCATGACACAAGATTTTACAATAGGAACAATTTATTTAAAGCAATAGGTAAGGGTAGATGGCAGTCTTAAATGAAAGATAATCAAAATTCAGCTGTAAACACTAAAAGACTGAGAGGGCTTCCTCTAAAATATTCATTAAATTCAAGCGCTAGTTTGAAGCAAATTGGCTTCTCTGATAGTTCGCAGGAAAGAAAGAATAACGCCACTTTGGCTTATTCTACAATGTCACAGCAATTAAAACTACAAAATGACATTTTAACTATTACAATAGCACTATCAAGGGAATGATTCATTATGGGAAAAGGGGTAATAACATCATACTTCCATAAGAAAGAGAGATTTTTATTTCGAAAAATTATAAATTCTCTGCATATATATATTTATTTGTTTTATTTTATTTTTTGTCAGTAATACACTTTCCAAATCTCCTAAATTTAACAAATTTCTGTCCAAAACGGTTAACAATGATTTCTAACGGCACTAATAATCCTAAAAAAAAGTTCTTACTGTTAAATTGAAATTTAATTGAGAAACCACATGTTTGGTCAACTATCATATATATCTTGAACGTATTGTAGCAAACAAAAATAAAATCAATATTCAATAAAGAAATGAGAAGCAAAAAAGACAAGAGTTAGATGTATTTTGTAATACAAGTGTAATTGGCGTATGAGCAAAGGGAATTTGAGATTAGACTGACTGATAATTTTGAAAGTTTTTACTGCTGCTAATTGAAGTTATCTATTTTAAAATCTATTGATTTCGATTTTAGATATTTTAATAAATTGAAATTTATAGGTATAGAGAAGAATATTTACAACTGTATCCGAAAGATTTTTCCATATTGTTTTTATTATTTTATAGAATTAGTAAATATATAAATATACATCAAAATATAAATACCATTTATTAAAGAAAACGGATCAAAGAATTACTATATTGGCATGACAAGTAGGAAATTTAGTTAGATAAAAAAGGAGTATATAGCTGATATTAAGTATAATAAAGAAACCACAGTCCTGTCACTATTATATCAAGAAGAGCGCCATCCAAATAAATTTCAATGAAAGTAAAATAATTTTCCCCTGCAATCTATACTATCAATCCATTATAGGAGAAACCGTAGCAATTGTAAAACGTAAAAATACAATATGTAACGATGTAGCATCATTTAATTTACCAAAATTGTGGCTCGAGTTACTCCATGGTTACAAATAGGGAAACAAACATCCAAGTAAAAAATAAAAATAACGTACGTAATTTTTAAAAAGTACGTGAAAAATTAAATAATTGTGTTTCAAATAAATTCATAGGCCGTGCATTTATAGATATTTTTGTTTGTTTTGATAATGGCTCAGATTGAACTGAAACATAGGTCAACAGTCTTATAAAACCTATTTTACTGTTTATAATCTTTTTATTTTACACCTTTTAGTAATTAAAAGAAGTGTAATGGCCTTACATATAAATACGCATATATAACAACCTTGTAGCATTAGTGCCTAGCTACTCTTATAGGAGGGTAGTTTATGGAAGAGTGAGCTTTGAGTTTTGCGTACGATTGTGATATCCTGAATTCTAACATTTGTGCGTGAATGAGTTACCTATTCTGTCATGCTTTTACATTTCTCAAAGTGTATCTGAAACTGTGGTAATCTGATTGTCGCGGTTATTCTGTACAGTGATATGATAATTAGGTGTCTGTGGTTGTTTAAATGCTATAAAAACATCAGTAAGAGTTAGAGTCAATGGATTTAGTCGCCTCTCGTCCTTTCTGCTAAGCTAGACTCGTGTTTCTCCGCTCCCCGCTGTTGAAAATAGAATTTTCCCCAAGCTATGTAGCAAGCAATGTTTTCCAGTAAGTTGTTTTTTGGAGTATTATCTCGGTGGGAAGCTACGACAGCGTGGTGAGAAATTAACGTTTGGTATAAGAATATTGGAATCCACGGGGTTCCTTGATAGTAATATTGTAATATTTGGTGACATTTTATAGTTTTAATTACAGTGTTCCCATTTTAGAATAAGCAAAGGTGACGTTTTTAATCGGATCCTGCGAACTATCAAAGAGGCCAATTTGGTTCAAACTAGCATTGGAATTTAGTGAATATTTTAGAGGAAGCTCTCTCAGTCTTTTAGTATTTCGAGCTTAATTTTGATCAAGCAGGGCGGTCGCTCTGCCAAGCCAAGCTTAAAAAAAAAACGCCACACAAACAACGCCAAGAACTGAACTAGACCGCTACTGCTTATTTACAGGAATCAACTTCGCAATGTTAAATCGACAAAACATGCCAGATTAAAATATCAGATATCAAACAAACCAAGCGTCGTAGAAAAAAAAAACGAAAACTAGAAGAATCTAAGGAAGAATTTCTTCAATTTAAGACCAAACTCATCTTCATAAGTGATTTATAAACAGAGATATAGCTTTTTTTTAAAAAACGTCGAGTTACTTAAAATGATCGCTATTTTCTTCGTCAAACTTTTTTTTTCAAACAAGCTACAGGCCTTAATATTGGGCAGAATAAAAAAAGGATTGCATTTTTGGACAAGTAATTACGTAATCTATGTGCTTTTATAAAATTCAGTGTAAAAAAAAAAATATTTTCTATCCTTAATTAGCAAAAAACTGTTAATTAACTTGGCGATTAAAAAATTATGCCAAAACAGAGATAAAACCCGCCAACGACCATGTACCATCTGTATTAAAATAGCACAAATCAGTTACAGGTTATAATATAACCACATCAAATTCCATCTGCAAGTCAGCCATTTTCTTCTGAAGATATTTTTTTTTAAAATAAAACTTCACAATTATAAGAACACATATTTTATCAAATAATTAAATATGACTGCAAACTGTGGCAGATGATTGTTTCTAACATGAATAAGTATGAGAAATTGCCGGTTACGGATATGGATCTGGGTAGCTCAGTCGCAGAGCGTCGGCATGGTACGCATAAGGTCCCAGGTTCGAGTCCAGGCCCAGGTCAATTTTTCACTCATGTTTGTTTAGTGTGTTTAATTGTCTGATAAAATGCGTGTTCTTATAAATATTGTAAAATAAAGTAATCAGACGTAGTGTTTATGCTTTAAAAATATTTTAAATATATAATTTACGTTTTTAGAAAGATCTTTAAAAATAAATTAGTTTTTGAGGGAAGATGTACCTTCTAAAATGTATACATTAAGAGTTATCGCCATTTAAAATTTCTTTCCAAACGTAAACAAAAATTTTGAAATGAATTAAATGTGATTCATTTATTTCTAAAAATAAAAAAACACGGTAAAGGACAGGCATTTCGTTCGCAGGAATACCTTTCACGTCATCTACTATATATACGAGGCTAGCGAAAAAGAAAGGCTACCGCGGTGCTTTACGCGTATCTTTTTTACAGACCGCGGGAATCACGTGAGGCTCGAATCCACCAATGCAGGTGTACGAAAAGAGCATCACGTCACTCTAGCGGTCTGTAAAAAAAAAATAAGTGGAACGCACCGCGGTAGCCTGTCTTTTTCGTTAGCCTCGCTATATATATAAAACACAAACGAAAATTTCGTTCCGTTCCTTTATAACTCGAGATCTGCTGAATGGAATTTGATGGAACTTGCACTGTTCGAGAGATAATTTTTCAGGGAAGGTTTTAGTATGTAACGCAACGTTCTACGTATAATAGCTATCGAATTATGATAGAAAGTTCTGTTATTTTGGCCGAAAAGGTTACCATTGCTAATTTTTTGGCGATCATTACTGTTGCAGAAAGAAATGAAAAGGCTATACATCTCGAAAAATAAAAGAAAAACTGTTACTAATTTTATTTAAAAAAAAAAAAAGAAAGAAAGAAAGAAAGAAAAAGAGTTTTGATGAGAGAATATTATAAAACGAAAATATTTAATTTAAACATGATTAGAAATGTTCATAATGCTTAAAACATTATTCAAGGGGCAAGATTTCTATTGAAACAAATTTGGCGATTTATCTTTTGTTTTTGGCGAGTTTGATTTTACTTTTGACCCCAAACAATTTGATTTTAAGCCAAAAAGTGTCTTTTTTTGTTGCAGAAAGAATTGAAATGGCTATACATCTGGAAAAATAAAAGAAAAAACTGTTACTAATTTTATTTTTTTTTTAAAGAAAGAAAAGAAAAAAAAGAAAAACAGTTTTGATGAGAGATTTTAGGCCAAAAGGTGTTTTTTTTTTTCAAGTGTACGACTGCATTTTCGCAGTATTTTTTTTTTGGTACTTTTTGTTAGCCGGGCGCCAGTGATATATATATATATACACACACATATATACACATATATCTACACAAATACATGTATATACATACATATATATATATATGTGTGTGTGTGTGTGTGTGTGTGTGTGTGTGTGTGTGTGTGTTCATATATCACTGGTGCCCGGCTAACCGAAAAGTACCTTTTTTTATTCAAATGCAAACTATATTAATGGCAATATACTTCTATTTACTTCTACATATATGAAATTTCGTTCCGGCTGCTTATAACTCGAGTTCTGCTGAATGCATTTTCGTAGAACTTAAACTAAGATAATTTTTAAGGGAAGGTTTTAATGTATAACATATCGTTCTACGTAGCTTAGTTATATAATTATTCTGGGAAGTTCTATAATCAGATCAATCCGATTATGAAAGATTAGCCTTTTTAAAAGATTTTGCCGAATGTATTTCGATGGAACCTATACTGTTAAATAATTTTCTAGGGAACGTTTTATTATATAACGTTGCTTAGTTCTAGAATTATAGGGGGAAATTCGAAAATCGGGTGACCATTTTTTTATCAAATATTAGCCTTTTCAATATTTGATTCCGATTATGAAAGATTAGCCTTCTAAAAAAGTTCTACTGAACGGATTTTGATGAGAATTGTATTGTTAGTTAGATGCTATTTCAGAAATGGTGTTAATGTACTATATATTGTCCTACGTTGCTTAGTCCAACAGTTATGTGTGAAGGTTATATAGTCAAGTGAACCCGATTCCGAAATATTAGCCTTTTTGATAGTTTTTACTGGGCGTATTTTTTTGCGACTTGCATTGTTAAGTAGATAATTTGTAAGGATTGTTTTAGTATATTTTATATCGTTTTGTTGTTTTAGAATTATGTGGAAAAGTTCAATAATCAGATTATCAAAGATTAGCCTTTATAAAAACTTCTTCTGAATGGATTTTGTTAGTTAATTTGTTTGCATTGTTATTTCGATCATTTTTAGTGATGGTTTTAGTATATTGCATATAGTTTTATCATTCTTTAGCAAACCCTAACTGTAAATGACCAAATAAAAGAGTTGGTCCTTAACAGCTAAAATTTTGACTGCACATTAGAAAATATAATAGCGCAATCGCGTCATTTTTCAGTAATGTAGAAGGATATTCCACGTAAATATACAGATTGCTTTCAAATACAAGGTCAAATTAAACGATATATTTCGTTTGATTCAGGGTTCATTTGTAGAAACCGACCAGCGCAGCGGGCGAAGCGGGCGTAGCTTCCTAGTTTTCCTATAAATTAATGAAATCCAGTTGTTAAATTATTTTTGTTTTAGAAGTGAAGTTTCCATTTAAATTTATTGTAACAGTACAATGTTTAATTGAATAAAATAAGGTAAATCTAAGAAATTGCTAAGAAATTCCAAACATGCACAGGGCAACGCAAAAAATAATAATAATAATAATAAACAAAAAATAAAAAATAGATAAATAAATAAATAAATAAATAAAAATCAGCTTTCAGAAATTCTAAAAATTGTTCCGCTATTCATATTATGTATCTTCGGGGTCCATCCTCCCACTTTCAGCCCTCCCACCCAAAGGGGGCACTTTTCTAAATTTTGCCGACACCTCTCATGTGATATATCGTTGGAAAAGTCTGTGAACGCTTAATCATAATATGCAGGGGGGGGGGTATTTTCTAAATTTTGCACATACCCCTCATGTGATACATCGTTGGAAAGGTCTGTGACCGCTTAATCCTATTATGCATCTCCGGTGTTCATCCCCCTTTTGCCCCCCAAGCGCGATTAGCTTTCACCACCAGGGGACGCTTTCCTATATCTGTTCCTACGAGTCGGATCACGACGGGGTATGGCTCATTCGACTCGACATCTATAGCCTTAACGATTTCAGTGCCCGAGGTTCATACAGAACAGATTGCGCTACCTGGTGGTGGAAGATGGAACTTGAGCGTGCGCAGCACGACTGCTATACGGTGCCGAAGGCAGCGGGGACCCGTGTCGGCAGTTAGTTTGGTTAGAGGTTTATACTATTCGATGTGCAAATTAAGGGATTGTCCGGTGCCGAAGGCAGCGGAGAACCAGGTCGGAGGTTCGTTCGGTTCGAGGTTTATCTTATTCGAGGTTTTACAAGATTCGAGGCCCCGATATAAATTGGGGGTCCGCTAGCGGGCGAAGCCAGCTAGTGCTAATAATAAAAGAGCGTGATATCACGTTTGATTTCAAATGCAGCGCTGACACGCTATGTACGTATTGCATTTTTATTCATTTCATCGATAAGTCAGTGATATTTTTTAACGGGGGATAACAAGTATTATAACAAGCCACATTTAGTATGTTGTTATTAGTTTAATTTAAAAATCTACTGGTATTTCTAGTTAACCTTTTAAACAATGACTGAAAGTAAAATGTAATTTTAAATTATTTCTCATGTTTAGATTATTTAAATTATGTTTATTCTGTTTAAAAAAAAAGAAATGATATCTACAAAAACAACTTTTCAAAAGTAAAAAAAAAGCCAAACGTAAAAAAAAAAAAGTTGTGGCTAAAAAATGGCGTGATATCAAATTTCCAAGCTATTATATTGCTTATTTAACTTTTTTCCATTAAATAAGTTATCATATATATAAGTCGAGTGCCTACGTATATGTTAATAGAAATCGTTTTCTCCTGTACTAAATACATCCTAATGAGTTTCTGAAAATTCAATTTTTTTCAAATTATGCATGATGGGCTTGGCGGCCATCTTTCCATATTTCTAAGCACCCAAATTTCTAAAGTAAAAGCGTAATATGTTTGCAATGTAATATGTTTATAAAAATTTCGAACTTCAGATTCCAACTATGGACAGATAAATTAGATAAGACTGATATTTTGATAAATTGATTTTTACTAGTTTGAAATTAATAATTACTCTAAAAAATAAATCATAAGATGAATCTTTAAGATAAGTCATCATTATCTTAAGACACAATTTTCAGAGCATACAAGTCTATAAATGAAACTCTTAAATATTTGCTTAAATAACAATTTTGAACTTCGGATTTTAACTACGGATTTGGGTGGTTAGAATTTTGTGAATAATATGCAAAGATGGCCGCCAAGCCCATCATGCATAATTTGAAAAAAATTGAATTTTCAGAAACTCATTAGGATGTATTTAGTACAGGAGAAAACGATTTCTATTAACATATACGTAGGCACTCGACTTATATATATGATAACTTATTTAATGGAAAAAAGTTAAATAAGCAATATAATAGCTTGGAAATTTGATATCACGCCATTTTTTTAGCCACAACTTTTTTTTTTTTACGCTTGGCTTTTTTTTTACTTTTGAAAAGTTGTTTTTGTAGATTATATTTCACTTAAGATTGCCTGTTTCTCTGCTATCTACACTTACTTATTGCTTTAAGTAAATTGTTGCTACTGTTAAACTTTGTTTCGTGGCCAGGGCTTTAAAAATTTCATAAAATCTGGTAGCCAGCAAAAAATTCTAGTCGTCAGTAAAAATATTTACCCCCCGCCGTCATTGATTTTAAAAAAAAGCACAAAATGTTTTGTTTTTTTATGAATTAATTGAGAAAAAAAATAATAACAAGCACAGTTCAGGTACTCAAAGTTTTGTATTGAAAATTATCAAACATCTCTGCGAAAAAAAGAAATACTGTAAAGGCTGAATTAACGGCATGTTCGGCAAATGCTTATTGCCGGATGATTCAAATGTCCGGGTAGTTGTGTATTAAAAAATTCCTATATCTGACGATATGCATTTTTTCGCATTGTGTCCAATTTTAGATGCCACGAAGGCTGTATTAACACTATTTCTTACTATTTTATTGAAAATTGACCCACACACGCACATATTCTAAGTACATGACATGCTAGCTGGCCAAAGTGGAAAAGAATTTCGCTTTCTATGCATGAGCTGGAAAATGCCTTCTAAACTTGTTCTTCCATTCAAAGTACGAGAGAAGAGGAAGATCATCTCGTGCCACGCACTACTAACGGTGGGAGAGAGAAAAAATGCTGTTTGTGCTCATTTATTTGTTCGATTTTTGTACACAAACACACACACACACACACACACACATATATATATATATATATATATATATATATATATATATATATATATATATATATATATATATATATATATATATATATATATATATATATAGTTATACTCAAACAGATTCAACCAAGCAGGGTGGCCTACCATGCGGCTTTAAAAAAACCCGCCAGATTAAGTAATTTGGTCGCCAGATAAAGACACTTGGTCACCAGTGGCAACCTGGCGACCGCATTTGTCAAGCCCTGGTCATGGGCTACTCTTTTAGCTAATGGCCTGCAAGAATTCGTCACAGCCTTATATAAATAGAGAAATATTTCAGAATTGAAACATTCCACTCCATGTCTTTCAACATCAAGGGAGAGGAACAGTTATAATTTGAAGAGAAATTATCCATTAAAAAATATTTTTGCTTTGTACAACGAACGGTGCTTTTCGAACACGATAAAATAAAGTATCTAGAACTCATATGAAGTTGTTACTGTCAATCGAGGTGTTAAATGAATTTTATAATAAGTTTTTTTAGCGTCCTTTAAAGTATTGCCGGAGCATAAAGAGTTAAAACAATTTTCAGTTTTCATTTCAAAGAGTTGTGATTAAAAAAATATACATAATAATAATAATAATAACAGAAAATCCAGTTTTATATTCAGGCCAGCAAAAAAAATAAAGTAAAACAAACCGAAGTCTTCTGGCAAAATCAGAACACTTAGCAAGTAATTATTTATTTATTTGTTCCTTTTACTTACCCATCATAAGTAGTATAGGGTAAGTCTTGTAATCGTTTTGACAATCGAAAAAAATTTTATGACGGATTTACACGTTTCAGACACTGGAGATTCCGAAAAACATATTTTTAGAAAAAAATTTTGCCGTCCGTCTGTGTGTCTGTAA
This sequence comes from Maratus michaelseni, assembly GCA_963931845.1. Classification (NCBI taxonomy): domain Eukaryota; kingdom Metazoa; phylum Arthropoda; class Arachnida; order Araneae; family Salticidae; genus Maratus; species Maratus michaelseni. Next base: position 256,480,531 of record OZ007591.1, read on the forward strand.
ACGCTCTATCTCCCGAAAAAATTGAGATAGAGACTTGAAATTTGGTATGTACTTAGTATGTAATACTGGGAAGAAGCCTATTGAATTTCAGTAACCTCGATTATCCGGAACTATTTTTTTCGGACTCTCGAAATATTCGTTCTGATAAAAGGTATATAAAAATTTTCGAAATTGTTTATTTTAAGGAGTGAAAATAAAAGACAATAAAAAAACATAAATTTTGCATATAGCATGAAATCGATCGGATAATTAGTTGCCGAGATATTTGTAATCCTATTTCCCACACTCTTCGATTTTTCATGAACCTGTATTTCATCCAAATTTCAATTCAAAGATATATTTTAATTGGAAATGAGACGCTTAATCAGATGCAATAAACCGCTAGTTAGTAGGATTATTGTTTTTGGAGTTATAAGGATGTTTCTTTTAAGCAATTCAGTAATCGAGCCAATAAGGTTTATGACGTCATCAAGCCACGATTTTATTCGAAATGCAATGCATTTTATAAGTAGTTTACACATTTTTTATTTTAATATTTTACATTATGCATATCCATGATGGGTAAGTATTACGGTGGCCCCCAACGACTAGTTTTTATTGTTTTTAATTTTAATTTTTTTTTCAAAATATCTTATTTTATTGAACTTTGGAAAATCTTTTGAACGATTATCTTTTAAAACTGTTAAATTTTATAATGATTTTTTATTTCATTTTAGTTTACCAACAAAAACGGAATCGTAAACTTTTGTTACATTAGGAGCAATGGAAAGAGCCGTGGCTTTTTCTTTACTTTATATTCATTCCTACATTTCATAACTAAACAAATTCATCACTTTTTTAATTCCTTGCTATTAGTTATTTCATAGAAATCTGCCCACCCAAGGAATCTGTCAACTTCGTTTATCACGAAAATGATAAGTTCGTTATCCAAAATCAGCGTTGGTGGGGGGGCTTTCTTTTTATTGCCTTTTAGTGCAATGTAAATTGGAACCATTGTCAGAGTGTTAAAAAAAAAAAAAAAAAAAAAACTACAGGAAAGAGGAAGGGCACATGCCATTTTGATATAATACAGTAGAACCTCGATCCATCGTTCCCGCATCTTTCGTTATCCCATATGTATCGTCTAGTTTTAAAGGTCCCGTCACGAATACTATTTAAATAATGTTAATTATACCCGCTTAGGTCGTTTTTGAAACATGCAGATTCCCGCATCTATTGTTCAAAAGTTTTATCGACCTTCGAAAAAAATGGAGAATTTATCCCATTGTATTCATGTTTAAGGGAAAAAAATGTTCTAATTGTGACCTTGGATGCACATGTGTATTGATAAACCGAGAGCAATTCCATGAGAGTGTGGTGATCTTTAAATGCAATCCCCAAACGGGCGGTAAACGTGCCATTCTGTAAGTGGCAACCCTCCAGTGTACAGGTGGAATGAAAAAAATTTTGCAATAGAAAAAAAAAAGTAAAATGATGAGCAGTGAATTGTCTTTATAAAAAGTAGAATAAGAACTTAGTTTTAGTTAACGACGTGGCGTCGGATATCTGTATTTATTAAAGTAGTCACCTTAAGAGCGAGAGATGGAGGGAGGGGGGATGAAGGCCTTTCAACCAATGAAATTAAGGAGGGCAGTAGATCCTTCGTGTGTTTTTTGAAAAATGTTGAAAGAGTGAATGATTGACAGAGAGGGCGGGGATTAGCTGCAAACGTCATAGCTTCTAGAAGTTAAGACATTGTCACTTTACTTTAGGCTCTCATTTCAGTTTTGGCTGTGATAGGCTATTCTTGTGTGTCTATTGTTTTCATTATTTTTCACTTGTTTGTGACTAACATGGCTAAACAAATTCGTACTTAAGAGGAAAGAATTCGTATCATTGAAGAAGTAGAAAAACATCCGTTTGTAAAAAGAGTTCAAATTGTTAAACGTTTAAATTTACCACCTTCAACATTGAATTCTATAATTTTAAAAAAAGCCGAAATTAGAAAGCAGTTTGATAAGTACGGTATTTCGGCAAAAAAAACGAAAAACTGGTCGAGAATCAATATACAAAGATTTAGAAACTGTTTTGTACGACTGGTATCGTCAAGCTCGAGGATCACAAATTCAATAGATGGAACAATTCTACGGGAAAAAGCCCTAGAAATCGGTGCTTTAAAAGGTATTGAAAAATTCACAGCCTCAAATGGATGGATTTCACGCTTTAAAGAGCGACATGGATTAAAATTTAAAAAAAATTCTGTGGTCAAAGCGCAGCTGTTGATGACAGAGTGGTTCAAGATTGGCTTTCCAAATTACCGGCATTAATTGAAGGATATGACTCTCGTGACATTTACAATGCGGATGAAACGGGGCTTTTTTATAGATGTTTGCCGGACCGTACTCTGGCACTAAAAGGAGAGGCTTGTGATGGGGGCAAAAGTTCTAAAGAAAGACTGACTGTTTTATTGTGCACAAATAGTAATGGAAGCGTTAAAAGAATGCCGATTGTAATCGAAAGTCAGAAAAGCCAAGGTATTTCAAAAGCATAAAAAATTTACCTGTGTCGCACCATGCTGATTAAAGAACATGGATGAAAAATGAAATTTTCTCTGAATTTCTGATGATTTTGACAAGTCAGTTGGAAAAGAAAAAAGAAAAGTAGTTTTATTCATTGACAACTGTTCAGCGCAACCTCCGGATATATATCCATTAAAAAATGTGACAGTTCATTTTATCCCCCTAATTGCACTAGTAGGGTTCAACCCCTGGATTTGGGTATTATTCACAGTTTCAAGCGCCATTATAGCAATAATTTAGTTAGAAAAGCTCTAGCTATGATGGATGAAGGAAAATGCAATAGCATCAAAATTGATGTTTTACAAGCCATTTATTTCGTTATCTCTGCCTGGGAGAGAGTAACCCAATAAAAACTAAAATTAACTCCTTTAATGAGGCTAAGGGGGATGTCACAGAACGCGAAAATGTAGCTGCTGATGCTAACGATGAAGAGGAAAATGATTTATCACAGTTTGGGGCAAATGTCTGGAACATCACCTTTGACGAATATGCATCAATTGATGAAGAGGTTGCGATATGTGGCTTGATTTCTGTTCAAGAAATGATCGCAGAGAATTAAAAAATGGATGATGATACCGATGAAGACGAAAACGTCAATACAGAACCAGTTCCAACGTTTGTTGAAGCACTTAAAGGATTTGGAACAATGAAAAATTAACTCTATTCACATGCATTAAGCGAAAGAGAGCAGAAAGATGTCACTAATGTCGAAAATTTAATGTTTTGGGTTAAGACGAAAACAGTGTGTACAAGCTAAAATTTCCCAATATTTCCAGTAAATAAATAGATTTATTCTCTTTATTCTACTTCGTAATTTTTTTGTAGTAAGCAAGTATTTTTCTCCTTGAAATTTTCTATATTTCAATGTAATAAATTTATTTATGCCATATACTTTTTCACACGAAAATATTTTATGTTGACCCGCATTAGTCGTTTTCCCGTAACTATCGTTTGAAACGAATGGTCCCTTGAGAAACGATCTATCGAGGTTCTACTGTATTAGCATAACCAAATTAATTTTACAAAAAAGGTACTTTTTTCATATACTACATCTCTTTTGCCAACGAGTACTTTTTATATGTCCTCTGCTTTTTTTCTTAAGTTTAAACAGAATTTCTATGATAAGAGCTGTAGAACAATATTTACTTTCGTGGTAATTATTTCAAACCAACTATATCAAATTATAATTCGTTGACCTTTAAAACTTATTTTCCACTAACCGCCTACCTGTAGCGCTACACTAACTAAACTATAAGCATAACTGTATTTAAACATACGCCACAATGAATGTGTTTCACCAATTCCTAAGCTTTCTCCATTTTCCATTGAAAATCTCTGCATTGAATAAACTGCATTGACTTCGTGAAATCTCCAATGTTTTCTTTTCTGGTGAATATAAATTTGCTTTGAATAAATAAATGTACTGAGATATTAAAATATATTGTTATGGTGTATGAAATAGTTGGGAAAATTACAACTCTTGCGAATTATTTTATACATTTTAATACTAAAATGGTTTTAGAAAAAACAGCAACAGATAGAGAAAAAAGAAAACAATTTGTGAATCCGTTGATACTTGACAGTTGGGATTAAGAACGGGATTTGGTTAGAAAAAAAAGAGATATATGCCAGATCACATTATTTTGTGGTCTTCGCGCAGTAGTAATCTCCCTTCTTTTTTAGAATTTTTTTTTAGAATTAAATTAATTAAAATAAAATAAATTAAATTTACATAAAGTACACTTAATAGATATTTGTAAAAGGCATGTTTATTAATTTCCATTTGCTAATAATTAAAAAACTATTTAAGTTAACATTTTTTAAACTACAGCAAGCTTATTTTCTTTCTATAAAAACATAATAAAGATTTTTTTTCACAAAAATTATTTTGTAAATTATTCTTTGATAAAAATGTAGTTATAAATGAACTCTTTATGCAGTAGCTCCTCGTTATCTCGGGAGACACGAAATAAACGCGATATAACCAACAGCATGAAAATATATATATATATATATATATATATATATATATGAAAATCCTGACTGGGGAGAACATCAACGCGCAGCCCAAACTACTGAACCCACAAACACGAAAATTGGGAGGGGGGGTGGGAGAATACTTCTTAGGATGTAGAGAGTGCACTAAGAAGGGATTTTCTAAAACTTCACACCTAGGGAGGGAGAGGGGGTAAAAAGTGTTGCCAACTTTTAAAAATTCTTTAAAAATCGGGGATCGTAGTTATTTGACAAATGATAACATATTTGAATGTATTTTTGCATGCTGAATCGAATGGTACCGAGTACATTCTTCTAAGTCGAATAGTTCATGAGATATTTCATATTTTTGTAACTATTATCGTATAATCGTTCTACGTTGCTTACATATAGAATTAGGGTGCGGGGGGGGGGGGGGGAAGTTCGATAATCAGTTGAAGCCATGAGCCTTTTTTACATTAGCCTTTTTTAAAAAATCTGCAGAATGGATTTTGATGGAACTTGTATTATTAATTTTCCAAGAATAGTTTTAGTAAATTGCATATTGTTATATCATTCTTTAGCAAATCCTACTCTAAATGATTAAATAAACGAGTAAGTCTTTAACAGCCGAAACTTTGTGTAAAAATTAGAAAATATAACAACGCAATGGCGTTCATTTCGTTTTACAGCACTGCGTAAGGACAATCAAGGTAAAGTTTCATATTGCTTTAAAATAAAAGATCCAATTCACGGGCATATTTCGTTTGAAGAAACCGACCAGCGTAGCGGGCAAAGCCTGCTAGTATATAGTAAAACAGGTAAGCGTTATACGATGAGTTACCTCGCAGCGTCCCAAGCAGTAACTTCGGAAATTAGAGATCGTAACTTGAAAACTACACTGTAAAAAAAAATTCCTGAAAAAAACGGAAATTGTACTGGCAATCGAGACGCCAGTACTATTTCCGTTTTTTAACGGAAAAAAAAAAAATCCGTAAATTCCAGGAAATTTTCCGTGATTTCTGAAATATCCGTTTTTAAATTTCCGTTTCATAAAAGATATCTTCCGTATTTTTTAGAAATTTTTATAATGTTAAAATAAACATAGGACCAAAAAAAAAAAAAAAGTTTCTTCTCAAGAACAACCTTATACAGATATACTGCTTTTTTTTTTCTCTCATTTCTGAGTGAGTTTTGTGTAAATAACCAACCCTTCCCTCGATATGAATCGCACCCGCAATCTTTCGCTTACTGAACCGGAGGTCCCAACCCCTACGCCATGATTAGATGTTCGACTTATTCAAGCGTTGCTACTTATTGCAGCCACTTTTTATGATGCAAAAATTTTTAATATTTTCTTTTCATATTTTTCAATATTTTCTTTTCATATTTTTCAGTATTTTGTTTATTATTTGATGCTTTATAACAGATAAATTTTAACTTATTATGTATCATATGCGTAAAACATTGTATTAAGAGACATTGTATTAAGAGTCATTGTATGATTGCATCCTTTTGTAATGGTACAACATTTTCTTTTTTTGAACATATACTTTTTTTAATTATTTGTCTGATGATCTATTTATCAATTCCAATAAAAATAATAATTACCTGAAGGAGACGTATTTATTACATGCTATTAAAATAACTTCTCGTTATCTCTTATTTTAAAAAACATACGTAAATAAACAATTTTATAATAAATTAAATTATTACATTTGAGCTATGCTGAGAACTTTTGTGTACGGTTCTGTCAAACTGAATATTTTTAATAATATTAAAACAAAAAAATGATTCTTAAAGACAATTTCGAAATTAATGATCTTGTGATAGGTAAGATTTAAATTTGGACTTGCTTTTGATTTAGTTTAAATTAATTTAGTTTAATTTATAAAATTATAAGCTAAAGAAATAAATTATAAAGTTAATAAAATTATAAACTTCATTTTTATAAAAGTAAAGAAAAATATTAACTATTTTTAAAAATTTAAGGAAAAAATTTTAACGCTGTAAAATTATAATTTATAGAATAATAAATTTTAGTTTAATTCATAAATTTATAAGCCAAATCAGTTTAGTTTAATACAATTTACGTAGCGATAACTTGCAGAGATATTGTGTTATGAAACCTTTAAATAACCCAATATTGCCTCACGTTAGAAAAGTTAAAATAAAATCTTAAAAAATTAGTGAAAAAAAAAGTTTTAATTTTGAAGCACTATCAATAAAAACAAAAAAACAGATTAAAAAAAATTCTCAAAATTATAAAAACAAAATCAATTTCTAACTATTTCATTAAAAAAATATAAATATTGCTATTATTTTCACAAAAAAATTACTGTCCAGGCACGGCCCCGGTTAGAATGGGCCAGCATGTCGAGCCGGGTCAGGCCTGGATCCTTGAAGAACTCTAGTAAATATACAACAATCTTAATTCCCATTCAAACAAGGTGATTTCTGTACGCAAACCTCTAAAAGTTATTTACGGAAATTTCACTGTTTTGGAAGAAATACGGACATTGTACTGTTTTGAAAGAAATACGGACAAAATCTATTAAATTTACGGACAACTTTCTGCATATTTAAGGATTTGAAATCTCCTTTACGGAACTAATGTCATTTACGGAAATTATACTGTTGTTTTGAGAAAATGGAACTTCTCCGTGAAATTTCACGGAAAATCTCTTGAATTTTCACGGATTTTTTTTAGAGTGTATAGGGACATGAAAGATAATATTTCATGCCCTTAAAGTAAGTAAACAAATTAATTTTGATTTTTATACTGTGCAATCCTTAAACTAGTTGTTGGGGGCCACCGTGATACTTACCCATCATGGATATGTATAATATAAAATATGAAACTAAAACATGTGTAAACTATTTATTAAATGCATTGCGATTCGAATAAAATCCTGGCTTGATGACGTCATAAACTTTAAATGCTCTATTACTGTATTGCGTAAAAGAAACATCCTTATAACTTCAAAAATGATAATCCTATTAACTAAAGGTTTATTGCGTCGGATTAAGCGTCTCATTTCCAATTAAAATATATATTTGAATTGAAATTTGAATGAAATATAGGGTCATGAAAAATCGAAGAGTGTGGAAAATATAATTACAAATATCTCGGCAACTCATTATCCGATCGCCTTCATTATTTTTGCAAAATTTATGTTTTTTTTTCTTTTATTTTCACTCCTTAAAATAAACAATTTCGAAAATTTTTATATTTTTTTATCAGAACGAATATTTTGAGAGTCCGAAAAAAATAGTTCCGGATAATCGAGGTTGCTGAAATTCAATAAGCTTCTTCCCATTATTACGTACTAAGTACATACCAAATTTCAAGTCTCTATCTCAAATTGTTCGGAAGATAGAGCGTTTACAGACACGCACACACAGACAGACGGACGGCAATTTTTTTTTTTTTCTAAAAATAAGTTTTTCGGAATCTTCAGTGTCTAAAACGTGTAAATCCGTCAAAAAAAATTTTCGATTTTCAAAACGATTACAAGACTTACCCTATACAACGTATGATGGGTAAGTAAAAATAACATAATGAAATGTTTTGCTTGCAATAGTTGAATTGCTTTCTTGTGAGCCGGGAGTACGACATTCTCCTTCAGAATTTCCGTATGGAATGTGAAAATCTAACAGCTCTGATATGTCTTATAAGTTTGTCTTTTGGTCTTCAGGAAGTAGAGCATGCGCTGTACAAAAACACGATATTTCTGTCCACGAGGAGAAGTAATAATTGGTAACGAAGGGAAAACTGTCTTACTTTAATACTTTTCGATAAATGGGTTGTGTTATGACATTTTGCTGCAAAAACCTTTATAGAAAAATGACTATGCGTCTTGCTTCATAGTTTCCCTTTATATTTTATTTGTAATTTTGAATTCTCAGCTTTTCTATTTCATGATAGCCTTATCGGAATTTTATTAAATTCTTAAACTATTTCCATTTACTATATCAAAAGACAGGTTAAATTAATTTATCTGTGGATTTAACATACTGTGTGATTCAAAATAGGTGTAACGGTGATTGTCTCTTAAACAGCTGGTTATAAAAACATATTTCCAATTGCAAAAAGTATACAAATCTGGTATAGTTTTTAAATGTGACATTTGTGTTACAAGGGACTAAATAAATATTAAAATGCGAAAGTATTTTTATGATACGTCACCTTTTTACAGTACATTATATTTAGAAAAATGATGTCCTGCGTCTAAGGAGTACATTAAAAAAATCCCATTCTTTTATAATAAAAAAAAATACCGAATTATGATACTATGAATTTTAATAATTTTCCCTATTTTCCAACTCTAAAAAGAAAAATAGGCGTTTTTATGGATATTGTTTAAAATATGAAACACTTTATTCTGTGCGAATTCGGAAATTTTAATTAATTATTGGATTTATTTCATTATTTATTTATTTATTTATTTATTTTTCGCGAAATATTGGATTATATTGAAAATCGTTTGAATGATTATCTGTTAAATATTAACTCTGATTAACTCTATATACTCTGTTTAACTCTATATTTATAACACTATTTATAACTCTTTTCTATCATTATTTTTCTTTCACAACATTCTCCTTCGAAAATTCCGAGTGGAAACTGCAAATCTAACAGCTCTGATGTGTGTTATAACTTTGCCATTTGGTCTTCGAGAATTAGAACATGCGCTTTATAACAATACGATATTTCTGTTCATTTGGAAAAAGAAACAATTTGTAACAAAGGTGAAAGAATCTTACATTAATGGTATTGATAGATGGATTGTATTATGATATTTCACTGCAAAAGTTTTTATAGAAGACTAGGGGGCCTACCCCCTGCGAGCTAAGCTCGCCAACCCCCGCTCAGACTTCGAAGCCTCTAAAAACATGACAGCATGCTTTATTTTAAAAATATTGGTAAATCTGTAATTGGGTTGCCATGCTTTTAAAGTTTTAATGGGGCATTTTTTGATTACCATGGCCTCATACACAGCTGTTGCGACAACTGACGACTGTTTTTGGGATTGATGAGTAAAATCAATTACAACTTGAAAACCAGCTTGTATAAAATGGTTAGGTTTAAATTGTGGCTACCTCTCGGACTTTTATAACAACGATCTGTATTCTATTCTTCCTTTGCGTTTAAGGATGAGAAAAATTCCATCTGCTTGTGAATAACATTAAGAACCACGGTATTGAAAAGTACTGTTATAGACATTTTTAGTAACAGGTTTTAATTTTCTCTCTATTTTAGTGCACCATCATGCATATTTTCATGTTATTTTAAATATGTAAATTATTTATTTTAATTAATATGTATATACGAATTTTCTAATAATTATTTATCATACAAAATTAATTAAATATTTTGTGCATGCATGCCCGCATTTATTCAGCATTAATTGATGACATATTTAAACAAATTTGCTATCCGCGATAATTTTACACCTTGTTATGTCACTTGAATATTGTCCATAAGAAAATCGGGTACTTTTCCAGTATAGGATCCTTTGCTTTTAGGTTTGGCGTAATTTGAGCTTCGAAAAGGGATAGATTCGTTAATATACATAGATTTGTTGCCAAAAGTTATGAAAAACCCACTGAACTTTTGGTGCTCTTTATTATAGGGGTCTTGACGCTTTTTTAAAAAGCTTGGCGCAATTCGGGCATCAGAAAGTGAGATTTGGTGCCAAATGACATAAACAGCCATGGAAACAAATTCGACGATTTTTTTGTTTATATGCGTATTTTAATTATACGTATATTATTATTGTTTTTCGATACAAATTACTTCTGATTATATATAAAATAGGATAAATGACATTTTACGCTAAACAAATTGTATAAATATTTTTTTGCTCCTTTCTTTTGCGTTTACATAAATGACGTCATTTGGACGAATTTATTCAAAATATTTTCAGTTTATAAATTAAATTAAATGCTGACAGACGATTGAATCCTGACGATAGAAATGTGATTTTTTTTTTTCAAATTTTCCTGAAAAACATAATTTAATCACAATCTTGTCTTCATTATCGATTGAAATAAAAGATAAATTCAATTTCAATTTGAAAATAACGAATAAAAAGAAATCAATAATCCCTATCGGGATCCTTTTCAATTTTTTTCCCTTTTTTGTCACAAAAAAACTGAGTAATTAGTTGCCATCATTACAGAAATGTCATTAAAATTAGAAAAAAATTAATATCTCGAAAACTAATTCCAATTTCAAAATTCTATTACCAGTTTTGACATCCGCGGATTTTTATGGACAATTGGTATTAATTTCACCATCAAGCGTTTAATATTTTATTAAAAATAGCCCTGAAACATAATCAGTCGTTTAATCAGTCGTTTCATAAAATCGTTTCATAAATTCGTTTCATAAAATCGTTTCACAAATTTGTTTCATTAGGATTTTATATATATAGGGTAGATATATTATACGTCTGTTTCACAAGTGACCTTTATTTAATTTGTATTTTTAAATTTCAGCTTAACTTAGCTTTTATATCTCATGAGTTTAGTAGGTATTATTTTAGCATAGTTTTTTCCTTAAAGTTTTAAAATATTTTTAATCCAAGATACATTAAATTAATATACCTTATATGTAATATATAGAATTTATAGTGAATTACTCTGCGCTATTAGAGATGTCGTTTAACAATTAATTTTTTTTTTTACTCCGCATGATTCTTTATTCTAAAATATTAGTTATTAATAGGATTTATTTTTCATTATTATTAATTATTTATTTACATTACTAGCCGGCCAGTTGCAGATGAAAAAAGTCCTTCCGGCCTATACCGGGAGGAAAAGGTAGCTTTCCTATATCTTCGTTTTAAAATTTTAGCTAATGTTACACGAAAACAGCAAGCTAAAATGCAAAGAAACATTTACAAAAGATTCGTTAATACTGAATTTGAATAAGAAATTCGCCAAATTATTGAGCAATAGCCAAATTGGCTTCATTTATGAAGACTTATTTTGGTCGCCAAATTTGACATATTTCGCCAAATGTCGCCAATTTTGGCGAGAATTTGGCGCTAACGGATATGAATATATAGTTTTATGCGTATGATTGGGAAAATTATTACAACAATGAAAGAAAATAATTTGCGAGTAATCGCGTTAATATGCTGTTTTGTTTCAAAATGTCAGCCACCCTAGAATTTCAAACTGCTCTATCTCAGCCGTTTTTTAAGATAGAGGTAAACCAAAAAATGCTCTGGAATCCTTGTATGAAGGCCTAACACGTAATTAAAAAATAAATTTGAATTTTTATTTTTTTTTGTATGTTTATTTTAGTTTTAAATTTTTAAATGGCCGCCATCTTGAAACAAAATGGCGGACCAAGCTGGCCAACGAACTCGGTCGAGACATTAGTGACCTTAATACACACAATTAGTTTCATCAAAATCGATTCATAAATACGGGCGTTATCGTATGACATAGGTCAGATATATATATATATATATATATATATATATATATATATATATATATATATATATATATATATATATATATATATATATATATATATATATATATATATATATATGGGTATATATATATATTTATATATATAAATCAACATTTGAGTGGAGGGTGGTTTTGGGGTCTGGGGGTCATGATCGGTGAAAATATATCGAAATTTTCCGGAACTGCTTTCCTCCGAACGGCTGCAATAGGTAGCTTTATACTTTTTTGTATTGAAAGTTACCTAATAAGAATATAGATGCTCAAAGATTTGTTAAAAAATAAAAAGATATTTATAACGCTGGACAATACATTAAATCGCATTATTTTAATCCATATAAAATGTTACAAAAGTAGAGATGATAAATTTAGGTTTACATTTCGATATAAAAATAAAAAAATAATAAATATTAGTCAAACAATTTTATCAAAAATAACAAGAATATTAAGAAAGTGTTGAGAGTAGCCATGACACAAGATTTTACAATAGGAACAATTTATTTAAAGCAATAGGTAAGGGTAGATGGCAGTCGTAAATGAAAGATAATCAAAATTCAGCTTTAAACACTAAAAGACTGAAAGGGCTTCCTCTAAAATATTCATTAAATGCAAGCACTAGTTTGAAGCAAATTGGTTTCTCTGATAGTTCGCAGGAAAGAATAACGCCACTTTGGCTTACTCTAAAAGGTCACAGTAATTAAAACTACAATATGACATTTTAACTATTACAATATCACTATCAAGGGAATGATTCATTACGGGAAAGCGGGTAATAACATCATAACTTCCTTAAGAAAGAGAGATTTTTATTTCAAAAAATTATAAATTCTCTGCATATATAAATATTTATTTGTTTTACTTTATTTTTTGCAGTAATACACTTTCCAAATCTCCTAAATTTAAGGAATTTCTGTCCAAAACGGTTAACAATTATTTCTAATGGTACTAATAATCCTAAAAAGAAGTTTTTACTATTAAATTGAAATTTATGGAGAAACCACACGTTTGATCAACTAGTATATACAGGGTGTTTCAGTTAAACGTTTCAGAACTTCTAAGACGGGTAGGGTACATCCTGACAACTCGAAATCATATAGCAATGTGGGGTCTGAAATGCTTTCCTAAAGCGGTGTTGTACACGGAAGCACCATAAAGAGGCCGTAAGTGAAAAATCGTTTTAATAATACATGAAAAGAAGCAAAAGTTACATGGATTAAAGTAAGTGTTCGAAGTTGCTTCCACGGGCTACAATGCACGCGTCACATCTCCGACACATGGACATCTGAACATTCTGGAATACTCCAGGCGAATTTCGAATTTCTCCGGCAGCTACTGCGATTCTTGCAACCAGCTCCTCAGCATTGTCAACAGGGGGGTCATAAACTATCGATTTCATATGACCCCCAGAAATAAAAATCAAGACATGATAGGTCAGGTGACCGAGCAGGCCAATGCACGGAACCACCACGACCGATCCACTGTTGACCAAATGTGACATCCAGGTAGTTACGAACAGCTCCGCTATAATGGGCAGGGGCTCCATCGTGTTGGAACCACATTGTCTGTTGCGTCGATGCAGAAATCTGTTCATCTCTCAAAAGTTGTGGCAATATTTGCTGCAGAAAGAGCAAGTAGTTATCTCCGGTTAGACGACACGGTAACAGGTAAGGTTCGACGAGGTGATCTCCCATAATACCAGCCCATACATTGACCGAAAATCGAATCTGTGCTGCACGACGTCGTATTGCATGCGGGTTCTCGACCGCCCAGATATGGTCGTTATGCGAGTTGAAAATTCCTTCCCTTGTGAAGGATGCCTCATCGGAAAACAACACTTCAGCAGGAAAAGTGGGATTTGTAGCACATTTTCCAAGGTACCGCTGTGCGAAAGCAATACAAGGTGCATAATCCTCCGGTTGCTGTGCCTGGACACGCTGCACGTGAAACGGATGCATGTCTTGTTCTCGGAGAATCCTCCAGACGCTGCAAGGGGAAACCCCGACTACGTTTGCTAGACTTCATGTACTCGTTCTTAGATTCCTCTGTACATGCTGAAGCACATTCTGTTCGACGGCTGGAGTCCGTGCTGTTCTTACCCTGACCCTATCAGCTCTTTCAAATGAACCTGTCTCAGCTAACCTCTGGTGCAGTCTTGCAAATAAATTATGACTGGGAATACGCCTCGTCGGATATCGTTCTGCGTACAAACGCTGTGCGGCTGGCCCACTACAATTTGCAGACCCGTACTAGAATGCATATCGGCTAATTCTGCGTTCGTGTAATCATCCATCCTACTAACTTGGCGTTCTTGTGCGAAATGAAGATTCCCTGCACGAAAGCTCGGAACTTTCGCACAACGCCAGCTACCGCGTCAGGAAAGCATTTCTGACTGCCTATTGGTATATGATTTTGGTTCGTCAGGATGTACCCTACCTCTCTTAGAAGTTCTGAAACGTTTAACTAAAACACCCTGTATATCTTGAACGTATTGTAGCAAAAAAATAAAATCTATATTCAATAAAGAAATGGGAAGCAGAAAAAACAGAGTCAGGTGTATTTTGTAATACAAGTAATTGGCGTGTGAGCAAGGGGAATGTGAGATTGACTGATAATTTTGCAAGTTTTTACTGATGCTAATTGAAGTTGCCTATTTTAAAATCTATTGATTTCGATTTTAGTAATTTTAAAGTATTTTTCACCCTTTATGTTCCAAATTAGTAATTAATGGACATTTTATCTTCCAAAGCATTTTTCCTGAATTCTTGAAAATGTATTCGATGGTTTGTGCAAGCATTAAATAAGTTTTAGAAGAATTTCGCTCATTAAATTTAATTAATAAATAGAAATTTATAGGTATAGGGAAGAATATTTACAGCTGTACCCGAAACATTTTTTATATATATTTTTTTTTTTTTTTTTTTGTAGTATTAGAAAAAATATAAATATACATCAACATATATAGCCTTACATATAAATACGCATATATAGGAACTTGTAACATTAGCGCCTAGCTACTCTTATAGGAATGAAGTTTATGGACGAGTTAGCTTTGCGTACGATTGTCGTGTCTTAAATTCTAAGATTTGTACGTGAATGAGTTACCTATTCTGTCATGCTTTTAAATTTCGCAAAGTATATCTGAATCTGCGAGAATCTGATTGTCGCGGTTACTTTGTACAGTGATATGATAATTAGGTGTCTATGGTTGTTTAGATGCTAGGAATACTACGGTCAGAGTTAGATTCAATGGATTTAGTCGCCTCTCGTCCTTTCTGCTAAGCTAGACTTGTGTTTCTCCGCTTCCCGCTGTTGAAAATATAATTTTCTACGTGCTATGTAGCAAGCAATGTTTTCCAGTAAGTTGTTTTTTGGAAGTTTATCTCGGTGGGAAGCTTCAACAGTGTGGTAAGAAATTAACGTTTGGTATAAGAATATTGGAATCCACTGGGTTCCGCGATAGTAATATTATATTTGGTGACATTTTATAGTTTTAATTACAGTGTTCCCAGTGATGTTTTAGAATAAGCAAAGGTGACGTTTATCATCGGTTCCAGCGAAATATCAACGAGGCCAATTTGGTTCAAGCTAGCATTGGAATTTAGTGAATATTTTAGAGGAAGCTCTCTCAATCTTTTAGTGTTCTGAGCTTAATTTTGATTATATTTTACTTAATATTGCCTGTTCCTCCGCCATCTACTCTTATTTATTTCTTTAAATAAATTGCTACTGTTAAACCTTGTATCATGGCCAGAGCTTTACAAATTTCATAAAATCTGGTAGTCTGCAAAAAATTCTAGTCGGCAGTTAAAATATTTACCCCCCCCCTCCCACACCGTCATTGATTTTAAAAAAGCACAAAAGTTTTTCTTTTCTTTATGAATTAATTGATTAAAAAAAATAACAACAAGCATAGTTTAGGTATTCAAACTTTATATAAACAAAGTTTTGTATTAAAAATTATCAAAATTATAAATTTCTGGGGGGAAAAAAAGAAATTCTGTAGAAGCTGAATTAATGGCATGTTTGGGAAATGCTTATTGCCGGATGCTTCAAATGTCCGAGTAGTTGTGTGATAAAAGAATCCTATATCTGATGATGTGCATTTTTTCGCGTTGTATCCGATTTTAGATGCCACGAAGGCGGTATTAACACTATTTCTTACTGTTATATTGAAAACTGACCCACATACACATTCTAATTACATGACTAGCTAGACAAAGCGGAAAAGAATTCTTTCTATGCATGAGCTGTAAAATGCTTTTTAAACTTGTTATTTCATTAAAAGTACCAGAGAAGAGGAAGATCACCTCTTGTTGCGCACTACTAGGGGTGGGAGAGAGAAAAAAATGCTGTTTGTGCTCATTCCTTGGTTCGATTTTTATACATATACACACACAATATATATATATATATATATATATATATATATATTCTCTTACAAACAAAACAAACCCCGCCAGATTAAGTAATTTGGTCGACCGAGCGACCGCATTTGTCCAACCCTGGTCATGTCTACTTTTCTAGCTAATTGTCTGCAAGAATTCGTCCCAGCCTTATAAAAATAGAGAAATATTTCAAAATTGAAACATTCCACTCCATATCTTTTAACATCAAGGAAGCTGAACAGTTATAATTTGAAGAGAAATTAACCAGTAAAAAATGTTTTTGCTTTGTACAATGAATGGTGTTTTTGGAACATGATAAAATAAAATATCTAGAACTCATGTTAAGTTGTTACTGTCAATCGATAAATTAATTTTATAATAAAGTTTTTTTATGGTCATCTAAAGTATTGTCGTAGCATAAAGGATTAAAACAACTTTCAGTTTTCATTTCAAAGACTTGTGATAAAAAAAAACAATAATAATAACAGAAAATTCAGTTTTATATTCAGGCAAAAAAAAAAGTAAACCAAACATAAGTCTTCTGGCAAAATCAGAACACTTAGCAAGTAACTATTTATTTATTTGTTCCTTTTTTTCAAAATATCTTATTTTATTGAACTTTGGAAAATGTTTTGAACAATTATCTTTTAAAAATGTTAATTTTTATAAGGATTTTTTTTTATTTCATTTCATTTTACCGAAAAAAACGGAATCGTGAACTTTTGTTACATTAGGAACAATAGAGAGAGCCGTGGCTATTTTCTTTTCTTTATATCTCTACATTTCAAAATTAAAAGAATTCCTTTTTTTTAATTCCTTGCTATCAATTATTTCATTGAAATCTGCCCACCCAAGGATTCTATCAACTTCGTTTATCACGAAAATGATAAGTTCGTAATTCGGAATCAGCGTTGCTGGAGGAGGCTTTCTTTTTATTGACTTTTAGGGCAGTGTGATTAAAATTTCTTAAAACGTACCTAAAAAGCCTTATTTTTCCCTTTCCATTCATTAGATGCTAACATTGGGACCATGGGCTGAGTGTAAAAAAAACTAAAGGAAAAAGGAAGGGAGATGCCACTTTGATATAATATTAGCATAACCAAGATAATTTTACACAAAAAGTACAATTTTTTTTTTCATATACTATATCACTTTTGCCAACGAGTACTTTTACATATCCTCTGCTTTTTTTCTTAAGTTGAAACAGAATTTCTATGATAAGAGCTGTAGGATAATATTTACTTTCATGGTAACTATTTCAAATCAATTATATCAAATTATAATTCGTTGACCTTTAAAATTTATTTTCCAATAACCGCCTACCTGTAGCGCTAAACTAAATAAAGTATAAGCACAACTGTATTTAAACATACGCCACAATGAAATGTGTTTCACCAATTCCTAAGCTTTCACCATTTTCCACTGAAAACCTCTTCCTTGAACAGATTATAACTTCCTGAAATCTGAAATGTTTCCTTTTCTAATGAATATAAATTCGCTTTGAATAAATAAATCCACTGAGATATTAAAATACGTTGTAACGGTCTATGAAATAGGTTTATGTAATAGTTGGGAAAATTACAACTCTTGCGAATTATTTTATACATTTTAATACTAAAATGGTTTTAATAAAAAGCAACAGATTAGAGAAAAAAATACAATTTGCGAATCCGTTGATACTTGACAGTTGTGATTAACAGGTGGGATTTGATTAGAAAAAAAGAGATATGTGCCAGATCACATTATTTTGTGGTCTTCGCGCAGTAGTAATCTCCCTTCTTTTTCATAATTTATTTTTAGAATGAAATTAATTAAAATAAAATAAATTAAATTTACATAAAGCACGCTTAATAGATATTTGTAAAATGCATGTTTATTAATTTCCATTTGTTAACAATTGAAAAAAATTTTAAGTTAACATTTTTTAAGCTACAGCAAGCTTATTTTCTTTTTATAAAAACATAATAAAGATTTTTTTTTTCACAAAAATTGTTTTGTAAATTATTCTTTGAAAAAACTGTATTTATAAATAAACTCTTTATACAGTAGCTCCTCGTTATATCGGGAGACACGAAATAAACGTAATATAACTAACAGCATGTAGAAAATTATGATTGAAAGATGATAACAAACAAAAATACGATTTATATTTCTCACCAAAATATTAGTTTACACGCAGATTACAATTATTTAATAAACTAATAAAAAACAATTACACTTATTCTAATCGAATTATTTTAAAATCGGAGTTAAAATAGAACTTATTATTTTTTGCGAGGGTGATATATAAATAAGGTGATATATCCAAATGAGAGATGTAACAATGCGCGATCCAACGAAGGTTTACTGTATTATCTTCAAATTTTTTGACAATAATAGTCTGAAGTTGTTTTTCTTACAAGTCATTAAAACTCTGCCACATAAATCCATTATTCAATTTAAAGATAAATCACTACATACCAGGGGTGTAATTTTGATCGGTCAAAACTAATTTTACCCAGGACAGTGGTCAAAAATGTTTTTAAACATCTAAAACTGATCAAAATTGGTTTTAACCGTCTAAAACTAGTCAAAACTGGTTTTAATTATTAAAAATTGGTCAAAACTCTATTAAAAATTTAAGGTAAAACTAGGAGAGTCTGCGCACAATTCAAAAGAATAACAATAAAAAACATATATATTAATTTTTTGCTAAACTATCCATGAATAATTTTCACGTCATTTGTTTTTTATGTATTTCCATTGCTATTTTGTCGTTATGTTGCAATTTAATAGAACAGTTGTAATAAAACCAAAAAAGTTATTTTGCGCAATCTGTCCTTACAGGGTTGGTGTGATTGCGCACATGGGTAGGAGAGATTGTTACTAATAATAACTACAATTAAATAGTTAAAAATAATAATTACACTTAAATGACATTGTTGTAACGTTCTTGTGAACAAATATTATTGTATTAGGAGTGAATATTTCAACCTAATCATTAAAGAATCAGGAAAAGAAAATAATTTTAAAAACGATTAAAAAATTTTAATAAAAGGAAAAAAATTAAAGAATCAGAAAAAGCAAGTCCAGATAAGATTACAAAATAACATTAAGTTATTTGATAACACGTTTAACTTGAGATTAGCCTATTTTCATTTTTCATTTTTTTATGAAAATTTACCAATAGGCTGCGTAATCTCTCCTAGCATGGAAACTAATGGGAACAATGCGCCATCTCTCCTAAGTAGCAGATGCGCAAACTCTCCAATTTCGGTAGGAGAGATTGCGCGGACTTTTATTTAAACATGGCCGCTAATAAATTGAAGCGTTCATGTTCACATTGTTAGTCTAGATTAGTAGCTTATGATAAATCGTTTAAGTTTAAAATATTTTGCACTACTGACATTGTACAGAAATTCTGATGAATTGCTATGAAAATGCAAGCACTTACTTTGGGAAAGTAAAACAAAATAGCAATACTTTATCTTAGACGCTCAAAACAATCAACGTGCACTTTCAAGTAGACACTCCACTACTGCTGTTGTACAACTACCTGGAGTCGCTGCGCGCTCACTCTACTCCTTCCACCCGAACCTCTATGTGCGCAATCTCTCCGACCGCGCCATATCTCCTGGCTTTACCTTAAACTTACACTGCAATAAAAAAATATTGATTTTACAGTATAATACTGGCACCCCAGCTGCTAGTATTACTGCTTATTTTACTCTTTATTACTGTTAATTTTACGAAATCAACACTTTTTTTTCAGTGATATATGAATTGCTCAAACTGCGTGTTGAAGTGAATATTAATCTATTACACTATATATTTAATAATTAAAAAATATTAATATTTTAATAATATCTATTGTTTAATGTGATTTAGTTTCTTTCACTTTTTATACAAAATTAGATATGAAGTAAAATTATTAAAAATATTTTAATACTTATAATAATTGTTTATCTTTAGGAATTTTTGTTCTATAAGGTAATGAAAATTAAAGTTTAGAACTGAGTAAAAATGTTTGCGAGTCCTTCCTAATATTGTATAGAATAATGTTAAAAGTTTTTTTGACTAACCCATCCAAATATCTCACGAAACTTATTAATTGACAAATGAAGTTTTAATCTATTTTATCAGACAAAATGAGTTTTGACTACTAATGGTCAAAACATATTTTGACCAGGATGATTAAAACTGTTTTTCCATGGTTAATACCACTTTTGGTTAACACTCCAATGCAACCCTGCCACATATCCAAAAACTGATATAATCGTTTGGTTCAATTATTTATGTTTCTATAGATTTGTAGCCAAGAAAAACTAGTCGTTGGGGGCCACCGTAATACTTACCCATCATGTATATGTATAATGTAAAATATTAAAATAAAAATGTGTAAACTACTTATAAAATGCATTGCAATTCAAATAAAATCGTGGCTTGATGACGTCATAAAAAGGCTCGATTACTGAATTGCTTGAAAGAGGTTTTTCCTTATAACTCCAAAAATAATACTCCTATAACTAGCGGTTTATGGCATCTGATTGAGCGTCAAATTTCCAATTAAAATATATCTTTGAAGTGAATTTTGGATGAAATACAGGGTCATGAAAAATCGAAGAGTGTGGTAAATAGGATTACAAATATCTCGGCAACTCATTATCCGATCGGCTTCATGTTTTATGCAAAATTTATGTTTTTTTATTGTTTTTTATATTTACTACTTAAAATAAACAATTTCGAAAATTTTTATATACCTTTCATCAGAACGAATATTTCGAGAGTCCGAAAAAAAATGTTCCGGTTAATCGAGGTTATTGAAATGAAATAGGCTTCTTCCCATTATTACATACTAAGTACATACTAAATTGCAAGTCTCTATCTCAATTTGTTCGGGAGATAGAGCGTTTACAGACACACAGACACACACACAGACACACACACAGACACACAGACGGACGGCAATTTTTTTTTTTCTAAAAATATGTTTTTTGGAATCTCCAGTGTCTGAAACGTGTAAATCCGTCAAAAAAAATTTTCGATTTTCAAAACGATTACAAGACTTACCCTATACTACGTATGATGGGTAAGTAAAAAAGTCCGATGATAAAATAATTTCCATATAAAGTTTATATCGTGGACAGTTTCGTGGTACAGTTATGAACGAAAATCCGAGTTCAGTTGCTAATATCGCTCAGGCTGATGTCACACTTATGTATTTTAGGCTTAAAATCCCATTGTTTGGCGACAAAAGTAAAATCATAATCGCAAATAAACAAACACTAACATGTAACTCACAAGTACAATCATTTTTACAATTACTTCTCCTAATTCCTCCTGTAAGTCACAGGATAAAGTTGAATGATTAAAAAAAAAAAAAAAAAATCAAACCCCCAAAAAATTGTCTCTGAGATTTTATATAATCAATTATCAGATGTTTTTTTTTTTTTTTTTTTTTTTTTTTTTCTTTTTTACCTAACGCAAACGATAATAAATCGCCAAATATTGAATTAAATCCAATTTCTTACATTGAAAAGGTTTTTAAGTATTAAAAACATTCCTTTCGAGTTTAAATTAAATATTTTCACTTTATAATATTATCTCTGATTACAACAAGGTTTTTTTTTTTGGGGGGGGGGGTGGGGGAGGAGGGGAGATTTCAAATAAAATTAGTAACAGGATTTTTCTTTTAGTTTTCGATCTTTTCTTATATAGACTTTTCAATTATTTGGACAATGATAATAGTCGCCAAAAAATTACCAATGGTAAACTTTTCGTCCAAAATAATAGAACTTTCCGTCATAATTCTACAACTAATTTTCGTAGAACGATATGTTATGTACTAAAACCTTCCCTGAGGAATTATGTAACAGTGCCAGTTCCATCAAAATTCATTCAGCAGAAAAGTCGAAACGAAATTTCCGTTTGTATTTTATATATATAGCAGATGACGATGAGAATTTAGGTTGTTAACTCGTTAATCTCTCAAATAAATATATCTTAAACTATAAAATACAAAAGAAATGTTTTTCTAAATGTATCATAAAAATTTGTAGAAACTTGCTTTTTATTACCAATTACAAACATCAAAAACATTGTTAAATACAAACCGAATTTTTTTTATTCGATTTTTGTTCAATCAAAGTTGCTTCTTTAAACCTGTGACTTTTTTCCCATCAATTGTTTTCATCTTCCGTTATATCCTCATTATAGCAGATCTTTGAAACTCTCTGATCTTGTAAAAGATCAATACAACAATTGACAATAGTTCATATCATAAAAATTGATAAAAAAAATTATTTCTTCTTTTAAAGAAAAGTTTATTTATTTGTATTTGCTGTTGAAAAAGATTAAATGTTGTTTTTATTTATTGCTTTCATTAGTTTTTAATCACGATATTTTCAAATTATGTTTTACAAATATTACTATCAAAATATCCTTTTAATATTTTTTTTTTTTTTTTCAAAATAATGATTCAATCCAGTATAGTAATCCAGTATAGTTTTTTACAATCTAGTTAAATTTTCTATAAAGGCATTTACTAATAAGATTTTTTTTAAATCATTTTTTTAATAGAAGCACTTAAAAAGAAACATTGAAATGTTTTTTCCTTTAAAAAAAATCCGAAGCAATTATATATCACAAATTAAAAATGGTTTTATATTAAAAAAAATCTGCATTGCAATTTATCCTTACGTATTTTTAATTCGTCAATTTCAAAAATTATTAATAAATAATTAATTATATTATATTAATATAATATTATTAATGTTGTATAATAATTACAGAGTTGCCAAGTCTCCGGCTTTTTGCATACCAGTATTATCTTACAGAAACTGTTGTTCTTTTAAATCGCAGAAAGTTCCGATTACATAAAACAACATTTTTTGAAATAAAATACTGGTATCCAAAAAGCCGGAGACTTGGCAGCTCTGAATAATATATTAATGTAATATAAAAGTAATTATATTACTAACTAATAATTAATAAAATTAAATTATTAAGTAAATTTAAATTCCTTGAACATAGCCTCTAAACTAGGGGTCACAATCCATTTAACTATCATGACCTCGTTAGAATTTCGTAATCACCTTCGGGGGCGTGCTCTCCCGTCAAATACGCAGAAACTGTACGGACAAAGGTGGTAAACAACATTGCAAAAATGATATCAATTGAAGAATTTAGCAAATGACTATATTAAGTAACATTTTTGAAAAAAAAATGAAGATTTCTGAGTGTAATAACTTATTTTCGTTTAATTAAGTATAAACTATAATTAATAAGGACTTTACGTTGCTGAAAGATTAAAGAGAGTTTTCAAGAAATTTAATATACAACTGGTAGCATCCAATTCCAAAACTTTATTTAATTTATTGAATAGAAGCATAGACCCATTATCAGCCACTTGTTTCTCTGGGGTATATGAAATTCCATTTGAATTGACAGATGGTACAAATTCAGCATATATTGATATGACAAAACGTCGCATCGTAGAAAGACTTAAAGAACACAAGTGTGATTTGAAATACAATAAACTTTCCACTGCCTTATCAAGGACTTTTGCTAATGGACAGATTAGGTTTATTGATTTTAACAACGTTAAAGTTATTTCCAGACAAAACAATCCCTTTAAAGCCTACATCCGTGAATCTATTGAAATTTCATTAAGAAAACATGAAATTTGAAACGATATCTCATCATTTTCTGTTCCAGCTATATGGAAATGCATTTTGAAGGAACTTTAATTTAGTTGAACATGAGTTTCCAGTTACATCGCTGATTCATAGAGGGCGCCATCTGGCTTATTTTGAATATATTGTTGTAATTCCGTTATTTTAGCGTCGTGTCAGTTAGAACATTGGAATCAATCATGTAACAAATTTTAATTTTTTTGCTGTTCATATTTAAGAAGGTTTTCTCCTGATGATGGTTATAAAGATTAACCGAAACGTCGAGGCTTATTTATATATGTAGTTTAAAAAAACTCATATTTATTAAACGAATTTTACGTTGGATGCAAATGTTTGATGAGTAAGTATAAACTATTCATTTTTTTCTATTAAGTTTTCAAATGAGGAAGTTTTCAGTTTAAGAACATGTTAAGTACACGTCTTCGGGCTGTTGATTAATGGAAAAACGTGTTAGATACAGATGATATCGTCTTGCATTAAAAATATGTTGAGATATTGGCAATATATCAAAGCCGTTGCTATTGACAGGGGTTATATTCCATCATAGGTATTGCTCTATTTAGACTACATCTCTCCCGTACCTCACGTTCACCTCAACCGACTTCTCTTTCCAATTTAAAACTGTTTTGTGTACTTTCCCAAATTCAGCTTTTCCATTGCTAAATTTCTTAAAAAGATGATCTCAAAATTATTTCCATATCTACCAATAAACTATCTTCAAACTAAAAGACCCTATTAAGATTTCTAATTCCTGGGGCAAAATATATATTATTTCTGTTGTCAACATCCCTTTTTCTATGCATTTACAAAACACACAGCAGTGAATGTGGAATCATTCGAAAGGTTTTTGAACCTGCTTCTGACATAGTACACGCACATTTTTGATTAAAAATTGCAGTTAATTAAAAATTAAATCAACATTGTTTTCAAAAATGAAATGAAAGATTTTTTTTTAAATCAATGTTGCCACAAAAATAAAGTACCGCATTATATCGTGCTCAGCTCAACAATGATTATAAAAAAATAAATAGTACAAATTAAATAAAGTGGGACATGTTTATTTTATATTTATGATTAAAAAACAAAACTGCAATTCAAATGTTTAGAAGAAAAAGACACCAGATCGAATCAGTGGTATTTCACGTGTATCCTAAACTTTATTCTCTGTTATATTAAATTAAATTATATTTTATTATATATTCATTTTTTTTGTCCCGTGTTTTTCTCGATGCGGGTGGCGTCATCTTCTAATGCAGTTAAAATACGATTGCTATTTTTTTCTTCTCTCGCGGGTGCTTTTTGCTACCTTCGATCAAGTTTTACTGTAACTTTGATGGAATAAATGAGATAATATTCTGGATTGGCTAATGTGGTTTGCAGATGTTTTTATCCTTGATTTTTCTTTAGGAGTTTAAACCTGCATCTAAAAAAATATTAGATTGCAGTGCGAAATCCTCGCAGGAGTCCATTGATCTATAGTATTACTTTCTAGTGTGGCCTTTTTTATATTGGAGAAACGAAACGTAGTTTACAATTTCGAGTAAAAGAGCACAAGCAATATATTTGTAAACAAGAAAATAACAGATCGACCATTAAAAAACATTTCTGTGAGATAAACCAATCTTTTGACTTTAATTCAGTTATAATTATCTCTACAACTACTTCTATACTTAAAATTGACTTTCTTGAAGCATTCCATATCTATAAGATGCACAAGAATGTTGTTAATTTCGACTTCGCTATTTACCCATCGCCAACCAATCTAATTCATGCTATTTTTAAATTTCAATTTTTTTTTCTACTGATTGGAAAAATACTGTAATTGTTCTTATTAAGAAACCCGGAGAACACCCTTCACTGGCCAGCTGTTAGTGTCCTGTGAGTTTACTTCCTGTTCTTAACAAACTGTCAGAGCATATTTCTCTTACACACTTTCAAGTTTTTCTCCCTGACATTCTGGAACAATTTGGCTTTAGGTCCAAACACTCCACTGCACACAAATTGCTTAGGGTGTTTGAATACATTCATGATTTATTTGACAACTCTGAGTATGTTGGTGTACTCTTTATTGATGTCATGAAGCCTTTTGACAATGTTGGGTTTTCTCGCCTGATTTACAAACTTCTTAAATTAAAAGTTCTTATTTGAAAATATGTTCTTTGTGTTTTAGATACCTTCGCGGCAGAGCATTTTGCATTAGCTATGCCAATATATTTTCTGCACATCGCCTGGTTAATGCGAGCGTTCCACAGGGCTCAAAATTGGGTCCCGGGCTCTATAAAGCTTACATTTCAGATATCCCCACTACTCTACATACGTTAGTGGTTATTTCTGCGGACCGCACTACTGTGATGGCTCGTGACAAGGATTGTCATCTTCTACATGAGCATCTTCAACACCCTTCTCATAAATTGGACAATTTTTTCACTAAATGGAGTATCAAAATCAACTCCTTTAAATTGCACGCAATCATTTTTCCCGTAATCACTCTACTCTTCCCCTACTTTATCTTGGTGGATCTTTTGTTAGTTTTGGACGAGAGGTTAAATATCTGGGCTTTTCTTCAACAGTACTCTCACTTGGCACAACCAAATCGAATACAGCGTCATGCATACATTGCAAAACAAATTTTTGATTTTACAGTATAGTAATACTGCCACTTCAGCTGCCAGTATTATACCGTAAAATTAACAGTAATAAACAGTAAAATAAGCAGTAATATGGTACCGCGCATGTGCGGCAGTGCATTACTGCTTATTTTACTGTTTATTACTGTTAATTTTAATATTCCTAACTATAATGAGCGTGGCCGCTGAAGGATTCCCGGGCAACTCTACATCTTCCTGAAAACATTGATCTGGGTTAGTTTTTTCAGCTCTAAGCTTTTATAAGGTTTCATTTCCTGGATGTTCTTCATATTATCTTTTTTAATTTTTGTTTATATTTTTTACATATTTTATTTCATATTTCTCTATTAGTGAGATTTTAATATCTTTTAACTATTGTAATTTAAATGTAATCTATTTTTTAATGTATGGCGCCTGTAAATGGCCCTTTCTTTTGGATTAGGCTTTTATCCATTTTCGCGTTTCCAGAGCTTGATTTCTGGTCATTGACTATGGATTAAAAATTGTTCATAGTCATTCTACTCAATTCTACTTCACAGGTCTCTATCAGAGGTTTGGAGTCGTTGACTTCAAGTACTCTTTTGCACCATTTCAGTCAAGTTCAAGTTCTTTGCACTGGATGATACCTAGTCTGCAACAGCTCTGGTGCTTAAAACTTCATTATCTACCTATATTGTACCGCGCCCAGTATCATCTTAATTTTCAACTTTCTATCTGCTTATTCTACTGCCCGAATCTGCGTTGAAAATATATACTGCTTTAAAATTATAGGATTTGATGTATTTATTAACATATTCATGTATTTATTTCATCAGCCAACTATAACAATCATATTGATATCATATATGTACAGTACATGTCAAAAAAACATCATTGTATAAAAATGGGACTGGTACCAATCAATTAGTAACAGTAAGTTATTTAATAATTAATTTTATATTTAATTTTTTCGTTGGGAATCGTCTACCTAGAGAAATTGCTACAAACTATAAAATTTCCAGTACCAACACCTAAGTTTGATATGGTGCTTAAATTCTTCAATACATTTTATCTTCGGATATCATACAGGAAGACATTCAGTCAAGTAAATTAAGAATTATGAAGGTTTAAAGTTTGGAACTTTTAATGTTAAATTCATTTTTAATCGATGCTAAACCAGATTGCAATATGGGTGGTTTCTTACGCATACTCTACTCGGTGGCTGTAGTTTTGGATTCGCACATTTGAAACTTCTAGAAAACGATTTTGGCTTAAAATAAATCATAGGTTGTAATTAATTTTTTTTCGAAAATTAATTTGTAATTTATGTGGTTTAATGGTTATTATTAGCAAAAGTATATATTTATATTTCTTGAAATTAATTTTCAAAAAATGTATGGATTGTAACCTATAATTTTTTTTACAAAAAATGATTTCACGAAGCTCCAGATATGCGAATCCAAAAATTCAGCTCATTCTACAAAGTAGTTTTTGAGTTATGCTTAAAAAGCTACCCGGACTGCTCTGTTTTCCAACGATTAAAAATTATTTTAATATTAGGAGTTTTACACTATAAGCCTTCATAATTCTTCAACTACTTGACCGGGAGACCAGCGTTATAAGGAGATGTAGAGCTTTTCCAAGATAATAATTAAAGTTGAGAGAAAACTATAAATACAAAAGAATACTAATAGCTCACTTACTAGAACGATAAACAATTAACAAATACGATATTTACAAAGAAAGTAATCATAGTTTGAATAGTAGCATCAAGTGTATAAAGAGACTTATTAAGAAAAACTTGAATAATTATATAGAGTATTTACAGTAACAGTCAACACAATTTAAATACAGCAAAAAGCAAATCTGAGAATACAAGTACTGTTACTAGTGCTAAGAATAATAGGGAATAACATAAGTGATTATATAGGAATATGTACATGTAGTGAAAACAATCAACACAAACCAAATACCACCATGAGATTAGACAAGTAGTACTGAAACACAAATTCCAAAAATTTAAATTTTGATGATACAAAAACTTAGAAAACAATTTACTAATTATACTGAGCAATACTAAAAAATTCTTTGTGATATTGAGCAGTAATTATACAGTGTGATGATGAAATACTCACAAAATCCGGAAATACAAATTCTGTAACTATAATTTACCAATCATACTGATCAGTACTAAATAATACTGTGTGATTGTTGGACCGAAAACGATCAAAAATACCAATAGGTGAGGTATAGTGGATATAACGATAAAGATAAACATTT
The DNA here is from genome assembly GCA_963931845.1 of Maratus michaelseni. NCBI lineage: Eukaryota > Metazoa > Arthropoda > Arachnida > Araneae > Salticidae > Maratus > Maratus michaelseni. Next base: position 256,509,498 of record OZ007591.1, read on the forward strand.
ACTTGGCTGCGCGTTGTGGATAATGCTAGTTTTAAAGGTAACACCTCGGCTCGAACTTTTATTTACCACCTGTAGGATTATTTTTGGGAGAAGTAATAGAATAAAATACAGGACAATGAAGTGAAGAAAAAAATACATGGATACGCAATCAAAATTATTTTTAATTAATGAGTTCTTTATATGCTATACGCATGTTAACAAAATTTATTTTGTTGCATTAATAGAAAAATTATATCATTTTGTATTTTGGCTATATTATATTTTTATATATGCAAACCTAATCTTACAAAAGACTATTAGGGGCATTTATCATTCCTAAAATTAAAAAAAAAAAAAAAAACATTTTCTTTTTTTATTTATTTTACCAAAGAAAATAATTAGAATTTTTGCACAAAGAATGCCGTCTCTCAACGAAAATTCACTTCTTTTTTTATTATTACTTAGTATACTGATAATATATATATATATATACAATATCAGCCATCAAGATATGAAATTATAAAAAATGGGTCTCACCAATCCGACGTTATCAAAGAATAAAAGTCACTCTTTCTTTGTAAACTCAAAATGAACAATATTGAAGACGCATGAGTCATTGAGCACTCACTGCACAGTGGTCTCTCCAAATCCATCAATTAATGGCTTTCTGGTATGTGCGCTGGCGTTGATCACTCGATGCACCGCTGATGGGCATTCTTAGGCATCTCCAGAGGATTTCTCAGGTATTCACTGCGGCGTTTTCCGGGCTCATCGCCGGCTGACCAGGGAGATTGCCGTTCTAATTTTCCAAACTCCTGGATCAGGCTACACATTTATTCTCTTTTAGACTTCCTCCTTCTTCAGTGATTCTGATAGGAATAAATTCTCTTCACGGGAAAAATCTATTTTTTTTTCTAAAAAGAATAAATTTTCCTTTTGAGATTCTAGAGGCTATTTCGGGAGGTGGTATCATTGGAGGGGGTGTAACCGGTCTTCATTCTCATCTTCATTCATTCCCATCTTCATTCGGCTCTGGGTCTCATTCCCACGGCATACCATTATTGGAGGTATGTCCACCACCCCCCCTCCAGTGCTTGACAACAAACATACCCTCGATTCAATGTAACACATATATTTTTTTTACTGGTGCATATCACCGCTGACTTTTATATGGTCGTGAATATATGTCCCTTCATTCTCAACAACACAAATGGCGTCTTCCTAAAATTTATTGCGTCTGGGAATTGGTGAGACCGTGAAGACAATTCTATACTCAAATACATTTTGATAAAAATAAAATAATCCATTAAAAACTTTATATATGCAAAAACTAACTTTTTAATCGGAATCTTTACGAAATATGGAATATTTTGATACCCAATTCCATATTCTTGTACTTCAAATTACTCTTTATATATATATATTTAATTAATTTTTCAGTTTTAATAAAATAAAATATAGATAAGCATCTGCGTTGACTTCAACGCAACAGTGATACTGAGCAATAATACTACCATGTAATAAAACTGCATGATTCTGCAGTAGATAATAATAATGGATAGTAAGTACTAAATGAACAATAATGAATGAATAATAATACTAGAGTAAACAATGATAAATTATGCTAAAAATACTAAATAACACTGTATGATGCCATTAAGAACAACTAAATTGATAAGATTAGAGTAAAGGTAGAGTGTGTAAAGGTCCTTATGCATATTAGAAGTCCACTTTATCCTCAACATCCACTAAGTCCAATGGAGGCAGAATGAATAAGTATTGATTGCGTTCTAGCAAAAACATACAATCTGTTATTTTTGGTGCAGATTTGGTTGATTCAGCATATAGGCAAACCAGGCCGACAGATTCATTTGGGGCGGCATTCTAATGTGATGATGGGCAGTTAGGGTACAATTTAAGATATAATGTAAGGAGATACCTCTTTTGCCGCAGGTGCATCTAGGTGACGATGCCTTGCCGAATTTATTGAGATATTGAAGAAACGGACCATGGTTTGTAGCACACCTATTTTCAGAAAATACCATCAATAGTTGGAAAAATATCATAATTATTTTGTGCAGCCCTGTAAATGATCTATAGATTTTTACATATATTACATAGTATGCTAAAATGTAGCTTAGTTATGAAACGCAAAGCACAGTTGAACATTCCCCCCTCAGCAATTTCCGTTGAAAAACGGAAATGTACTCGAGATCTTTTGTGCATCCCTGTATATGATCTATAGAATTTTTACACACCAAGTAATATGCAAAAAAATTAGATAAATTCAAAAACCCATACCACAATTGAAAATGCATTTCCTGCAATTATTGCTCATGCTCAGTACTGTTACCGAATACTTTTGTGTGATGAACGATAAATGCTAAGGCACACTATATTCTACTGTAAGCATCTTATAGTGCAGCTCATTGATGTATATCAATTTCAATATTTTTGAAATAGTGTAACGTCATTAAAATACATTGCAAACGATTTTTTAACATTGACCCTATTGTAACAAATTTTAACTATATTAAAAGAACTACATTTAATAAAAACTTATTATTTGGAAAGAATGATCAAAGTTCTTTACCATGTTACCTAAATAGTATACTACAGTTTCGGTCAAATAAAATTCCGGAACATTCTAACAAAATTGTCTCTTTAAGTTACTTTGATAATCTGGCAACTCCGGTGTCAGTAATCTGGCGACTTACAAAGTTTTTTAGCAACGAATTAAAATTACAATCTACTAGCATTCAAATAATTATTTTGATCAAAACTTCATTAAAATCCTGAGGCTGTCAGCGAAGAATCAAAGTTTAAATTGAGCTATTGGATGTATGCGAAATTTATCAAAATATTAAATTATAAAACTAATTAATCTGTGTCCATTAGTAGCAAAAAACTATTTTATCTTTCTTTTTTTTCTTTAGATTTTAAGCATATTCTTTGCTTTTATTTTTTCTGTTTTACTATTATCACCTAAAAACTTTATCACCTAAGCACATTCTGTGTAAAAAGAACTCGGGATTTGCCATTTAAATGAATCGCATAAAAGATATCACGACATTTATTTTTACCTTAAGCTGGTAGTATTGCATCGAGGTATACAACGCCGTTAGATGTGACTTGTGCACTGCAAAACAAATTGTTGATTTTATGGTATAATACTGGCATCCTAGCTGCCAATATTATAACCGTAAAATTAACAGTAATAAACAATAAAATGAGCAGTAATACGCTACCGCGCATGCGCAGCAGTGTATTACTGCTTATTTTACTGTTTACGAGCAGGGAAGACCGAGCTATACTCGGTCAAAATTAACTCTGAGTTCAACTTGATATATTTTTCTCTCTGTACTACTACTATAATGCCTTTTATTTCATAAAAACAACTTGACCCATAATGAAAAGTATCCACTAATCATATTTTCTCGAACATTTGAACAAGCCCAACAGTCTTCTCGTGCCCAAAACCTGAAGGATATAAAATTTAGTCAAAATAGTCTGAGCCGTCTTTCAGACAAAATTAGCTTGACCCACATTGACCTAAAAATGACCCACTGATAGTATTTTCTCGAGCATGTGACCTAGCCCAATGATTTTCTCGTACCTAAAAACCGTAGGATACAAAATTTAGTTCAAATCGTCTGAGCCGTTTTTAAGATAAAAATAGCTTGACCCATAATAACCCATGACCAGAATGACCCACTAATCGAAATTTTTCGAACATGTGACCTAGCCGAATAGTCTTCTCGTTCTCTAAAACGGTAGGATACTAAATTTAGTTCAAATCCTCTTATACGTTTTTAAGATAAAAATAGCTTGACCCATAATGAATCATGACCAAAATGACCCATTAATAGAATTTTCTCGAACATGTGACCTAGCCCAACAGTCTTCTCGTGCCCGAAAACCATACGATGCAAAATTTAGTCTAAATACTCTAAGCCGATTTTTAGATAAAATTAGCTTGACCCACAGTGACGCAAAAATGACCCACTGATCGAATTTTCTCGGACATGTGACCTAGCCCAATGATTTTCTCGTTCCCGAAACTCGTACGATACAAAATTTAATCAAAATCGTTTGAGCCCTTTTTTAGATAAAATTAGTTTGACCCGCGTTGACCCAAAAATGACCCATTAATCGAATTTTTCTCGAACATGTGACCCAGCCCAGTTGTCTTCTCGTGCCCAAAAATTGTAGGATACAAAATTTAGTCAAATTCGTTTGATCCGATTTTTTGTGTTTTCAATGGTCAAAAAGTGCAGTTACTCCCCGGAACTCTATAATGTCCCCCCACCGGAGAAAAGTGTCTGAATTCAACACTGAAAGTAAGGTATTGTTTATTATCGGAAAATAAAACCTTCCGCTCTTTTGCGAATGCGTCCAGTCTGTTTTGATTTTTTTAAAATAGGGTGGAGTCGAGTTTGTTTAGCTGCGTTTGGCTGAGTGCCAATCTTAGTGACCGCCTACAAGAGAACGCAAACTAGAACTTTGGAAAATACTCAGATCAGCGTAACACCACTTGCGATTGTATAATCGTCCCAGAGTGCTAGGCGCGGTTTTCAAAAACGAACAATAGAATCGACATCAGTAATATAAAATATACTCACTAAAAACTTGATAAATGGCAGCGAAATGCAAACGACCAACCGATATATAACGAGCATGAAAATCAAGATTATTCAAATTACAATAGTACCGCAGCACAACGCGTTTGGGATAAAACACGAGCCACTAGCAGTGGACATGCTAGTCAGCGCAGAGATTGTGATGGCAGACTATACGTACACGCAATATACCGAAATGATACTTATTTATGGTGAATGTCAAAGGAATACCAGAGCACTGTGAGGGTTTATTCAGAGCGTTTTCCTAGAGATCGACATCCAACGCATTAAACAATAACTGATGCATTGCACCTCTTAGAGTGCCAGCTCTGTTGCACCACGACACAGAACAAGTAGACGCGCAAAGTGTAATGTTCGAGTGACACCGGAGGAAGTTCTGGCAGTCGCCCTTTTAAATCCACAAAGAAGCACGGCGTAAATAAGCGAGACAAGTGGATACACGCGTCAGCGTGTCTGGCAGTTATTACATTCACGTGATGTGCATCCATACCATCCAACACTGGTGCAAGCATTGATGTTGGGTGACCACGAAAGACAGTTTGATTACTGTAATTTCATGCTTAACACTATCGAGAAAAATCCATCGTTCCTTTGTGACATTCTGTGGACAGATGAGGCAACGTTTACACGGAGTGGCATTGTGAACGTGCAAAATGTGCATTACTGGTCTCTGGAAAATCCTCACATCACCTGCACAGTACGACACCAGGTACGCTGGTCAACGAACGTGTGGTGCGGTATATGGGGAACTCAGATTGTTGGACCCATCTTCTACGATGGAACCCTAACGGGCGAACTTTACCTGCACCTACTACAAAACACGGTACGTGACTGGTATGAAGATCTGCCTTTCCGAAATGCATGCCGGGTGTGGCTTCGACACGATGGGGCTCCTCCGCATAAAGCATCAAACGTCCGTGCGTAACGTCTGGGCAACGAATTCGGTCAACAGATCATTGAATATGATGGTCCGGTAGAGTGGCCACTGCGTTCACTGGTCTTGACTCTGGGACTTCTACCTCTGGGGATACATTAAGGCACAAGTGTATGTGACTGAGCCTACTTCTCTGGTTGATCTGAAGCAGCGCATCATCCTTGCTTGTCGCACAGTTACACCTGCTATGCTCCAACGTGTCCAGGACTCAGTACTGTCACACATTCAATTGTGCATTCATTTGTGCCGAATGGTTTGAAATTTAATATAATCGTTGCAGAATTTTATGAAAATCGAATCAAAACTATAATATATTAATAAAGATCTCTTCATTCTCTTAAATCCAAATTTTATGAAAATTGAATCAAAACTATAAGATATTATTAAAAATTTTCTTCATTCTATTAAATATTATCATACGTAATTAATTCAATGATATCCGATGATAGGTAATGATTCGAGGTTGTCATGGTGATTACGTCAAATTTAAGATGGAGTCATATTATATCCATATTACTGGATTTAGAAGCCGAATTTGTATACTAAAATTGTTTAATTATGGCAATCCTATAATCTACCGACAGTTTTTTGGATAGATGTTTCCGGAGAAATAGATATTAAATGGAAAAAGAGTCTAACTATGAATTTTAAGTTCTGAAATTTTCAAAGATAGGATTAGGTTTCCTATTGAAATTTTCAGTAAATGTCAACAAAAGATAAAAATTTTCCAACTTAAAATGTACTTATTTTAGTACTGAAATCAATCATATCATAATAAGAGACGATATAATTAATTTTTTCAGGGAAATAAAAACGATGATTTTTTTATTACATTGTCTTGTATTGTATATTTGCGCATAGTATAATTTTAATGTAACAGAATTGTAATTAATTGTTTGTAAAAGTGTATTGAAACTTGATTTCATAAAATAAAATTAATATCTATAATATGAAAATCTGCGCATAAAATAAATGGCATAAGAATCCATCGCATATATGTCAAGAAAAAAGAAAACTGTCCACTTAAATTCTTTTTGAAGTTTTTCTGTCAGTTTCTTTTTTCTTTATATTATATATATATATATATATATATATATATATATATATATATATATATATATATATATATATATATATATATATATATATATATATATATATATATATAATCATTTTATAGTTATATGCGATTGATTTTGCTATAAAGGTTCATCTGTATAATAAAATTGAACAGAGCTTTAAAATATTCAAAAACAGGACCATAATTTTATTACATGTTTAAGTTCAGCATGCCAAAAAGGCCTACAAATAAAACTTACGTTAGTTATGCTTAGTTATACAGCAAAACATAAGAAACTGTCCTTCGTTACTCTGCAAATGCTCCATCGGTAACTGAGTTGTTGACATGTATACGGGCCTGTTCATGACGACCAAACCAAGTGCGGTGCTGATTCGTGCTGTGCTTTCAATTCATCTGTATTTCGGAAGTGGCCATGTGATCTTTAATAAAACCATACATTGAAATCTAGGGATGAAACGACTAGTGATCGTGATGGGCATTGAAAAATCAACTCCGTGACCACTCCAAACTGAGAATTCAACATTGGCATATATCCTCAAACTTATTATATAATACTAGCAAGCTACGCCCGCTACGCTGGTCAATTTCTTTGACCGAATTTTTCATCAAACAAAATATTGACATTTCATAATTCACTCTTATATTTTAACATAATAATAAGTCTACTATAATTTGTTACTCATGCCAATATACACGTCAGGAGACGTCGCCCTTATCAGTATCTTTTTACGCATGAAAGTTTCGCTATGGTACTCCATTGTGAAATTTGGTTATTTTTGAAATTCAGTATTTGAAAAACGGCATAATCATTAGATTTGGAATTTATATCAAGAAAAATACAATTTTTTACCTTTCAAACGCAATTTGTCTAACAATTTTCTGACAAATACTTTTCGAGCTATTATTTTTTTCAGCAACTTCAAAGGTTTCATTTTCCGAGATTAATCTGTGGCAACAATTAGCGAAAAACCCAGTCGTCAGCATCGCATAGCTTTTTATTAAAGAGTCTGTTGGAGCAGGGATTGTCACCATCAATTTGCCACCATCACTTCTGAAATCTGTTCTGTAGTTCCAGAGATTCCATAAACATTATAATGTACAATAATTTTAGAACGCTTTTCGCTCATTTCATCCTTTTAAATTTCGATTTTTTTTTATTATTCTTAGACAGCATTTACATCTTATAAGTAACTACAATGCCAAATTTTAAATTTCTAGCTCTTTCAGTATAAAAAAATTTGCAATTTTGGAACGTTTTTAGCTCCTGCACCCCCCTGGGATTAGTGGCACCGACATAAAATATAGCCTATGTTGGAGCAGGGGTTGTCACCATCAATTTGCCACCACCAGTTTTGAAATTGGTTCTATAGTTCCAAAGATTCCACAGAAATTGTAATTTAGAATGTTTTTAGAACGCTTTTCGTTCATTTCACCCTTTTAAATTTCATTTTTTTTAACTTGTTCTTAGACAGCATTTACATCTTATATGTAGCTACAATGCCAAATTTCAAATTTCTAGCTCCTTCGGTATACAAAAAATCGCAATTTTAGAACGTTTTTCGGTCCTGCAACCCCCTGGGGTTAGTGGCACCGACATAAAATATAGCCCATTTTGGAGCAGGGGTTGTCACCATCAATTTGCCACCATCACTTTTAAAATTGGTTCTATAGTTCCAGAGATTCCCCAGAAATTGTAATTTAGAATGTTTTTACAACGCTTTTCGCTCATTTCACCCTTTTAAATTTCGAATTTTTTTTATTTGTTCCTAGAGAGCATTTACATCTTATAAGTAACTACCATGCCAAATTTCAAATTTCTAGCTTCTTCGGTATACAAAAAATCACAATTTTAGGACGTTTTTCGCTCCTGCACCCCCCTGTGGTTAGTCGCACCGACATAAAATATAGCCTATGTTGGAGCAGGGGTTGTCGCCATCAATTTGGCACCATTACTTTTGAAATCAGCTCTGTAGTTCCAGAGATTCCATAGAAATTGTAATTGAGAATGTTTTTAGAACGCTTTTCGCTTATTTCACCCTTTTCAATTTCGATTTTTTTTTAATTTGTTCCTAGAGAGCATTTACATCTTATAAGTAACTACAATGCCAAATTTCAAATTTCTAGCTCATTCGGTATACAAAAAATCGCAATTTTAGAATGTTTTTCGCTCCTGCACCCCCCTGGGGTTAGTGGTACCGACATAAAATATAGCCTATGTTGAAGCAGGGGTTGTCACCATCAATTTGCCTTCATCACTTTTGAAATCAGTTCTGTAGTTCCACAGATTCCTTAGAAATTGTAATTTAAAATGTTTTTAGAACGATTTTTGCTTATTTTACCCCTTTAAATTTTGAATTTCTTTTTAATTGGTTCCTTGCGACCATTTACATCTTATAAGTAGCTACAATGCCAAATTTCAAATTTCTAGCTTCTTCGGTATACAAAAATTGCAATTTTAGAACGTTTTTTGCTCCTGCAACCCCCTGGGGTTAGTGGCACCGACATAAAATATAGCCTATGTTGAAGCAGGGGTTGTCACCATCAATTTTCATTCATCACTTTTGAAATCAGTTCTGTAGTTCCAGAGATTCCTTAGAAATTGTAATTTAGAATGTTTTTAGAACGCTTTTTGCTTATTTTACCCCTTTAAATTTTGAATTTTTTTTTTTAATTGTTTCCTTGTGACCATCTACATCTTATAAGTAGCTACAATGCCAAATTTTAAATTTCTAGCTTCTTCGGTATACAAAAAATCGCAATTTTAGAACGTTTTTTGCTCCTGCAACCCCCTGGGGTTAGTGGCACCGACATAAAATATAGCCTATGTTGAAGCAGGGGTTGTCACCATCAATTTGCCACAATTACTTTTGAAATCGGTTCTGTAGTTCCAGAGATTCCATAAAAATTGTTATTTACAATAACTTAGAACGCTTTTCGCTCATTTCACACTTTTAAATTTCGAATTTTTTTTATTATTCTTAGACAGCATTTACATCTTATAAGTAACTACAATGCCAAATTTTAAATTTCTAGCTCTTTCAGTATAAAAAAATTTGCAATTTTGGAACGTTTTTAGCTCCTGCACCCCCCTGGGATTAGTGGCACCGACATAAAATATAGCCTATGTTGGAGCAGGGGTTGTCACCATCAATTTGCCACCACCAGTTTTGAAATTGGTTCTATAGTTCCAAAGATTCCACAGAAATTGTAATTTAGAATGTTTTTAGAACGCTTTTCGTTCATTTCACCCTTTTAAATTTCATTTTTTTTAACTTGTTCTTAGACAGCATTTACATCTTATAAGTAGCTACAATGCCAAATTTCAAATTTCTAGCTCCTTCGGTATACAAAAAATCGCAATTTTAGAACGTTTTTCGGTCCTGCAACCCCCTGGGGTTAGTGGCACCGACATAAAATATAGCCCATTTTGGAGCAGGGGTTGTCACCATCAATTTGCCACCATCACTTTTGAAATCGGTTCGGTAGTTCCAGAGATTACCCCCTACAAACAAACAAACAATCTTTACTCCTTTATAATATTAGTATAGATTAATAATAGACCGTTAAACTAGTATTTTAGAAGTGCTATTTAGTTATTACTAGTATTTTAGAGGTGCTATTACAAATTAGTCAGTTATGAATTTCCCAACTAATTTGTGTCCACACTGTATATGTATATTTTTAAGTTAATTATAAGATATGGCTGTAGGAACGTAAAATCAAATGCAGAGAAATCGAATAATCTTAAATAAAAATTCCAACGTCTTATATAAAGCAACAACAAATACATCTAAAGAGAAAATGTCAAAGATAGAGGAAAAAATGATAGGTCGAAATAAGTAATAAAAAAAGCAAGTACCTGAAAAATTGAAGACATTAACTTCCTCCCACGCTTAAAGGAAGTTCTTGCATTCTGTTATGTTTCTGTAAACAGAGAAATGGACAAATAGTCTTTTCTCGCTTTCATTATTTATTCCCCAATAAATCAGAAAAAAGCGAAATAATAAGATTAAAAGCTAAGTAAAATAATAATACTAATAAATCATAGACGCCGGTAAGAGCGGGACAGGGTAGGACGATTGCCTCCTCCTGAATTTTGAAATTTAATAAACTTTTTTTTTCTGATGATTTTGAAAACATAATAAAACTTCTTCTTACCAAATGTTTTAAAATAATTAAATAATAAGAATGAAACTAACTAAGAATGTTAGTCAAGAAGGCTTTGTCCTCTGAATCTCCCGTGAGAGTCAACTTTTAGTCATGTTTTACTTTTTGTTCATGTGTTTAAAAGTTATCTTCAACGGGGTTTCAGGGAGACAAACACACTGTTTACATAAGTAGTACTATCCATTTTGAAAAAATGCTAGTAGAAATTTATTTTTGAAGAATTAATATTTCTTAAATGTTAAAATTTCTGTATTGTTTTTTATGTTTATATGGTTAGAAAATGTCTTGCATAGGTAGGTTTGGATTAAAAAAATTTATCTTTAGTTCAGCTTATTTCATGTTTATATTTTCCATTTTTAAAAACGGCTGCGAGCGGCATCTATTCAAAAATCGTATCCTTTATTGGATTTCATTCTGGCGGCGCATATGTGATAAATCGTAAACAAATTGAAATACACAATTTTAATTAGAAAGAATGGTGATGAAAAAAAAATGTTTGATGGTTTTCTTTTTTCGATTGTGATAACAGATGACATAAAAAAAATGTTGGTATTGGGTAGTAAAATATTGTATGTGTTTTATAACACATAGACTATAGAAAAAATACTCATGATCTAAAATTTGAAGTAGAAATTATCGCAGAAATACAATTGGAAAATAAAATGAGTTTTAACTTAATTATACATAAATGCATTGAATGCTCGGTAAACAGACATGCAATCAAGAAGTTAGGTTTTATATAAATATAGTTCTATATTTTAAACTATTGAAACATTTTATGTATAATTAATAATTATATTAATGTTTATGAGTATGTAAAAGCGTGCAATAATCAACCAATTAATCATTTTAAATTACGATGTTACAATTAGAAAATGAAACATATAGATACTACAATAGATAACTACACTAGATACTACAGATAGATTGATACAAATAGAAAATAATTTTATTTTTATTTCCACAATAAAAAGTATTGACAAAAATAGATTAAAATAAATGCTAAATACACTGAGAAAATATTCTGCCACTGGCATCTAGAAACTAAATTGTAGCTTTAGAAAAAATAGTTTCATGTCATCCTTATAAATTCTATTTTCCTTTGCTGGAGAGTTCTAGTCTCCTTTATTCAAATTCAAGAGCGTTTTCCTATATTATCGTGATCAAACTTATTTAAAAATCTCTGAAAATAAATGTGAACACAAGAGGGTAGTTTTAGTAACTATAATTCTAGTTTATGAATTTATTCTAGATATCAAGTGATAATTTCTCGCAATTCAAACGATTCAAAATATAATGTTTCGTTTCATCACCTATCTGAATCATTTCGTCTATTCAGTTTATTTGTTTACCTAATTCGCATAACTCGGAAATCTATATTTCTAGTTAAAGGTTTTAGAAAATGACTAAAGTAAAGCTAGGAAAGTCTGCGCACAATTCAAAAGAATAACAATAAAAAATCTAAATATTAATTTTTTGCTAAACTATCCATGAATAATTTTTACTTCATTTGTTTTTTATGCATTTCCAATGCTATTTTGTTGTTATGTTGTAATTTAATAGAACAGTTGTAATAAAACCAAGAAAGTTATTTTGCGCAATCTGGCCTTACAGGGTTGGTGTGATTACGCACATCGGTAGGACAGATTGTTACTAATAATAACTATAATTAAATTGTTAACAATAATAATTACACTTAAATGACATTGTTGTAAGGTTTTTGTGAACAAATATTATTGTATTAGGAGTGAATATTTCAAACTTATGATTAAAGAATCAGAAAAAGGAAATAATTTTATAATCGATTAAAAAATTTTAATTAAAGGGACAAAAATTAAAGAATCAGAAAAAGCAAGTCCAAATAAGATTACAAAATGACATTAAGTTACTTGGTAACACGTTTAACTTAAACTTAGTCCATTTTCATTTTTAATTTTTTATGCAAATTTACCAATAAGCTGCGTAATCTCTCCTAGCATGGAAACTCATGGAAACAATGCGCCATATCTCCTAAGTAGCAGATGCGCAAACTCTCCAATTTCGGTAGGAGAGATTGCGCGGCCTTTTATTTAAACATGGCCGCTACTAAAACGAACCGTTGGTGTTCACACTGTTAGTCTAGATTAGTAGCTTATGAGAAATCGTTTAAGTTTAAAATATTTTGTACTTCTGACATTGTATAGAAATTCTGACGAATAGCTATGAAAATTCAAGCACTGACTTTGGGAAAACAAATCAAAATAGCAATGCTTTATCTTAGAAGCTCAAAACAATCAACGTGAACTTTCAAGTAGACACTCCACTACTGCTGTTGTACAACTACCTGCAGTCGCTGCGCGCACACTCTATTCCTTCCCCCCGAATGTGCGCAATCTCTCCGACCGCGCCATCTCTCCTGGCTTTACCTTAGTTATTCGTTCTAGATGAAGGCGGTATAAGTTTTCTTAATATTTTTAAAATAGAATAAGTAAATAGTTAAATTTACAAAATAATTTTATTACATATATATTGACAAGATTGTTACATATATGTGACACTGAGTCAAGTGTCGCAAATTGTCGACCAGTTTTATTTATCACTTTTCGAAAACGGATTGAACCAAATTATGATAAAGACAGAACTTTGATTTATAAAACAAGAAAGTAGGTATAAGAATTCTCTTAGTATGAAAATAATTACTTTAAAAGAAAGGAAAAGAAAAGGGAGAATTGATGCGTTTGGTAAATAAAGTGTTATTTGGGGAATGCCGGTATAAAACCTTTAGAAAATCTTTTTTTTTTTTTTTCTTAGCCTACGATATACTGTGTTTCTTAGGATTTCCAATGTCAGCATACTTGGCGCTCAGTAAAAAAAAACAGAAAAGAAAAGAAAAATGCACTTCTAAGGGCTTTTGTTTGCGTTCTCTGCTAAACCGTCGATTCTACACCTCTTCCACAATATTTAAATCTGTTTTTCTAAAACCGGTGTTTTCCCAGCATGGTGGGAAAGTTAAGCTATCGACTTTAAGGGTGGAGTGAAGCTACATGAGACTTGTGCTTACCTGATGAACCATTAAATGTATCTTTATAATTCTTTTTATTTATTTATTTTTTTTTTCGTTTATAAACGTCGTTTTTATGAAAGTATTTTGCCCTTCTTTCCAAAAATTTTGCATGAAATTAAAAACTGATAATAATGTTTTTTTTTTTTTTTAGAAATGAACTGTCGAAAGGATCCTATGGATGGAGAGTGCATTAGTATTTTTTTCTGAGCTCCTTGATGTGATCAAATTATTATTTTTTTTTTTTCGTTTATAAACTTGTCTTCAAAGAAAATATTTTGCCCTTCTTTCCAAATATTTCGCATTAAATAAAAAGCTAATAATATATATATATATATATATATATTTAATGTAGAAATGAACCGTCAGAAGTATCCTATGAATGGAGACTGGATTATTGTCTTGTTCTGAACTTCTTGGTGATCAGATTAATTTTATTTTTGTGGAATTCGTTGCTTAAAGTTTTCTTATGATGATTTCCGTTTGAAAATAAATTATCCTTTTTTTCTCCAAAAACCTAAAAAAATTATCTTAACTTAACGGACGTTACACTGGCCTTCCTCCTTTGAAGATTATAATACAGTTTGCTATTGACAAAAGTCATAGTTTTTATTATTAAGTAGCTAGTGTTAGAAAAAAATGTATCTGTTATTTTTACAAATAATAATAAGAATAACAATAATAATAATAATAATAATAATAAATTAAAATACTGACGCGACAACTGACGGTAATAAACTATTTATTTTGCAATAAAAAAGCCGGAAAAAACTGAATTTTTAACTATTTTTAGGCTGTTTTAACAGTCAAGTGCTGTATCTGACTGTTAAAAACAGTCTTTTTCTGTAAATTAAACAGGATTTTTTTCAGCGACCTGACTGACAGATTTTTTTTTTTCATAAAATTAACTTTTTTTAAATTATTATTTATTATTATTATTATTATTATTATCATTTTGTACACTATATTGTACGAAAAAATATGTACGTAAAATAAAATAGATTTTAATGCTTATTTTTGATAAAATATAGCTATTGTGTCTCATGAAGTGTGTCGCATAAATGTAATGCCCAGCTTATTAAAAAAAAAAAAAAAAGAAAGAAAGAAAGAAAGAGAAAATAAAAGAAAAAAGAAAGGAAGGGCAAAAAAATCATTTATAGCTGGCTCATCATTGCATGTATGTGTAAAACTGCTTTTTTCATTTAATTACAAAGTTGTAAATACTAAAAAAAAAAAAAATGAAAATTGTTGATCTCTTCGAACAATCTGGTCTGTGTCTCTGCAATCCTTTTAGCGAACATGTTAAAAGAATAATAAGTAATTAATTTAGTATTCTATTATTAGAAGAAGTTAATTAAATATTGATTAATTTAATTGAGATTGTAAATAATTGTAGTAGATGTTGTTCAGAAGATTTACTCTTTTTTATTTATATGAAATTTATAGAAAGTAATATAAATTCAGCAAAGCATGTCATTCTTAAAAATACAAAAATTATTTTCATAAAATATATAATGAATACAACATCAATGCATGCTATATATTTTAATATGTGCAGATTTATTTTTAAAAGTGTTTAAGAAGTGTCACAATAAACTATTCATAGTTTAATTAATTTCAGTCCAACATTTATTATGCATATTATGTTAAATGTAATTGAATAATGTCATTATAAGCATAGAGCTCTGAAATATAATGAATATTGTATAATGATGTATGTACTGACTGGATTATTTAGAAATCTGAAATTTTAATTAAATCAATTAAAATGATGTCATGTAATAAGTAACGCAAACTATAGTGAATAAAATAACTGTATAGCCATGAGATAATGCGATAAAGCATTTCTTTCTAGGGAAAGAAAAATGTCATTTCCAATAGCTCATTCAAATCCGTCCATTTTTTACCTTTTTAATGTTGCAAATATTTAATTAGAATTAACATATATGGATATAATTAAAAGTTACTTAAATTATGAGATTTTTTTTTTTTTGGGGGGGGGGGAGGAATAAATCTAGCAATAGTGCCTTAGTTTGCTAGGTAGATAAAGATTTAAATAGTAAAAAAAAAAAAAAAAAAAAAAAAAAAAAAACAGAATTATATGAGGAAAAAACGAAGATAGAAAAGTGTATCTTATCAATGGTGCTATAGATAGATAAACAGATAATAGGTAGATGACATTGTTTTATAAGGGAACAAAAGACAATTACATTAATACAGAATATCTTAAAAATATATCGAAATATAAATAAAAGTATACCACACGATATCTTATAATAATATTATTATAAATATTAATGAAAACTACATTAATGAAGGATTTATCGTGTTATTAAAAATCTTTTAGAATGAAACCAATTTTACATAAGCTTATCATGACCGCAACTTTAGTTTTTTTTTTTTTTTTTTTTTTTTTTTGTTATATTGCAGAAGGATTAATAGCAATTTTTTATGTTATTTCTTAGGAAAAAAAATTATTATGTAGATTTGAAGAAACATATTATTTTTTTTTCTTGTTTAGCTCTGAAATTACGCATTTCTAATTACTATAAGCACAACTTTAAATAGCTTATATTTCTAAGTATTATAAGAAAAAAATATTTTTTTTGTTTTGTTTTGTATTTTAATCTGATCTGCAATGTTTAATAGTTTATTAAATTTTATTAAATATGATGTTATTAATTAAAACATTTATTTTTTTAATTTACATTTAATTATTGTCCTTAACCTCTGTAACATACTTCTGTTACTATATTTATGTTCACTGGAATAAATAATTTTAAAAGCATCCATCAGACAATACTGTTAATTTATACTCAGAAAATCATTTCCTAGAAAAAAAATCTAAAATCATGCTGAAATTGTTCATAATATGTTTCGAATGTAAAGAAGTATCTTCTAGGTCTGGTTTAGGTGTGTTTTTTGTTTATAATTTATGTTACTCCGATTTTAAGTTTAAATATTGTTTTAAAGATAAAAATTCTATTTAAATTTTTTATCAATAAGCAAAGAAAACTTACATAAACAATATATTTATGTATTTTTATACAACTTTTGGAGATATTTGATAAATGTAACCTTTATTACATGCCATGTTTGTTATAAAATCTCTGTTACGTTTTTGTAACTTCGGTTACAAAGTGTGTAACTTTTGTAACAGATGTTAAAACCCTCAGTCGCTCAAAGTCTTTTTTTTTTTTTTTCTTGCCGTACATATTGATGCGAATCAAATTTAATATTTATAAATGAAGAAGTCCCTGGTGTTTTAAGTACAACACAATATGCCATATTTAAATATATATATATATATATATATATATAAGACCCTCTAAATTTTGGCGTCAGTGGAAAGCTGTTTAATTCATCTGCATATTTTCATTAAAACAGTTTTTTTCAGTAAAAAATATAGTTTTTCTGTAAAAATTACAAAATTCACATTTTTTTTTTTTTTTTTTTTTACAGGAAAAACTGTTTTTCTAAAAAAGTTTTTTTTTTTGTTTAGTATAAAATATTTTTTTATTTATTTATTTATTTATTTTTACAGTATAGTATTAATAGTAAAGTTTCTTACCTTATGTTTTTTTCTCAGTAACAAAAGTTACAAATGGTTATAATGATTATTTTTATATTACTGTTTTCTTAATTCTATTATATTAAAGTCTATGTAAACTAAAGTACTGCTAAAATCAACATCAAAGTTGCAATGTTTGAGGAAGTATTTGTATAATAAAGTGAGCAAATGTTGTCCAGTAACAGAGGTTAAATTTTTTACTTCAAATACAATTTTGAAAAATTGAATTTTATTATTTTTTTTAAACTGGTGCAAATTTTAAGCGATTATACTTATATTTAAACAATATATCTGTCATTCAATAAAATTTGCATCTTATGAAAACGCCTGAAAATATCTTGAATTAGCTCATCTAAAATTGATTTCACTCACTGTCGAAATATCCACATAACAAAATAGTCAAAATAATAAACACTTGTGAATAACTTTATCATAATAAATCCTTAATAATTAACATCGTAAAACAAATTTTAACGAACTTTCTGTTTCTTAATCTACATTCCGTGTTTCTCATAATGCTCAAAAGTTAGAAGGCGATATACAAATTTCTAAAACTCTTAAGAAACTTTAAAACATATTTTTTACATCTTAGAATCGAATTTGGGACTTCAATGTTTGCGGTTTGTGCTTATTTAAATGTCAACAGCTTGTAGAATATATTTTAGAAGGTTGACGAGTTATGTTTGTAGCTGGAGGCGAATGCAAAGAAAAAAGCTTATATTTCTGCAAAGACAATATAGAATACCATGGAAAATGAGGAACTTTGAAAAATAAAACGAGTCGCTATAAGAGAAAATAAGTAATCACAATAGAAATGATAAATTTAAAATTAATTAAAGGACAAAAATAAAAAGAGGGACAGTCGACATAAGAAGTTAAATGTTAATTTTAAACTGCGAGTTTATTTTCACAAAAAAAAGAGTGATTTTAAGTTGGAACCAGGGTGTGTACAGCTGTACCACAATTTTTAAACAATAGTTCGCCTTTAAATAAACGATGCGGTTGCTAATTCTACGATATAAATTTTAAAATATAAAATTCCTTATAAACTAGCGGTAACAGACGCCTTGGAAATTGCTGGTAAATACAACGAGAAGTTATTGCCGATAGAGGTGCTTAATCGTTCTTTTAATATGACCATTGCAGATTTGCAGATAGCACGGACATTGCAGTTTTTTCATCAGAGAACTTTTTATTGATACGTTAAAAAATTATTAGCATGGGCAAGACTTGTTTATCGATTTTATTATATTTTGGTATGTTTACTGGTATGAGCGAAATATTTTTACATTATTATTTTTCTGTTTCCGTAGTGCTAATAGCGATCTTCTAAATTGCAGTGCAGATTTGTTTCTTGCGGAGAATTGTTTTTAACTCAAGAAAACTAAACAAACAAGATCCTACAATTATCAAACTAGTCGGATGTGCCAATCCCAAAACTTTCTTATATCTAATACATGCTAATACTTCAAAATTCGCTATCAGAATGAAAATGAAAATGGTACAAAAATCGCTGTTACAGTGCCGGCCCAATCGCTATTACCCTTCTGGTGGAATATATTCAAATTAAAGTAGGACTTGTTGGCTACAGCCAAAAACCTGAAAATGAAATTTTGTGCAATTCTATGCATAACTTCATACACTTTTCGATGTATGATAATGAAAAAGGCACAAAATCAGTATTGCAGCGCCCCCTTCCGGTGGAATATCTCCAAATTGAAGAAGGGCTTGCTGGACATAGTCACAAATCTATAAAACATTTTTGGTTCAATTCTACGCATACCTTCATACACTTTCCGATCGTACAATAATGAAAATGGCACAAAAATCGCTATTACACGCCCTCTTCCGGCGGAATATTTCTAAATTCAAGAAGAACCTCATGGTCATATTTACAAAACTAAATTCTGGATTAATGGAGTCATAAGGAGGAGGTGAAGAGCAGCTTCTGTTGATCTGAGCACCATAAAGGTAGAAGTCTGTCTTGGCTCGTGGTGGTGTTCTTTTTCGTCAGGCACCTACCCTTCAGCCTGTCCGGCTTGGGAGACCCTACCAGTAGCAAGCTACCGCCGGCATAGCCCTCCGGGTCATTGGTGCGCGCAAGCCTCACCGCCCCGTCAAGGCAGGAACACTAACTTAAGGAACATAACTTCAAGGAACTTTAAGGAACATAACTTAAACTTAAAATTATTTCAAAGCTCCATGATGTTCATTTTCAGTGGATTCCATCCCATGTAGACATTTATGGCAATGAGCAAGCTGATCGCTTGGCCAAGGAGGGTTGTTGTCAACCT
This sequence comes from Maratus michaelseni, assembly GCA_963931845.1. Lineage (NCBI taxonomy): Eukaryota > Metazoa > Arthropoda > Arachnida > Araneae > Salticidae > Maratus > Maratus michaelseni. Next base: position 256,529,204 of record OZ007591.1, read on the forward strand.
ATATCTTCCTCTTCAGCCCTTACCTACTCAAAGCATCAATCTAGAGTTATATCTAAAATTTCAAAGGAGTGGAAGTTCCCTCCCAGCCACCACTGGTACGCAGGCAAAGAGCCGGGCTCTTTGTTCGCTATCAACTGTGACAGAGCCTCTCGAACGGCGATTTCAAGACTGGCAAGTGGCCACACAAAAAGTCTCTCGTTTTTTGAGGGCAGAAAGATCTTCAAAATCTGCACTAAATGTCAAGCTCAACAGGCCACTGCAGAACACATCCTGGACTGCTTAGGTCTTTCCAAAGAAGACTTATATGCTTACCCCCTTCTGGTTCTGGACTTTCTTAGGATTAACGGAATTTTGGATCTTGTCTGACTTCGTCAGACAGTTGGAGTATAAGCCACAACAACAACAACAACAAAACTAAATTTAAAAAAATGTTCATTTCTATGCCTAACTTCATACTTTTCGATGATACATTGAGCACGGACACACGGACAGACAGACATTTTGTTAAAATATGTTTTTCGGAATATCTGATTCCTAAAACGTGTAAATCTGTCGGAAACCGGAAGTCGAAAAAAATTTCGATTACAATATTTTCTTCTATTATAGATAGAAAAAAGTAAAAATGAAGAAAATTATTTGAAGGGGTAAAATTTAAAATGTTACTTAGATGAATTGAACAAATTGTGAAATGAATCAGTGACTAATGAAACTATAAAATAAATAACAGAGTTATTTATTTTATTTTCAAAATTTGTCCTTCTAGCTCTTTTGGATCATTATCTCTCTTCCTTTCTACTGCACTTGTTGATTAACTACTCTCTGATAAGCTGTTTCATCTTAGTTTCCTATTCCCTCCCACCGACCTCTCTTACTCCTTTTCTATGAACGTAGAAATCTGTTTTATAATTTTTAAATATTGTTTATAATAAAAATTATTTAAAATAAAAATATATTATTTATATTAAAAAACATTAATGTGATAAAAATCTGGACAGAACCTTGCAGATAGTCATTATAATATATAGCGCCACAGTTAGGATCTTTTTCTAGAAAAAGTTATGAACTTTAAATCATTGTTATTCATAAAAAGTGCAAAAATGAAAAAAAATCATTGTTCATTGTGTGTAAACATATTTTTTACTGAATTTTTTACTATATCAATTATATATATACAAGGTCTGTTCTGAAAGTAGTAGGACTCATTTAAAAAATATATATATTCACGAGAATAGTACAAACGATTAGAATATTTCAAAGTAACACCCTCCCGCATGTACACAATGCTGCCAACGAGTTTTCCAGTTTTCGCATGCCTCCAGGAACGCCTGAACCGGAATGCTGTTTAACTCCCTCGCCACGGCCTGTTGAACCTCCTCTACCGAGCCGTGGTGCTTCCCCTTGAGCGTCGATTTTATTCTCGGGAATAGAAAAAAGTCTGGCGGGGCCAAGTCGGGGCTGTAGGAGGGATAAGGCAGCGTTGCCACATTGTGCTGGGCAAGATACTCCACTACGCGAAACGCTGTGTGGCTCAGCGCGTTGTCATAGTGCAGCCCAACTCAAAAACTTGGATTTGAGGAATGCTCAATTCATCAGCAATCATTCTGATGCTCCTCCTACGATCACTGTTCAGTAAATGTTTCACTTGCGACACATTTTCTTTGGTCTTGCTGGTCGAAGGGCGTCCGGAGCGGTCGTCGTCTTCCACTCTTTCTCTACCTTCTTGGAACAGCTTGTGCCACTCAAAAACACCCGATCTACCCACGGCAGTATCACCATAGGCCTCCTTAATCATGTCGTGAGTCTCTTTGGCCGTTTTACCAAGCTTTACACAACATTTGATCGCGTATCGCTGCTGCAGAAAACGCTCCATGATTATCCGTGACGAGGCGTTTCGACAGGGGTTCACAGTACAAGCGACCTGCCCTCTTCAACGGCCGACAGCCGATTGCCGATTTTTCCCAGGATTTCCAATATCCCCTCACTGATCGTGCGCGCGCAGACCGCCTCTCGTCCACCCGTTCGCTCAGGAAAAAATCAGTCCTACTGATTTCAGAACATACCCTGTATATATATATATATATATATATATATATATATATATAAACAGTTTGTAATTATTAATATTTAATAACAATAACATTTATTAAATTAAAACTAATTATTAATATAATTATTTTTTAATGAATTTTTTACTAGATTAAATAATATATATACATATAAAAGTTTCTAATTATAAATATTTAATAACAATAATAATTATTAAATTAAAACTAACAATTAATATAATTAATAGTAATAATATTATTATTAAATAAATAAAAATTAAGATTGTAATAATAATAATAATTATCATTATTTAATGATAATTTATAATTATTTAACAATAATTTATAATTATTTAATAATACTTTTATAATATTCAATAATGATATCAATTAAACAATAATTTGATTCCGAATCATCGTTATATTGCATTATAATATGTAAAATAAATATATGACTGATTAACTGAAAAATAAACAATGTAATTTGAAAATGAAATAACATGATATTTTTGTTCTGAATAAAAATTAGCTTGGATTTTTTTTTCCTTAAGGCTTTATTTCTACTTGGCTGTCCGATAGACAGCATCACAACCAGGACTAAACAAATGACTAGCCATATTGTCAGATGAGAAGTTTAAATTAATTAAAATTAATAAAATTAGAAACTTCTCCTATGCTTTCAATGCAAATCTGATATCTACGTATGCTAATTGCTGCGCCACTAGCGGCTTATGGATAGATTAATTTTCAAAGACTGGTTTTGAAACAAATTCCCTATTCTGGAATCCGGTCCGTCTCTTTACGTTCATGTCCATTTTATTCTCGGTTATTTTCTTCCAAGTCTTCCTTTTGTTTTAGTAGTGGTAGGTCATCTTGTGCCTGAAGAAAAAAGATCCTGCCTTTCGAAACGTGTTGCGTTAGCTTATTTATATGGTGGATTTAAGTAGTTTCTTTCAGTGGTTTACACCAAAACTTAAAAACTATAACATTAAAATGTTTATCGCGTTTTTTATAATGTGGATATTGTTATATAACAATTTATCGCAATTATTTCTCTACATTATAATACAGGCAGTTATAGAGAATTTCAGGAATATGTTCATAAAAAAAAGACAAATACAAAACAACCGAGAGCTAATGTTATACGAGATGAATTCGATCATAAAATAAGCTAATAAAAATCCTTTCATAGTATGTGAGCTAATTCACCTGCTTCAGTAAGTTAAAATCACAGCTGAGAAAGTAAGTACTGAAAGGCCGTATTAAAAGATCATATTAAAAGCTTTTTTAAACTTAATATTTTTTTTTTACTATAGAAGTAATTGAATTAATGTATATATATTTTGTTAAGTTTTTTACTGTTATATCAAGGTGGGTTTTTTGTTGTTGTCGTCGTTGTTCATTTTGTCTAAAAGTTAGATTAATCAGTATTTTTTTTTCATATTTGATAATCTCATTAGCTGTTCACTGATGCGCTTGCAATCATCGATGTTATTAATTGTTCTAAATCTTGATTAATGTTTAATGAATTGTTCTTTTTGCGAGTTGCTAGAAAGTTTTATAACGTCGTCTAACTTTAACCCATTTGTATCTTTGAAGCGTACATTTCAGGATTTTTTTTATTATTATTCAGAAATTCCTAATTTATATCAGAAATTCTGAATAGTATTTTTTGTTTTATTTAATAACAGACATTTCGTGATTACTTAAAGTAAAACATTTTCTTTCGTAATTTTTGAGTTTAAAAAGTCCTTCCGGCCTGTACCGGGAGGAAAAGGTAGCTTTCCTATATCTTCGTTTTAAAATTTTAGCTAATGTTACGCGAAAACAGCAAGCTAAAATGCAAAGAAACGTTTACAAAAGATTCGTTAATACTGAATTTGAATAAGAAATTCGCCAAATTATTGAGCAATAGCCAAATTGGATTCATTTATGAAGACTTATTTTGGTCGCCAAATTTGGCGATATTTCGCAAAGTGTCGACAAGTTTGGCGAGAATTTGGCGCTAACGGATATGAATATATAGTTTTATGCGTATGATTGGGAAAATGATTACAACAATGAAAATTTTTGTAATGTGCTGTCTTGTTTCAAAATGTCAGCCACCCTAGAATTTCAAACTGCTCTATCTCAGCCATTTTTTAAGATAGAGGTAAACCAAAAAAAGCTCTGGAATCCTTGTATCAAGGCCTAACACGTAATTAAAAAATAAATTTGAATTTTTAAATTTTTTTTATATTTATTTTAGATTTTAAGTTATTTTACATCTTTAAATGGCCGCCATCTTGAAACAAGATGGCGGACCAAGCTGGCCAACGAACTCGGTCGAGACATTAGTGACCTTAATACACACAATTAGTTTCATCAAAATCGATTCATAATTACGGGCGTTATCGTATGACATAGGTCAGATATATATATATATATATATATATATATATATATATATATATATATATAAATCAACATTTGGACGGAGGGTGGTTTTGGGGTCTGGGGGTCATGATCGGTGAAAATATATCGAAATTTTCCGGAACTGCTTTCCTCCGAACGGCTGCAATAGGTAGCTTTATACTTTTTTGTATTGAAAGCTACCTAAAAAAAAAAACCTGAAATGGACGTATAACGTGCTGAAAAACGCTAATGATGCAAATAGGTTAACTACAAATGAGAGTTTCCTTAAATTTCTTTCAAAGAGGATTAACATTCGTTTATCCTTGAGGGGGTTTCTTTCGTTCCGTTTTGTTTTGTTTTGTTATAATAATAAAGTAGAACATACAAAAGTTACGCATTATCTAACATTTTAATTTGTACATAAAAATTGTGAGACTTTGTGTAATGCTTTATTTTTCTTTCTTACTCTTCTTTTTATTTTTATTTTTCCCTTAAAAAATGTAGCCACAAAAATACATTCCTCAAGACTTTTTCTTAATAAAAAAAATTTAAATGATATATACTGGGATATACACTATTGAAAAAAATACATAACAATAAGCAAAATATATTCTTTTTTTAATATTTGCTGGACTTAGAATATAGCTTGGAATAAACGAATATCTAAATTTTTAGTTTAAAAAACACATTTACTCATAGTTCGCCTTTATATATACCTCCACCTTTTACGAATGCGTCCATGGACCACGGTTGCCAGAAATTTTGAATTCACAGTAGAATTTCTAACATTTCATGATTACTTAAAGTAAAATCTCTTCTTTCAGAATATCCGTCACGAATTCGGAATTTTTGAATAAAAAAAAAGTTGGCCAAGATGACAACCCTGGTCCACGGTACTTCACTGGACTACTAGAAAAGTAATTTAAACATGTCACATAGAGTTACACACTATTTTGATACATTCGTCATCAGATACAGTTCTTTATGACTGAAGTGTGTAACTTTTATTCTCCATACTATTCGAATAAAATATTTTGAAACTGTATAGATGTACATTTTAGAAAGGAGATTTTAGAAACGAGACCGGGCCCGAAATAAACTTGGACTCGATTCTTATACCAGCATTCAGACTCGGGCTGAATGGAAAATTTTTATTTTATTTATTCACAAATTAAAAAATAAAATAAAATAAAATAAATCTTGCTATTGGAGAAACAAGGTTATAGTGGTAGTCTAAGTTTCTTAAATTGCTTTACTTTAAAAATCAGTTTTGAAAGAGAATTGATTTGCTATTGATCGGATATAAGAAAAAATATTCTATCTGATTCTGAAGCCTTTGCACTGCCAGTGTTAGTAACATAAAAAGCCGTGGAATATCCCTTGTCTACCCTCGCTTTCTGTTTGATGTTTTTTTATTCAGAATTACTGAAAAACAGAACTCATGTCTTTCTACTATAGCTGTACAATGATATTTTAAACAAATAATAATTTGCAGTTTTCTGCCAGTGGTTGGCTATAAATAAAAAAATTCCTATCTTAAACAGATTTACCGCCACATGAAAATCACGAAATGTTGTCATGAAGGAATGTTTAGGATTAATACTTATTTCTATGTAAGAACAGATTTTAAACGAGAAAATCAAACTTGAAACAAATTAAAAATGTTATTAACAATTTTCTGCAGCATACTTTCGGTATCGGGCTCGAGCTCAGATAACACAAAATTTTTCGGGCTCGGGTGGGTTCAGATTTCAAGTCGTCGGGTTCAGGCTCGAAAACAAAGCCCTAACTCATATCTAGTACATTTATTAAACTTTTTTTTTTTGGGGGGGGGGGGTAGATTTTGTATGAAATACTATATCTTACATTCTCCCCTGTGCTGGAATTTCTTTTTACAGATCTACGCCGATCATGACTCCTAGAATCCAAAGCAACCACCAGTTCAAAACTTTATGTATCTATCTATCTATATCACTTTTTTGTGGACACGATAACTTCCATAATTCTGCCCAAATATCTTCCAAACTCATACATAAAATCAAGGGCATAAAATCTCGGTCAAGTTCATTAATGGGCAAAAGGCTTTTTGTGAAAACAGAAAAAACCACATAACTTCTTAATTATGATACATATCGAATCCGTTTAAAGTTATTAATAGTTCTAGGAAAGGCGCCAAAAAATTATGTATGACAGATTTTTGATATTTTTAAAAATGGCCTCAAGGAGGGTGGGGGGATTAAGAAGAAAAAAATTCATAACTCCGTCAATTCACAAGATATCAAATCTTCTTAAATTTATTATAAATCTTCTTCATATTAGCTACAACTTTTATGCAGACAAGTTTTTTTTATAGGACCAAATCTTACAGAAAAAAAAAATCTCTGCCGGCTCCGCTTACAGACACAGGTATATTTTTAAATGGGCAGTCGCAGCTGCCGCATCATGGCAAAAAGGTCCTTCTTCTGCAATTCCCAATAAACAGGCGCCCCATGGTCTGCGTCTTCGAAACCTACCTGTGCCTGTAGGCCGAGCCATCAGGGATTTTTATTTTAATCTATTTATTTTAATCTATATATTTTAATGTTGTAATACTTGATTATATTTCTATTTATCATAATGGTTATCTAAATAGTATTAATTATAATTGGGCATGTCAAAAACTCGCTTATCATAAAACTGATTTTAAAAAAGCAAAATAAATCCAACTTCTTCTTTTTGAGGTGTTTTTTTATTCTTTTACAGTGACCCTTACATTAGAATACAAAATTAGAAGAATGACCTCAGATAATGCTAATAAATCACGTTAAAAGTCGATTACAAAATAAAATTCCTTTATTAAAAATCGAAAACACAACAGAAACCGTAAAAAAATGCGGAAACATGCACTATCGATTTTCTACCACTCACTCTACTTCAAAAACATTCATATTTCTCTGTCAAAAACTACATTTTTAATATAAAATTTATCTATTTCAGCAACATGCTTACACAATCAGTAACTATTCAATAAAAAAAACTGCATATTCTTGAAACGGTGAAGATGTTTGGCCAAGCAATTGCATTCATTACGCAAGAGAATAACATATTTCGTGTACCTTATAAATTCATAAATTACACATTGTTTTCTTTGCTGTTAAAAATTTTCAATAAAGAATTTTTTTCCTCCTCAATTTTCTCCTTTGAATACTTACGTATGCATGATAAAACAACTACAAAGGAAATATTCATTTCTTTATTTTATTTCTCTGATTTATTAGTTAAATTTTCATACGAAAACGGAAATTACAAAATAAAATTCTACATTTCTTTCTTTATTTATGAAGAGAAATCTTATTTAATATTGCTCTCAGCCGCATATCCAATAAATCAAAATAAACTCCTAAACTTATTTATTTTACTAGAAAATCATTCATAATATTTTTTAAGCATTGGATAAGAAGATTTTGAATAAAATTATTGCTCGTGGAATTCTTTATTTTTACTTTAAATTAAAGGCACATTTTCGATAAAGATTGAAAATTTATGTATAAAGAAAAGTTTTCAAAATAGATTTATCCTTTAATTGATTTCTGGTCGTAAGAAAACTTACATAATATATATATATATATATATAACATCTTTATAAATATTCGGTCTCAAGGTCATAAACTTCATTTTGTTTAAAGAATGTAACATTCAAAACTAAATAATTAAACGTAGTTCCTAGATTTAAGCCGATACAATTATTGTGGAATAATCTGTTCATTAAGGGACTTTAACCTCTTCACTACTGAGTATTTATGTAATATTACTGGTTATTACTGAATTATTTCTTCTCCAATTTACTTCGGAGAAAGACTTTTAATCTATTTGCATTGTTTCAAATCTTAAACATCGAAGCATATCAATCTGTGTTCGGAATTTCAATTATGTTCGAGCTTTAATAAAACGGGCAAGAACGGAAGACCACATGTGTGGACCCAGACAGCGAGGAGATTAAAATAGGAGGGGGGGGTGGGGGTAGCGAACCTAGTTATCGAACGTTATATATGCGCGTATGTATATATGTCGCAATTTTGTCATCAAACGGATTTAGATTTAACTTTTTATACTATGATTCTAGAATAGCAGGGAAAGTTTTAAGCTAAAATTGTAATCGTATCGGGTTTTTTTTTTTTTTTTTTTTTTTTTTTTTTTTTAACAGGGACATGTCGAAAAATTTTATTAAAATGCGATAGACTACTGCACGTCAAACATGAGTAATGCTGGCAACTACAGTGCGTTTATAAATAAGACAGGGGCGATAATAATAACGCATTAAACTTTGAATCGTCGAGAGGATTAGGGCCAAACACTTGACGAGCTCGCTATGAACACCAGTCAAATATTTCGACTTATCTCTCTCGTCTATTCGAATGATGGGAATATGCCACAATTTCTATTGATGGAAATCACATGATGGGTTGGCACAGTTTGGACAGAAACTTTCATTGTGAGAATGCCACTGTGCATATGTCGCCATTATCTTATTTTTAACGATACTGTACTGGTACAATACTAGGTAATGAAAAAAAGTCGAATGTTTTCTTCATCTTTTGGTATATTAATAAATAGTTTATTTCTGCAATAAGCTTAGCTATGTCATTTTGAAATCACGGACCCCTTTTTCGGTGACTCTGTATGTTAATTAAAAAGGACAGTTTAAGCAGAACTTATTATTTTTCAGGACATACTTAAAAAGATCAATATATTGGAATGAACGGTATAACGAAGCTCAATATAATGGCGGGCGGGGTTATTGTATTTTCATTTAAATTTAAAAGTTTAAAAAAATTATTCATACATATCTTTAAATTTAAGAATAAATCTTTCATAATCCTTTGCTACTTTGTTTATTATTTAATCTACCCATCACTATATTCCATTTTTGAAAGCAGTGTAGGGACAAAAATTAGAAGTGACCATATGTCCCAAATTGGAAGCACTTCAAAAATACTAAAATTCATATATAAGAAATCCCCCCCCCCCACACACACACATCATTTAGATGAATAATATGTTTAAAATAAAACATTAAAAAGCAAAAATGAAAAGAAATAATAATAATAATAATTAATAATAATAATAATAATAATATATCAGGACCTTAATTCGGCCTGTAAAATGTTAACACATTTAGCGTCCTGTGTCCTTTATACCTAGGATAGATCCATTCCGTTTCCATATATCTAATGCGTTTAACGTGTTTTATTTGATTTTTTGGATGTGTGAGTGTGCGTGTGTATGTACATGCGTGTATCCCAGTATTCCTACTTATTCCTCTATTCCATTGGGAACCGATATAATCTAGTTTTTGGAGTAAGAAAATCATAAAAGTAACGCTGTTTTACGTTTCGAAAGAACAAATGTAGTACATTTCATGTCATACTTTTACAAATAATTATATTGAAAATGCATACTTAAAATTATCTTTTTGCTAATTACAATTAACTCGAAATAATTTAATTTAATTAATTAATTTCAAAATTGAGGTTTTATTTGTTAAATTAAATATTTATCACATAAATCTAGAAATGTTAATATTAATTGTCTGAGTGCAACGAAGACTCATACACAGCGCAGTATTACTTTGCCCCATATATAGCTACGATGGATATTAAAACCTTTCGTCAAGCATAACTCAAAAAATATTTAACGGATTTCGTTCAAATTTTTACAGCAGGTACCTATAAAGGTGACAACGACGTCTATTTATTACCAAGAATAAATGCTAAACCGTTTGGAAATTATATTAAAAAAATAGATAAAAAAACACAATTAAAGTACATACGTCACGAAATTTTGTGGTACGTCATTTTCACCGGCGCGAGATTTTCGTAGACAATCGGAATTGAAAAGTTCATGGAGTACAAGGAGCAAAAAAAAATATGCACGCACTAATATTCAGCACAATAAAATATATTTCAATTGAGTAGAAATCGAAAATTAATCTGGATTTTTTTTCTCTTTGAAAGAAAAACCCCGCAATAACTTAGTAGACTTGGTCATGGCCTACTATAATATATATATATACGGCCCGCTCATTTCGCCAAAAACCGCCGAAAATGTGAAGCCGGATTAAACTTCAAACCCTGAACCATTTCATTGGACCACGTGGTCTTTGTTTACATTAAACCCTGCCCAGATAACGGCTCGTATTTTATTAACGGCTTTTATTTCGATCATTATCGAAGTTTGCGATACATTAATCCTATTTTCAAATAAACGAATTAAATAGTTATACCATTCAATTTCACACTATTTATAAACATATTTTTGTAAAGATTGTTGCATTTTATAGCTACATTAACAAATGTGAATTTTTAAGGTTTGCTAGATTCTTATTTGTTTATAATTGCATGCGATACTTTAACACTTTTTCTACCGTTGTCTAATGTCACCTTTTTAAAGTTTTTATTTATGTTTATTTTGCTTGTAGTTTTTGAATAAGCTTTAAAAAAAATAAAAATCCCTGACGGCTCGGCCTACAGGCACAGGTAGATTTCGAAGACGCAGACCGTGGGGCGCCTGTTTGTTGAGAATTGCGGAAGAAATTACCTTTTTGCGATGATGCGGCAGTTGGAACCGCCTACTTCGAAACCTAACTTGTTTGCAGGCGGAGCCACCAGGGATTTTTTTTTGTTTTTAATTTTTTTTTGCTATAAAAGTTGGTCCTATAAAAAACTTATATAAAAGTTTTAGATAATATTAAGAGGATTTATAATAAATTTAAGCGGATTTGAAATCTTGGGAATTGACGAAGTTTGTTTCTTCTAAAACCCCCTCCCCCTTGGGGCCATTTTTAATTATATCACAAATCTGTCATACATAAATTTTTGGCTCTTCTCCTAGAAGTAATAATAACTTCAAACGGATTCGATACGTATCATAATTTAGAAATTATGGGTTTTTTTCTGTTTTCACAAAAAGCCCCCTCCCCTCTTGATTCGATTTTGCCCATTAACGAACTTGACCGAGATTTTACGCCCCTTGATTTTATGTATCAGTTTCGAAGAGATCTGTGTAGAATTATTGCAGTTATCGTGTTCATAAAAAAGTGACATAGATAGATAGATAGATAGATAGATAAAGTTTTGAACTGGGGGTGGTTTTGGGTTCTGGGAGTCATGATCGGCGTAGATCTGCAAAAGTTTTTCAAAAATTCCAACTTAGGTGAGAAAGTAATAGGTAGTATTTCTTACGAAATCTACCTAAAAGGGGTCTTCAATGTATTAAAAATTATTTGTAATTGTTTCAATGAAAAATCATAAATCGAAATCTTTTAAAATGTGCCATTTGACACCTGTAGTGTGTGAAATTATTGTGCAGTATAAAAATTAAAACACACTTCAAACATTTGTTTTTCTGTTAAAAAAAAAAAAAAAAAAAAAAAAAATCATCAGGAACATTATGTAAATTCTGAGACTCAAACTGTTACGGAGAACACTAGCTACACGAATACATTTAAAGCAATAGTTTGCTGTTTTAAGCAGAACATTCTACAATGTTCTTAAAATAAGTAATAATAAAATTGATTGTATTTTGGTATTAATATTTCTTTCTGACTATGTTTAAAAAAAAATTATAGATATTGGTTTTGCCTATAATTAAACCAGATTGTTCTTCAGGAAAATAATTATTACGCAAAACTACGATGTATTAAGAATTTAAGCCATAAAGATGTTATCATTTATTCGTAAAGGAACAGATGTGTTACACTCACGCATCGATCTTTGTCGACTTTTCGATTGGCGCGATTTTCAAGTCCGCGCCAAACCAGTAACTTAATACAATTGCCAGGTTACCACTAAAGGAAAAAATCCTTAAAATTTGGCCACTTTTTTCCTTTTTATAACCAATTAAAAAAAAAAAAGAAAAGGAAACGATATTTATGAAACGATAGTTTTTCGCCGTTATCTCCAACACTGCAGCTACGATCACTTCGAGATTTACAGTTATAAACGCAACAATTTACCATATTTTCCCTTGCAATACTATTTTAATAATCGAAAAATGAACAGTTATTGGAATTCGTTGTCATTTCTATTCTTGATTGGAATGTTAGAAGAGTTGGAAACCATGGCGACGTGACGTAATTTTGGTGTTTGCTTACATTTCAACCCTGCCCAGGTTGTTTCAGTTACGGTCAAAGTCAATTTTCAATTTTGGGCAGGGTATCAGAGTCCTCTGGCGGGAAGCTTCATACATTAATCTCAATTGAATATGCCTGTAGATCTAGTCTGCCTTGACTTGGTATTAGAGATTTGGCGCAAATCTCAGCAATAGCAGCTTTTTTTATTTCTCATGTGTAAATAATAAAAAAAAATTCTTTGGTGTTTAAATAAAAGGTTTCGATTTATGGCATTATTTCTTTTTTTTTTTTTTTTTTTTTTTCTCTTTTTAGCATTTTAAATGGGATTAATGAAAGGCATGTATTTTAAATTAAATGAGTGAAAGGTTTATATTTAAATGAAATGAATTCAATATGAAAATGTTTTAGGAACAATATTTGGCAATTTATCAACTGCGCCAGGATAACATAAAAGTACCAATATATCAAACGGTATGTAGTATGTAAAATGAAACAGTTATAATCACCCATCGTACAAGAAAAAAAACTAATATTCTGCATTCAGAGGGAAAAATCCATCTCCTGTGCCGTAAGATTTGGCGAGTTCTTTTTTGGTGATAAGTTTTTCGATGTGATTATTGGGATCTGAAGGATTTGGCTTACTTTTTCTAAATCTTATTTTTTTGCAGATGTAGTATTATGTAAATATATTTTTTAGCAGATATTTTTCTATTTTGTATATTTTCTATTTGGCATTTGGAAAAGAGATTTTTACCTTTTTATCTGTGCATTCGGAAATATTAAAAAATAAAAAAAGATTTACATATATCAAACGCTTAATTTTTATACGGACAACTTCTCCATTTTTAGATTTGGTACTTTTCGGTTAGCCGGGCGCCAGTGAAATTTATATATCTATGTATACATATATATATATATATCTATACATACACACATTTATATATGCATGTATGTATATATACATATATATATATACACATACATATATGGGTAAAAAGACAGAGGGGCAGCGAGATGGGTCTCGAGACGGGTAGCGACACCGGTAGACTGGAATGTAGCGAGAAAGGTTGTGAGACGCGTAGCGTGGTAGATAAAGAGACGAGTAGAGAGATGAGTACAGAGACGAGTTGACTGACGGGTTATGAGATTGATAGCGAACGGGTGAAGAGTCGGGTACAAAAACAGACGGATAGTGAGACGGGTATACAGACGAGTAAAGAGACAGTAGATGGGTATGGAGATGGGTAAGAATATGGGTAGAGAGGCGTATAGCCAGACGGGTAGAGAGACAGATAGACAAATGGGTAGCGAAGTGGATAGAGACACGGCTAGACATACAAGTAGTTAGACGGATAGACAGACGGTTAGAGAAATAGATTGGCGGGTAGCGAGACTGGTAGAGGAATATAGAGACGGGTAGCGAGACCGGTAGAGAAATATAGAGACAGGTAGCGAGACGTGTAGAGAGATAGACAATCAGTTAGAGAGACGGGCAGATAAACGGATAGTAAAACAGACAGATTGTGGAGAGACAGACAGACAGGCAAAAGAAAAGTCTGCGGATTGGCGCTGTAAAGGCGCATTAAAGGCGCAGGGGACAGAGCCTCCTATAGAATAATCAAGAAGTATCTGTTAAGCTTAACTTTGTAATATATATAATTTTCAATTTTGCCGATATGGAGATTTAATGTAAAAGTTATTTTACAGAAGTCATCGAAAGATTTTTTCTATACTTTAATTTAGACTATAGTTTTACAATCTGGTTTGTAGCAAAACATGCTATCAATGTGGTTTGAAGTGTAAGAGTTTTTATAAACAGTTATACAAATAATAGATATATAATCAAGGAAGAAAAATTTTAAATTCACACACAAAAAAGGTGCAACAATGAAATTAAATTTGCTTTAAGCCACGCTTGATAGAATAATCTATTGGCTGCAAATCCAATTACGTAACTTTAAAAAGCTTGGCGTTTTAAAAGATCCGGCGTTTTTTTTTTTTTTTTTTTTTTTTTTTTTTTTCAAGTTTTGCGCAATACGCGCTTAAGAAAATGAGATCCTTTGCCACATGTTAAAAAAAATTATGACAACACATCTGATGAACGGTACTTCTTTTCTATTTTTTTAACAGTGTATATGAATTTATATATGATATTTTGTAATTCTATCATTTAATTTGCTCTTTTTCTTTATATTGTAATTGTTAACCCTATGTTCTCAGCAATATCACTCAGACTAATCCCTTTGAGGGAAGTCCTAGTTAATTTATTTCTATAAACACTATTCGCATCAATAAGAGGGTGCATTGCGATGATTTCTAAAGTATTAGCATTTTATAAAGCTTACATTCTTGATTCGGAAAATTCAAAATTAAAGTTTCCTGAAGATCATCATAAACTTTCAAGAATAATTCACTTTCATTGTTTTATTTAAAGGTAATTTCAAATAACTTTAAATTATTTCATATGCAACGCTCATTCAGCATCTTTTCACTATAGTGTCTCTTCTCCAAAGTAGAAAGTGATGTCATAATCTAATTTAATCTTTCTCTCTCTCTCCCGATCCTTAGTAGTCCATAATGGAATTAAAAGAAGCACCCTCCTTGTCTGCTTCTTAATGGATCAAAATGACACAAGATTTCCTTTCAGTTGAAGAAGTATAAAATATTTCCTTTAAGTTTCTCATTTTTTTTTTTTTTTTTTTTACTTTTCTTCATATTTGAAATCCATCGTCTTACAGAACTGCATTATTTAGAGCGAGTCTTAAATAAGTTAATATAAGAATGCAAACGAATGCACCATGTGAAATACCTTGAACGTGATAATTTAATATTTCTATGCATGAGAAATAAGAAATTAAAGTAATTTTTGACAATTTAAATATTTAATTTTTTTAAGACCATTTTTTTTTTTTTTTACTAACGGTTTTCTACCTCTTCTATCGTGAAAGATAACCAAAGAGTACTAAGATCTGAATGCATAATTCATAAGTCGTATATGATTTCCTGAAAAATATTATATGTAAAAAACAATAAATGACGGCGGCAGTTTTTCTTTATTCAGTTTTTTTCTAATACCACTGAAATTTTCTCAAAGCTTCTGAATCGTTAACAGCATTTATTTAAAAAAATTTTTAATGGCCAAGTAACATGCACTAACTATTAGTACATGAAATAGTTTCATTTGATCTTTTCATTTGTCCAATTTAATTTCTTTTAAAGCAGAATTAGCTTTTATGAAACTCTTCTTACTTTAGCCTAAAGATTAAAATTTGCTTAGCAACGGCACGCACATTATTTTTAAATAAATAATAAGGTAAAGCTAGGATAGTCTGCGCACAATTAAAAAGAATAGCAATAAAAAATCTAAATATTAATTTTTTGCTAAACTATTCATGAATAATTTTTACTTCATTTGTTTTTTATGCATTTCCATTGCTATTTTGTTGTTATGTTGCAATTTAATAGAACAGTTGTAATAAAACCAAAAATGTTATTTTGCGCAATCTCTCCTTACAGGGTTGGTGTGATTGCGCACATGGGTAGGAGAGATTGTTACTAATAATAACTACAATTAAATTGTTAACAATAATAATTACACTTAAATGACATTGCTGTAAGGTTTTTGTGAACAACTATTATTGTATTAGGAGTGAATTTTTCAAACTAATGATTAAAGAATCAGAAAAAGGAAATAATTTTAAAAACGATTAAAGAATTTTAATTAAAGAAAAAAAATTAAAGAATCAGAAAAAGTAAGTCCAGATAAGATTACAAAATAAAATTATGTTACTTAATAACACGTTTAACCTAAAATTAGTCCATTTTCCTTTTTCCTTCTTTTATGCAAATTTACCAATAAGCTGCGTAATCTCTCCTAGCATAGAAACTAATGGGAACACTGCGCCATCTCTCCTAA
This sequence comes from Maratus michaelseni, assembly GCA_963931845.1. Classification (NCBI taxonomy): domain Eukaryota; kingdom Metazoa; phylum Arthropoda; class Arachnida; order Araneae; family Salticidae; genus Maratus; species Maratus michaelseni. Next base: position 256,545,669 of record OZ007591.1, read on the forward strand.
GTAGCAGATGCGCAAACTCTCCAATTTCGGTAGGAGAGATTGCGCGGCCTTTTATTTAAACATGACCTCTTCTAAAACGAACTGTTGTTGTTCACATTGTTAGTATAGATTAGTAGCTTATAAGAAAACGTTTAAGTTTAAAATATTTTGTACTATTGACATTGTATAAAAATTCTGATGAATAGCTATGAAAATTCAAGCACTTACTTTGAGAAAACAAAACAAAATAGCAATACTTGATCTTAGACGCTCAAAGCAATCAACGTGCACTTTCAAATAGACACTCCACTACTGTTGTTGTACAGCTACCTGGAGTCGCTACGCGCTCACTCTACTCCTTCCCCCCGAACCTCTATGTGCGCAATCTCTCCGACCGCGTCATCTCTCCTGGCTTTACCTTACCAAAGTCACTATATTAAAAGCTTTTACACAAGGCTAAATATTTAAGGTCGAAATAGGAATGCAACTTGCGTTAAAAAAAAACGTATATAGAGAAACATGTATGCTGCTACGTATTGAGTTCATTAGGCTGAAGTGGACAAAATGCGAGTGCCATAATTATTTTTTAATGTTTAATATTGCGTTAGTTATTAGTTTTATAAATGTCATATTTACGTCAAAATGATATGCATACAATAGACTTTTCAATAACAGAAGAAAAATATTCTACACTCTGGAATAAAATAAATAAACGCGCTTGAAAATTTTAGGTTTCCCTTTGAATTTTCAATTTTTATTTTTCAATATGCAAATATTTTATTCAAGTTCATGTCACAATTGTAACATTCATGTCACAGAAAATTGGAACATCGTGAAGTCTTCGGAAGGGGGAAAGAGATTTTTTTTTAGTTTAAATTTCAAGGCAATTTCAAATATGGCATGAAAAAGAAATTGACGATTTGTGAAAAAATGTTTATAATTGATTAGAAAAAAGACAAACTTCGGTCAAAGCAATAGTAAAAAAAAAAACTCGTTTTTTAGCAAAATTTAAAATTTCTAAGACTTTAGACAGGAAGTATGGGCAAGTCAGACCTATTGTATGTCTAAATCAAAAGGTAGCCTTATAACGCAGTTTTACTTAAGAAATTCATTTTATGTAAGTTCTCTACATAAAAGATACTTATAAAAAAATACTTCGGGCATCATAATTTTAGCAAAAACAGTGCATAGGTGGTTAATTGAAATGGGGTTAAAATTTAAATAATCTGTAAAAAAGAAAAAAAAAGAAAGAAAGAAAGAAAAGAAAAAGAAAGACAGAAAGAAAGAAAAACTACAGATAGAGAAAATGAATAAAACAAGTCTGGAATTTCCAAAAACGTTAAAGAAATTTTAAAAATTGCTTTATTAACGATTGACGTGAAGAAATATTTTCATATGAATAGAAATTTAACCTTTTTTGCTCAGGTGAAATCAGCAAGACAGATGTAGAAAGAATGAAAGATATTATGAAAATTTCACTCTACGAGCCTACACTAGTCGCGGGAAGAAATGCTTAAGCTAATATTAAGTTTATGGGAAGGTTGTTTTTATTTTTCTTGCTCGCATTTTAATATTTTTAAATTTTTTTTTTGTTTGTTTGTTTGTTTGTTTGTTTAGGATAGGTGAGGTCGATCTCTAACGTTTTTAGTTTTTCGATTTTTGTTGCAGTTTTTTTTTTTTTTATAAGTGGACATTTTTAATTTTTGAACCGATTGGAACCGGTTCTAAAAGTGAAAGTACCCTTTTATATATATATATATATATATATATATATATATAAACTGGAACCAAAATCGAAAACTAAAAACTAACAACGTCAAAGATAGACCTCAGCTATCCTAAGCAAAAAAATCATTTAAAAATATTAAAATACGAGCGAGAAATTTGAAAATAATCTTCCTGTAGACTTAACATTAGTTTGCGCTTTTTTTCACATGAATAGCGTAAGCTCTTAAAATAGTCATGCATTCCTTTTTAACACTTTCCAACCTAGTTGAAAAGTGTTTATGACTTCGGTTTGTCTGGCCGTCTGCCGTCTGTCCGTGCTCTAACTCCCGTAAATATGCTCGGATTGCTCTGCAATTTTTATATGTTATAGTCGTTATCTATAGCATGTTCCCTATTTCAACGGAAGTGTGTAGCACTTATAGTTTTTTTACAGGGGCACTCAAAAGAATTCCATTACATTGCGGTCTATGGGGGAAAATCATTTGCGGTTTATTTAAATAATGTTTCACTATTTTAAACGCATTGAAATTTATATATATCACTAAGGTGCATTAGAAGAAGCTTAACATGGAACAGGGTGTGCATAGCACTTATAGTTAATGTACAGGGACAGTCAAAAGAATTCCGTTACATTACGTCTAATGGAGAAAAATCGTCTGCGGTTTATTTAAATAATGTTTTCCTATTTAAAACGCATTGAAATTTATATGAGGTGCATTACAAGAGGCTTACTACAGAATATCGTGTGTATAGCAGTTATCGTTCATTTACAGGGACACACAAAAGTATTCTCTACTGTCTGTTAACAATAATTCCTCGAAGTGCGTTTTAAGTTACTGAAAGCGATTTTAATTTTAACTCGCTTTTTGTCTATTACGTGGTGTGTATAAATTCTGTAGATCCTATACAGGGAAGCACAAAAGTTCGCGAAAACATTTCCGTATTATTTAACTCCAGACGGAGAATTTTAAACTGTGCTACGCGTTTCCTAACTGAACTAAAATTTATTATCCTATGTAGTATATATACAAATCTGTAGATCCTATACAGGGCTGAATAAAAGTATTCGGATTACTTAGATGTTATCTTTTAGCTTATTAAACGGTATGATTTGTAAAATTATTTTGGTAGCGTTGGAAAGTGTTACATAATCTATGCTTGAAGCATGATTTTTCGTTCTTGTTTTTTTACAGTATAGGGTTTCATAATTTATCATAGAAATGGTCAAATAATAACCTCGACAGGAACATTCAGTTCTCAAAAATGTTTAAACATTATAAAAGCGCGTGCATGTCCTATCATATTCGAAGTTTCCACACACCTAGAAAACCACTATTTCAAAAACGGTAATGCTTTTTGCTACAGGGCATATGCGGTAAATAAATTTCAGATTTCATGGTGAAATTAATTGTCTGGAGAGACTCAAGATATTTATCAATCATTTTTATTATTATTTAGGCATATAGTTATACTTAACGTCTTCTAATTTCATCATCATCGTTAGCATGCACTGGTAACATTTCAGATTTTAATTCAATGAAATGTACAGGCTGGGTTACGGAAAAATGTGATTGTTTAAAACTGGATCTTTATAATAATTAAAAACCATTATTTACAGTCTATGGCATAATTACATAGTTGCAAATTATATAAAAGAACTATATAAGTCCATTCTAAATCGCATAAATTTGCTTAATTTAAAAAAAAGTACAGAATAATTCATTTCTGAGGAATTTTATGAATGCATGTTTTTTTTCAAATGTGTACTTCAACCATTTATTCATCATTCATGATATGTCGTGGACAAATACGTTTTTTCAATTTATATTTAATAGAAAATTTTCATTTGATTTCATTGAACATTCTGCAGAAACTAAATAAATAGTTTTTTTTTTTTTTTTTTTTTTAATTAGTGATTGTTTATTTATTTTTTTTAATCATTTTATTTATTTATATAAAAATTCATAATATACAACTAATGAATAATCATAACCAAATGCATCGCTCAACAATATCCGAAACTGTAGTTTGAAATGACTACAATGAAAAAAATTATTTGAACGACATTTGAAAAAATAAGCTCAAAATACAATTTTCTCCAGTGCGGCCTATTTTTGTATGTGTGTGTGTATGTATATGCTAGACTGCATATTACCTGTAAAATATATAGAACTTATGAAGAAAATCTAATTATGATGATTATTACATTTAAGGTAGAAAAAATCAGGTATATGTAAAATGTTACTGTAATTTTCTACTAACGCAGTACTAAATAAAAGAAAAATAACTGCAATAAAAAGCATATTTTAATGTGTTATTTTTGTATTTGCTTCAATGAGATGTGGGAAAAAACAGAAAAAAATGGTTAATTTCTGTCTTGACCAACTTAAAACACTTTAATAATAAAGTATTAAAATATTAGAAATTAACACTTTTTAAAAGTTATAACCCCAGAACATAATGCCATGTGTATTTTTGCCATAATTAACTAATAGTTCTAGGAGGTCAAACAAATACTGTTCCGTTGCGCCATGCAAATTTTGCATTTTAGTAATCGTCTATTTCTTTTTGAATAAATCCCACAAAATATTTTGTTGTCTTTTTCCGTAAATATTTAGTTATCATCTATTTATTAATGGATAGATCAAGATTCGATAAGCTAAAATCTTTTAAAATTTGACTTTCATCCTTTAATTGTAGAACTATCATTTTATTCTGCATTTATCATTTATTTTTTTTCTTTTGTTTTCGAATCACATTTTATAATTTCACCATCTAAAACAAAATGTAACTTAAATTTATTTATTTTTTTTACTTATTTTTGTGGTAAGAGTTTTTCATCTTCTTTATGCAATTTTCTTTTCTAAATAACTTACACATTTGCTCCGTTTATGTTTATTGCAATTGTTCCATCGTCATTAATTTTTAGGGGAAATGTAAGAGGCGCTGCATTTTGTTCAAAATGTTAAATCGAAAGGAATATTTTGATCAATCCTTACAACAAATTAGTATAAACATACACTGCTAATCGCTAAATACGTCAACGTTTGAGGGCTAGTTACGTTACTAACGTTCAATACCTGAGCATGAACAGGTCAAACTTAATTCTTAGTTGACAAAAAAAACCAAGCTAAACCCTAAGCAACCCGTAGTAAATGTGTTCAGATATTTCAGGAAACGGTGAACTTTTCAATTTTTAAATGAGCAAAAACTGACTAAAAATACTAAACTGGCTGTTTGTGTTATTAACTTGTCTAATTTATACACGCGCGCACACACACACACACACATATATATATATATATAGTAAATTTATTCATATAATAGGATTTTGTACGATTTTAATGTAAACTACAATGATAATAATATTTTCTAATATTTATATATCATATTAAATCTAATATAATTAATATATAACTCAAACTTAATTTTGAATAATAATAATTCCACTAGAGGGAAGCACTTTACATGTCATATAAATGTTAATAATATTGTTAATAGTAATTTTAATTTATATATAGAGGGCGCTTAACGCTTGTGTATTAATTTTAATTTTAAAGATTAAAATTAAATGGAAAATTTGTAATTTCACAAATATAAATTTGTTTTTAAGTGTATTATCACAAAAATAAATATCTGTGTGTTTAAATCAATTTGTGTTATGGTGTAATAATTAAGGTGTTATTTCAAAAATGTACTCTCAACTTAACTTTCAAATAATTTCTCTCAACTTCACTATTATAATCAAGAATGAGATATTTCATGATGATCGCCATGTGGACGTGTTGGGATCATGAAAACATTGTGATAGTTAAGGTTTTTTGGATAATAATTGTGAGTAAAATATTTTATCTACTCTTTACAGTTTATTTATTTCGAATTTTAAAATTTAAACTGTTATCTGGTAATAATTTAGTATAGTGTTGTATACGGTTTTATGGATAATTACTGTGAGTAAAATATTTTATCTATTCTTTACGGATTTTTCCAATTTTAAAATTTAAACTGTTATCTGGTAATAATTTAGTATTGTGTTGTATAAGGTTTTATGGATAATTACTGTGAGTAAAATATTTTATCTATTCTTTACGGATTTTATTTCACATTTTATTATTTCTAATTGTTTTCTGGTAATAATTCAGTATACCTGGATGATTCTACTGATCTTAGCATATATGCCAGTAGAATTATGAAATACTGAATTATTTTTTAAAAACACATGTGGGTACATCCAGGCTGACGATTATATCTACATGTGTTTTTCATATCCAATTCTGATTTTATTCTCTTATTGTCAAATTTTCCATTGTATATGGTTCATATTTCATTTCTTAATCCATTTTTATTCAATTGATAGCAACTCCAAATTATTATTTATTTTTTTATCTTTCTCTATCTCTTTTTAAATTTTCTTCATGTTTTCAGTATTTTTGGCCAATTACCATTGAAGCATAAGCTATGGTAATATTATGATTGCACTAGTTAAACTATTAGCTATGTGGTATTCCGTCTTCACATTAATTATCTCTTTCGAGATTTAAGAAGAACTTGATATGTTTTTTGAAATTCATAGACATTATAATTATATATATATATATATATATATATATATATATATAATTTATATATTTTTCCAATTTCATTTACTTATTCCCACCGTAAAATACTTTTTCTTTACTTTCACTAGCACAAAATTCAATTGTTTCTATGCCTGGTATCTTAGCTTTTCCGTAACAAAATTCACTCCATTTTAGAATATTCTATTTCAGTCATAAGCCTCGTTTTCACATTCAAAGAGACGTGTTCCGGTGCTCCATCGATTTCAGTGCCTCATTACATCAATTTTTTCGATACTCCATTAAAGAATTTCGGTAAGTGCATTGATTGGCATCGACCGCAGTGCGATTTTTCCGTGGCTGTGTATTCTTACATATTGACCAATAAAAGCGAATGCACTCTCTCAGAGAGAAAATTTTTACTGTTTTCCTTGTTATTCATTTATTTGCAGTCATCAGTGAGCTCTAGAATACCTTTTTTATGCTCGTTATTGAGACATTACAGAAATAATAAAATTATGGAGGAGTTATAGAATTATCGAAAGATTATAGAGTTATGAAGAAATTATAAATTATGGAGCTTGTACTGAAAGTATTTACAGTACATTAATATGTTGAAGCGAAATATTTTTTTGTGTGTGACTGAGAGTCTTCCCGTCAAGCGTGTAAATATGTCTACACTAATAAATATCTTACAGCTATTTGCTTTTTTAAAATTTTTTGGGGGGCGGGGCTTTCCTGTGGATAATATCATGACCTTGTGACTCGACTCACGATTTGCTTCTTCATACAACCACTGCTATAAATAACTCATAACAACGAGTTTAAACCTTCAACTTGGAGAAAACTGCTTTCTTCAAATAAAACACCATCGCTTAAAAAACAGTACTGTCTGGGTATAATCAATCAAAGTACCACACATATATATACTATACTATATACTTGGCAGTAAGTGTGTTTTCACTTCTTAAAGGTAAGTAGTAAAAATAACATATTACAACGTATTTCGAATGCACTTTTCTCAAAGCAATTTTTTTACAATGTACAATGTAGACTGAAAAAAAAAATGTTTTGAGAAAAGTATATTTGAAATACATTATAATACATTCTTTTCATAAAATGCTCTATGCATTTAAATTTTTGAACAAAATTCACAATTTGTCTAAGACACAATCTTGATACATACTACAACATACCTGTTTATTCATTTTGGAATATTGCTTTGTTAAGGCACTCAAATAGTTTAAAAAAATATATTAACATGTAAATTTTTAATTAATATTCAGTTTTGTGCAATTTTTTATACATTTATATAGGTGTTCATTTTTATATAACTGTCCATCGGATTAAAAAATGGATACACAATTTTCTTAATAAAATTCTTTTATGCAGTAAAATTAAAAAAATTGAAAAAATATTTTGAGGCTTGGAACGCATGGAGCATTTAAATTATTTTAAACTAATTAAGGACTTTAACTTTTTTCAGTACATTGATTTTTGTTTTCAAATATTTATTGAATTCATAGCACATAACACGTTTTTAAAGGATTTCTTGTTGAAATATTGTAAATAATGAAAAATAATTTTTAAAGTCTACCGTCCCCTTACCGATATATAATAGGTAATAAAAGAAAATTATGCCAATTTTTTATGCAAAAATGTGATGATCATTTCCGTACAATAAACATCGGTAAGAATAATGATATGTAGAAGAGAAATATGAAAGCAGTAAATGAATATTCTTTTCCTTTGAAATCAATTTTACGCTCAATTTCACTACCTCAAAGAAATCAATGGAAAATTACTAAATGTTAACTATCTTTATCCCTGCTGTAGTGAAAACTCAAGCATATCTGCTAAAATCTTTCATAACAATTGAGGTGGTCGGGGCAAGAAAGTGCCAAGCCACATTTTTGGTGAAATAAATCTAACACTATAATATGTTGCTGAATATTGTAAATTATAATATCCTACATAGAATTTGTTTCTAATGTCACTTGGTGGCAGCATATTTCCCAGATTTTGTTTTTGCACCAGACGTTTATGCCCCCAATGAAGATAGCTAATTTACAAAAAACATAATAGTAACATCATTAAAGTAATGCCATATTGTTACGCAGAATATCTTAATTGTTACTTAGACATTGGTGAAAAAACTTTATGTTATATATCTTGATTTGAGTATTTGATCAAATTTTCAAGTTCAAATATCTCAGAAGTTCAAAAATGGGGCTTAGCATCCTCTTGCCCCGACTTCCTCAATTCTAAGCCACGAGAAAGTCCCCACATACAATTATTAGAACAAATACCCATTTCGGAATTTTTTCGGGTTTTTTTTTTTATGTTCTCATATTATTTCTTTATTTTTTTCACACTCTTACTATTTTCAAAGATAGTAAAATAATTCAAGAAAGAAAACATTCTGAAACTACCAAATGTTTGATAGATGGAGGAAATCAACAGTCAAATCCCAAACAAATATGCTGAATTCTCACATTATAAATCTGGAGAGTCAGAAATCCAAACACAATGATGGGAGTAAATATCTATTTCTGAAAAGTTTGGATTATTAAATCTCTATTGAAAAAGGCGTTTTATGTGTTCCGATTGCTGAAATTTTGATCTAAATAACCTAAGTACAGAATATTTCACAATTTTACGATTATATGAAAATAATTAGAAATGCACTTTAATCTTTCTTTTGAAAATGTTATTGTTCCTCAACAATTTCAAAATATTGTGCAATGTTTTTTTAATGCTTGGCTTATATTCAATCTGCAGCTATTCAAAAATGTTTTGCTGTAGAACGAAAATGCACAAAATTAGATTACTACTTTATACACTTTTCTATGTTACCCTATTCAATTTTCTTATTCCAAATACACTTTATTTCTTTGTTACACTATTCCGTTGTCTTATTCCAAAGCAATTTCGAAATAAAATTGAGTTTTTATTGAATGCTTTTAATATTTTTTTTTCCAATCATAAAACATAAATACTATTACAGTTTAAAAATATGCATCCAAGAATGTAATATTTAAAACACAATAGCTTAAAAGAAATTTCATTTTTACGATAAATAAGTAGTAATTGGATTTTTTTATTTTCAAAACTTTCCTAGGAAAAAAAAACTCAATTACTAAGTTATCTTTTATGTATCTATATATAAATCATATTTTTTATACATATATAAGCAATATTAGCCAGTGTCTGATATTAAACAGGTTTGTGAATATTTTTAAATTGTAAGATAAATGTAAAAATCTACACTTAAGAAAATAAAGTTGAAAATTATGCGATCTGTACACCATACCTAATTCTGTTTCAAAGAACTGAATACAAATACGTTGTAACTCAAAATATAAGAAGGTTGAGGATAAATATGCTTTGTATGAACATATTTCTACTAATAAGATGTATTTTATTTATTGTTATATATGGTGTCCATAAAAAAGGCTCTCTAAATTTAAAATTCAGCAATTCATTAATTGTAATTAATATATAAAAAAATCTGACGTACTTATAAGGTAATTCATAAATTTTGCCTCAGTAAATTTAAATATAGTTAAAAATTTCGCAAATTTTGCACTGCTTCAATTTGTAACAGTGCTGAAAGTTGCGTGTAAATTAAATGAAAGATCATTCGGTTTTCAGTCTTCATTAGGTTTAGCTGTTTAAACGAAAGAAAAAAAAAGCATTCTGAAGTTTTAAAAATAATTACATTGAGGAAGTGCAGTGCTATGCATTGGCGAAATGTTGACCTATTTTTAAAATTACGATCCCAAAACAGCTCTCTTCTAATAATACTAAGACCTTATAAAAATCTCATTTGTTTCTCCGTTATATTTATTGTAGTTAATTAATTATTGAATCTAAAAATTTGAAAGTTATTTTTGGAATACCCTGTGTAGATAATAGAGGGTAAAATGTGTAACTTTTCCTCCTGCCGCAAATGTTCAAAATTATTGCCATTCTGATCACTTCAACAAACATTTAATTTTGTGATGTGGCGCATTCTTGCTCAATTGCGGTTTCAGAACTTTGTCTATGAATTTGTCGGAACGTTGTCTGTTCCGATCGTTGTCTTCGTTTCAAACTTATATTTTATCCGATGAATTGTAAGTCGCATAGGTGAATCTGTCTGAAACTTCCTGTTATGTTGTTTTTGTACTTCTTCTACATTTTATACTTACAATAAATAGTATTTTAAAGTAAATTTTCTTTTTTCAAAAGTTAATCTTGGTCCACTCATTATTTCCAATTAATTACACTTTGGAAAAGAAAGAAAATTTAGAAAGTTATCACCCGTTAAACCGTGTATGCATACATTTTTCTGACGTACCCTGTGTATTACGTACTTACATGTGCTTTATCATGATTATGTATCATGAATAACATTATATTTACATGTAATAAAGTAGATATGTTGTATCACAAGAGATAAAAGGACAAATGTTAAAATCTTTAAAAAACTTTTCTTTTAAGGAATAAACTGCCATTTTAGGTAAATATTAAAGCATGCAATAAATTTAACCTTTCACAATATCTTGTATTTATGTGCAAATGGTTAGCCTCACATTTTATCTAGGTTACAAACCTTTTACTTACCCATCATACGTAGTATAAGGTAAGTCTTGTAATCGTTTTGAAAATCGAAAAAATTTTTTTGACGGATTCACACGTTTCAGACATTGGAAATTCCGAAAAACATATTTTTAGAAAAAAAAAATTTGCCGTCCGTCTGTGTGTCTGTGTGTCTGTAAACGCTCTATCTCCCGAAAAAATTGAGATAGAGACTTGCAATTTGGTATGTACTTAGTATGTAATAATGAGAAGAAGCCTATTTAATTTCAATAACCTCGATTAACCGGAACTATTTTTTTCGGGCTCTCGAAATATTCGTTCTGATGAAAGGTATATAAAAATTTTCGAAATTGTTTATTTTAAGAAATGAATATAAAAGACAATAAAAAAAACATAAATTTTGCATAAAGCATGAAGTCGATCGGATAATTAGTTGCCGAGATATTTGGAATCCTATTTTCCACACTCTTCGATTTTTCATGACCCTGTATTTTATCCAAATTTCATTTCAAAGATATATTTTAATTGGAAATTTAACGCTTAATCAGATGCAATAAACCGCTAGTTAATAGGATTATTATTTTTGGAGTTATAAGGATGTTTCTTTCGAGCAATTCAGTAATCGAGCCTTTAAAGTTTATGACGTCATCAATCCACGATTTTATTTGAATTGCAATGCATTTTATAAGTAGTTTACACATTTTCTATTTTAATATTTTACATTATGCATATCCATGATGGGTAAGTATTACGGTGGCCCCCAACGACTAGTTTATTTTAGTTATTTATTCATTTTAAGAAGAATGGCAATTTAAGATTATGGGCATTTGATGGGATCAAAACTTTTTATTCCGTACTTTAGTTCCACCTGAACTACATATAATTGTCGACATAACTCATGTAGACATGTCAAAGACATGTAGAAGTAATATAATATATAATTAAGAAATAATTCCATCAGAACTACACATCATTAGTACATAATTGTAATTCACATTTTTTTTTCTTTTATAACATTTTTTTTAAAGTTCCCTCATGCTCAAGAACTAATTTTGTTTCGTATATGCATCATCGTAATGCAAATTCGTAAAAATAATTAATGTTTAAATATTAATGTATTTTACATGAATTTACGAAAATTCGTTTATATTTAACCAATGAATTCGACTAAAACTCAAACATATAGCAAAATGAATGTTACTATTTAATATTCAGATTTACTAATACTTATAAGAAGCAATGTTTTAATAACTCCAAGCATATACATTTTATAAATATTTGCTATTACTCAAGCAAAAAGTAAGTATATACAGGGGCAATATATCTGGATGTTTTTTATTAATTATCCCTATAAATATCATCATAACATTTACGCTGTATATATACTAGGGTTGTACGAAAATAATGCAAAAGTTGGCATAACTTTTTTATTAATTGATATGCGTCCTTCTAATTCTACATGTTTATGGAGCAACTCTTGATCAATTCAAAGGTACTACTCAATATGGTTTCTATCACAAGCGATGCATTTGTGCCAATGTTGAGATGCCAAATGTGTTGCGCCAAATGAGACGTAAAAATTTGGTATTGTTACGATACATTCTTTTTAATCTTAAAAAGATTCTAATAGTTTTAAATGTTTAATTTATATTTTCTATTTATTTATTGCATAGATTTTTTTAAAAAAATATGCATGATATCTAAATTGAGGAGCCCTCTGCAATAACAAGGCAAGTGAAAAATGGAGTTTTCAGCTACAAGGTTTTTAAAATTTACTTTCCACATTCTAATTTAGACTATAACGTCTTTGTATATATTCCTATTAAATAGAGTAATATAAATGAGTTTTCTAGCACTCTGCATTTGGTATACAGACTTTTATTTGCTTATGATCATAAAATTTATATTTCCTTATATGCTGAATAATACATTATATAAATCTGAAAATTGAACACTTACCTTATTATTGCATATCCTATGGTTTTGGGTGAAAGAAAAAGTACATTTGGAACACATAATGACTTTTTTTTACAACTTTTATATAGTGAACACAAGATTTACAAAATATGAAATCATCTTAGCTTTTTTTTGTTTAAAAAAAGTCCTAATACCGCCCTCAGCCCTGTTTTCAGAATTAGGAAACTGAGACACGTGAGAGTTGAAAAATTTTTTACAAGCCATGACGGACGGTTTGAATACGAAGTAAAGCGTAAGGAATAGCAAGGTAGGTCAACAAGCCTTTTTACATGTTTTTACAGGAATCAAGGTAACTTCACTTGCCTTGTTATTCCACAGGACGCCTCAATTTCACTAGCTTTTGTGTTTGTGTTTGTATTTATAATCCTGAAATATTATTAAAGCAATTTACAAATGGTTAGAATAAAATTCAGGGATTAAAACACCCAAACTGAAACAAAGAGAAAATTATTTTGTAGAAAAACACAAACATCGCTGCATAATATTAGTTATCAACTATGTTAAGGTTTTAATCGGATTTAAACTTTCGAAAACAGGAATTAACCCTATTAATAGAAAAAGAAGCACCGGGAGATTTTCTTTCTTGAAAAGTGACAATTTAAAAATCTACTAATATTTAAAAATAATAACAATCTGTCTAAAGTATAAGGAATTCAGATGAATAGAATTTACTGTTTGTTATTTGGGCAAACTGGTGGAATATTGAATAGCTCTTATAAATGCATTAGAAGCAGTCTTCAATCATCCATCAGTAAAACCACTTTCAAATATTAAAGCAACGGCAAAAAAATGTATGAATAACATTTATATATATTTGAAAATGTATCTGGTTTTAGTCATGTCAATTTGTCATATTTTCGTTGTCTTGAATACAAATCTGTCAATTTCGACGGATTGTTATAAATAAATAAAAAATGTAATTAATAAATAATTAATAAACAATTAATAAAATAAAAATAATAACAAATAATTAATCAAATAAAATTAATGAATAATAAATAAAATTAATATATAAGACATGAGAAGGCGGGACGGGAAGCTAGAGCGTCCCTCCCCTCCGAAATCAGCCGAAATCTGTAATTTTTTTTATTTAATCATGGCACATTTAACCCCATTTCCACATTACATAAGGTCTTCCCCCCCGCCACCACCACCAATATCCCCTCGGAATAAAATATCTTCTACTGTACTGACAAAAGAGCTTTAGCGATTCATTTTATTCATTGCATTAATGCTAAGTATCTAACAAATACTTAAAATCCTACTTTACAAAGAATTTAGAGCTTTTATAAAAATTTTAAAAAAAATGGTTCATTTTTTTAAATGGAATCACTGGCCCTGACTACCATTTCAAGCATCTTGTTAGATACATTTTTATTTAAAGAAAATTTTAATAACGTTTTAAAAGTCGTGTAACAAAAATTATGAAAATAAATTGATAGGCATAAATTTAAATAATCAGTATCATAATATCTATCGGTCATTGTGTCAGGAATGTGTATAGAGAACCTGATTATCACAGGGGCACAAGGAGCACGTGCCACGGAGCCCCATTTTCAGAGGCCCCCCAAAATGCATTTTGTGTACTCTCTGAAAATACAAATTCATACAAAATTCCATTTATAGTTCATAGAAAAAAATAAATTTTTCTCAGTCATGTAATCTGAATTATCTTATTGTGTTTCACTAACGGCAATGAATTGTAATGTTAACTTCGAAATTCGGAGAAGAACTGATATTACATGAAACATGTTTCATTCAACCCCTTAGGTTTAAATATTTATTCACTCTAAATAGCATATAGTGCAGAAGATTTTACCTTCATATAATTTTTCAATGCATTTTATACGTCCTGGTACGTCAATATATTCTTTTTATAAAGGCTGTGGTTTAAGTTTTAAAATGCAAGTTAATCTGTATGGCCATGTTTATAATGCATGAATTTTCCTGTGAAAGGGATCTTGATATGGCCTCTGTACACCGGTTCCTACATAGAAATGATCAGGCCCTGTAGTATTCAATCTAATCATAACCCCCTCTCATTAGATTATATTTCCTGGTACGTGCAGTTCTTAGAGCAAGGCAATGTTATGAATCTGGACAGTAAGGTTCTAATGTTTGCTATTAATTATGCCTGAGATGTTACTTACTTTGTCTGTTTAATAACAGTGCTTTTCAAATTCCCGATGAAAACGCCAAAGCTATAGAAAAATCAGTGAGGAACAAGAGGGACAAACCATAATATGGATTTTAAACAGGATTTCGCCAAATTGGCACGTAATCTTCAAGTTGGTAATATTTTCTATGACTTAGTATGTCTAGAGCCATTTTGCTAAATAGTGTCAATTTTGACATTTACAGGAAGAGTTACCTGAGATTTTTGGAGCGATGTAATAGAGTGACATGCAGACAGAAATCTTAACTCATTTCCTAAACATAGGAAACTAAAATTTCTATATGTTTGAAAACGTACAACATTAAAATGCTCTTTCAGCAATAGCCAGTCATAGATTGTTGTGTATGTGAACTTTTTATAGGCCTTTTAAAAATTCTATAAATGTTACAAACAAAGTTTTCAATAGGGAATATACTACGACGTAGATAGGATGTTTACAGACTTTGAAGTAATGTAATATCATTAAAATGCAGGGTTGGCAAGTTTTTGACAGTGTGACGGTTTTATCCGGTTTTAACCATGGTTTTAACCGTCATGTCAAAAACCCCTTTTTGACATAGTATTTGACAATGACTGTCAAAAACCTAAAATTGAGTCCAAAAACTGTTTAAAACTATTTTTACAACATTAAATTTACAATTTTTCATAATTTTTAGTGATAGATACATGGGTAAACTTTTTGACAGTTTTAGAGATTAAAAGCCACATATCTTGTATAAAATCAGGGGTCAATCCAGGAAAAGGTTAAGGTCTATCTAGAATCCCTTCACAAAATTCCTCTTAATAAAATTGGTCCCTTCATAAAATTCCATTCCATAAAAACATACTCTCAATTAATTATTTTTATTTTGTTAGGTTTTAAAATGTAATAATTTACAACGAAAACAAGTTCACAAGAAATGAAAACTTTAACAGAAGGTCTTAAAGAAATTATCATTAAATGTTTGGTTTGAATTTGAGCAGCTGGATTTCATCTTTCATAACAAAATAAATTTCACAAATATATGATAAATTTTACAAAAATAATTTTTAGTTTTCACAAAATGGGCATCTAGAAAAAAAAATCTGTATCGACCTCTGAAAACTCAAAACATGATTTTCGATTTAACAAATTACTTAGAAAAAAATTGTAAGCTGTAAATATATAATAAAAAATAATTAAAAGTATTGTTACATTAAAAATATAAACTAATCAAACTATTAAATAGTACTTGCAGTTTCCCCCAGGCAGTTTCAGAAGGGTGCTGCACCCTGCCTGCCTTTTGATTTACAAAATAGCACCCTTCTTGCCCTCATAAAAAAATTAGCACCCTTCTTGCCCTCAAAAAAATTAGCCCCCTTCTTGCCCTCATAAAAAAAATTAGCACCCTTCTTGCCCCTCAGTAAAAAAAGTGTATTTTCTCCTTTTGGTATTAAATTTGCTTTCATAATAAAAAAAAAATACTCAAAAAAGTGCCCTGACTTTTAAATATTAAAAGTGACTTTAAAAACCAAAAGTTAGCCTTTAAGAATCTGAAAAGTGCCCTTAAGAATCCAAAACGTACCCTTAAAAATGAAAAAAGTGCCCTTTTCTCACCAGCAGCAGCCTGCCCTTTTTTAAAGGGTATTCTGGTAGATTCTAAAGGGTATTTTCTGGTACTTGTATAATTTAACGTATAAAATTTCATATAAATAATATACTTATTTTTTAATTGTTTAAATGTTTGTCCCCCAAAAAAGGTACTAAAGGAAAAAGGAATGTTTTTTCAACTAGTTAAATCATATTCAAAGGTTGGAGTATCATATTTATTCCAACAGAGCGAAAAATGCTCGGACCAGGACTCGAACCTCGGTCTGTTCATTATGAGCTAATTACATGGTATACAGGAGTTAGTTTCCATGTTGTATCACATTCATCATGTAAAAGTGCTATAGTTATACCTCGGATAAATAAATTTAGCGCTGCAGTTCACAGCCATGTCCAACAAATAAGAGTGAATTATGACAACCATGATATTGTTGGGATAGCTTAGCAGGAAGAGCGTTGGCACGGCAAGCCAAAGTATCCAGGTTCGAGTCCTGGCCCCGGCATTTTTCGCTCTGCTGGAATAAATGTCAGCTATGATACTCTAACCTTTGAATTTTTTTAAAAAAAAGGTACTATTTTATAATGTATAAAAATTAATTTAACATAAAGAAATAGTTCAAAATAATTAAACTGAAACTAACATAATAAAATGAAGATATATTATATATGTGTAAATGTTGAAAATAACAAACCGTCTTCTTTTAAGTTGTTGATTTAAAAAACGTTTAATTATATAGATTTCATATTATAATTCATTTAATTACTCAAAGAACATTTGTGTTGCAATTGTGGGTTATATTTAATGTTTATGTACAAAGACAAACATTTAGAATCATTAAAAGTCTAGGCAACTTATGATCAATCATTGAATAGTGGCCACTTCAGCTTTATACAAGCCTTTATTTATTTTATTTTATTTTTTAAGCATAAATTAAATTGCTAAAATTTTCTTATAATAAATAGAATGCTTAATAGTAATAAAGATATAAAAAGTACTTTGAAAACTGGATTTAATAGTAGTTTCAATATTTTTAGCTATTTTTCCTAGCAGGGCAATCGACAGATAATTTGAATTATGATATATAATTTTATTACAACTTAATTATAGTATGACTAAATAAAAAATATTTATATAATATATAAATTATAATTTAATCAGTTTTTAGCTTGATATAATATAAAATATCACTAATGAATGCTAAAAAAATGTGTATAAGGTTTTTGACACTTTTCGACAGTTCTTGACACTTTTCGACACTTTTCGACAGGTTTTTGACACGTCATGTCAAAAACCACTTTTTGACGTCAAAAACCCAACCCTGTTAAAATGTCTTTCAAACAATTCCCACCTATACATGGTAATATATCCTATTTTTCTTGTGCATCCCTGTAAAATAATTATGCTATGGCATACCATCATCTTCAATAGGTCCACTACGAGAGGGAACCGTGACTACCTCTGTAGGTTTTCACACACCTCGAGTTGTGGTAGAGCAAGTACGGGTTGGAACATCCCGACTTAAGGCCTAGGGCCTGGTTCCCTTCTGGGTTTCCAGCTCCGAAGCTGTTGGGTGACGCCCCGTGGTTTCACCGCGTATCGCAACGGCCTACGTCGTCGACACGTGGGTTCAAGGTTAGAGGGTCCGTATTGGATCGGTCCTCTGACCGTCCGAAGCACCGTAGCGAGTCAAAGCTACTGGCGCGATAAAAGTCTCTCAGGACTTGGGTTCGATGGTCGTCTACGCGCAGTGCGCTCCCTCATGGGGGTCTGCGGCGCAGCTTACTTTTGTGGCATCTTCAATAAGAATTGTATTTTATGGGAATGTAACAACATATTAAACTTCCGTTTCTGTCAGCATTCTAGAATAACCTATTTAAAACGCAGGCTTAGAAGTGACATTTTTCACAAATATTTTATGAAATATAGGATTATTTAAATGTATATAGTATATATAGTAGTCTTATAGGAATTTTTATTTGTGTGCAAATACATGCACATCATATAATACATTAAATGCATAATATTACAAATAATGTATCCACTACGGTCACATATATTAATATACAATTCAAACACAACTCACACTTTAATATCTTTACATAATTGCCTGCAAGGTTTTTCTTTTTTTTAATTCTCTTTTTTTTTTCTTTTTTTCAATTATTTTAATTCACATTAGACACATTTTTGGGTGTCTCTTGTCAAATAATTTCTTGTTGTTTCCTTTTTTCTGCTTTATGTATAGAATAACATTTAGTTGCATAATTCAGTATTTTTCCGCTAATAGGAATGTTTAAAATGTACTCATATTTCTGAAAAGTTCCCAGTGAATGTGAAGTGCAGGCAGAAAAAAAGTTTTATTTGTCTCCTTTCCTCTCAAATAACCAAATTTTAAAATTCTGGGAAATTTTAAAATATATTTGAATGACATAATGGTGTTCTTAGGCAAAATATTTTTTTAGAATCATTATTTTTTAAAACAATTGCCGAAAAAACGATGTAGACTGTTTTCCTTTAATTATCCAACAGATGCAATTGATTTTTCAGGGTTGCTCATGCAACTATTTTTATAATTGTATTCTAGTCGTACCACTATTTAAATATAAAATGTATTATTTGGGTACATGTCTCTTGCAGTTGTTGTAGATCACAGTAGCTTTCCGTTAATTCATAAATTCTACCATTAGAAGAGGCCTTCAGGCACTATCAGGAAAAGAATAATCGATTTTCACAAAAAAAAAAAAAAAAAAAAAAAAAAAATCCATGATAATTATTGTGGATTTCTTTAAAAATTTTATAATCTCCTCAACTAAATTCTTGTGGAACTACCCAACTACAATGCTTTTGAGCACCAGCATAGAAAACGCCCTAAATACTCCATAATTATGGATGATGAGTGAGCTTTGATTTCTTCACAAATTGCTAAAAATCTAAATGCCCTTTCTTTATATTAAAAAAAACTGCTCTGAAAAGTGTTTTTATTTTTTAAGGTTCTGTGGCTTTTGCCATCTCCATTTTACCTAAGATTGTTCTTGGCCCTGTTTTGAACTAGTGCTCAACATTATTTTTTTTTCTCTTTTTCCTTTTTTACTTATCTTAATTTACAAAATTTTATTACTTTTACATTTTAATGCTTACTGTTCTACCATAATTTTACTTCCATTATTTTTTCGCTATCCTTAAGGGTCCTGTCCCCTCACGTGAAAAAACACCCGCTTGCTAATGTTAATACTATTAATAATGTCTCGTTTGCATTTCAATATTTTTAAACGATTTTTTTGTGTGTGTGTGTTGAATAGCTGAGATCGATCTCTGAAACCACCGTTTTTTACTTTTGCATTTTTTTTTTTTTTTTTTTTTTTTACGAAGACAAAGCTACTTTTACTATTGAAACCGGTTCCGAAAGTAAAAGTATCTGCGTAAAAAAATTCGCAAAGAAAATCGAAAAAGGAAAAAAACGGCGGTTGTAGAGATCTATTTCAGCTATCCAATGCAAAAAAATCATTTAAAAATATTGAAATTCAAACGAGATATTAGAAAATAACTACCCCATAGCATTAACATTAGCTAGCGGGTGTTTTCGCTTGAGGGGGCAGGACCTTTAAATACCACCAATTTTTTAAAACCTCTGGGAAAAGATGCTCCCCCTCCTCCTCCTCCTAGAACACTTTATATAGATATTAATTATTTTATTAGGCATGTTTTTAGAATTTTGGGGGGCCTTTCAGAATGAGAGTCCAAAGCACGTGCACTGAATTCCCTGCTGTAAATCAGATCCGTTAGCATTACATGTTACCTGGCGGTAAGATAAAAGCATACATTTTGATTTAGTGGTACGCCAGTGTAAAAATTTGGGAACCCTTTTATTGAACAAGTCATCAAATTACTATTATTCATATTACTATTATCATTCTAATTACTCATATTTTTATTCTTGAAAATCAATCTACAGTTGAGATTTTTACTTCAGAATGTGAATAAAGTATAGCTTGGATAGCAACCCATTATAATTTAAGGAGAAAATTTTATTTCCGTAGATATTGAAAGTAAATTACTTTTTAATGTTTTCTAAATTCCATTAAAAAAATATCACTTTAAATATTTTAAGTACAATAAAATAAGTCAGTAGTAGAAAAAAAAAAACGCAGAAATTATGCATTTCATCGCTGAAACTTCGAAAAATAAAAATCAAACATTTTGAAACTTGATTAAATTTCAAATCATTTCCTCCGAGCAAATGTCTTAAAAAAATAAATAAATAAATAAAAGAATTTTAGTTTCCGGTTAAATTCAATTTATTACAGGCCTGGCATTTTAAACTTTTCTCTTTACTTGTAACCTTGAAGTTCATTTTATTCGATATTACTTTATGAACACTACATTTAGTATTCCGGAAAGCAATTTATTTTCACCATCTGTATCCTCGTAGACAACAAATAATAAACTCTTTCAACACTTGTCTATAAAATTAAAAAATGTTTGTCTTCACATTGTTAATCAGTTAGTATGTCTGTTCCTGACTAAAACCAAAATAAAACTATGGAAAAAGAATTGTTTTGCTTCGATGTCAAAATAATGTCTTTGGACCGGAAATTAACCTAAACCAAAAACCGGAAAAAAACTGGTTAATTCTCAAGGGATGAAAACCGGAATTGAACAAATTTTATTTTCTGTTCCGAAACTCAATCATAAAAACAATTTTATGTTTTAAAATTAAATTTATAACATTTGAATTTTTTTATAAGATAAATTTGATACCATTTACTTTCTATTTTTTAATATTTTGGATATAAAGCATGTCAAAAGTTAAATTATAAATCGTGTATGGTACTTTTCGGTTAGCCGGACGCCAATGATTTATATACATGTATATATACGCACATATGTATAGATACAAAAATATCTACACACACATATATATATACACACTTATATGTACACACATATATGTATGAATTTTCATATATATGCATATACATATATACAGTAAAACCTCCATAACGGACACTCCCGAATAGCGGACACCTCTATTTAACGGACACTTTTCAAATCCTCACTCCCAAAATCTAAATTTTTGTATATTTAACCTCTCAATAGCGGACATTCCGAATAGCGGACAGTTGTTTTGGCGATCAAGGATGAAAAATTATTTTTTTAACGAGAAAGAAAATGGGGAAAAAAGTAAAAAGCCTTGAAATTTATTAGGGCAAAGTGTCACAAATTGTGTTACCACATATAAATATAGGGGTGGTCACAGGAAAATCCCCAGTGGCCTGGGGAATCCCCCAATATCGTATGTATTTTGTATCGATTACTGTTTGATACTTCAGATTTAATTGACATACATTATTCAAAGCTTCAAAATATGTTAAAACCATTCTTATCGTTTTCTGAATATTTTGAGTTCTATACGTATTCTGAATTTAGTGTCTTGTTTGTGGTTAATGTTTCGAGAATGACCTCAAAACGAAAGCGATTAATTTTAAAAGAAAAATTTGAAATTGTAAGTGTAAATGAATCTGAAAAACAGAAACTGAGTTTACGGATACTTGCCGAATGTTTTAAAATAGTTAAAGCACAAGTGGGACAGATTTTACGAAATAAAGAAGAAATAAGGAATTTGTGGATTACTAATTCTAACGAGAACACAAAAAATGTGAATATGAGGTATACTGATTCCATTGAAATTTATTCTATAATTCTGAATTGGTTTACTTCACTTCGTTCAAAAAAATTCCTATCAGTGGGCCTTTGATTCAGGAAAAGGCTTTAGACGTCGCCAAAGAACTCGGATCACATGATTTTAAGGCTTTGGGTAGATGGCTGGAAAAGTTCCTTTCTCGGCACAACATCTCTTTCAAAACAATATGTTGAAAAGCAAAATGTAGCTCTGAAAAAAGTAGAGGCTTGGCATGAATGACTGCAATCAATTTGTGAAGGTTATGAAGAGAGAAACATTTTTAATGCCAAAGAAAGCGGACTCTTATTCAGAATGTTTTCGAATAAGACTTTGCGCTTTAAAAAAGATGGCTGTATCGGCGAAAAAATAACAAAAGAGCTAATCACTATTTTATTATGTAGCAATGTATTAGGGGAATTTTAAATCCCTCTTATAATTCTAAAATCTCTGAAACCCATGTGTTTCTCAAAGAACATCCAATTTAATAAATTTGGTGTTATGTGGATAACGAATAAAAAAGCGTGGATAACTAGTTTTTTAGTAATTAACTTCCTTTGATAAACGGATGAAAAAACAAAGAAAAGTTCTCTTGTTTGGACAGTGCAACTTCTCATCCAAAATATTTGAAATTGAACAATGTTAAAACTGTGTCCCCCCTCCCCCTCAAACACAACTCCTGTATGCTAGCCCTGATCAAGGCCTTATACACATTTGTAAAGCCTGTTACAGAAAGCTTTTATTAGGCCACACTCTTTGGAAGTTAGATTCAATGAATACAGTTGAGAACAGCCTAAAATTAGTTAATGTTCCCGATGCTCTCGAATTCGGATTTCTTCAGCTGTAAAAAACATATACCCGGAATGCGTATGACAATGTTTCAGAAAAGCAGGCTTTATATTAAAAGAAAATGAAACACTTATTTCTGATAGAAATTAAGAACTATCGCAATAAGTGAATTAATTAAATGTATCAGGAGTGAAGAAATGCCGAAATGTCCATCAACATTGAAGATGAGCTACTCAAGAAGAATCAGTTGACGTAGGCGATTATATTCCTTCAGATTCTTCGACAAAAGCTGACTCTATAAGTGATATGAATCAGATACTGAAACCAGGGTACGTTTCCTGCAATATCGAGAATTTCCAAGAAGCGGCAAAATACAGTGAACAGTTACACATTTTTTTTCTTTTTGAAAAAAAAAGATTATTTAGAAGGATTAAAACTACTGATAGCATTAAAACGTCACATAGAAAAACTAACTACATGTAATCGCAAGCAAAAGCAAACTTTTATAACAGATTTTTTTCCGTAAGAATGTAATAAACAGTGGAAAAATGTATGTACTATTTCATTTCAGTTTTACTGCTTAAAAAACTAATTTTAATTTCTGATTAATCATATAATAGAAGTTCTCGGACATATAAAAGCCAATTAATGAAACGTTAAGCATTTCTTAGCGGTTTTGTGAATCTCTGATGTTTTCTCAATAGCAGACACCTCCGAATAGCGGACAATTTCTGTGCTCCCAAGGTGTCCGTTATTTAGAGGTTTTACTGTATTTATATATGTACATATCTCACTGGCGCCCGGCTAACCGAAAAGTACCTCGTGTATATACTAAAACCAACTAAAACGCCAAAATTGAAAATATTTATTAACAAAGGTATAAGAATGGATAATACCACATTAACGTGTATGTGCTTTTCTTAATTTACCATCTTAACGTAACCAATTTACATTAAATTAGCAATGTCATGATTAGAGCAACTCATACAGGAAATTTTTCCATTCCAAATATATGCAAGTATTAATGAATATATCCTTTTACAACATGTGAAATGCATCTGTTATTTTTAAACATTTAAATCATAATTTTAAAATATAGCTTAAGTGATACAAACAGAGCACAAAAAGGCTTATAACGATATAATATCGATCTTTATTTTAATACTAGCTAACCCGCCCGGCGTTGCCCGGGCCCGAGATAATTACAATCTCAGAGAAAGGCGTTAACCCCTCCCTCCCCATACCCGCAAATATAATGAATAATTTGTTCAAGAGAACCACCGTCACCTACATTAACGCGATCATTAAAAAAAGAATTACATTTTTCTGATAATTAGAACATAACGAAGACGCTACGCTAAAATAGCCGGCAGATGACACCCCTTCCCGACCTCAATTTCAAATCTATATCTTAATTAGTTACCTAAATTTTTGTTCATTAGTAAAAATTGGCAATTATTTCCTTTCATTTTCGCAAACTAAATGGAGGGTTCGGCCCGAGAAACAGATCTCTTTGTAGTTCAGTTTTTAATGAAAGCAGATCCCTGTCTGAAACTTTCTCGGATCGTTTTCACTGGTGCCGGCAGATTTTTGCATAAATAAAAAAAATTACCCACCGAATTTTTCAAAAATCACATATTCAGATACAGAATATTTTTTTTACATATGCTCAGAAATTTTCAAATTGATATCTCAATTAGTTTTCTTAAAATTCGCTAATTAGTAAAATAATTTCGAATTTGTTCATTTCCGCTTGCAAATCCAACGCGCCAGTTCGTTTCTTTCGCCATTTTGAATTAAAAGATGACATTTTAGAAGCGATGGTTAATGAGAATCTAATTAATATCTAGGCTAATTATCAAAATATTAAAATTCTGAGGCTCAGGTGCACATGGTCAGACCTTGGACTATCCACACCTAAATTTCCAGACTTCTAGGTGGGCTAGATTTTGCTAGCCATCGCCAACAGACACACACGCAGACACACACACACGGACACACACATAGAGCGAAACTTTCTTTTATTAATATAGATATAAAATATTAATATTAATAAATTTGCAATAGAAAGTTTCAAGAATTCTCGCTAAACTATCCGCAGCTCAAAGCAGGAACTTAAGAATTGCCAATTTGTAGTGACAAAATTGCCTGTTAGAAGTGTTCTAATTTTTTATTTAATTAAAATTTAGGGAAAATGCTTAAGTGATACTAAAATAAAACAACAAAAGGCTTATAAAGACCTTTTTAATGATTCAACATACGTTTCAACGCTCTTTGCGGCGTCATTTTCAAGAAAATATATTGATAAATAAAATATTCTTGCAAAATTTGAAAAATAACATTGAAAACATGAATCAGGAGATCCAAATATGTAAAACTGAGAAAAGCAGGTGCTTGAAGTAGCCAACTGTAATCGTGAAAATTATATTTCGCTATTGTTGTTTGAAACGGAAAAGGACCTCGTGCCAAATTTTAGGCAATTCAAATGAGGCGGAATCATTACAAATGTTTACGTTACGTATGTACATTTCTATTGCTTCATGGATAATGGATGGGAAGTAGGCTCTTGATGGGTAAATTATTTTACGATTTTTAAAATCAATTTCTATTGCTTCGGTTCTATGTAGTCGTGCCAGCGCTGTAGTACTCTTGTTATATTTGATATCTGCTATATGCTCTTTTAATCTTGTTTGAAACTTTCTGGTGGTCATTCCTATATAATATTGTAACGTACCATCCGCTCTGGTGAATGGGATTTCATAAACACCTGATAGTTGATATGGTTCTATTGGGTCTATTTTCTTACAAACTGCACTTTTTAATTTTATGGATGGTTTTGCAATAAGGCAGATATTAAATTTTCTAAGTTTATATTTTAATCTTTCAAAGAATCCTGTAAAATATTGTAAAGTTGAAATTTTTGAGTTCCGTTCATTAAAAATTTTCTTATTTGTATTATCCATGCTCGTAATTAATTTATTGATGGTGCTGTTTTTGTATCCGTTATTTATTGCGATGTCACGTATTTTATTTATTTCATTATTTAATTGATTAGGTGTACAGACAGTAAAGGCTCTTCTAATGAAATGTCGAAAGGCAGAAACTTTATAGGAAAAAGGTGCTTGAGCATTACTAGGAATAGTGGATTGATTAGTTATTGGTTTTCTATATACTGTACGTTCAATTCCATGGTGGGTTTTGATTAACAGCACATCCAAATAAGAGAGTGTGTTATTTTGTTCGATTTCCAAAATGAATTTAATCATGGAATCAAGGCTATTGATCTGATCAAGAAAACTATTAAGTGAGGTATCTATGTGTTGCCAAATTATGAAAATATCATCAACGTATCTGAGCCATGTATGAGGGGTATAATCTACTTTATTATAAATATCAGTTTCTAAAGGTCTTAATATGAATTCAGCTAAAAGTCCAGATATAGGGGAACCCATCGGGGCCCCATTGTTTTGCTTATAGATTTTATTATCAAATGTAAAATAGTTATTATTAACTATAAGATTAAAAGCACTCTTTAATGTTGTTTTCATATTGTCATTAATGTTCCTTAGGTTGTCAATACATTTATTTATTCTTATAGTGACTTGTTGGGTGTCAACAGATGGGTATAGAGAAATGACATCTAGACTTGCTATTATATATTTCTTCGGAAACTGGATGTTATCTAAACGTTGAATAAATTCGTTCGTTGAATTAATTGCATGATCCGAAGGAGGTAATATATTTTTCAATAAAATCACAAACGCTTTTTCAATGTAATAAGTGGGGCCAGAGCATTTTGTTACAATCGGCCTTAGTGGCATCCTTGCCTTATGATCTTTGAGTCTACCCACCATTGTTGGAATTAAGGCCAATTTATTAACTCTGACAATAACTTTCATATAATCCGGCCAATTACCTTTATTGACAATTTCATTAACTTTATTGTTAATTATGTTAAGCGGGTTCTTCTTGACTTCTACACAGTCCATACTATTAATACAATCAAGCATCTTGTTTTTATAATCACTAGTATTTAATATAGCTAATTTATTGGATTTATCTGTCTGAATTAAGATAATTTCCGGATCAAGTTTCAAATTCTTTAGGGTATTTAATTCCTCTTTAGATAGAGCTGTAGGTTGTTTTATTCATTTGTTAAGTTCATGGTACATAATGTGGCGAATTTCTTCTTTGTTATCACTATGTGAGGTTTGTACAATAGTTTCAAGTTCTGTAATAATACATTTTACATTAGGTTTTGCAGGGAAAATATATTTAGGTCCATGCTCTAATATCTTTATTTCTTCTTCATTTATTATCCTGTTAGATAAGTTCAGAAATTCAACTGGTTTGCACCTGCGTTTAACATGTTTACTTTGAGTGTTGCACAGTTTTATAATTTTACGACTTTGTATTGCATCTTTATGGCGGTTTTTCCCATATCTATACTTTTGTTGTTATGTTTTTATTTAATGTTTTTAAAAAAAATCTTATTATCCAAATTTTTATGAGTATTAAAAAAAATGTTTCCTAAGCATGGGTATAATTTTTGTGTGAAAATATTAATATTTAGCTGAAAAAAAAAAAAAAAAAAAAAAAAAAAAAAACAGTAATTCATGAAACACTCGACTTTCATCCAAAGATTTCTAACGAAAAACATCCCTCTAAAATGTTTCAAATAGATGGTGATGGCGCTCGAGTAGGACAGTTGCATCAGTTCTTCTGCGTTAATGACACTTTCAGTTTTGCGTCGGCAGATGGCGCTACGTGTGCACGGTTGTATGTTTGTAACGGCAGAGCCGTGCGACCACTATTTCCTTAGAAATCCTTATTTATGCATCGCTACTCTGGTTTATTTAATTACTTCTGTGAAGAATCGATGCAACCAACCAGTGAACCAGCCAACCCAAGAGAATAAAAGCGTATTTTTAATGAGAGTGCTTTGTGCATTTTAATTAATATTTCAGAAAGTAATTAAAATATTAAAATTCTGAAGTAATGTTGCACCAGGAGAGGGTTTGGACTACCTAAATCTAAATTTCCAGCCTTCTAGGTGGGCTAAATTTTCCTAGCCATCGCCAACAGACACACACACACACAGAGCGAAACTTTCTTTTATTAGTATAGATAAATATCGACATATGTTTCAACGCTCAAACGACGTCATTATCAAAAACTACAACGATAAACAAACTATTCGCGCAAAATTTTGAAAATAAACTTTGAAAAACTAAGTTTTGATGCAATAATCAAGAAAAAAAATAATTAGCATACGGAATCATAACATAAGTTTATTACAATACCGAAATATCATGTTTATATCACAGATTGCTTGTAAAAAAATAAAATTCAAAATAAGCTGTCTCAAAAATACATGGACAATGAAAAGAATCGCTTTTATTACTACCGTATCAAAATAAATTGCATATTCTGTGGTCTGTACATGTGACGTAACAACTTCGAAATATAAAATCACTGCTCGTTCTTCATTTTTCGAATAGTTGGATCTGGAATTTATGAAAATTTATCAAAGGGTGACAATGCGATTGGGAAAGAGCGTTCAGGTCGACCAAAGAAAAATATCTCAGCAACAAGATAGAGAGATTTTGCTAGCAGATTCAACCCAAAGAAGTCTGTTCGTGAAATTGCGAGGATTTTAGCGTTTCCTATATCGAGATCTAATGTTCACCGTCGCATACAGACAAGCAAATTTCATAAATATCGCAGTATGTGTCTGAAACCTATGCTGAATTTTGCACCATAGAAATGCACTCGTTCGTTGTGCTAAAAAACACATGCATTGGACGAATAAATAGTTAAATGCTTTCTTCAGTGAATTTCGATGGCCTGATGGCTCAGTAGACTTAAAAATTTGCAGCAAACTGTCCAGCCATTTGACCGTTTTTATACATAACAGTTACATAACCGTAATTTAACTATATTCTGACCATAATATAAGCAATAATATGGGCAGAACAGACTTAAACTAATAAATCTTCAGATCAGGAGCCTCAACGTCAGCTCTAAAAGTCAATGTTTTTTAATCTCACTTTTCATAATATTTAACGTCTTACAATCTGCAAATGAATTTTATTAAACTAGTAAATCTACAGATCAGAGGCCTCAACGTCAGCTCAAAAAATCATTGTTCTTACTAATTTTTAACATTATCTGAAAAATATTTGACACACTAAAATTCAATCTTTTTAAGTTATTTATACATTGATAAGACTATAAATTTATCGAAAGTTTCGGAAATTTTAGAAGTATCTCCTTAAACACAATGTTATGCAATGATAGGATAAACTACTTGTTACTGTATTTTTTCAGAATAACAATACATTATTTCAGGGGGGCTCCGCCCCCCTGAACCCCCCGTTGTCGCTTTAATATTCTATTCTCAATTTCCAGTAATTGTGCTATTTTATTTCTTGAGTATATATCTGAATGTATTTGCAATTTTCATTTCATTAGAATAACCATCTCTTTGTACAAGAGATTTTATCCTATCCTTAAAAGAATAATTATATTTCAACTACTAAACATCATATGTTTCTGAAGTTGAATAAAATTTCGTGTATAAATTATACTTATACAAATTTAAATTCCTCTTATTTGACCTATATTCAATTTACGCATTCAACGTTTTTATTATTTTCATTTGGAAAACCGATTTGGTAATCATTTTTTAGTACTTAAAATAAATTCTCACCTATTTCATTAAAAAAAAGGCATATTAAAAACTTAAAACCCGAAAATTGGCAATTTTTAATAAAACTTCGCGTAAAAATAATGCGATTCACTTGAATTTTCCTTTGTTGATATTCTTTGAAATATAGTTGCTTAGCAACCATTTATTGAAAGAGAGAAAAAAAATGCACTGGAAATTTTTGTAAAAAATGATAGAATAAAATGTATTATATTATTAGAGCAGATGTATAAAATTGCACCAAACATTGTACACCTAATTTAAAAAATCTGACGAATGTATTAACAAAATTTCAAATTAATTTGAATAATTTAAGACCTGACTTGATAAATTTTAGCCTTCATAACTTACACATTAAATACATTAATCAAATGCGCCATTTTATTTCAATGGATGAAAATTTTCAAAATCGTCTGAATTCCCATAGGAAAGCATTATGACCTAAAAAGAAATGTTTTCCGTAATCTTATTAAATTTATATTCGTGATTTCCTATTGTTTGTGTGAATGATTCTAGTATATCTTGGATTTCGTTCTACACAGTGGTTTTATTAGGATAAGCAAAAATTCAGAAAATAATTTCATGTTATCCTAGTACATAAATAGCAATATTTACTTACCTGCCAACCACGAAACACTCGCATCTGATAGATAAGTTGAATAATATCTCGTGTACAAAAGCAACTTATGGAAATGTAAACTGAATCTACTGTATTTCACTTATATCTATTGCAGAAATCTAGTGTTATTACAATTTTTGTTTCGGAAAAACAGTTTTGATGGTCATTCTATAATATTTATTTTACATACGTACATCTTGATCTAACTCGATGGCAATAGCATACTAAAATCTCTCAATAAAATATTAAAATCACCCAATAAAATATTGTAGCAAAATAGTCTGAATTATTTGAATTTTATTATTTTGATATTCTTTAAAATTTAGTTGCTAGGTTACGGTTAAATTAAAGAGGTAAATAAAAATAAATGCATTTTAAAATTTGCAGAAAATGATAGAATAAAATGTATTATATTATTAGAACAGATGTATAAAATTGCACCAAAAATTATACACCTAATTTAAAAAATCTGACGAATGTATTAACAAAATTTCAAATTAATTTGAATAATTTAAGACCTGACTTGATAAATTTTAGCCTTCATAACTTACCGTTTAAATACATTAATCAAATGCGACATTTTATTTTCAACGACTGAAAAAATTCAAAATCGTCTGAATTCCCATAGGAAAGCATTAGGATCAAAAAATAAATGTTCTATATTTTCCGAGCGAATGAACCAAATGTAACTAAAAACTATACAGCTAATTCCGGGTATCTCACCAACATACCTACCAAAAATCAAACTAATCGGATCATTTTTACGGCAGTTATCGCGGAACAGACAGACAGACAGACAGACAGACAGACAGACAGACAAACAGACAGAAACCAAAAACTTTTCGGGTCTCAACAGTAAGCCTTCACTGACGTTTCGGCAATTACTACATATCTATTTATATGCATATAAATTAATTCGAAGGTTTCAGAAATTAGAAACGTTAAATTAAATACGGTTTATGAAATAATATTCTGACATTCTTATGAACTTCTTATTCTATTTTTTAGATTAAAAAAAATACATTTCTTCAGGGGGGCTCTGCCCCCCTGAACCCCCCGGAATCTTATTAAATTTATATTCCTGATTTCCTATTGTGTGTGTGAATGATTCTAGTATATATTGGATTTCGTTCTACACAGTGGTTTTATTAGAATAAGCAAAAATTTCGAAAATAATTTCATGTTATCCTAATACCTAAATAGCAATATTTACTTACCTGCCAACCACGAAACACTCGCATCTGATAGATAAGTTGAATAATATCTCGTGTACAAAAGCAACTTATGGAAATGCAAACTGAATCTACTATATTTCACTTATATCTATTGCAGAAATCTAGTGTTATTACAATTTTTGTTTCGAAAAAACAGTTTTGATGGTCATTCTATAATATTTATTTTACCTAAGTACATCCGGATCTAACTCGAGGGCAATAGCATACTATAATCCCCTCAAAATAGGCTTATTTGGAAAATTTTAAACCTATTGGGTAATCATTCATAATCGTGCCCACTACCAATTCACTAAATAGCAACCGTGATTTGGCGCTATAGAGTTTTTTTTATTTTATTTGATAACTTTTTATGATCTCAGTTTCCAGTAATTGTGCTATTTCAGGCTGTATGGATGCGTATTACTACGCTAATTTCTTTAGATTAACCATCTTGTTGTACGAGATATTATATTATATTTTAAAAGTAATACTAATTTTCAACCACGAAAAATCCACATCTCTTCCAGAAAATGAATAATATCTCATGTAAAAATGTTTCGGTTATCATTCTATAAGTTAAAAGGTAACTTGTATCAAAATAAATTCTCATGTATTTCAATAAAGTATTAAAATCACCCAAAAATATTTTATTTTGCGAATAAAATACTGTAGCAAAATAGTCTGAGTTACTTGAATTTTATTATTTTGATATTCTTTGAAATTTAGTTGCTAGGTTACGGTTAAATTAAAGAGGAAAATAAAAATAAATGCATTTTAAAATTTGCAAAAAATGATAAAATAAAATTTATTATATTATTAGAACAGATGTATAAAATTGCACCAAAAATTATACACCTAATTTAAAAAATCTGACGAATGTATTAACGAAATTTCAAATTAATTTGAATAATTTAAGACCTGACTTCATAAATTTTAGCCTTCATAACTTACTGTTTAAATAGATTAATCAAATGTGCCATTTTATTTTCAACAAATGAAAAATTTCAAAATCGTCTGAATTCCCATAGAAAAGCATTATGACCTAAAAAGAAATGTTCTATATTTTCCGAACGAATGAACCAAATGTAACTAAAAACTATACAGCTAATTCCGGGTATCTCACCAACATACCTACCAAAAATCAAACTAATCGGATCATTTTTGCGGCAGTTATCGCGGAACAGACAGACAGACAGAAACCAAAAACTTTTCGGGTCTCCACAGTGAGCCTCAACTGACGTTTCGGCAATTACTGTTATGTAATCGTTTTCTATAAAAACGGTCAAATGACTGGACAGTTTGCTGCAAATTTTTAACAGTGTATATTATTGGCATGATCTACGATGAGAACCTTGCGAGTTCTTTAGTCGGAAACAAGGAGGGTGTTCTTTCATGGTGTGGGGCACGTTCTGTTTCAATGGAACAACGCATATTGCTTTTCTTAATGGTCGATAGTGCTCTGAGGATTATCAAAATGTCCTCAAAAGCAATGTACTTTCAATTGGTAACATCTTAGGAGGTTTAAATTGGAAATTCCAATAGGACAATGCGTCAATTAACACTTTCTACTCACCAATAGCTTAGTTTACGTAGAATCAAGTGACTGTTAAGGACTGGCCAGTCATCCGCCCAGACTTGAATTCAATTGAAAACCTTTGGGGAGTACTTTCACGAGAGGTGTATGCCCATGGTCGTCAGTTTTCGACTGTTCAAAAATTAAAGCAACAAGTAGAGCAGAGTTGGTTCTCTTTACAGTCACACATTCTCCAAACATTAGTTCACAGTATGCCTGATAAGATTTTCGAGATAATTCAAAGGAATGGACCCAAAATTTGAATTTAAATACAAAATACTCGAAAAGTCCATATATGTTTAGGACAGTCTATTTTGATTTTGATTTGTTTACTAAAATTCTCAGAAACTTATACTTTATTTCTTTGTTGTGATAAACTTATGTTATGATTCCATATGCTTATTATTTTTTTTATGATTGTTGCTTCATTTTTTGGACTATTATTACAAAAAAAAAATGCCTGTCCATATAATTTTGAGACGCACTGTATTGATTACTATTGAAAAATATAAAGTTTAGATTCATTTTAGTATGGAGATAGCCTTAGTTTTAAATAATCAGATGATGTTAGACATTATTTCCAATCGAATTATACCTGTGTTACTTGTTTTGACAGAATTTGTGAATGGTGTTCACCTTTTACTTATAAGTAATGTGCATGTGACGTCATTGTAGGCAGAATCTTGTGTGCCTACAATGAAATGATTGGTCAATCCTGTGGGATGGGTTGCTCAAATCACTCACAACGAATGCGCAGTAGGTAAAAGGCTGTTTATTATGCACATTATCTTTTATTATTTTTAAGCTTGTACTAAAGATTCAAATAAAGATTCAATAAAAAAGGTCGCCTCAACTTTAAAATTTAATAATTTATTAACTATAATAAATATGAAGATAAAATAATTGACATGTTTGTCCAATAGCCTATATAAGTTTTGTGTGCAGTAATTTTAATAATAGTTCAGAGTTTCGTCAATAATTGGCGCTGCATTGTTTCAAACTGTAAGAATGCTCAAATTAATTTCAAAATTTCAAGATGCAAACCTTTTTTGTTGTTGTTGCTTTAGTTTCAATAGTTAAATAGAATAAAGAGTAAAAATGGATAGACTTTTAAAGCAATTTTGTATGTCAGTTTGAACTTTTTACGATTTGAGAAAACGCATAAAGTCTTCTATTGACGAAATATTGAACTATTTTTTTTAAATAACAGTGTACAAAATTTATGAACTATTTAATAAACATGTCCTTTATTTATCTTTGTAGTTATTACAGTTAAGGAAATATTGAAATTTAAAGCCTTTATCCATGCCTTTATCCTTAAAACCTTTATCCATGCTATCCATGCGCCATAATTATAAAATATATAAAAACACGTGTTTATATATATATATATATATATATATATATATATATATATATATATATATATATATATATATATATATATATATATATATATATGTATGTATACACCAACAAAAACTATGAAATTATGAATTAGAATGTAATAATTAATTGACATCAATAGTGTTCCGCAACACTCTGAATATAGATTCCATATACATAGTAAAAAAAAGGGAAGAAGAAGAAATTAAATTAAAAATTGAAAAAATGAAAAAATGAAATTTGTGGAATTTAGACAGAATCTTCAGGTCTCAAATGCCTAAATACCACAAATAAAATGTGTGGTTTCATCATCATATTAGCCATAACATTGCTAAAGAATATGATTTTGGGTATATATATATATATATATATATATATATATATATATATATATATATATATATATATATATATATATATATCTTGTTATGTATTTAATAACTAATTATCTTATCCTAAACTAAAGATATAAACCTAAGCAAATTCAATTCATATTAACATTCATAAAAAATAAACAACTCCATTCAACTACACGATAAAACCTAAGTAAAAGTGTACGTTATACTTCACTGTCTCAAAATCAGTTCATTACAAAGTTAATGTTATCCAAAGATTTTTCTTTAATTGGCTTCCTTTGATTATAATGTTCACCAACGCATGGTCTATTTCAGATTTGCATGCTATGAGTGCATAATTTTCATTAACAAGTATTAAAGACATTATTAGCAACGCATGAGTTTCTTTAATAAACTGAAATTTCACACTGAGATGCATCATTTTAATTGTAATATAGTTCGTCGTAGTTGGGATAAACTGATGCATGTTTAGATGCGGAAAATCCTGCAAATTCATGAAATTGAAATTTACGTAACTCGGTCAATTTTGCTCTTTTTTTCTTAACATGCTAGTTAACGAAAGGTGATTTTATCTACAGCATGTTTACCAATTACTTTCATTTGCTGAAAATTATTACAAAAAACTACTACTTTATTACAAAAAGTTATAAGTTCATCTGCTTGACTAAAGCTTTACACCATAAAAGAATCAGAAATAAATGTTTCGTGATACAGCAAGAAGATTTGCGAAAATATAATATAATCTCTTCCGAGTTATCCACGAATCTAAAAAAACGTTCTTTTACCTTCAGAAACCTCAGAAGCCAATAGATTTCCGAGATTTAAAGAAGCATTTCTAAAACAAAAGTCTCTTTTGCTGCTCGTAATTTTCGGAGACGTTACGAAGTAGTTTTTACACTGTATTAATAAGTGTTTTTCAATCCGATATTTACACGAAATATCGTTTTTCAGATACCACCAATTATGAAGTAAACATTTTTAGCTGTTTAACAGAAATTATACATGCAAGAGTAACAAAATAATTTCAATTTTACACTCTTAATTTAACATGTTTGTTGAGCTTGAAAACAAATTTTGTTCGAGTAGGCAGGGTTCCCTCAACTTTAGATCCCCAAAACGAAACATAATTTATGAAACTATTATTCTGATTATGGTAGATTAGTCAATTTAAATGTTGTTTATTAGCGGCAGAGTGCTATTTCTTTAAGACAAACTGTCAAAGCTGTAAATAAATAATAACTTTTGTTACGTCACTAAGTTGCACCTTTTTGTGATATGCTTAACAGAAAATACAGAAAAATGGCAGGCTAATAGAATATCAAATGCATGTATATGAGTATACGAACAGATGTTCTGTCAAATGTCACCAGAAATCTGGAAAAAATTACATAAGAAAAAAGTCGCAAAAGTTCGACGACAATCGGGAAAGAACTTTCGGAGATTTAAAATTTTGAACAAACGAACATTTACATATAAAGATTTATTTATATTACATAGAACATTTATTTATATAGATAACAAAGCATACATTTTAGGCTACACGTGAATTACAATTGCTTCAATCGATCGATGGCGTCCTTTTCTTCTATGCATTTGAATTCCAATTTTGATTTTTAATCCTAAATATAAAATAAACCCGCGCAACAACAATGTCCCACGTTATGGTTTTTTCCCACTATTTATTTTTATAATCATTGTTGAGCACGATGCAATACGGCATTTTATTTTTGCGGCAAAATAGATTGGAGAGAAACCTTTTATTTCATTTATGAAAACAATGTTGATTTAATTTTTAATTAACTGCACTTTTTTAATAAAAAACATGTTTTAATGAAATGTGAGTGTACTATGTCAGAAGCCTGTTCAAAAACCTTTCGAATGATACCTCATTCGTTTTTTTGCGTTTTGAAAGTGCATAGAAAAAGATATGTTGACAACAGAAATTATACGTATGATAGTACAGAGACATTGGTAAGTAAGTTGAATTTATTAACTGAGGTATTTTTTCACACGCATATATGTGTGTGTAAATAACTTTTACTTTTATTTTAAATTATTGTATTTAATTTTCTGTTATTTTAAATTTGAACATTAAATACTCATTCCTAAAGATAAGTTCCGTTTATTACAGTTAAACCTGAAAATCCGCAAAGAAAGCAACATCCAAGATTTCAAACAATTACGTTTCTTTCCAAACTGTCACTTTGAAACATCATTCTTATTACAGAACAAATAAGATCTAGCGAAATCCTGACAGTTATATACAATGTAGTATACACAATAAAAAGTCTTTATATAAGTTTGAAATAATAAGATATCTAGAAAAGGGGTTTATCAGTATCGTACGACATACTGACACTTAGCAAAAATACTTCAATAGACGTTAAGAGTCCTGTATCGGGTCGGATAACCCGATTTTAGCCGGACGCAACCCGACTCGCGATTCGAATAAGGTAAAGTTTGAGCTAGTATTTTCTATCGTTGCGCGTCAAATGCGGGCCGAGTTGACTCTAATTGTTTCGGGTTCGGGTCAGTTTTGGACTCTATTTTGACTCTTGTGAGTCGGATGCGAGTACCCTTTTCTTTCAAAACCAAGTCCTGAATATTGTTTTACATAAAAATTATTATTATTATTATTATTATTATTATTATTATTATTATTATTCCAATCTGAATGAGTTTTATCTTATTTTTCATTATAAAATACAAAATAAATATTAGATATAATTGCAAGCTATTTTCCCATAATTGCATTAAAATGTATTAATTTTCTTTCATTTCGTGTTTCGGGTTGATTACGGGTTGGAGTGATTAGGTTTGGATCAGATTTCGTGTTGATTGAAAAAAAAATATTTCGGTTTGAATCGGACGGAACCCATTCCATGTAGGATTCCACTTCATACCCAGACCACTTTCAAATTATATACAAAAATATAAATGCATGGAAATTTAGCTTCAACATTTCGTATTCATAAACAGTTTAACTTAATAACTTAATTAAAATGAGTCCGAAATATGAAAAACTAGCAGACCCAACCGCCTTCGCCCTTGATAACCATGGGGATCTTCCCGGTAAAATAAATAAAAGTATAATATTTTTAAAATACGGCGATCACAATAACGGCGCCCATAAATCGTTAAAACGACAATAAAAAATAATGACGTTACTTTGACACAATCGTAGTAAAATCCCTCAGCTTTATAAATGAGATTGTTCGTTTTATTTGACGCGTGTAGCAAAAAAAATGCGCGATTTCTGTGACAATATGGAAAAAGACAATTCAACCAAATAGCGTATCATTTAGTGAAAGTGGCATTTTTTTCTAGTATGGCATTTTTTTCTAAATGGAAACTTACATTTTCATTCATAAAAACTGAATGTACAATGATTCCGTGAAAATACGTCATTTTCTCATCTCAGTCGTGACATCAATTATGAAATTTTGTATGAAAAGAGAAAAACTGACTCCAAAATAACTCTTGCTATGTTTCATTTCTTATTTTATATAAATCGTAGAAAATGTTATCACTGCATCTATAGTATTAAAACACTTAGCTATAAGGTATAGCTGTAGTATACCATCGAAATAAGAAATAAAATATAGCTTAGAGTCAGTTTGAAGCCACATTAAAAACGTCTCATAGAAAGTGACGTCATATTTAGTAAATTATTATTATTTTTTTTAATATAAGGTATCTGCAGGTAATGTGGCCATCCTAAAGTTAGAAATTTTTAGACGGTAGTAATAAGTGATTTTTTTTTAAAGTAAAAATCGGCTAACAAAGCAGACTTTTTTTAGCACTGGGAAATAAATTTAAAATTTAAATTAATCAAAATCTACACCTGCAGCAGTTTTTTTTTTTTTAATGAGAGTTGGTGAAGGTAATATGGCCATAAGCAGGTAATATGCCCATAGGAGACCTATAACAAAAACGTCTATATTTAACGCATAAAAATCACCAATTATTGCAAAAATAAATTTATTTTTCGAAAATTTATAAAAATAATAAAAAATTAAATATGAAGAAAATTTTGAAAATTTTTGAAAGTAATTTAAAAAATGTTACGCTTAAAAATATTTATTATTTTTAAAACTTTATATGTAGGGCAAATAAAAACTGTGTCTTAACTGGCAAGTCTGGCGAATTCCTCGTGCACATAATTACGACAAATAACACATAATCTCATATCTACAACTTTTTCCAGCCGTCTATAGTCATATTGCCAACAAAAACCAATTTTATAAAAGTGTTCGTAATTCTGTATGAGGACTGTCATATTGAAATTCTTTAGTGCAATTAAAAAGAGCATTAAACATGCTAAAATATCATGTATACAAATAATTATAAAAGTTTCGTTTAAATAAGATAAATAACAAACGTACCAGAAACCAGAGACAAATTTATAACTTGCCAGCAAATATTAATAGCAAAACAACAATGGCTGCTCTCTCGTGCACGTGACGGGATCCAGGAATGGTCCAACGCGGAACAACCAGCTCTTTTGACTTCCCTTGACTGGTTCAAGCGCCATTCTTCGGATTTAGCTCAAACTAATAACATTATTACGGGTTGGCCATATTAACTGTATTGGCCATATTTCCATCACATACCTTATTTCTTGAAATTGAAATATCTGTATTATAGTATAAGTTTTAACTGCCAATAAATTTAAATGAAGGTACTACGTAAATTTAACGCAGTTATAGTAAAATATTTAAATATTATATATGAAAAATGCGCATTGCGCGTTATTTGCTTTGAATGACGTCAATTTCGGATCCGAAAATATAGCAGGTGAGTCTGAATTTTTATTGGTTTATAAGAACAAAATACACGTGTTATCGTTGTTTTTATTATTGTTATTATTATTGCGCCGTTTTTTAGAATGAGGCAACAGAAAAAAAATGGCATTAGAAAATTTAAAAAATAGATATATTTAGATTTTAAAAAATCATTTAGATAAAAATATCAGATAAAAGCTTTAAACTAATCGTTTAGTCGCAATTATAGTATTTAGAAATTAATTATTTAATTAATCAATAAATAAACCTTGAAAAAAATTCATAGAGCAAAAAATAATATACTTGGCATAGAAAATATGACTTACCAAAATGATTACTTGGCTGCAGGTTTTTATTAAAAACACACAAAACTAATCATTTATATAAAAAAATCTATTTACAAAATCAGATTTAAGTAACTTTTATAAAATAATGCTACAGCTTAATTTTCCTTCAAAATATTAAACTAAAAATTCTTTTCACAGGTGTGCGAGGAAGACTTAAAACGGAACAAAAATGTCTGTTAAAGCTATCCGAATTCATCTTGTGTTCCAAACTGACAAATTCATAGTTAATATATTAGTAAAACAGGAGACCTACGGCATCATAGAAAAAAATTAATATCTGAAAATCCGCCATCTTTCGGCTAGAGTAAGATTGTATTCTCTAGCTAGACTCCAGCAAGACTGGACAAGCGATGAGTCATCAGAAAATCTAGAAACCAGTAACTCTCTTCAAAGGATATCCCCCTACTTCGAGAAAAAATAATTATTTTACAGAGAAAAAGTGGATTTGTGTCTTGCACTTCATTTTTCATTAGGTTCATGTCTAGTGTTCGGAGTAAGGTCGGAATTCAGATGGGCTTGCCATATTGTTTTTTCAACATCTCTTCCAATCTACAGGAAAGACAAAAGACAATCCTCTGCCATGCTTATATATCTGCATTGGCATCATGCATTGCATGAAAAAGTTTTGTTTTAGGTAAAATCTGAATTCTGTTGACACCTTCGAAAATATCGATATGTCTGTGTAGCAGGTTAATCAGATGAATATTTATCAGAGAAAGTTTTTCA
Source organism: Maratus michaelseni (assembly GCA_963931845.1). Lineage (NCBI taxonomy): Eukaryota > Metazoa > Arthropoda > Arachnida > Araneae > Salticidae > Maratus > Maratus michaelseni. The sequence goes on from OZ007591.1 coordinate 256,586,414, forward strand.
TACCATACTAATACCTCTGTCCTGATAACAGTAAATATATACCTATATCCAATAAATGATAATTTATACATAATGAAATACAAATGAATGATGATTTAAAGTTGCATACATATTTAACATAAACAAAGGATAATGTTAAGCTTCTTTGCCAAGAATTAATTTAAATTAAATGTAGCACAAACATGTCATCAGCCTATTTACAGGGTGGATAAAAAAAACTTCCCCGATATATGAACCCCTAGCCACCTAACCGGTCAATCAATCAAAAAGAAATTTCACACATTGTTATTTGAAGATATATTCTCGAGATCGTGATGATTTAAAACAATAAAGCTCTCACATTTACGGTTACAGTGAAAAATATTTGAAACTTTGGAATGGCAACACCAACTTTTATCCTGCGCAGATTCATCAGCGCATTGAAAAACCATAAATAGCGTTGAAACGAAACACGTATGACGAAAACTGTCGGTGTAAAATATTTGCAAAGACGAGCATTGTAAAGGACCAATAACAACACAAGAGAAAAGAGGGAAAAAACTTATTTTATTGGAATTAGCAGTTTTTAATGTGCCCACCTTCCAGACGATAACGCATTGCATGCGGAACATTGTTGACAACAATGACGAACATAAAATCCCAGGAGGAATCTGCATAACTTCACGTTTTATTGCATCTTTCAATTCTGACAAATCTCTTGCATTTGATGGTACACCTTCGATTTCAGATAACCCCAAAACCAGAAATCCATCGGAGTGAGGTCGGGAGATCGCGGTGGCCACGAAACTGCAAAGTTACGGGAGATGACTCTATCACCAAAGTGCTGTTGCAGCTCTTGTCGAACACATGTGGCGACGTTTGGAGGAGCACCATCTTGCATCCATACAATGTCATTAACCATATTTCGCTGCTGCAATTCTGGAATTACGTAATTCTGCAACATTGTTGTATACTGAGCACTTATGGTGGAGCACGTTTTCATACCTGTGGAAGTGACCTGTTCGAAGAAGCATGGACCGAGAACGAATGTGCTTACGATGCCGCACCACACAGTCACTTTAGCTTCGTGTAAAGGAATTGGTGCCACATCGTGAGGATTTTCGTTATCCCATTGAACGCAGTTCTTGGAGTTTCCAGTTAAGGAGAAATGGGCATCATCCGTCCATAATATCTGCAGTGGCCACCTGCTATCTTCATCATATCTGATGAGGAAATAATTCGCAAAGTCGAAACGCTGTTGCTCGTCTCCAGGTTGCAACATCTGGACGTGCTGGAATCGATAAGGAAACATCCACAGAACAGAGCGCAGAATCTTGAGGACTATGGTTTTTGCTACATCCAAACTGTGGGCAACACTTCTTGCAGTATGCGATGGACCTGCAGTAATCATATTATGCACTTTCGCAGCAACTTCAACAGGAACAGATGGTCGCCCGGATCGCAATCTATCACATGTGCATACAGTGTCTTCAAATTTTTTTACCAAATCACGTACAGTTTTTACGGAACATGAGCCTCGTCGTAGCTTATGATTTCGCCTATAAACTCGCACTGCTTCGGCAGCATTTTCTCCGTTTAGATAAAACAGCTTTATCAATTCACCTCGTTGTTTTCCTGCAAGTGTCATCCTGTTGACACATTCGAGCACTTGATTGAAGAAACACTGCTTATTAAAGATTTTCCATACGCAATGCTTTGGACATGGTGTTCTGTGATTGGTGCTTCTACTATCTATCCCTGTAAATTATGCAAAGTGCGTCAAAGCACCTCCTTTCTCTGTTGTCATTGGTCCTTTACAATGTTCTTTGAAATTGTTTTACTCCGGCAATTTTTGCCATACGTGTATCGTTTCAATGCCATTTGTGATTTTTCAATGCGCTGATGAATCTGCGCAGGAAAAAAGTGGGTGTTGCCATTTGAAAATATTGACTTTTTTTCACTGTAACCGTAACAGTGAGAGCTCTATTGCTTTAAATCATCACTATCTCGAGCGCATACCTACAAATAACAATATCTGAAATTTCCTTTCAGTTAGGCCGCCAGGCGTTCGTATATCGGGAAAGTTTTTCATAACCAGCGTGTACTTAAAAATACAGACATGATATTTCTTTACATATCTTACATAGAAATTACAGTTTTTACCAACAATATTCATTAAATACTTAGTTGAGAGGGGTTTTTTTTTTTTTATCGAGCAATTCAGTAGGTTAAAGAACATTTTAATAATTTATTTTCATTATGTTTACAAATTAATTCATATACTTTTCTTACATAATTTCTTTGGAAAATTTTACCTTAGATATATTATCACTAACAATCATTCGATGTTATAAAAAGAATTTACAAACTTGTCTAAAACAGTCTTTTTTTCCTACTATCAGACACGTCAAAAACACCAACAATTTTATGGACCAGCCAGGTGAACCTAAAAATAAAATTCAAGTTAGATGCGTATTAAGTCTACACGAGAAAAAGCAAAATAGTACACTAGCAGTCCCAACAGGGAAAAAAATAAAACTAATGATGTAATGCTCACTGATAGAAAATTGAAAAGAAACTCTTAATAAGGTACTTTATCAGCTGGGAAAATAAATTATTTTCTTTTTACATTAAGATGAATTGTCAACAGTAGACTGGGAATTATTCACCTCTACTAAATTAGGTCTTAAACGTTTTTGGAGAAAGAGTTTGCTAATAAGAACATTTTTATTGATTTCTCTACCGTTTACTTTCTTGGAAATCAAGTAATTTACGAATGCGAAATTTTTTCGTGACTTCCCATGGACCATTGTATTCTTAAAGATTCCAGTATCCAAAAATTGTTCTGAAAATTCTATTCCTGAAAACTTTATCTCCATACTTTAGAGTTTGTTTTGTCCTACCCTTACCAGTCTTATGTATTTCAAACTATTGCTTTTCGTTCAGCAATTTTTTTTCTCATTTGTTCAGTCAATTGCTTAATTTTTTTATTATGCTGTTCAATGTTCTCAACTAATTTCGAGTCACTGAATGATTCTAAAGCAATATTTAATTTTCTACCGAAAAATATTTGCGCTGGTATAAATTTAGTTAGGTGAATGAATTGAATTGCAATTTAAATATTAAAATGCAATTTAATGCAATAAAATATTATAGTGCAATTTAAATATTAAAAGATTCTCAGACCACTGAAACGTTTCATGTAAAATAGCAGAGATACTATCTTTCATGTTTCTATGGGGCCTCTCAGTAAACCAGTCGAGGCAGGATAACAGACTGATTATTTTCTATGTTCTATCTTTAATTTTTTGAGAAATCTTTCTAATTCGCTTGAGATAAAACATGGGCCAATATATTATAAGACTACCTTCGGATTTTCAAGTCTAGAAAAGTATTGCATCAATTACTTCATGTCAGTAGATGATTTTATATCTAAAAAAAGTATGACCTTCAAATATCTGGAATAATGATCGATGATTGCTAGTATGAAGAATTTACCATCAAGAGAACGAGGTAACTTTTTCACAATATTTACAGCTATATATTCATCAGGAGCTACATATTTTTAGGAATATTGTCTGTAATTGTATATTTGGGCTTAGCTCTACACTGCGAACAGTTCTTACAAACGTTTTTGGTACCTAAAAACATGCTCTCTCAATGGTATTCGTTTTTAATACAATTATAAGTCTTGTTTGTGCCAAAATGAGGAGATACGCAATCTCTAAGCAATTTCTTATTAAGGAATTTGGAAGAAGAATTTTGTTTACAATAGCATTTGTTTATTGCATTTTCTTATTTATTTGAATTTTAGCATAACTATATTTGAGTGTGAATCAATCAAATATTTCTCTTTAGTTTTACAATCATTAGATTTAATCTTATCCGCAATATTTCTGATACACTTATCTAAATTTTGATGCTTTTTTATATTTTCCCTATCCAGAGAATCATTTATTTAAAATAATATTGATGTTGTTTACACCGCAATTGCTATTAATACAAGAATATTTATAATACTCCACATTTTTTATATTATTTATATTTGATTTTTCAAATATTTTAACGATTTAAATTTAATTTACACCGCTGGAATAATTCTAGAAAGATAGTCAGCTGGATTTTGAAGATCAGGTATAAGTTTTATTTCATATGTAAATTGACCTATATATAGAAACCATGGGGCTTCTATATCAGGTTGTTTAGCAAGCTGCATTATCAGTATGTAAGGAGTTTTGCATTTGTCATAATAGTATTTTTTTAATATATGAATGTTCATAAAACTGCCTGCATGAAACAAAAATAGAATACAACACCCTGTCCCTGTGGATAGAAGGGTACCTAGATTCGACAGGCGTGAGTTGCTTGGAGAATAATTTCACTGAAACAAATTTTTTGTTATGCTTTCACGTGAGAATTCCAGAAATAGCAAATTTTTATGCATCTCATACAAGAAAATGTGGTTTATTTTCATCAGGTTTTTTAAGGCAGGTCCATTTAAGATAGCATCCTGATCTGTGTTAAAATCATCCTGAAAAGCTTTAGGGCAAAGAAAAGGAGTATTTTTTCTTCAAGTATACACATCAAAAATTTCATTTCATTTCGTCAAGTAGTTCTGAGTTATGTTTTAAAAATTCTCAGCATTGCAGCATCCTTTGCATTTAAAAATGTGTAATTTAACATTAGGTACTTTAACATAAAAATGTGTAATTTAACATATTTCTAAATCTGCATAATTCCATAATCTACTTGACCAAATGAACTGGTAAAGTGTTTTAAAAATAATTCAAATCCAATACTTAAGGTATCACACTGCATTTAAAAAGCCTATTTCGGGCAAATATCACAGTTTGTCTATTGTTGTATTTGAAAACTATACAATTAGTTATCCAAAACAATTTTTTCTCTTTTCGTACGATCATTGGAAGCGTAGGTGTAGCTGTTTTAGTTTCAATTATCAAACCGAAAGTGTGTATTTAAGTAACTTGCACGAGCTGTTTAAGAACCTCAAAGAAGAGAAGAACTTCTAATATTAAAATTAAGGTAGATACCGCATATAAATATGGAGAGTTTTAAGAAATTGGAGGTAAAAATTTCTAATAAATTTTCAGAAATAAAAATGTTTAATACAGCTTCTTAAAACATGATTTTCACGCACAGTCAGGTACAAAAAAGTTCTCCCTCCAAAAAAATTATACAGTTATATGTATATAAATCTGATCGTCTACAGTTTATATGAGGTTGTGAATGTAATGAACTATCGTTTTAATTACCCAAGATTTTTCTGAAATTTTACAGCTATTTTTATTATTTAGCTTACAGAAAATATATGAAAAATCTTCAAAGTGATAGTTTGAGTGAGTGTGTTTATGGAAGTTTTTATTTTAAAACTTAGATTGTAGTTCGTTACATTCTTAGTACCTCAAGCATATTTATTGAGAAAAAAAATAAGTAAAGGGCCTTAAATTTTGTTGTACATCATTAAAATAAATAAATAAATAAAAACAGTAACTTTTGCTTCGTTTGTGTGTAAACTCCACGACTCTCGATACCTTTCCCTTTTCTTCAGAAGCCTATTGTAGAAGAGCCAATCGGAAACTAGTGCTCCCTATTAAACGCTTATACGAGTATACGTATAATACGTATTATATGGGGTACATATTATAGATACGTATGATAAAGCCAAGGCGGTTATAGGTACTATACGAAACGGTGTACACGGTACAGCGTATATACGGAACTTGCCCCAGCGGTTAAACGTATGCACGTTTAAACGTTTTTCGTTCATTGCGTGAAAAAAGATGCCTTTCTCCTGCTGCTCTGCGGATCAGAGACGTTGAGAAAAACCCTCTAGAGTGCATTCTCGCGGTTTATAGGGACTACCGTGAATTCTTCCTTGTTCAAACAACCACGATGCTTCAAAGCTATGCACAGCTATCACTATATGCACTATATGCACAACTATGCAAGCTATCAACACCGATGCCACGGTAGCTTCAAAGCTACCTTTCGCATGTCTGTAACATACGCACACAGCTTATTTTGATTTATGGCGTGAACATTTCGTGCGAAACGTTATTTTTGCATACGGCCGCAGAACACCGACTTGCATTGACTTTACATTTTATATTTACATTGATTAATCTAACTCCTTGAAAGTTTCCTAATCATACTTTTTATTTAATTTTTTTTTCTATTATTATAAAAATATTTTGAAAATATGTATTACAGCAAAAAAAAAAAAAAAAAAAGGGCAAATTTTTTAAGCTTGTGTGATTGCGTTCTAAAACCTGCAGTGACGATTATTTGTCATTCTAAGTAATTGAAATTTATACGTACTTCACACAAAAAATAAAATTTGCCAATATACCAAAAAATCTTAAAACGTAAAATCGTATACTGCACATACACTTTGTTTAAAAAATACCATGAGCGTCATGATTTAAAAAATGAACTTGTGTTATACATTAATACAGAGTACAGAACATTAGCACCGTGGAAAGAAAACAATTTGCGCCCGGACGCAATCTTGAGTATACGCACACACAAATAAAAATTTTTTTTAATTAAAAAAGAAAAAACATACTTAATAAGGATTGACAATTAATCTGAAACGTGTATATTCTTCTCCTTTGCTCACAAAGTATTTACTTTCGTTATATATTTACAATAATCGTTCATAGGGAAAAATAACAAGATTATATGTATGAAACAACCATGCAGATTGCTAAAGTAACGCCACCGATTTCCAACTTGTTCTCCGTTCAGTGACGTAAGACTGATGAGGTTCATTGTTATTAAAAGTAAATACGATACTTTAAATATATGTATACTTGAATTATACGTATGCTTGAATTATACATTTAATCGATATGCACTTATATGTATCTGGATACGTTTAAATGTATAACGTATTTGTTACATACGTATTATACGTATGTACGTATGTACGTATATTGGTTGAACGTATAACTGAAAAACGTATCGCATCGGGAGCTCTATCATAAACCAATAGGTTTCTGAAATTTACAGATAGCGAAAGTCATGTATTTTATTTTTTCAGAAACGTTTCCGTAAACCTCGAAAATCTTTTTTTTTTCAGGTTTCTCATTAATTCTTAACCAAATTTTTTTCTGTAGGTAAGGAAAGGTATCCAGAACATTAAGTAATCACAAGTTTACATTAAATTTAAGTTTTTTTTTTTTTTTTTTTTTTTTCCTGATGCATCAGAAAAATTTTCTGCAGGTTTTTTTTTTTTTTTTTTTTTTCCATTACAATGCATTTTAAGGTATACAGATAATTTTAATATAGAAATCTAGAAATAAATTTTCCCATCAAATTTGAAATTTTTTAGGCATCCAGTCCTCTTAACAAACATCTCAGTTGATCGTAGAGTTCTTGCTTTATTGTATTTCTATATATTTCTAGCATCTAAATTTGTGGATTTATTGTTTTTTCCCGAGTTTAAATTTCTGAAATTAAGTATCTTAAAACAATAACAGATATAAAACATTAAAAAAGCGTGGAGCATTTTTCAACCTCAAATTACAGATAAGGAAAAAAGGTGTATATTTCATGAGCAAAGAGAAATTTTCCATTTTCCCTTCAGGATATAAAAATTTACGACAAAAAAATCCTATTGTAATATGAAAAGTCAAAAGTTAACTGAACGATAAGATGCAAGAAATTTTAGCATTGTCATGTAAATCGTATTAGAATAAAGTATTGTGTAACCTAAACTGTTTTTTCAAAGTTTATTAAAAATGTCTGGGAATATTATAACGATTATTTTTAATGAAAGAAGAAAGGAAAAGACTTCTGTGATAAAAGGATGAAAGGTCGTTTCATGCAAAAAAGTATTTCCGTGTTTAAAAAATGAGTTATTAAATAATTAAATAAAGTAATATTTTATTTAAGGTGGTCCAGTGCACAAAATGTTATTTTTTGTTTATTTATTTAAAAATATTTTGTACTATCAATTTTGTCTTAGATAATTTCTTTAAAATATTTTTAATTTTTACAAATTAAAAATTTTTAATTTTAGTCAAATTAAAAGAATTATATATTTTCTGAAAGCCATACTTTATTTTTGAATATTTTTCATTTTGGGCACAGGAAAGAAAAATATGAATTTGCCTTCAGGATTTACAAGAATATTCATTCAAAAAAAACTAATAGTATTTTAAAGAAAAGGGGTAATTTTTTATAAATACTTTTTACTCCAAGAATCATATTTTGAAAATTTTCTCCTAAAACAATAAATTCTGCAGACAATTTGATCAGTCTAATATTATAAAGCAAAAACATGTCCTTGATTAACACCGACGTCAGATCGATGTTGTCAACGACCTGAATCCGACCTGGGCATGACTCTAATAACATTCTCGCTGTTTAGCTGATTATTCCTCGAATTGAACGTGGATGCTGCTATGAAATGAAAATTTAACTGTAGAAATTTTGTGTAGAGTAACTAAATAAAATTTTTAATAATTATAATTATTAAAAATATCTATAATATATGTATTAATATACATGTATATATATATTTATTTATTTACTGTATATATATATATATATATATATATATATATATATATATATATATATATATATATATATAAATATACATGTATATATATATTTATTTATTTACTGTATATATATATATATATATATATATATATATATATATATATATATATATATATAAATGTCTAAATTAAAATCCGAAACATGGTTTTGTAACTAAAAAAGCTAAGAAAGGGAAAATTATCACATACACATGTTTTAAACATATCAAAATATAAATTTCATAACGATAAATTCATATTATTTTGAATATATTAAAGAGATTTAAAAAAATCTTCTTAACTAAACGTATAATCCTAAGAATTTTACTCTTTAAATGTCATATAATTTATTTAAAAACTATGTCTGGTGTGTTATTAAAGTTGATTATTCTTTCAAGGATTAAAATTATAATTATTTAGAAAAAAAATTAACTGCAACTTATGCATAAAATCATATGGCAAGATAAAAAAAAATATTTGAAATAAGTTAAAATAAAAGACGCGAAAATAAACATTTTTGAAAGAGAAAAATAGTAAGGCTGCTTGCTTATTTTGAAAATTTATTATATAAGTTTCCTACTTGTTAGTACAAAAAATATGAAAATTTATATCACGGATAAAGTTTTAAAATTGCCTTAATATCTGAATTATTGGAATTACTTAACTATAAGTTTACAGAAACATCATATTTAAAAATAAGAAAAGATAAAGATAAAAGAAGCGCATTAGCTTAAGATATTGTTGACATTAATAATTACAGGGGCAAAAACTTTTCGTCAAAACTAATGAAGATTAAAAAGTTACTTATGCACTTTGTGTGTGTAAGAATTATAATTACAAAAGAAATTATGAATGTGTTGCATGGGGAGAAAAAACTTTTTTGATTACTTTATTTATTCGTTAATCTATTTTGTCGGATCAATTATTTGTTTTCAAACGTTGTCTCTTTTATATTTTTCCCCAAAAATATGTTACATACAGGGTATCTCCAAACAAAAGTGACCTTTGCTTTTATTCCTTAAATATTGATCATCGACATATATTATAAATTACAAAAGTACGCAAAAAAAAAGTACAGAATTTTATTAAATTGATTAAACATTTCAGAGGATTAAATTTGAATAAATACAAAGTTTAAATTTTTAAAAGGCCCCGTACAAAAAATTTCCATTGAGTAAAATGTGCCTAATACACTAATAAGGTCATGTACAAAATTTTAGCATTTTATCATAAAAAGTCGCAGAGATATGTTTAACCAAAGTTGGTGAGGGGTTAATCAAAAATAAAAAAATTTACAGCAAGAGTGCAGATGACATGACACAAAAACACATCATCAGAAAATAAAATATGGCTCTTATCTTTTATTTTATTTTATTTACAAATTGACAAAACTATGCTTTCTGAAAAATACCTTAAAATTTTAAATGATGAATTACAGAATAAAACTTGGAAATGACACAATTAATGAACGTTAAAACAGCTTAGAAATGTTTGCAAATGCAAATATCTGCAACTGATCGATGCGTCACATTATCGCAACAGACGCGCCATTACATGAGAAAGTTGTTTATGCTTTGCTGTTGGTCAATAGAATCGATTATGCAAGTGTAACGCGTACAGTCGGACAGTTTAAACTAATCTTTAGTATTTCACATTTCTGCTACATTTTGAGAGTGGAATTAGCCTGTACAGACAGTATGCCGCAATGCAGCAACGAAGAACTTTTGAAATGCTAATGCTGTACAGTTTATGCAATCGCAATGCTAACGAATCTGCTCGGAAATTTGAGTGCACATTTCCCAATTCTCGAGACCCTTCTTGGAGCACTAGGATGGAGTCATGTAGGTGGACTAAGTAGGCCCATGCTTCACTTAACTGATGAAGAAATTGATATTTTGGCTAACTCTTGCAGTTATTCACATAGTAGTGTTCGTACCGCTGCTTCAGAAATGAACCTACCACGTGCGGAGAATACTGAGACGGAATAAATGGCATACGTTTAGCATTCATGGTGTGCAAGGGCAGGAGCCAACAGATTATCAACGTCGTCTAGATTTTAACAACTGGGCTCTCGGGAAGATGCAAATCCATCTTTCCTAAAAAATATAATTTGGACTGACGAATGCTGTTTTAAACAAGATGGATGCATAAATCCTCAAAATGAGCATTTCTGGTCTGACACAAATCCATTCGTGGTACGTGATATTCATCAGAAGCAATTTTCTGTGAATGTATGGTGTGGTATTTTCAGAAACCGCTTGCTTGGACCCATACTGTATGATGGTACGTAGACGGAAGACATAATATGTTAATTAGATTCTGAATGTGGTTATTCCTGATTTTAGGGATGAACTGCTCCTAACAGAACTTCCACATGTTTGGTTTCAACAGGATGGATCTCCATCTGACAAAACTACAGTTGCGACACACTGGTTAAATAATGAGTTTCCTGACAAATGGATTTGCTTTCATGGGCCAGTCGAATTTCCCCCTAGATCGCCTGATATAACGCCTAAGGATTTTGATTTGTGGTGTCGTTTACGCACAGTTGTTCCTTTGTCACCTACCTTAAATAAAGCAGAATTGCAATAACGCATTCAAGATGGTTGTCGTGACACCACCGAAAAAGAACTTGATTGAGTGCGCAGAAGTGTTATCAGACAAATGCAGCTCTGTATTGGCATGGATAGAAAACATTGTGAACAAGCTTTGTAATCTTTGCGTAAAGTTATTAATTCTACACAGTTTCGATACTTTTGTACCAATAAATAGCATAATTATTATTTATTTATGCAATCATTATTTTCTTTCGTAATTTGTGTAGACCCCTGAAACGCGATCATCCGACAAGATTTTTCCCTTTTGTGAACTCATATCCAGGCATCGAAAAGTGGTTTAACCCATTTTTGCATAGCGTCGATGCTTTAGTAAAATGGGAAAAAGTGCATTTCACACCACTTTTTTTTTAAATAGAAATTTGGTGTCTTATTTTATCGAGGAGTCCTTGATAAAATAAAACACCAAATTTCTATTTTTTTTTTAAATGTGCGAAAGGCACTTTTTCCCATTTGTTCAAAAGTTCCCATTTTCAAAAATTGAAATATGAACACATACCTGTTTGAATAATATACAGAAAATGAAGAAAAAAAATAAAATATGACGAGATAAGATAAATCAAATTGGGGGGGGGGGGGAAGTAAATTAATGAAATATTTGTGGAACTTTAGCAGAATCATCGGACCCAAATTGCAACAGATTCCACAAAAAATGTACGATTCCATACTGTATTAGCCATAATAAGTTAAAATAATACAATATTTAGGCAATTGAACATTATTAGATTAGAAAATGAATGAAAATAAAAGAAAAAAATGTCTGAATTAAGGAAGATTTTCTCATAAAAGTGCCAGAAAAAACATACATGATTTGCAAATCTGCACATATTGCCAAAAGTACTTACAATTCAGTAGATGAATTAAATGTGAAATGAATGACTCACAAATATTCAAGTTCTATGAGTTAAACGAAGTCATTACAGGAATTTAAATAGCTTGATAAAACCAGAAATAAGGAACAGTACTGCCATCCATTATTAGTAAAAAAAATGGAAAATCAGAATTATTCATAACAGTTGGACAAATCTTACAATTTAAATTGTGTACCTAAATTTTGTACTTAAATTAAGTTAATAAAGTCAGAAAACTAATGTATATAATGAATGAAAAGCTAAGAGGTAGGAGAATACATTAATTAAATGGACGATTAATAAAATTGTGTATAAAATATAATAAAAGAAAATTAAATAAATGAATTAATTCCATGACAGTGCAGAATTATATTATATATATTTTTTTTTAAAGTATATAGTAATAATAATTAATGGGGTGAATAAAACAATTAAAGGACTAATATATTTATATTAAAGTAAGATGTTGTTGAAGTGATTTAGATATAACATTGTCCCACACAAATCAAAGAAGTTAAATAAATACTAATAAATTAAATTAAAACTGCATAAAGTAAATAATATGAAATGAATTTTGTTAAAATAATAAGAATTTTTTGCCGTCTTTGCTGCTTTTCAAATAAATCCAGCATTGCGGATCGATGTAGATAAGTAAACCACTGTTTTCGATTGCTTTCACGCGATATTTTGATCTGAAGTAGAAGTGTGTACGTCCAGGAGAACGGCCATGTTAATTTTTGGTCGTCTTTTGGGGCAAAACCGGGTACCCGTGGTTTTGCAGTGATTTCTGTAATGAAAATTCGGAGCTGTTTCAGATGGTCCTAAAAAACGCATTTTCCCAAGTACAGAAGAATTTTTCTGTGGCAACAGGTGTGGTTTTTCAATAGCCCAGATGCCCCAAAACCCTTTTGTGGGGTGCTCCTATTTTTCCGCCCTTCTAGACTTTTATCAACTAAGAAAAACCGTTAGGTATCCGGTTTTATCCTATTTTCCCCTATATGTAGGGGGCCGGATGTTTCTCCAATATACTGCATGCTACATAAGTTACACACTTTATCTGATGTATAACATTAAATGCTTTACAAAATGGAGAGAAATTAGGATCCGAAATTATTTGTAAGTATGGTTTCGTATATTTAATTTCAATTCATTTTTAGCGTTCAATTGCAGCTTTTGTCACCCATACTTTTGTAATGCTTACTGTTAAATCCCACATCTATTATCGCAATTTTGTCCAATGCTTTACAATGTTATATATTTTTTTTCTGCATCTGAGTTTCTCGATATTTGGATGTTTATCTTTGGTTGGGCACTTTCTTTCCACTTATTTCAATTTGAGAATCTTACAATTTTAGATATATGTCTTTGAATTGTATTGTAATTATCGGTTCATATATTGTCGATTTTTTATGAGATTTAATGGTTATTATACACAAAAGTTTACACACACATATATATGTGTGTGTGTGTGTGTGTGTGTGTGTGTGTATGTGTGTGTGTGTGTGTGTGTGTGTGTGTGTAACCTTTTAGCAGAAACATATTTATTTATGTAAGAAAATAAGAAATTTATTTATGTAATTATTTATTTATGAAACTGAAATAGGGAATTTAAGATAATTCTAAAATCCAAACCCACTTATTTTCTAACATATTCAAAAAGTATCCAGAAGTCGCGAAGTATTCGTTTTAGTTAGTAAAGGCATAAAATTTGCAGGCATTCTCAATCAAATATCGCGAAATCGAAATGCTTTTTTCGTTTTTCTATTAAAAAAAAAAAAAAATTCATACAATGCTGTCCAATTTGAGAGTTTTGGACTGATTGAATGATAGTCGTCGGAGAAATGTAACTCAAAATGAATCAAATTTATAAGAAATTTTAAAACGTTATTCTATTTTGAAAGCTGTTATCTGAAATTTTCCGACCAATTGGAATGAAAATGGAACTATACATGCGTCAGAAATATTCGTGTTATTGAGTGAGGAAAAATAAAAACTTGAAAACGTCCATAATTCCTTACCTATGGAACTACTAGTTTTATCATTATCTTTCATCTCACTGATAGGCAAAAATATAAAATAAATTTTTGCCTCCATGCCAAACAATATGTGAACTAATCTGACACTTCTAAATCTAAATATGACATCCAAATTGCTTAGAATGTACCATTTTTCTTAGAAAACTGATTAGTATAATAGTAGCAAATAATGGAAGATTATTGTATTAATGTACAATGCTGGATAAAATGGAAAACATGTAAAGGGTATTTCCACAGTCTTAGATGACAAATCATGTAAATAATCATGAAAATCTCTTTTGTTGACATTTATTTCGTGTCTTTCCCCTTTCGTGCACAACAGTATTTAGTCACTAACACATTGTCATTCCTATTGCCGTTGTATCTCGGCTCTCGGCTAATGTTATATATTAAATGATTATCTATTATTTATATGTATTTCATTATTTACGTAATTCCCACTTATAAACATAAGTTGACATAAAATACCTTAATATTAAAAGCAACTGGCCCACCTAAAAAAAAATATTATACGTGATACCGTTATTTCATTTCATATTTTGATTTAGTAACATGAAATCTATAAGAATCAACCATTACTTTTACTGGGGAAGAGAGATTTTGTTGCCGACCAATGTCATTTATCAAGCATTTTCAAGTTAATTTATTATTATTATTATTATTATTATTATTATTTGAAAATACATTTTATAACTAAGATTCTTATTAAGATAATAGTCATTTGCCTTCTTTGTTTCCTTAAAATCAATTCTGAAAAATATTAAAGCAAAAAAATTGCTGTTATTTGCATTTCAATTAATAATTTTACCTTTAATGACAAACCAATTACCAAAAATCAAAGATATGTGAATAATACTTTTTTGATTTCATCTTAAATAATTAATGAACAAAAGATCCTTTGGAAAAGACATTGAATTTTGAATTTATTTAGCTTTCATTAATTCTGTAAAAGATTTTTAGTGAAACTGTAATCCTTTTTGCAATCCTTATTCACATTTTTGAAAAAAAAAAAGAGCTTTAAATTTTAATCCTACGATGCTATTTTTCAATTAGAAAACATTGTGTATTTATTTTATCTCAAGCCATCTTATATATATCAATTTTAATTAACGAATTTGGCCTGATTCATATATCACTTTGAAATTTATTAACTTCTTCAGATAATGTTTCCTTTAGTAAGAGTAAAATTAATTTGTAAAACAGTTTTAATTAAAATAAAAGAACTAATAAAGAATATATCTTTTAATATTTTTTCTCTGATGTTTAATTGCTTAATACCGCTTTGAAAATGTTCTAATGTAATAACGTTTTTGAATCCTCTTAAATATTTTTGTAATGTTCAGTAAACTTTATACTTCATTTCATTATCTTATAGTTTCATATTCTTTAATCTGCTACACTTAGAATTAATTAATTTTTGGAGTGAAAAGGTCAATAACTTATAAGTTTATTGAAGGGAAAAAATAGTTTGACATTTTTTTCACTTGTATATGCAGAATAATTTTCCCATTCGAAAAAAGAATAAATATTAGGACTTAGTTAATCGAAGTTCATAATAAAAGATGTCACAAATATAATGGGACAACAACAGTTGCGAAATTTTTATTGAAAACCGCTGATATTGATGTAACTTTTTCTGTGGAACTGCAAAAGCGATTTTATTTTTTTAATTAGCTATATTTCGATCGTAATAAAGATTTAGTTTAATGATATATATGATAATAAAACGCGCCAGTCTTCAATTAAAAAATTAGAATCATTAAAGAAAAAATTATACATACTTAAAATATTTATGAAAACATTGGTAATTAAAGTCATTTGGATATTTTTACAAATAAATCCATTAATATATAACCACTAAATTAATTACCCTTAATCCATTACCTGTGTAACCACTAGTTTTATCATTATCTTTAATCACACTGGTAGGCAAAAAATATATACAAATTTTGTTTCCATGCAAAACAAGTATGTGAACCTATAAATCTCACATTTCTCAATCTAAATGACATCCAAATTGCTTCAGCACGGACCATTTTTCTTAGAAACAGTTATATAATAGTAGCAAATAATTGATGATCTGTATCTCAGTACAATTGTACAGTATTATAACACTGTACAATTGATTGTTAATGATCAATGTATCTCAGCTAATGTTATATAATATATAGAGACAGGAAACATTATTCCCCTATAGAGAAAATTATTACTTTTCTTTATATTCATTATACGTTATTCATAAATATGTATTTATTTCTTTTTGGGAACTAAAAGAATATTTTTTTTTTCTTGAGCACTTTGAGACTGTGTCACAACTTGCGCCATTACAATGCGTCAAAACTAAATCCATCCACTTTCTTGTCTTCTCAGTTTACAATTTCATCTTGTTATATGCTTCAGATTATAATAAAATTTGTAATAATTTATGTGATAAATGGTTGTATTTTAAATATTTCACATTTAAAAAAAAATCCTGATATTGGCAAAATACAAAAAAAGACTTATAAATCAATCGAGTAACGATTCCTCGTCAAAACAGAAATTGGTATAAATTCTTATCCTTCCATCGCATGAACTTTGAAGTACATCTGTCAATACATACTATTACATTATATCAAATATCAATAAAGTTTATTTGCTCTATAACACTTCTGAAACATGAGCTGTCACAAAGTGCCCCACTTAATTAACACTACTCCTTTATAGATAGAATATATTACATGTTTCAGAAACGTAATTTGTGCCTAATAGTTTTAAGTAGGGAAAAGTAAGGTAAAACCGCAAAGTCGGGTGAAACTGGCTATCTCACTTTTACTCACTTTAAAAAACCCTCTACCGGTAATGGTTCAAATACTTTATATATATATATACCGCTAACCAGGCCCCTACCTGCCGAGCATGAGTGCCTATAGCTTGAAAAGTTAGTACCTGGACGCGGGGCGAAATTCGCCTGATCACAGCATGGCTGTGATCCACCTGAGAAAAGCCTTGTTGGCATCGCTGCAGTGCTCTGGCACAGTTTTTTTTTTTTTTTTTTTTTTTTTTTTTTTTTGCCGGTTTATGGTTCCTATTTAACATTGTTGAATTGGCAGATTTAAAAAAAAAAAAAGCAAAAATTAAAAAAAGAGAAAGGAATTGATCTCATAATTTAGAACTTTGATTAAGTGACGAGACCTTCACCTGACTAGGCACCTCCAGAGGTATAATTCACAGGGAACTTGGAGGACTTTGCGCCCACGACGGATTTTACATGCACCAAGCGCCATTAGCTACATGGCATGGTTCAAATACTTAGCTCCAGACAAGAAAAAGAAGCAGGCAGTAAGGTACTTCCCGGCGAACATTTGTGTGTTTTCCTATTTTATGATTTTTTGCTTTAATGCTTGCCATTTTTCAAAATTCTTAAATATCAATGCATTTAAAATTATTGAAAGTTTTTATATTATTGTGTGTAACACATTTAATAAGGACTTATATCCTACAATGAAACTGTTGCTAGCATTTATAGGAGCAATTTTATGAATTGTTTTGCGACCCTCACTCTATTGCGGTAAAACCGAATACCCTATGTGAGATTAGAAAAAAAAAAAAAAAAAAAAAAGAATATTGCAAACTAATAATTGAAGATCCACTAAACCATATTTGAAGAAAATGCAATAAAAACTACACAGAGAACACTTATTATGACTTTTAAAAAGCTGATAAACAGCTGAACTTTTTTTCCTGCGATTTCTCAAATTGTAATAAAGATAGTTTTCAATTTCCTCTTTGAATATTAAATAATTAGACTTGAATTATGAAATATTATTAGTTTACTTCCTTAGTTAAAGTTGTAAAATAAAATATATTGTTCCATTTTAAAAGAAATTCTAAACTTTTCCCTTCCCTGTAAGATTAACATATCCATGCGGTTTTACCCAACAGTTGGGGTAAGACCGGGTGGTTTGACTTTTTATAAATAATCATTTGTTAATAAAAAGTAATTAACTAGTCATATATATGAATTTATATTCTGATACAAGGATAAATGCAGAGTATGTGCGCAAAATTACATTAAATTCTGTTGGAAATTCTGACAAGAAACAACTAATAATAAGGTATGTTGTTTACCCTAATTTCCGTGTGTGTGTGCCTTAAACCAATCTACAATTTTTGGCCAATTTGCAAGAAATTTCGTACATGTTTTAGAACCCTAGTAAAATTACTGTATGCTTTAAAAATTTCCCGAACCCTTTTTACTCCTGTTTTTCAACAATCTGCCGTAGTTTATCGTTCTACATATCTATCTTTTTAATTTTCTAATGCAATTTTTTCTTTACTGTTGCCACACCCTAAAAAACAGTGCAATAATTTAAAAAAGAAATCATAACACGTGTACTTTGTGAATATAAGCTAATAATAATTCAGATCCACTCACTATATTTTTGCATCCGAAATTAGCGTCGTTCTAAGCAGATAATGCGAATTTTTTGTAAGTAAAATTTAAAAGTGTTAAACTGAATTAGTGCCTTAATTTAAATATATTTAGAGTTAAAACATCTACTATAATACAGACATTACAATTTCAAGAAAAATATTCGGGAGAAAATAATAATAAACAAGTGGGTAAGTGTGATCGAAGATCCCTCAAAGGGTTTCGTTTAATATTCCTTTCAAAAAACTTTATCCTTTCTTTAATAAATTCAAATAAATTTCATTTAGCAACAACAACAACAAAAAAAGTCATGCTTTTTATAAAGTAAAAATTTACCGGTCTATTTTTTCTTTTTTTCGAATATCTAAACCAGCCGGATAGCGGGCGAAACCCGTTTTTATATTCTGCCAAAATAATATCCGTCATACGGACTAAATGCAATATTGAAAAAAATAATTTCAAAATTAAACAAATTGTACACTTTTAAAATGTTAAAATATGCGAATATTTCCATAATCGGATTTTTATCACGATTCAATATGTTTCTCAAACTCATACATTTACTATTCTCTAGTAATCATATCAATACTCGCTTTGTATTATTCTCAAACATTTGAAAAATTCGTTAAACTTCCAATATGACGTCAGATTTTCTTTTTAATTCTCTATAATGACGTGATATTAATCTGCTTTGTATAGATACACATACTCATACTCCTTGTATTATTGAAAAATCTTAGACATTTTCTGTTTTATTACCACTATGACGTCAATCAATTTTATTTCATATTTATCTTTTTTTCAATTGGTGAAACTTTTTATTTCATTTTCATTTTTCACGTGGAAATCGTCTGGTAGAAAATTAATTACTGTAGAAATAATTTCATTGTGGATTTAAAATTTTTGGCATCTGCTATAACGAAAAATGTTTAAATTTAATCGGAAAAGGCTGTTAGAATTTTGGTTTTTTACCTCTATTTATTAAAATAATACGAATTTTTCAAATTTTAATATTTTGAGCTCTTTACAGCTTTTATTCATCTATATACACAAAGTTTCAACTCTGTAAGTTACATAGTTTTTGAGAATGGCTCTGTGACGGACAGACAACGGAGCGGGAGTAATAGGGTTTCGTGAGATGAACGAAACCCTAAAAAATAATCTCCTAAATATGACGTCACATTCTATAAGACGCTTTGAGTGTGACGTCAAACTGACTCTAAAGAAACTAAATTGAAAATAAAATGTAGCGAAACCAACATTTTATTTTCAATTTCATTTGTATACTACAGCTATATCTTAAAGCTAAGTGTTTTAATACTTTAGATGCAGTAATAGCATTTTCTATGATTTATATTGAATAGGAAATAAAACATAGTAACAGTTTTATAAAGACAGTTCTTTCTCTTTTCAAACAAAACTTCATGACTGATGTCACGAATGGAAACGTCCAGAAAATAGTGTTTTCATGTAATCAATGTAGACTTAGTTTTTATGAATGAAAAAGAAAGTTTCCATTTAAAAATAATGTCATACCAAATAGAATGTCACTAAATGCTACGGCATATAGTTCATTTATTTGCATTTTTCCCGTCTTGTCAGTAAAATTGTATACCTTTATGTTATTCGCGCGAAAGAAAATCTGCATTCTCATTTATATAGCTGAAGGGTTTAAGTATGGTTGCGTTAAAGTAACGTTATTTTTTTTTTTCTGATTGTCTTTTAACGATTTATGAGCGTGAATGCACCGAGCTCCATTATTATTATCGTCGTATTATGGCATATTTATTTATCTTACCCAGAAGCACCCCCTTCCCCCACCGTCAACACGGGCAAAGCCGGGTGGTTCAGCTAGGAGTATAATACAGCTCAAAATAACATATCTAAATGTACTTCCTTCCATATTTTTCAATATTCTAGTATCTTTAAAAAAATTTAATTATGACCTAGTCATTATTTTTTTAATAATGTAAAAAATATATATAACTAATTTATTTAATGGAGAACAATATTCAATATTTTAATTTTTTATTCAATATAAATTCTGCAAATTTTTTTTTCTAATTTGACATAAATTGAGTAAATTGTTATAATTTGTTCTAAAATGCTTTCAAGCATAATTATTTTTGAAATAACACAAATGATTAAACGATAAAATTTTGTGAAAATTAACATAAAAACCACGGATTCAATCAGATATAAACTGCATAATTTGACAATTATATGAAAAATTGGAACATTTTTGATGCAAACTTATAGCCGAGGCTGTTCACTCTCCATGAGGATTTCATGGACTTCATATCATGAAAATTTTCTGGAATTTTTCCTTCATATTCATTTTCTCTTTTACATTCAACAAAATTTCTCATCGTTTTCGCAACAGTTTCTGTATGTAAGAGTCTGCATGTCAGATTCTGTGGGCAATTTCCTACCACCATTCGGCCAAACATTTCTTGCAGTGACGATAAATTCAAACTACTAGAGACCATTTCATCTGAAGATTCACTTTTCACTGGAGATGTAACTTGACACGGAAAACTTTCATTACCTTTTTGGGAATTCTCAGAGGTATTTTGTAAAGCTTGGTCCACTGAAACGTCTTCCTCTTCACTTTCTGAAGCAACTTTTTCTAAATGATTGGCGGTGGAATCTTCATTATCTACATTACCCCCGTTGCTAATCTGTTGAGTATCTGTTTGAATGTCTTCATTACGTGAGTTTGATTCCATACTATCTAAAGGAAAAATCATAACTTTGATTTTTTGCCTCACGTCCTTCGGTTTCAGTTTTTCTTTCCATACTTTATCTTTTTCTAGCAACAGTCCTGTCTCCTCAAAAAGCTTATGATGCAATAGAACTCCAGTAGATGGCCTCAATTTAGGTGAAATTCGAAGACAACCTCTCGAGAAATTTCTAATCCATTTCAATGTATTCTCTTTTATGTTACAGCTGGGAAAAGCACGTCGGCATCTTCTATTGAATTTATCCTTCTGCAAATAAAATTATTATATTACATAATTGTATCATATAACATAAATCACTCGAAAGTATTTTTACTCCAGCAATATTAAACTTAACGACATACCCTTTAAATGTTCTTCTTTTAAAACACTGTTGACCGGATACGAATAAACTCATATTTTCATACATGACAACTTTTACGCTTTTTGTTACCACTATTTTAGCTTTATTTAATTGCAAAAATCTGCAATTAAATAAACCAAAAGTTATAATTCAAAAGTAGTGGTAAAAACTACTCATAAAAAAGGCTATTTCATATTAAATTGCTGATCAACAAAGTGTTAACACTAATGTTAATGCAAGTTACATTCATTGCTTTTAAAAGAAAATAAATCGGTCAAGTACGGTTATAACTCGCGCTCAAAGGGTCCCGTACATTAAATTTATTAATTACTATTTACTAATTAACAAAATCCTACTAGACCTAATTTTTTCAGAATTTTAGTTTCAGTAGATTCGGAAGTAGGGGTGGGGGACACATTTTTTCAGTATATTTTCGACAATATCTCAGAAAATATAATACCTAAAATTAAAACAAATATATTTTTGAGTTCGATGTGACGAGATTTTTCGAACCATATCCTACACGATACATAAAAAGAAAGTTTTTTTTCAAGTAACTTAATTAATATCTCGGCTAATTACCGACATTTTTTTTTCGAAAATCATTATCAAATATCCTTGGATAATTCTGCATCGATAGATACCTCGAGTGCCCGTCAACTCGCTCGCTGACCGCCCAAAAAGTACAGTTTGTGTGAAACAGAAAATGCATTTTTCTCAAAAACTATTTTACCTAGGAAAATCGCTCTAGTTTTCCACAAGTTTTAAATAAACTACTACTATCCCTAATTTTTTCATAATTTTAGTTTCAGGTTATTCGGAAATAGAGAGGGGGGGGGACGTATTTTCGCGGTGCATTTTTGACGATGACATATTTTTGCGGTGCATTTTCGACGATATCTCTGAAAATATAATACCTAAAATTAAAACAAATATATTTCTGTGTTTGATATTACGAGATCTTTCACACTTAATTTTCTATGCATCTTACATAATTTAATTATATGAATCTTATATAAACTAATTGTTTGCATCTTATTTAAAATAAATTGTTTGCATAATGTATTAGATTAAAAAAAAATAATAATAATAAATATTGAAAAATGTTTGGCTCTGATGGGGCCTTTCCCCCCCCCCCCCATTGCTCGCCATTCTGACACCAATAAAAACATCAAAGCGCACATCCAGATTGCTCTTATATCAGCATCATTCCACCGCAGCCTGCTGCGAGAAAACTTTTATATTTCTGAATCTTCTGATGTCATCTCCATAGACTGTTAACGTGGTAAGAAAGTAAACATGGGCATTACGCCCCACGTAGGCATTCTTCAGTAATCGTCTTTTATCTTTGATCACACGATACCTCACATGATATACAAAAATAATTTTTTTTTTCAAGTAACTTAATTAGCTTCCTAAATTTTTGCCAAACATAGTTGTGAACGTCTAATAATCTGAAAATATGTGGGTAAAAAGGCTTTATAAATTTCCCAAGTTTGAACTTTACACGTCCCGCAGTTTACGAGAAAAAGGCCTCTGACAGACGGACAGACAAACACAGGAGTGATCTTATAATGGTTCCGTTTTTACTTTTTAAGTACGAAACCCTAAAAACTGAGATATTTGAAAAAAAGTTTAATCAGCACAGTTAATAAACACGCATAATGAGCATACTTATAGCGATATAATTTTGGATTTAATTGCTTTTTCACTCTGATATCCTTGTTAAAATTTCAAAACTTACAGCAAACAAATTTCACAAGTTTTGAAAAACCAACTTTGAAACAAGTAAATGTTCTGATAAATTTATTTTTGACTGCCAGCAGACATTACCAACAAGGCCTCACAACAGTTATGGGTGGGTAAAATATATATTGACTTGGCGTTTTTTAAATTCAATGGCAAGAAACGCTGATGGTTTTGTTGAAGTTGTTCTTGCAGAAGAATAACGTGTAAAGTCGGAAAATTATATACACGCTTCCTTATTTTAATTCGAAATATCGACGAACTGTTAAAACGCAACAGATGTATAAATATTGATCAAAGTTCACTCAGTTTTTAACGTCGATTCTGTTGAGCTGTTGAAAAGCCAAAATAAATTATTTATATTTAGAAATTGCAAGGCTATTTCGAGCCTTATTACAATTTAATATATTGCAGGGCCACCTATCATTAGTGATTGGAACCAAAACAAGGAAGCATAATATTCATACTCTTTCAAGAAAACATCAATAGCTGCCACCATAAATTTTTATTGTTTTTTTTTTTAATTTCAGTCCATTTATATATCTATACTAATAAAAGACAAAATCGCATTGCTCTGTGTGTATATGTGTGTTTGCGACGGCTAGCAAAATCTAGCGCACCTAGAAGTCTGAAAATTTAGATTTAGGTAAGTCCAAAAAGCCTCGCCTGTTGCACCTGATAATCAAAATTTTAATATTTTGAAAATTAGCCGAAATAGTAATTAATATCCACAAAGAACTCTCGTCAAAAATACGCTTTTTTTTCCTTCGGTTGGTTGGCTGTATAGAGTATCCGCAGAAGTAATTAAATAAACCAGGGTAGGGATCACTGCGAGTCGAGTATTTAAAATTGATGGATCAGAGCAATACCCCCTTGTAGTTCTATGATAGAACTATGATCATAGAACCTTATCATGGAACTATGATAAGGGGGTCTTGGATCAGAGATTATATGACATGATGACAATCAACTTAATTAACCATTGCCAAATGCTAAAAACTTAATTTTAAAGGATTTTATCGAATTAATGAATGATAATTAGCTGGGTTTAAAAGAGGAGGGGGGTACATGACATATATTATTGTGATAGAGATTATTGCTACAGAAAACTTTATTTTAACAAATTATTTGTTATATTTGCGGGGATGTGGAAAGGTGGGGAGGGGTGGGGTAAACAACTTTTTATTAAATATCGCATTTATTTTACTTGACTGCGCGCCACCTGGTGACGGCTTTTTCCTTCATTGATCCCTTTTAGTAATAAATCTAAATCTACTGCTCTGATTTCAACAGAACTAATTAGGTTTAAAAAAATTAACATTTTTAGCTTCGCCCGTAGCGTTTAATTGCTGTTTTATATAGAGAATACCGCTATTTTAGAATAACAGCTTTCGTAATAATTAAATTTATGTTGCTAATAAAAGACACAGTTGATGCACAGGCACACCAACAGTCAAATTTAGTGATTTGTTGTTGAGCACTAGACCGCGTGCTTCCCCGCGGCTCCTCTCTCAAGGTTTTTTTCCTAACTGTGCTTTATTTCCATATAACTCAGCTAATAACGTTCCGAACTTCTCCAAGTCAGTTCCATTTTTCTAAATTATAATAAAAATTGTCATTCATAGCTTCAGAGTGTATTTCTAGAAAGCAGTTACCAGTATTTACGAATAGTAGTTTAAGCCAAATTTCAAATTAAGTTCCTAGCTTAACCAAATGAACCAATCTTTAAAGATGCATAGTGGTTCTCCTAATTTATCATTTGCTGAAGGGCACTTGAACATCTGCCCCCCCCCCCGGCCCTTCCCTCAAAGTTTTTCTCTAATTGTGCCCTGTTTCCATATCACAGCAACTATTTTTCCGATTTCAGCGCAACTGATTCCAAACATCATATTTTACTTAACAATCAACCTCTATAATATTAAAATAAATTTATGAGTAGCGGGTACCACTCTTTACGAATAACAGTCTCAGACAAATTTCTAATTAAGTTCCTAGCTTAACCAACGAACGAATTTTTAAAGATGCATAGTGGTCATCCTAATTAGTTATTTGCTGAAGGGCAATTGAACATCCGCTCCCCCTTCGGCCCCTCCTTCAAGGTTTTTTCTCTAACTATGCTCCGTTTTCATAACTCAGCAACTATCTTTCTGATTTCAACGCAAGTGATTCCAAAAATATTATAATTAACTTAATAGTCACCCTTTCTCTATAACATTAAAGTAAATTTATGAGTAGCGGTTACCACTATTTCCAAATAATAGTTTAAGTCAAATTTGTAATTAAGTTCCTAGCTTAACCAAACTAACGAATTTTTAAAGATGCATAGTAGTCCTCTTAATTAGTCATTTGCTGAAGGATATTTGAACATTCCCCCCGGCCCTTCCTTCAAGGTTTTTTTTCTCTAACTATGCCCCGTTTTCATAACTCAGCAAGTATCTTTCCAATTTAAACGCAACTGATTCCAAACATTATAATTAACTAAATAGTCACCCTCTATAACATGACAGTAAATTTGTGAGTTATTACCACTGTTTCCGAAAAATAGTTTAAGCCAAATTTGTAATTAAGTTCCTAGCTTAACCAAACTAAAGAATTTTTAAAGATGCATAGTGATCGTCCTCCATTTTCTGAAGGTCACTTGAACATCCCCCTCACAGTTATTTTCTCTAACTGTGCCTTATTTCAAGAACCTGGCTAATAATGTTCCCATCTTCTTCAAACCAGCTCAGTTTTGTAGCAAGCTTACTATACGGTGCCGTAGTCAGCGGGGACATGTATCAGAGGTTCATTCGAAAAGAGGTCCGTTTAGAACAGACTGCTCCCCTGGTGGTGGAAGGTGAAAATAAAAGATTTTCCAGTTTGTACGAGCATGCCCGGTATACGGTGCCGAAGCCATCCAAGACCTGGGCCAGAGTTTCGTTTTTTTAGAGATTTAAGTTTATTATTCGGGCTCGGACAACACACGACGGGTCAGCTAGTATAAATCTATACTAATAAAAGAAAGTTACGCTGTGTGCGTCTGTCCGCGACGGCTAGTGGAATCTAGCGCACTTAGAAGTCTGAAAATTTAGGTGAGAGTAGTCCAATACCTCTCCTGGTGCACCTGAGTCTCAGAATGTTAATATTTTGAAAAATACTCTAAATATTAATTAAGACTCATTACACATAGCTTTCAAAGTGCCTTTTTTTTCTTAAAATGGTGCAAAAGAAATGTGAAACCTCAAAATGAGTTGTGTGTTGGTAGAGGGAAGAAAGATTTTAGGTTTACAGGAAAAAGGTCGGGTTTTTAACTACGCCCCTTCGCAACATGTCGAAATAACAAAAACTATTAGGACTTTCGGCACGAAAATTAGCAGATCTAGATAAACAGAAAATTGCAAATTCAAAAAATCAAATTTCAAAAAATTCCACCCAGAACTTTCGAAAATATTAATTAGAAATTTTTAATTTTTCGAGCGATTTAATCTTGCAAAGAACAACACGTGTTTGATAAAAATTTGAGCCGCCACAGGTGTCTACGATAATGAATTTACAAAGAAAGAGTAACTAAGAGATTTTTTAGGGAACTCAAATTAACAGTTCTAATTAAACTACGATTACCACTGTTCGAATCCTCCCTGTTTCCACATTACAAGTTTGTAAAAATTAAGATTATCCGATTTTTATAACCTAAGATATTTATTATTTCGCATTAATTTGATTGCAGAAAAAAAATATTTTAACGTGTTTTTAAAGATACAAAATAAGTAATAAAAAGTTGGAGTGGTGTTATTAGAAACTGTATAAAATTATTAATAAAATAAACTTTTACAAAAAAAACTATTAACCGACTTAAAAAAAAGCACTAAAAAGTATTAAATAATTCTTTAAAATTCTCTAATGACAAAATGTTATCCATTAACCACAAATCTGATATCATGTGTCGGAATAAAAATGATAAATTTAATATGTACAGTTTAATACCCACCAAACATGGATTTTCGAGAGAATATATTTTACAAGAGATGAATATACAGACTTATGATTCAGTTTACGAATATATACATATGAAAAACAATCAATTACTTTTTGAAGTCGGTGCCAAACTACCTTAAGTTTAGTAAGAATTGTGAATATATTATACCTAGTATCTACTAATTTATCGATTGGGGTTGTTTGGCACCGACTTCAAAAAGTAATTGATTGCTTTTCATATGTATATATTCGTAAACTGAATCATAAGTCTGTATATTCATCTCTTGTAAAATATATTCTCTCGAAAATCCATGTTTGGTGGGTATTAAACTGTACATATTAAATTTATCATTTTTATTCCGACACATGATATCAGATTTGTGGTTAATGGATAACATTTTGTCATTAGAGAATTTTAAAGAATTATTTAATACTTTTTAGTGCTTTTTTTAAGTCGGTTAATAGTTTTTTTTGTAAAAGTTTATTTTATTTCCTACTTTTTAGTTATTAATACAGTAATAGACAATTATCTTGATTTCAACATCTGCTGAATAAATAAGTAATTTGTAATAGAAATTATAATTTACCAAAATTATCCATTAAATAAATATTTTTTAATAAAATCTTTGACAGAATCAAATTCTTGTCAATCTGGACGACAACTGGAGAAATATCGCCAAATTTGGCGATCAAAATATGTTGCCATAAATGAAGCCAACGTGGTTATAGTTGACTAATTTGACGAAATTCTCATTCAGATTGACGAGAATTGGAAATGAATCTTCTGTAATCGGGTTCCACGCATTTTTTAATTTTGAAAAATTTTTAACAACAAAATTGTTCTAATCATCAGAATTTGACGAAATTTAAATGGGACCACCAGGGTGTCTTACACTTTTAAACAAAAAAAATATATATATCAAAATCGGTGCACATTTACGAAAGTTATGCGTGAACAGGACTAAAACATACATACATTGGGTCAAATTATTAACATCCTCCTTTTCTCACCTTCTTCTATCTAAATAGAAGAAAGTATTGTGATCAAAATTTTTCAACTTCCGGTTTTCGACGGATTTATATGTTTTAGGAGTCAAAGATTCCGAAAAACATGTTTTTACAAAATATTTGTCTGTCCGTGTGCATTCTTAGAAATGGATACTCAAATATCACGAAATTTGCTTCGTTTTTGACGAAACTGTTTCCTGGGAAATGCTCCGAGTAAACATTTCGTCAAATCGAGTAAATTTCTTTCCTCAAAAAACGGACGAAATTGATTTCGTCAAATTGCTTGTTCGAAAGAAATTGCAAAAAAGATTGGTGGTGTCGCCATCTATTGACAACTTTTGAAGCATCTGTAATTGACAGCGTTAAAAAGGAAACTTCTCATGTCTTTAACCGGTTTCGATCTCACTACTTCTGTGTGGAAGACCGCTGCCCTGCGCCTTACGCCAGAAGTACTACGTCTGAATTCGATTTAAAAATATATCTATGGGATGTCGATGTTTGTTTATATTTTGAGAAGTATTTTTATAGATGCTGTTATAATTTCTGCATGTTTTAATTAATAAGGCTAGATTATTATTATGGTTTTTCTATGGTTAATAAATAATTAGAGCACGGATTGATTAATATAATTTATTAGAGAAATTTCTTTTGTTCAATGATAATTAGAATGTGGTCTAATTAATTTGTTGGTCAGAAATAATAAAATTTAAAGTGCATATTGGAGAAGAGTTCATCAATTTTAGATAATATTTTAACACGTTACTGTTTAAAGAGGGGAGAGAGTTTTTAAATTTGATTGTTATATGAATATATTTTTTAAATAAAAAAGAGCTCCTAAAATTTTTTTATTTTTTTAACTATTGGGAAAATGGTTGTTGCTTTCGGTCCAAAATGGACCAAAGGATGTTCGCATTTTACTATTTTAACCGTTTTTAACGAAATTCTGTGACTTTAGAAGAGTTTTTTAAGCGTTTTTAATGAAATTCTGCAACTTTAGAAAAATGTATCTTTGAATAGGCAGTAGAAATGCATAAAATCGCTACAAAAATTTTAAAGTTACAAAAAGAATAGACGCAACTTATCGGATATGAAAAATAAAGTAGAAATTTAGTAATTTCATGTTATAGCGGCCTCCAAGGATGAAATATTTTAGTTTCTGTTTTCATTAATATATTGTAAATTTCGTACTTTAATGTAATTTTTTTTTTTTTTTTTTGAACGATTTTGTAATAACAAAAATAATCTGGCCGGGGATGGGGAAACATTTTTGTCAAATATTTGAGATTTTCCATTTCATTAAAAATCACTTAATTTTGAGACGAAATGATTGTCAAAAATGACGAAATATAGCTCAAGAATTGCGGAATCGTCAAAAGTGAGAGTTTTATTTTTGATAGCGAGGAAACAGTTTCGTCAAGATATTTGAGGATTCGCGTTTCGTCAAAAGCCACGTGACTCTGTGACGAAATGATTGTTAAAAATAACGAAATGAGGCCTGAGGATTGCGGAATCGTCAAAATTGAGTGTTTTATTTCTGAGAGTGTGTGCCCTCTTTGTATCAATGAAAAGTGTGTCAAGTTATGAAGCAACCTAGAATTGAACGACATTTCATTTATAGGTTTTTGGCTGTGACCAGCAGGTCCCACTTGAATTTGCGGATAGTCTGCCGAAAGCGGGCGCTGTGACAGCGATTTTTGTTCCATTTAAATTATTGTATCATCGAAAAGTGTATTAGGTTATCCACAGTACTGAACCAAATTTTTTGTATGTGTTTTTTACTATGGCCTGCAGGTCCCAGTTGAATTTGGGGATATTCGGCAAGAAGGAGGCGCTATGATAGACACTTAAAGATTTCAAATTCAAAAAGATGTACAAAGTCGTTAAAAATATTAGAAATCCTAAAGGTTTTTTTCAATTGAATGTTCAGCCTTGATCCAAGGATACCGGAACAATTTTTGTTTTGCCTCTACCTTAAAAAATGCCTGAGATATAGCATTTTGAAATTTTAGAGTGGCTGACATTTTGAAACAAGACAGAAGGATTCCTCCATAAACGGTTTTAATTTAAGAGTTTTAGTGAAGATGCTATCTCGCAAGTTTTATTTCATTGTTGTAACCATCGTTCTAACTCTCACATTCTCAACACTATATATTCATGTTCGCCAGTGTTAAATTCTCTCCAAGCTAGGCAATATTTGGCGAAATATCAACAAATTTGGCGACAAAAACAAGTTGCCATAAATGAAACCAACTTGGCTATAGCTAGCATATTTGGCGAAATTCTGATTCAAATTGAATATTGACGAGAACTACGACTGAATCTTCTGTAATCGGGTTCCATCCATTTTTATAGCTTGGTGTTTTGCAGTAAAATTAGCTAAAATCTTAAAACCAAGGAATAGGTAGTCTGTCTTTTCCTGCCGGTATAGACCAGAAGGACTTTTCGTAGTTTAGTATACATAATATATCAGCTACAAATAAATTAATCTTTCGTGTAAATATGTTTTTAAATTGAAACTGTTTGTAATGTTATTTGAGCATTTTAAATATGACGTAAGTTTTCCCATTTAATGTTTTGAACGTGTAATAATTTAATTATTTCTCTTTTTTAATATTCAGCGCAAGTATATTTTTTATAACATATTATTCTACATTTACTGCTTTTAACACGTGATCATTTAATTATTGTTTTAAAGTTTTATTTCTGTTTTTGATAGTCACGTGTAAATACGTTTTTTAATTGAAAGGGAATATTATTATGTGCGCTATTTTACAAATTGGCAACAATTCAAATAATGGACTTTTTGAAAGATAAATTAAATTATCAAAATAATGGAAATTTGAATAAAATAATTTGTTCTAATGATCAGATTTTGACGAAATTGAAATGGGACCAACTTGGACCCTTACTCTTTCAAACAAAATAAAAATTATCAAAATCGATGCACATTTACGAGAGTTATGCGTGAACAACAAAATACATACATACGGGTCGAATTGATAACCTCCTCCTTTTTTTAAGTCGGTTAAAAATCTTGGATTTTTTGATTGGAAAATTATGCATTCTTACTTAAAACAGGCTAAGAATTAAAATTTTCAAAAATCCACGAAAAGTTTTTATTTTATAAAAATCTTGATTTTTTTTTTTTTTTTTTTTTATGAAATAAAAACTTATTTGACAATAGGAGTTATAATTAAAGAAACGTTTGCATCGGGGTTTTCTTGAACAAATTATTCGTTATACTTGCGGTTATGGGGGATGAGTGTTTACGCCTTTTTACTTAGTATCACATTTGTTGTACTTCATTGTGCGCCCCCTGGCGGCAGCTTTTTCAATAGTTGAGAACTCTTATTAATAAACAAAAAATTGTATTGCTCTGATTTAGATAAAACAAATTCCATTTAAGATATTTAACATTTTTAGCTTTACCCATAGCGTTTTGTAAATGTTATATATAGAGAATACCGGAAATTTCAAATAACAATTTTCGTAAAAGTTAAATTTATGTTCCTAATAAAAGTATACAACAAGTATTCACTTGATGCATGCAACAATCAAAGTAAGTGATTTGTTGTTGTGCATTTGACCAAGCGTCTCCTGGTAGGCAATCCTAGAAGGGATTTTTTTCTCTAACTGTGCAATCATATCTTGGGTTCTATGGCTCCAATCACAACGGGGGGGGGGGGGGTTTGGATGATTCAACTTGGTTTTCGATCGCGTTACAGATTTGAGTTTCACCTTCCACAGTCAAGGAGCGAATTATTTTCTCGAGTTCTATGGGCCCGATTTCGACAGAAATTGGTTCTTCAACTCCCTGGGTACACGTGTCGGATGTTCATATTGAACAAATTGTGCCTCCTGGCGGTGGAAAGTTGAACTAAAGGACTTTGCCAGATATACGGTGCCGGAGGCAGCGGGGACTCGTGTCTGAGTTTCGTTCGGAAGGTGGTTTGTTTGGAACAGGGTGCACCCCTGTAGGCGGAAGGTAGAACTAAAAAGATTTTGTAGCAGCACCCCTACTACACGGTGCCGCAGGGAGCGGGAATACGTGTGGGATGTTCGCTTAGATCAGAATGCGCCCCCTGTCGGCGGAAGGTGGAAATAAAGTATTTTCCGTCGCGGACGCAGCACTTTTAAATAAATAATTTCATACAAAATTGGATTAAAGGTAAAATCATACAAACTTTAGGTTTGTTTAAATTTATTATCACGGCCCCGGGCAAAACCAGGTGGGTCAATTACAATCTATATACTAATAAAAGAAAGTTTCGCTCTGTGAGTGTGTCTGTCTGCGATGGCTAGCAAAATCTAGCGCACTGAAAATTTAGGTGATGATAGTTCAATGCCTCTCCTGATGCACCTGAGTCTCAGAATTTTTATATTTTAATAATTAACAAAAATATTAATTAAAAACTAATCAATAACTCATCGCTTTCTTTGCGAGCCGGCTTTCAGCACTCGCGCATGCCCAGAACCCGATTTACGGCAGCGAACGAGAATGAAAAATGCATTTATTTCGCAATTTAACGTTGTTTTAACTGTTTTAACTTCTATCGCTGTTTTCTAATAATAAGTCTAATATTTTTTAAATGCAGGTTTAAACTTATATAAAAAAAAAACAAGTATATAAAAAAATTAAGTCAATTCCTACTTTTTAATCATAAATATATAAAATAAACCCGTGCAGAATTAATGACCCACGTTATCTTTATTGAACATTTATTTTATAATCATCGTTGCGGTATTTTCTTTTTGTGGCATCACTAATTTGAGGAAAATCTTTCATCTCATATATGAAAACAATGGGAGAATTTTTTCCCCATATAAAACTAAAATTAATTTATTTAATTTAATTAATGAATTAATATTTGAAAAAACTGTATTAATATCAATTGCCATCCACTACAAGTTTAAAAAAATGTATTTGAACTTAAGTGGATGAATAGAAAATATTTTATTAACGATTAAAATTTAGAACAAGCTATATAAATATAGAGAAAGTGTGAACTAATAGTAGGAATTGAAGAATAAGGACTAAAAGTATCTGCAAATAACATTAGTCAAGCTAGAATATTATCTGATTTATTCCATCAAAGTTACAGTAAAAACTGACCTAATTTTGACTAAGAATACTAACCCCATTTTTTTGACTAAGATAGCAAAAGTGAAAAAAAAATTACCAATCGTATTTTAACTGCATTAGAGGATGACATCATCTGTTTCGGAAAAAAACGTGGTATAAAGAAAAATAAATTAAGCATTTGAATTTAAATTTTGTTTTTTAATCATAAATATAAAATAAACAATAAACCCGTGCATCAACAACGTCCCACTTTATCTTTATTTGACATTTTTTTATATATATAAATCATTGTTGAACACGCTATACTGCGGTATTTTACTTTTGTGGCAACATTGATTTGAGAAAAAAGTTTCATTTCATTTATGAAAACAATGCTGATTTAATTTTTAATAAACTGCAATTTTTAATTTAAAAAAAAACATGTTTTAACGAAATGTAAGTGTACTATGTCAGAAGCCGGTTCAAAATCCTTTCATATGGTACCTCATTTATCGTCCGGTGTTTTGTATTTGCTTAGAAAAAGGGATGTTGACAACAGAAATAATATATATCAGGCCTGTCCAACCTTTCAGTAAGCCAGGGCGCACCTTAGCTTGTGGAACACAATCAAGGGCGCTATTATTCATATGATTCGAAAAATGCAAGAATATTATTTCCCTTTAGCAGTGATAGCGATACCCACATGACTACAGGATACACAGACAAAGTAGTATGCGTTATTAAAATGGTATGTACAGTGGTTAATCATTGGCGTCCTAAGTTGGAGGTGGCACATCTAAAAAATTGAACAAAAAACATATACTAAATTTAACGTAACATTTTTCTGAGGTTTGGAGATGAAAAAGGGAGGGAGGAATTTTAAGGACTTTTGCATGTAAAGAAGGCAAAAACCTTAATAACACCTGTAATAAAAAAGTATGCAAATATTAATTATTTTAAGGCAAATTAATTTTGGAGATGGAATTTTGTTTAAAGAAATCTAGAAAAATTAAACATTTGAAGGGGCGACAAGAAAATCTTCAAATGGCGTCATGGCGCCCACGGGCACCGCGTTGGACAGCCCTAATATATATGATGGAAGATGCAATCAATCTGATTTTTCCAAAAGCGAGGACTTTTAACTAACAAACAACTATGCGAAAATGATTTGAAACTCTATCTATATTATAAAGGACAAACGTGTCCATGCGTAACGCTGACGTCATTTTGCGAATGGCAACAGTTGACGATGAAATTTCAGTTTTGCGATTTTTTCTACTGCATTTTTTTAATTTCTAAACATCTCACATTTTTAATTTTTACACCGTTATATAGGGAAAAATTCGACTTTGAAATGCAATTTCTTTGAAAACTATCTTAATTCGCTAATTTACTATGACTTTTTTTTTTTTTAAAATGGTATTTTTTTTAATGGTTGCCATTGGTAATTTTTTCCCCTCTTGGCGACCGAATATTATCGTTGATTAAAGAATTGAAATTAGTATTATTAGTTAGAAATTTAATACAGACACGTTGAAAAAGTAAAAAGAAAAATAATTTTACTGATTCTATATAAAATGCAAAATAATAATAATAATAATAATAAAAGTTTTGATGAGCGATAATTTTATAAATCAAAATAATTTAATTTAAAAACCAAAGGAATGTTTGTGATACATAAAGATATTTTTCAATGTAAAAATGGTAACTCAAAACAATATTTGGATATTTATCGTTTGCGCCAGGATTATCACGTTCAAAAAACAATTTATGATGAAGTTTCGTTTGCTGTTTTAAATGAAAATTCTAAAGTTTATTAGCTATTGCATATTCTTGGATCGCAGCTTTATTATTAGATCAAGGTAGAATAGCACATTCAAAATACCGCTGAATTTTAACAAAACATCTACGTGTGCCATTAGTAAACAATCTGACCTTACTGAATTACTAAGAGAAACGAATTTAATAGTCTGGGATGAAGCCCCCTTGATGAGTAAATTAGTATTTGAATGTGTAGACCGTATGGTTAAAGACATAAAAAACAATGATTCGCTGTTTGTTGGAATAGTAGTTGTATTTGCTGGCGATATTAGACAAATTTTGCCTTGATTCAAACGTATAGAATAAAATTCTTTTATTAAATTTTGATGCTAATCTTACGTAATCGGGTCCATGTCAAGGGAGAGTTACACATAAATGATGTTGTCAAGAATAGGATTTCATAATAATAAAAATCTATATTATAAACCAACACATGTCTGATTATTGCTGAAGTCATTTTTATGGTAGCCAACGAACTGACTAATACATTTCGCTTTCACTGCATCTTTTTAAACTTTTAAACATCGCACAGTTTCAATTTCTACACCGTCGAATCGAAAAAAAAATGCAATTTCTTTGAAAACTCTATTTGAATTTACTGATATTTATGATTTATGGAATGCTTTCCAAGCTTGAATTAATTTTAAATCTATCTCTATAACGTGCAGTCCTATTATGAAAGACTAATCCGTTTGCATTTAAAACAATATAAATATATCCGCATTTATTCCCGGCTAATATTACAGAACGAAATTAAAACTTCATCAAAATATAACTATAAAAAATAATATAATATAAATAAAATGCAAATTTAACAGACATGTTCTCGAACTACGCGCCTAAGCAGTTGAAATTTTCAGAATATAAAAACCTGCAGTAACAACGAAATCTTGGACGGTTCCTTTGGTGACCGTTAACTCCTGGCATGCGGTTAATACAAAAGTATCGCTTTATTAAATATCGAAATTTTATTTGAATATATTTTTGATATTTTTCTTATAAAAATTCTTTTTTACGTTGTTAATTAATTACATTGTTATTAAATATGAAAAATCTATTAGAATTGGAAAAAAAATGGTTTTCGCCTATGTTCTGTAACCCGGGAAGCCCGGGTTCGATTCCCTAGTGTTACTAATGGTGAAGCTATATATGGAAATGCAACGTATAAAGTTGTAAAAAATATAAAAAGGGTCCGTGTAGGAAATTGGTTTAGTGGTTCGAGACCACCGTTCGTAATTGCTTTAACGTTTATGTACTGTGGTGCAGAGGAATTAACATTCATAAAATGGTGTAAGAAACATTGATAAGATATGGGATGAAAATGCGATAGTTGTTAGTTACATCAGAGAACTGTTAAAAAATTAAAAAACTATTATTCTTGTGAAGCATTGTAAGAAACTGTTATAAAAAATTAATATGAATTTGGTATACAATGGTATTTATTTTTATAACTCCACTATACGGTCGCGATTTACGACCTTGGCGAAACTGACTGCAATTCGGCGTAATCGTAATTGTGGGGGTCGCTATAACAAAGAAGTACAAAAAAAGTAAAGGATAATTAGACAATTTCAAAAAGTGTTATTTAAATACAAAAGTAGATATTGAAGGTATTTATACAAGTAGCCCCCTGTAAAAAAGAAGTGCCTAAAGAAATAATTATCACTTTATCGTACGTACCTGCAAAATTTTAAACATCTGTGGATAGATGATGTCACCCCAATAACATACTTCATCTGAGACTTTTCTTGCCAGGTAATTGCCAGTGAAGACTTCAATCGAAAGTAAGCCTAAACACCACAGGTCAAATGCTTTCCCTTCCACCGGAAGTTTACCACCGAAAGCAGAATATGATTCAGGGGGCCTGAATTCATCGGGAACATCATATCTGGAGAAGAAACAAACTCATTTATGGCTGAAAGACGTCGATAAAAATTAGCATTGCTATTGTTTTATCATAATCTGTAAATTACTTTATAAAATCCTAAAACATGAAAACTCTATATCACGCACTGATTATGACCTAATAATATAAATGTGTTAATTAAATTGCACATTTTAAACTTTTTTCTATTAAAAATATCGCTTAACATAATATTAACATTTTCTAAAAATAATGCAGCATTAACAAAGTAAAATTTTAAATATAGTAAGAAAAATAATGTAGATTTTAATGTAGATTCAATGTCTATTGTATTGTATTGCGTTTTTCTCTGTAAAGAAATTAATTTTATTGTTATCTTTTATTTTAATATATATTAGAAATTAATTAGAATAAATGCTGCTTGTTGAATGAAAAATTGGAGTAACATCCACACATCGACGATTATATATTCCACATAGTATATAAAATGAGGGGACAATGCTCAGTTGCCCTGGCATTAATTTTCTCATTGCTGAAAAATAGGCCATTTTCCCTGAGTTCAAATGGGTCAATTGTCTTCGCCAATAAGTTATAAATTTAAACCAGAAAGGAAAGTATAGAGAACGCCTTAAAGATTTAACAGTAACCTTTAACAATGAGTTAAGTAGCAACCCTATAAAGATAACCTTGGCAACAAAGTTATGATTTTAGATTTAAAAAAAATAAGCATAAAATTAAAAATAATTTTTTTAAAAGCACTCTTTTATAAGCATTTAATATTATCTTCAAAATCATTCCTAATTTCGTGACTGCAACTCATGTTTTTTTTCCCCAAAAAAAATTACCGTTAGAATACATTAATTTGGCGTGGGCACCGAAGTCGATTATTGAAAATTATCTGCTATTTTTACTCTTGGTAGAAAGCGTAAGCAAGTGAATTTATTAAAAAATATGCACTTTTCTTTTTTAAGATATGGCAGCAGGAAAGAAAAAAGGTGAAACATTATTTATTTAAACTAGCTTTTTAGGATTTCTAAATTGATTTTTCAGCGAATAATGTAATTTAATTAATATTGCATATTTTTATTATAATTGCATATTTTTTAATAAATTCACTTGCTCACACTTTCTACAAAGAGTGAAAATAGCAGGTAATTATTCATTAAACTATTAATTGGTTAAGGCGTATTTTTTAAATATTAAACTCTTTATTTTTTATTTCTATATTTTTTAATTTATTATTTTTATTATTATTATTTATTTTTATTTATTTATTTATTTATTTATTTTGCGTTTAAAATGGTTCATTGCTGCAGTTCCTCAGCCACGTGGCATATTTTGGCGCATCATTAAATCCATTGTTGTTGTAAAGAATATACAATTGTAACGCTCAAGAATATTTGGCGATTTATCACACGTAGCAAGTAGGAAAAACATCAGGGCAACTGGGCAATTTCTGTCTATGAACTTCCAGGGCAAATGACCTATACCCAAAATGAGCTTATTTTGCCTTATCAGGAAGTAAACGCTAAATCGCTAAATATTACTTCAATCGTCATCATTTACATTGCAGCCATTTCCTGTCATCTTCCACGCGGATTTCCAGTGGCGCAGCCAAGGGGGGTGTTTGGGGGTTAAAACACCCCCCAGAACTAAGAAAAATTACTATAATTGCCGCTTATACGAATAAAAACTAAAGTTAATATTTAAACTTTTTGGCTTTTTTTCTGAATTCGCGCTTCGTTACATCAAATTCTATTCTACAATGTGATTCAATTAAACGGCGAAAATTCTACTTAAAGTGGTGACAGCGCATATTTCATGCATTGGTTAGGTGAAAATTGGTTATTTGGACTAAGTCACTTTTTCAAGACGTCTTATGCTAAAATAATGGTCATTTCCTGCCACACTGACACTTTGAGTTTAAGTATTATACAGTAGACTGTTTCTTAATTGCACTTCTGTCTTTGTTCCATGTTCGAAACAATAATAGACCATGAATTCCAGAGAAAAACATAAAACATACACTTTGTAGATCTCTATCAGTTTCAAAAGCCCTGTTTTACGCTTTTTGCTCTCAATTATATCTAAGACCAAACTTTTGCATACCCAGGTAAAAATCTTTGTAAAAATAAAAATTTTAAAAATAGTACTAAGCTTATGAAAAGCTGTTTTGAGCGTGATTGAACAAATTATCGCAATCAGTGTTTCTTTCGAACCATTTGTTCCGTAGGGGAAGGGGGTCTGTACACAAATTTAAAGAATATATTTCATTAGTTAGTAATGTAGCAACGAGTAATGGTGCTTCATCTCGGGGAAGCACTGCCACCCGTGCCTCGTATAGGAATGAAGCATTGATTATAATTTCATTAACTTATAGATACATGCCTGTGAGTATGGATTTTGAAAAGAGAGGGGTTAAATGTAAGACATTTACTTAGAATTTATTAAAAAAATCAATAATTATACACAATTTTATGCTAATCATGCATTAATTTTAATTAATATCCAATAAATTAGTTATACATTGATTTACATTTATTACATTTTAAAGAATGTTACCTGCATATCATCAAAATTATACTAGCTGATCCGTCCGGCGTTGCCCGGGTCCATGATAATTACCTCAAATTTGTATGATTTTATATATTTAAACCGGTTTTATATGATTTTATATTTTGAAATAAAATTTTGGCAAAGAATTTTGATTATTAGAGGTAAAAGCATTTGCAAGAAAACTTTTTCTTTTTTTTTTTCTTTCTTGTAGGTTTGTTTTATAGTTTAAAAAAAATAGTCCTTGTTGTCTGAATTCTGTAAAATTTTCATTGGTTATAAATATAACGGTTTTACAGATCGTGGAAAAATATTGTTATCTAGCTGTAAAAAAAAAAAAAAAAAAAAAAAAAAACGTTTTCGTCTAGCTTTTTTTTTTGTTGTTTGTTTGTTTTGCGTCGGGTCCTTTAGAAAAAAAAAATCTTACTGTCTGAATTGAATTTTCTGAAATTTTATTTGGTTGTAAATATAACTGTATCCAATCCCTTTTTAAAATTTCGTGAAAAAAAATTGCATATTTAACAGTGAAAACATGAACCGAAGCCGAGCAAACCCATGCCGAAACACCTACCCTTTTTTAGCATTTTCATCGAAAAATTCTCAGATTTTTTTTTTATACTTTTATTCATCAGAGCGTTTCGAAATTTTTGTAGGAGCTGTAAATTTGTTTTTTTCGAGATGCTCTTAAAATATTGTGTCGAAATACAGACATTTACTTACTTTTACAGTAGAAAAAAGATCGTTTTCCAAAGGCGCGAAGTGACGTGCAGTTCTGAATGAATCGTAATTTAGAATGCTTTCAGCTCATTTCACACCTTTATATTTCTAATTTTTAATAAGTTGTTTATGCCGAGCATTTGCATCTTAAAAGTAATCTCTATACTAAATTTCAAGTTTATAACACTAAAACAGTTTCAACTAAATCACAATGTAGAACGTTTTCAGCTCATTTCACCCTTTTAAATTTTTAAAAACCGCTCTAAGGGAACATTTACTACATGAAAGTAAGCACCGTGGCAAATTCCAAACTTCTAAACCAACTGTATCACATAAATCGAAATTTCAGAATGTTTCTTACTCTTGTATTCTTTTAAATTTTGAATTA
The DNA here is from genome assembly GCA_963931845.1 of Maratus michaelseni. NCBI lineage: Eukaryota > Metazoa > Arthropoda > Arachnida > Araneae > Salticidae > Maratus > Maratus michaelseni. Next base: position 256,627,076 of record OZ007591.1, read on the forward strand.
AAAAAAATCTGAGCGAGCGTTTAATTCTCTTAAGTAACATCCATGTAAAATTTCAAGTTTCTAGCTCTAACAGTTCTAAGTATATTATGATTTAGTACATTTTTTAGAACCTTTTCCGATCTTTTAAATTTCGATTTTTAAAAAAAATCGTTTTGAGCGAGTATTTACACCTTAAAAGTAATCACCATGTCAAAAACCAAGCTTTTATACCAACTGTATCGCACAAATCGCAATTTTAGAATGCTTTTTCCTCTTGCATCCTTCTTGCATTTCGAATTTTTAGACAACCGTTCTTGGTGATCATTTACGTTTCTAGAGTAACAGTCATGCCAAATTTCACATATCTGGCCCTAACAATTCCTAATAGATCATAATTTAGATCGTTTTCCGAAACACTTTTTATATTTTCGTTTCCGAAACACTTTTTATAAATCTAACCTTAGTTTTGTGTTATTTCATTGGTGCATTTTAAGTTTTCTAACTCTAATATTGCAAATTCTGTTTAAATGAAACATAACCAACGTAACTGCGGAAAAACAAGCATTATGATTTCATTCATTAAAAAGACTGATCACATTAACAAGTGATTCAAATAACCGGCGAATATCTTTATCAGAAATTCCAAACCCCCCCCTAGAGACGAATTCTGGCTGCGCCACTGGCGGATTTCTAATTGTAATAACCAACGTTTGGTTATTTTATTCGGTTTCCAATATCATATATATATATATATATATATTAAACGAGCAAGTAATTTTGGGTGTCCAAGCGATCTCGAAAACGGCTGTAGCTATTTTCACTAAACTTGCCTCCCATATTAAATCGAACACGAGAAAACGATTTAGCTTTGTCCCGAATTCAAGAAAATCGCCTTGATAGGTTAAAATAAACTAAGCGCTGAAAATGATGCTTGCTATAAATCAAAAACTGCTCAAAAGAATTTTTACATGTGTGTCCCATACTAATTCGAGCTCGAGGAAACGATATGACAAAGTTCCGAATTAGTGAGAGAATATATGTTTCGACAGCTTAAAACAAACTCAGCGTTGGTAACGCATTTTATACACGGAAGAAATATGATTAAAGTGGTGACATTTAAAACACTGCTTGCCAAAAGCTGGGCATTCTGATCGTTTGTGTTTCCTGTTACACTTCTTACATAAATAAACAGTATTCTGAGTATTTTGTGATGCACTGCTCAAGGTAAATCGTGATGCATTGTTCTGAGTACTATACTGTGAAGCACTCTCACCTCCAGAGTTCTTGAAGGAAGACAACCGATTTTTTTTTGTAAGAGGGTGATTGTTTCTTGGCAACGGCATCTACATTTTTAGTTGTACTGCCTGGGCTTGCTTTTTCCCAAGTTCTGCAGCCTTACAGATTTCTGCAACTCTAGCTGAAGACAAATCACCACCTTCACGTAACAATCTTTCTTGCAATCCGGTGTCGGCGATTCCGAGAACAATTCTATCTCTAACAACACTGTCAGTTTGTACTCCAAACTCACATGACCTCACTAACCTTTTTAAGTCAGTAAAAAATGTATCAAAACTTTCATGGATGTCTTGAAGGAGGTTATTGAACACAAACCGTTCGACAACAACGTTTGTGATTGTGACGTCTTCTAATTGTGACCTTGGATGCACGTGCGTATTGATAAACCGAGAGCGATTCCATGAGAGTGTGGTGATCTTTAAATGCAATTCCCAAACGGGCGATAAACGTGCCATTCTGTAAGTGGTAACCCTTCAGTGTACAGGTGGAATGAAAAAAAGTTTTCAATAGAAAAAAAATGTAAAATGATAAGCAGTGAATTGTCTTTATAAAAAGTAGAATAAGAACTTAATTTTAGTTAACGACGTGGCGTCGGATATCTGTATTTATTAAAGTAGTCACCTTAAGAGCGAGAGAGAGAGGGAGGGGGGGATGAAGGCCTTTCAACCAATGAAATTAAGGAGGGCAGTAGATCCTTCGTGTGTTTTTTGAAAAATGTTGAAAGAGTGAATGATTGACACAGAGGGCGGGGATTAGCTGCAAACGTCATAGCTTCTAGAAGTTAAGACATTGTCGCTCTACGTTAGGTTCTCATTTCAGTTTTGGCTGTGATAGGCTATTGTTTTCATTATTTTTCACTTGTTTGTGACTAACATGGCTAAACAAATTTGTACTTTCGAGGAAATAATTCGTATCATTGAAGAAGTAGTAAAACATACGTTTGAAAAAAAAGTTCAAATTGCTAAACGTTTAAATTTACCACCTTCAACATTGAATTCTATAATTTCAAAAAAAGCCAAAATTAGAAAGCTGTTTGATAAGTACGGTATTTCGGCGAAAAAACGAAAAACTGGTCGAAATATACAAAGATTTAGAAACTGTTTTGTACGACTGATATCGTCAAGCTCGAGGATCACAAATTCCAATAAATGGAACAATTCTGCGGGGAAAAAGCCCTAGAAATCGCAGCTTTAAAAGATATTGAAAATTTCACAGCCTCAAATAGATGGATTTCACGCTTTAAAGAGCGACATGGATTAAAATTTAAAAAATTGTGTGGTCAAAGCGCAGCTGTTGATGACAGAGTGGTTCAAGATTGGTTTTCAAATTACCGGCATTAATTGAAGGATATGACTCTCGTGGCATTTACAATGAGGATGACATTTACAATGCGGATTTCAAGAGCATGGATGACAAATGAAATTTTCTCTGAATTTCTGAATGATTTTGACAAGTCAGTTGGAAATGAAAAAAGAAAAGTAGTTTTATTCATTGACAACTGTTCAGCGCACTCTCCAGATATATCTTCATTAAAAAATGTGACAGTTCATTTTTATATCCCTAATTGTACTAGTAGGGTTCAAACCCTGGATTTGGGTATTATTCACAGTTTCAAGCGCCATTACAGAAAGAATTTTGTTAGAAAATCTCTAGCTATGATGGATGAAGGAAAATGCAATAGCATCAAAATTGATGTTTTACAAGCCATTTATTTCGTTGTCTCTGCCTGGGAGAGAGTAATCCAAGAAACTGTAATTAACACTTTTAATAAGGCTAAGGGAGATGTCACAGAACTCGAAAATGTAACTGCTGATGCTAACGATGAAGAGGAAAAGGATTTATCACAGTTTGGGACAAATGTCTCGAACATCACCTTTGACGATTGTGCATCAATTGATGAAGAGGTTGCGACATGTGGCTTGATTTCTGTTCAAGAAATGATCGCAGAGAATGAAAAAATGGATGATGATACCGATGAAGACGAAAATGTCAATACAGAACCAGTTCCAACGTTTGTTGAAGCACTTAAAAGACTTGAAACAATGAGAAATTTTCTTTATTCACATGCATTAAGCGAAAGAGAGCAGAAAGATGTAACTAATGTCGAAAATGTATTGTTTGGGTTAAGAAGAAAACAGTGTGTACAAGCTAAAATTTCCCAATATTTCCAGTAAATAAATAGATCTATTCCTCTTTATTCTGCTTCGTAAATTTTTTGTAGTAAGTAAGTATTTTTCTCCTTCAAATTTTATATATTTCAATGTAAAATTTATTTGTGTTATATACTTTTTCACATGAAAATATTTTATTTTGACCCGCATTAATCATTTTCCTGTAACTATCGTTTGAAACGAATGCCCCCTTACAAAACTAGTCAATATCGTTTGAACCGTTTTTAAGATACAATTAGCTTGACCTTGACCCATGGTGAACCAAAATGACCCACTAATCGAATTTTCTCGAACATGTGACCTAGCCCAATGGTTTTCTGGCGCCCCAAAACGGTAGAATACAAAATTTCGTCAAAATCGTTAGAACCGTTTTTAAAATAAAATTTGCATAACCACACACAAGATTTGCTCGTATTAGAATATATGATGATAAATAAATAAATAAATGAACAATTTAAAATTAATAACAAAAACTATAAACCATAATAAAAGAAAGTTGGAAGTTGTACGTCAAACGTAATGAGGTGCGTTCGGACTAGTTTTATAAATATTCAGATCTTGGTGCAATAGCTGTTGCACTTTTATGCAAAAATGCATGAATATAAAATTTATTTTATGTGCAGATTTTCATATTATAGATATTAATTTTATTTTATGAAATTAAGTTTCAATACACTGTTCCAAACAATTAATTTCAATTCTGTTACATTAATATTATACTATGCGTAAATATCAAATACAAGACAATGTAAAAAAAATCATCGTTATTATTTCATTGAAAAAATTAATTATATCGTCTGTTATTATGATATGATTAATATCCGTAATAAAATAAGTACATTTTAAGTGACAACATGTTATTTTTTGTTGACATTTACTGAAAATTTCAATGGGAAACTTAAACCTAACTTTGAAAATTTCAGAATTTGAAATCCATATTTAGACTCTTTTTCCATTTAATATCTATTTCTCCTGAAACATCTATCCAAAAAACTGTCGGTAGATTATAGGATTGCTATAATTAAACAATTTTAGAATACAAATTCGGTTTTCAAATTCAGTAATACGGAAATAATACGAATCCATCTTCAATATGAAGTAATCAACATGGCAACCTAGAATCATTGCCTATTATGGGATATCATTGAATTAATTACGTAATATGTTAAATTTCAATAAATTTCATAAATATTAAATTTCAAACCATTCGGTTGGGTAGTTTTTGCGCTGTTATATGCGGTAAGACGGACGGACCAGACGACGACTATAGGTGCTACTTATTTATATAATTACGAACGCACCTAAAAATAAACTATAAATTATAACAAAAAAACAAACTTTAAACTATAATAAATAAATAAACTATATAGCTGTCAAAAAATAAGGGTTACTGTAATTAGTATAATGACGCCATGCTTGGCGCAGTTGTATCTGACCTCGCCCGCGTAAGTACCAGGGGGGGGGTGGGGGGTGTTATGATAAGAGGGGTCTTGGACAGTATAATAGACAAGTACCATTTTTTCAATTCTGAACTAATTTTGAAACTTTTCGGTTAGCCGGGCGCCAGTGCTATATATACATGTATATATATATATGCACACACACACATACATATATCTACATTTACATATATATACATGTATGTATGTATATATACATGTATATGTATATACATATGTATTTATATATATACATATATCACTGGCGCCCGGCTAACCGAAAAGTACCCTAATTTTTATCCAAGGATGGAGTGAAAACAAACAAAATAAAAAATTCCTGTTGGCGATATTTGCGTCCGAAAAGTAACTAAACTGATCTCAATCTCTGACAAATTTTAAAGGTAGTTTTATGTTAGCCGGGCGCAAATTATACTAATAACATTTATTTTTCTCGCCAATAGCAGCTTTAATTTCCGTATGTATAAATTAGAAGCAATACTTTAATTCTGAAATAAAATGTTTTCGTTTGTGGTATTCTTTCTTTTCTTTTCTTATTTTGCACTTTAAATGAAATTAGGGAAAGGTGTGTTTTTTAAATTCCTCTAATATATACTTTTTAAAATGAAAGTTGTGTATTTTAAAGGAAATGAGTTAAATGTCTATATTTAAATAAAATAACTGCAATGTGAATAATTATGATGAGAACAATATTTGGCTATTTATCACTTGCGCCTGGCTAACATAAAATATCATTTTAACACTTGATTTGGAAGAGATTGCCTAAAAAACAAACTGAATTTTTTTATCGATTTTGAGGTTGTATCATATCTGTATAGAATAGAATTGAATTGATAGCATATTGATAGAGATATCCGTCGTGTAATTTAAAAACAATTGTATGTCCTGTGCACTGAGAATTAAAAATAACAAATGTATAGTCTTCATGCTTAAAAACAAATAATCTGCTTCAAAAACTAGCAAAAAACAAAAATCTTTACCCAGTTGTGAATTCACCGATCTTGTTCAAGCGATGAAATCCAAAAATCTTGACGCTTTCATCTTTACAAATCATCACATTGCTCAATTTTAAATTCAAGAAACTCAGTTCTTTTTTATGTATGTAGTTAAGTGCTGATGTTATATCTTTTACCCACGGTACTACAAGTTCACAGGCCATACAATATTTCTCACATAAACAAGGTTTCTTTATTGCATCATCTAATGTCAATTCGACTACTGGAGATAAAAACCATGTCAACTCAAATTCGGGACAATCTGCAGTATCAAAAAGGGGTAGTATATTTTCGTGCTGTAATTGCCTCCATTCTCTTTCCTTCAAAGCAGTGTCTTCTTCTAATACAATTTTCATGGCAAGTCCTTCTTCCGCATCTTCATTCCATACTCGTAAGACTGTTGAAAACGATCCTTGTCCTATTATTTCAGTAAACTCAAAATTCAAACTTTTTCTAAAAACAAACAATTTTTGCTTTTCGGTATTCATGTTTAGATATCATTTTATCTTTGTGAAGTTGATTTAGTTCTGATAACGAAGACAGACATTTTTTCAGTTTTTAACACACAATCTGAAAACTTAATTTACAAAATGTTTTCACGTCCGAAAGCAATATTATTTCAAACAGGAAAGAGTCATCTTCATTTTAAAACACAAAATTTAAATTTACCGCAGAATCAGCGCTTTTTATAAAATTTCAATTAAAATAAAGGCTTAAAACAAAACGTGTCCTTTCATGCGTTGAACCATTTTTTTAATAATACATGGAGAATAAAAATCAGTTAAGTCTATTTTAATACTTGGAAATTTTTCCATAGAGAAAATTTCTCACGCCTTGCATTCATAATATTCAATTTAATTGTTTAAAAGGCTTTATTAGGCTTACTAGGCTTATTATTAAAATGCTACTTTTTCTATTTATCACACAAAAATGACGTCATTAGTAAACAGGAATTGTTTTATACTTCGGTTACACTAAAATGACAAATTTAACTACTTTCACGATAGCATTCATCTAGGAAGATTGAAATAACAAGTGTGATCGAAGATCGCACAAAGGGTTTCGTTTAATATTCCTTCCAAAACACTTTATCCTTTCTTTAATAAATCCAAAAAAATTTCATTTTCAAAAAAAAAAAAAAAAAAAAAAAAAAAAAAGAGTCGTTTTTTTATAAATTAAAAATTTACCGGTCTATTTTTCTCGTTTTTACGAAAATCTGAACCGGTCCGATAGCGGGCGAAGATTCTGTCATAATAATATCTGTCATGTGGACTAAATGCGATATTAAAAAAAAATCAATTTCAAAATGAAACATGTTGTAATAGAGACCTTCAAAATGTTAAAATATGCTAATATTTCCATAATCGGGTTTTTATCACGATTCAATACGTTCCTCAACTCATAGGACGTTATAATCACTTGCTGACGTAATATCTATTTGCTTTCTCTATTACTCATATTGATACTCTCTTTGTCAACATTCTCAAACATTTGAAAAATCCTTTAAACTTCCAATATGACGTCAGATTAATTTTCTTTTTAATTCTCTAATGACGTCATATTAAACTGCTTTCCGTATTTACACATACTCATACTCCTTGTATTATTGAGAAATGCCGGAAAATTTCCGTTTTATTACCAATATGACGTCATATTAATATTTTTTTTTCAATTGGTGAAACTTTTTATTTCATTTTCATTTGTCACGTGGAAATCTTTCAATAGAAAATTAATTTTTATAGAAAGAATTTTATTGTGAATTTTTAATTGTTGGCACCTGCTATAACGAAAGATGTTTAAATTTAATGAGGAAAGACTGTTAGATTTTTAGTTTTTTATCTCTCTATATCAAAATAATACGATTTTTTCAAATTTTATGATTTTGAGCTTCATAGTAGGTATTCAGCTATAAGTTCAGCTATATAGTTTCTGAGAACCGGCTCTGTGACAGACAGACTACGAAGCGGGACTAATAGGTTTCGTGAGATGAACGGTAAAAACTAAAAAAACGGTATATGGTCTTAACCGTTATTATATACTCAAATATAATATAATTATATTACTATTTTATTACTATTACTATTTTATTACTATTTATTATATTACTATTTTAATTATATTACTATTATATTTTATAATAAAATAATATTATAACACCTTGTAATAATATATGTTTTTTACATGCTAGCAGGTGTAAACTAACAACATAATATACAGTAAAATAACTTTTATTAGATTGTTGACATGTTTCGGCTCACTCCGAGCCAAATATAGTTGATATTAAATATAATAGAAAAACCACATGTGGAAATCCCTTAGAGAAATCCCATCAAGAGAAACCATAAGAGAAACCCTAGCAAGATTACATGAAGAAGAAACCAACCGAATAAATTTCAATGAAAGTAAAATAATTTTTCCCTCCAGTCTATACTATCCATCCATGATAAGAGAAACCATAGCGATAGTAACACGCAAAAATACAATATGTAACGATGCAGCATCTTTTAACTTACCGAAATTGTGGCTCGAGTTACTCCATGGTTACAAATATGGAAATAAACAACCACGTAAAATAAAAGATAACTTGCGTAATTTTTAAAAATTACATGAAAATTAAATGATAGCATTTCAAATAATTACTTCAAAGACCGTGCAATTATAGAAGATTCTCATTTGTTTTTGAAAATGGCTCGAAGTGAGCCGAAACATGTCAACAGTCTAATAAAAGTTATTTTACTGTATATTATGCTGTTAGTTTACACCTTTTAGTATTTAAAAGAAAGGTATATGGTCTTTTTACATATTTAGCGAACGTCCGAACAACAACAGTGTAACTCACACTCACTCAGTAATTGACACAAATACTGATAACTATTCACTTAAAATACTTTACATCATTTAAAACAAAAACAAAAAATCATGTGTCAAGCAAAAATATGTAACACTTTCCCATTCTTTCAAAATAATTTTACAAATCATTACCGTTTAATAAGGTGAAAGATGATATCTAAGTAAACATTTTGGAAAACGCATAACATATTTAAAAAACAATTTCAGGAATTACCAACAATATTCGGAAAAATATCCGAATTATTTTGTGCAGCCCTACATATGATCTATAAATTTGTATATATACTACATAGAATGCTTAAATTTTAGTTCAGTTAGGAAACGCGTATCACTGTTTAAAATTCTCCTTCTGGAAATTTCGTCAATAAACGGAAATGTACTCGAGAACTTTTGTGCTGCCCTGTATATGATCTATAGAATTAATTTATATACACCAAGTAATCTGCAAACAATGAGTTAAATTTGAAAACACGTTCAGTAACTGAAAACGCACTTCCAGCAATTATTGTTAACATACAGTAGCGAATTCTTTTGTGTGTCCCTCTAAATGAACGATGAACGCTATTCACACAATATTCTATAATAAAGTTTCCCCATTTAATGCTTTGAATGTATAATATTTTAATTATTTCTCTTTTTCAATATTCACGCGTAAGTAATATTTTTTATTAGGTAATTTTCTACATTTACTGCTTTTAACACGTGATCATTTAATTATTATTTTAAAGTTTTATTTCTGTATTCAACAGTCGCGTGTAAATATATTTTTTAATTGAAAGGTAATATTATTACGAATTGATAATCTCCTCCTTTTTTTTAAGTCGGTTAAAAACTTACTAATTTTATTTAAAATTAAATAAACAAAACAGTTTTGATGAAAAAGAATGCTATAAATGTGCGCTATTTTACAAATTCGCAACAATTCAAATAATGGACTTTTTGAAATATAAAATAAATCTTCATCAAAATAATGGAAATTTAAATAAAAAATTAAAATAAGTTGTTCTAATGATCAGATTTTGACGAAACTGAAATGGGACCACCTGGGGGCCTTGCTCTTTCAAACAAAAGAAATATTATCAAAATCGATGCACATTGACGAGAGTTATGCGTGAACAGCATAAAACATACATACATACGGGTCGAATTGATAACCATCCTCCTTTTTTTAAGTCGGTTAAAAACTTACTAATTTTATTTAAAATTAAATAAACAAAACAGTTTTTATGAAAAAGAATGCTATAAAACGCGTTTTATCGTTTGCATTAGGTTAAGACAAATACATCTGAAAAAATTTTTAGAATAAAATTCGAGTAACAATTTATTTTTGAGTTGTTCTTTTTTTTTTTTTTTTTTTTTTTTGTCAATTTCTACTTTTTAATCATAAATATATTAAATAAACCCGTGCAGCATTAATGTAGCACGTTATCTTTATTGAACATTATTTTATAACCATCGTTGCGGTATTTTATTTTTTGTTGACATCACTAATTTGAGATAAATAATTCATTTCATTTATGAAAACAATGAGAGAATTTTTTTTCTTCCATATAAAAATTAAAATTAATTAATTAAATTTAATTAATGAATTAATATTTTAAAAAACTGTATTAACATAAATTGTCATCCAGTGCAAGTTTTAAAAAAATTATTTGAACTTGAATGGATGAATAGAAAATATTTTATTAACGATTGAAAATTCCAACAAGATATATATAGAGAGAGAGTGTGAGCTGTGAGCTAATAGTAGGAATTTAAATGACTAATTTTGAGTCACATATTATTTGTTTATTTACGATTTAGATTTTACTTTTGTTGCCAAACAACTTGATTTTAGCCAAAAAAGGCATCTCATCAAAAAGTCACATGTAAAAAATCCAGCCAAGTCTCGTAACTCATTTACCGTAAAAAGTACTGAGATCGTATAAAGCCAAGTTTAACTATCTTATTAACTCTGAAATTTTCATTCACAAATCACTCCTAGTCTCTACATCTTTAGTTAATTATTATTTTGTGACTTGGCAATTACGTAGCACGAGAATGTGATGTATATAGTTAGTCTTAATCAAATAATACTATAACATATTAAAGTGTAATAACTTCCCTGTGCGTATATAATTTGTCTTAATTAAATTATCCCATCCCATCCCATAACATAGTAAGGTGTAATAACTTCCCTGTGCTGCGTAATTGCCAAGTCACAAAATAATAATTAACTAAAGATGTAGAGACTAGGAGTGATTTGTGAATGAAAATTTCAGAGTTAATAAGATAGTTAAACTTGGCTTTATACGATCTCAGTACTTTTTACGGTAAATGAGTTACGAGACTTGGCTGGATTTTTTACATGTGACTTTTTGATGAGATTTCACTTCTTTTTGTAAGTAATCCTCCTTTTCTTGATTTTGGGTTCTTTTTGGAGATCATCCACTGATTTTCGCTAAGCCCACACTCTGTCCCTATTATTTACAGGTATCAAAAATTTGTAGCTTTAGTTTCGTTTGGAAAGTACTGTAGATAAAAAGAGATTTCAGGATCCTAGGCAAGCACTAAGTTATGGGAGGGGGAGTGTCAAAAGTACTCTCAGTTGCTTCCAGGATAGGTGCTATCCATCTGAGATATTACTCGCAGCCCTAGATACTTGATATTTAACATAAAAGAACATTTTAGTATAAAAAGAAAGCCAAAATTAAAATTTCCAATAAATCAAACTATATTCCTTTTTTCGATGTTTTTTTTTTTTCGTTTTTTTAGTCTTTTTTTATTATTTACGGATTTTTTAATTTTTCCTTACTTTGTGTACTAAACCCTGCCTTTCTGCCAAATGTCAAGCTTCTAGGACTACAAAATCGAATTATTTTCAAATTTTCGACTTTTTATAAATTTATTGATTTTTCGATTTTAATTTTAAGTTACCTGATTGTCATGCCAATATAGTAATTATTTGATCCGTCTTCTTAGGATCATTTAGTTTCAATTTAGAGATAAATCAAGTGAATCTTAGAGTCACCATGATTTTATTTAGAAAGGACTATCAAGCCATAACCAGCCAGTAATGTCGGGAGGGTAGGGGGAGCTGTAAAATTTTTTGTGGGGCTAACATCATTTAACAATCCATATTTCATATGTGAAGTAAATAGAATACAACCTGTGAAAGAAAACAAACCTATCTATAAAGAAATCGCCTATATCGTAGACAGTCTATAGCGGAACTTTTCTATAACGAAATTCGTAAACGAAAGAAAAGAAACCATAATCCGGGGGAAATAACATAAAACAATTAGGGGCGTTGTACTAGCTAATAGGACAATTATCTTAAAACTAATGTTTCTAGCAGTACAAAGTCAAATTGTTTTCGAATTTTCGATTTCTTAAAGATATTTCGATTTTTCGATTTTATTTTCGAATTTAACGAATATTTTAATTGTTCCTTTTATTGATTAGTAAATACTACCTTTACACCAAGTTTTAAGTTTCTAAGACTACAAGATAAAATTATTTTCAATTTTTGATTTTTGTTCGAATTTTTTTATAATTTCTGGATTTTTTAATTTTTTCTTATTTTGTATCCTTTATTACAAATTTCAAGTTTCTAGCTCTACAAAATCGAATTATTTTGAAATTTCTGATCTTTTTCGAGTTTTTCATTCTATTTTCGAATTTATTGTATTTTAATTTTTCCTTTTTCTGTATCCTAAACAATAAGTTTACGTCGAATTTTAAGTTCTAAAGCTACAAAATCGAATTTTTTTCATTTTTTCAAATTTTTGATTTTTTTTTTCAAATTTTACAGATTTTTTTTATTTATTTCTTTTTTTGTATCCTAAATACTACCTTTATTCCAAATTTTAAGTTTCTAGCTTTACAAAATTGAATTATTTTCAAATTTTCGTTTTTTTTTCGATTTTTTGATTTTATTTTCAATTTTTGTTGTGTTTTTAATTTTTTCTTTTTCTGAATCCTAAACACTACCTTTACACAAAATTTTCAGTTTCTAAGAGTACGAGATCATATTATTTTCAATTTCTCTCCTTTTCTTTTTTTCTTTCTATTTTTTCTTTCTTTCTTTATATATAATTTTTTAATGTTTGCTTATTTAGTATCTTAAATATTACCTTTATTCCAAATTTCGAGTTTCTAGCGCTATGAAATCGAATTATTTGCACAATTTCCTTATTTTTCGATTTCTTTCAATTTTTGTATTTTATTTTCGAATTTCATTGCGTTTTTATTGCACTTATTCTGAATCCTAAACACTATCTTTACCGCAAATTTCAAGTTTCTAAGGGCAAACGATCAAATTATTTTATTTTTTTTTCGAATTTTTCGAATTTTTGATTTTTTTTCGAATTTTTTGGATTTTTTAATTTTCCTTATTTTGCATTCTAAATACTACCTTTATTCCGAATTCCAAGTTTCTAGCGTAACAAAATTGGATTATTTGAAAATATTCGATTTTTTTCGATTTTTCGATTTTTTTTTTTAATTTTTTTTTTTTTTTTTTTTTTTTTTGTGTTTTTGATGTTTTCTTTTTCTGAATTCTAAACACTACTATCACACCAAATTTTAAGTTTTTAAGACTACAAGATCGTGTTATTTTCAATTTTCAATTTTGTTCAATTTTTTTTAATTTTCGAATGTCTTTTTTTTTTTTTTTTTTTTTTAAATTTTCCGGATTTTATAATTTTTCCTTTCTTTGTATCCGAGACACTAGCTTTATTCCAAATTTTAAGAATTTTTGATTTTTTTTCGAATTTTTTGGATTTTTTAATTTTCCTTATTTTGCATTCTAAATACTACCTTTATTCCGAATTCCAAGTTTCTAGCGTAACAAAATTGGATTATTTGAAAATATTCGATTTTTTTCGATTTTTCGATTTTTTTTTTTTTATTTTTTTTTTTTATTTTTTTTTTTTTATTTTTTTTTGTGTTTTTGATGTTTTCTTTTTCTGAATTCTAAACACTACTATCACACCAAATTTTAAGTTTTTAAGACTACAAGATCGTGTTATTTTCAATTTTCAATTTTGTTCAATTTTTTTTTAATTTTCGAATGTCTTTTTTTTTTTTTTTTTTTTTTTTTTTAATTTTCCGGATTTTATAATTTTTCCTTTCTTTGTATCCGAGACACTAGCTTTATTCCAAATTTTAAGTTTCTGTGGCTGCGGGATCTACCCAATCTTTTTGATGACGTGAGAGTGAGTGAGTGTGTGAGTGACAAAAAATCAAAACTTTGAGTTCATATATCGTCTGCACTAATTTATGGGTATTTTTTGAATTATGCATTTTTTTTAAATTTTTCCTTATTTAGTATCTTAAATATTACCTTTATTCCAGATTTCAAGTTTCTAGCGCTATGAAATTGAATTATTTTCAAACTATCCTTATTTTTCGATTTTCCTGATTTTTTCGATTTTTTGTTTTTATTTTCGAATGTTATTGCGTTTTTTATTTTAACTTATTCTGAATCCTAAACACTATCTTTACTGCGAATTTTAAGTTTCTAAGGCTAAAAAATCAAATTATTTTAATTTTTTCTATTTTTTTCGAATTTTTCGAATTTTTGATTTTTTTTTTCGAATTTTCCGGAATTTTTAACTTTTCCTTATTTTGCATCCTAAATACTACCTTTATTCCGAATTCCAAGTTTCTAGCGTAACAAAATCGGATTATTTGAAATTTTTCAATTTTTTTCGATTTTTCGATTTTTTCAATTTTGCTTTCGATTTTTTTGGTGTTTTTGATGTTTTCTTTTTCTGGCTGTTAAACACTACCTTCACACCAAATCTTAAGTTTCCAAGACTACAAGATCGTATTATTTTCAATTTTCAATTTTGATGGAATTTGTTGAATTTTCGAATGTCTTTTTTTTTTCGAATTTTCCGGATTTTATAATTTTTCCTTTCTTTGTATCCTAAACACTACCTTTTTTCCAAATGTCAAGTTTCTAGGGCTAAGGGATCTATCTACCTAATCTTTTTGATGACGCGTGAACGAGTGAGTGAGTGAGTGACAAAAAATCGAATGTTTGAGTTCATATATCGTCTGAACTAGAAAAGACAGAAAGTTGTAATTTTAAATTTTGGTCCTGTGTGCCAAATACTCTAGAAAAACAAAGTTTCAAATTTTTGGGATACTCCAGCGCGGAGATATGGGGGGGGGGGGGGTCAAAAGTTCCCTGAGTTGCTTCCAGAAAAGTATGCTTACGGCTGTCCTCTCTCGACTTGGCGGAGGTACTGCCGTGCCTCCAGATAAATCAGTAAAACATAATGAAAAATACACGCAAATGTCGAATTAAAAACCACTTGATGACATAACAAACACGTGTAATGCTTCTGACATCAAGTAAATGGGACTGCATTTTTGGCGTTTAATCTTACAGTTTGGCGATGTTTTTTGTCATGAAAAGTGGTCGACGGGATAATAGAGAAGTACCGGTTTTTCTTATAATGCATGGTTTGTATAGATTCGAGGGAAAAATTATATTACTTTCATAAAAATGTATTTGGATGGTTTCTTGTTAATACAATCTTGCCAAGGCTGTGGTTTTCCTATTAGACTTAATCTTAGCTATATGCTCCATTTTTCTGCAACTAAATTTCCTCATGCCAATATAGTAATTCATTGATCCGTTTTCTTAGGATCGTTTATGTTCAATTTAGAGATAAATCAAGAGAATCTTAGAATCACCATGATTTTATTTAGAAAGGACTATCAAGCCATAACCAACCAGTAATGTCGGGAGGGAGGGAGAGATGTGAAAATTTTTGTGGGGCTAACATCATTTAACAATCCATATTTCATATGTGAAGTAAATAGAGTAAAGCCTGTGAAAGAAAATGAACCTGTCTATTAAAAAAAAGGTCTATAACGTAGCCAGTCTATAGCGGAACTTTTCTATTACAAAATTCGTAAACAAAAGAAAAGAAAAGCATAATCCGGGGAAAATAACACAAAACAATAACGGAAGGTGTACTAGCTAATAGGACAATTATCTTAAAACCTATCTAAAACAAACTATCCCCATCCTGTGGGATTTGATTTTCAATGTTTTACTTTATTTAATGCAAAACATAGATTGCATCCGACAACTCATAAAAAAGTCCTCCGGCCTGTACCGGCAGGAAAAGGTAGCTTTCCTATATCTTCGTTTCAAAATTTTAGCTAATGTTACTCGAAAACAGCAAGTTAAAATGCAAAGAAACCGTTTACAAAAGATTCGTTTACACTGAATTTGAATAAGAAATTCGCCAAATTATTGAGCTATAGCCAAGTTGGCTTCATTTATGAAGACTTATTTTTGTCGCCAAATTTGGCGATATTTCGCCAATTGTCGCCAAGTTTGGCGAGAATTTGGCGTTAATGGATATGAATATATAGTTTTATGCGTATGATTGGGAAAATGATTACAACAATGAAAGAAAATAATTTGCGAGGAATCGCGTTCACTAAAACTTATAAATTTATATTAAAATCATTAAAATTACAGACATTACAATGCACTTTCATAAAACATTAAAAACATATTAAAATTGGACGTTTCGGATTTACATGGAAAATCCCTCTTCAACAACAACATTTCACTTAGCGTAAATCATAGTTAAAAAATATCAACAAATAGAAAATGCAACGTATCAAAATTTCGAAGTCAAAGTTACAGTTATAATAACACGGAGCATTCATTCGGGATTGCACCTGCTTGACCATTATTGACCATAAATTTATCGTTGGTTTTTTGTAATGTGCTGTTTTGTTTGAAAATGTCAGCCACCCTAGAATTTCAAACTGCTCTATCTCAGCCAATTTTTAAGATAGAGGTAAAACAAAAAATGCTCTGGAATCCTTGTATCAAGTCCTAACACCTAATTAAAAAATAAACTTGAATTTTTAACTTTTTTGTATATTTATTTTAGTTTTAAAATTTTCCGTGGCCGCCATCTTGAAACAAGATGGCGGACCAAGCTGGCCAAGGAACTCGGTCGAGGCATTGGTGAGCTTAATACACACAATTAGTTTCATCCAAATTAATTTATAAATACGAGCGTTATCGTATCAAATTATTTTCATTTTTTCAATTTTTTTCGAATTTTTTTTTTTTTTTCGAATTTTCTGGATTTTTTTAATTTTCCTTTTTCTGTATCCTAAATACTATCTTTATTCCTAATTTGAATTTTCTAGCGCAACAAAATCGGATTGTCTTCAAATTTTCGTTTTTTTTCAATTTTTTCGATTTTTTCAATTTTGCTTTCGATTTTTTTGGTGTTTTTGATGTTTTCATTTTTTGGATGTTAAACACTACCTTCACACCAAATCTTAAGTTTCCAAGACTACAAGATCGTATTATTTTCAATTTTCAATTTTGATGGAATTTGTTGAATTTTCGAATGTTTTTTTTTTCGAATTTTCTGGATTTTATAATTTTTCCTTTCTTTGTATCCTAAACACTACCTTTTTTCCAAATGTCAAGTTTCTGGGGCTACGGGATCTACCCAATCTTTTTGATGACGCGTGAACGAGTGAGTAAGAAGTGACAAAAAATCGAATGTTTGAGTTCATATATCGCCTGAACTAGAAAAGACAGAAAGTTGTAATTTTAAATTTTGGTCCTGTGTGCCAAATACTCTCTATAATTGAAGTTAAAAATTTTTGGGATACTCCAGCGCTGAGATATGGGGGGGGGGGTCAAAAGTGCCCTGAGTTGCTTCCAGAAAAGTATGCTTACGGCTGTTCTCTCTCGACTTGGCGGAGCACTGCCGTGCCTGACGAAACTGAAATGGGACCACCTGGGGGCCTTGCTCTTTCAAACAAAAGAAATATTATCAAAATCGATGCACATTGACGAGAGTTATGCGTGAACAGCATAAAACATACATACATACGGGTCGAATTGATAACCTCCTCCTTTTTTTAAGTCGGTTAAAAACTTACTAATTTTATTTAAAATTAAATAAACAAAACAGTTTTTATGAAAAAGAATGCTATAAAACGCGTTTTATCGTTTGCATTAGGTTAAGACAAATACATCTGAAAAAATTTTTAGAATAAAATTCGAGTAACAATTTATTTTTGAGTTGTTCTTTTTTTTTTTTTTTTTTTTTTTTTTTTTTTTTGTCAATTTCTACTTTTTAATCATAAATATATTAAATAAACCCGTGCAGCATTAATGTAGCACGTTATCTTTATTGAACATTATTTTATAACCATCGTTGCGGTATTTTATTTTTTGTTGACATCACTAATTTGAGATAAATAATTCATTTCATTTATGAAACAATGAGAGAATTTTTTTTCTTCTATATAAAAATTAAAATTAATTAATTAAATTTAATTAATGAATTAATATTTTAAAAAACTGTATTAACATCAATTGTCATCCAGTGCAAGTTTTAAAAAAATTATTTGAACTTGAATGGATGAATAGAAAATATTTTATTAACGATTGAAAATTCCAACAAGATATATATAGAGAGAGAGTGTGAGCTGTGAGCTAATAGTAGGAATTTAAATGACTAATTTTGAGTCACATATTATTTGTTTATTTACGATTTAGATTTTACTTTTGTTGCCAAACAACTTGATTTTAGCCAAAAAAGGCATAAGCAGAACATCGGTCACAATAATTCATATTCATAATAATGGTGTTTTTTCATGTGTACGACAACATTTTTGGAGTAATTTTTTATATTCAAATGTAAATAATATAAATAACAGTTAATATTATAAAAATAGAGTCAAATATTTAAATTTTAAATTAGCGACACACTAATTATTATCACATATTAAAAAATATATATATTCACCATTCATTTTTTTTTTTTTTTTTTTTTTTTTTTTTTTTTTAAAGTTTTCTTTGCATATTTTTTCTTCTTTTTGAAGGTTTTTAAACATATTGCACTAATCTTCTGTAATCGGGTCATCCGCCAATTTGCGTATTTACTATATTGATGGAAATTTCTTTTACACTTGAACGGGGACTCTTGATGGTGAATCAGATTACAGCGAATCTGTACTCAGCGATTAGTAAATTTGTGGTTTTTCATTATGAAGCAAACGAACAAAAGAATATTTACTATTACATATTTATTATCTACATTTATTTTACTATCACCAAAAAAGCAAAACTTGCAATGTACGAAAAATACTTTGAAATGCCAATGGTGACCAAGGAACAATATTTGCTGATTTATCATTTTAACCTAGATAAGACAAAAAGTACTTATGGAAGTTGGATTAGATAAAATTTTGATTATTATAAAGCAATTTCGACTAGCGCACAGCCCTACCGCTAAACTTAGTGATAAAGTAACGGATTATGTACATTATGGGGTTTATTTAGACAACAGACTGGAGAATAATGTAATCTTGAAAATAAAAGAAAATAGAAAGCCTATTTATTTCTCCGAGTCATTATGGTCATTAGAGAAATGCACAAAAACCTTCGGTTCAAGACCTCACAAAAAAGATTATTACAAAACATTTTGCATAACTAACTTTATTCATCATTCTCAAGGAGTTTTATTGATGAAATATTTATAATTCAGTAGACAGCAATTTGACATTATTTAATGGAACTTAGTTTGGCGCGTAATTAACATCGTTTTGTAGCTAACTCATTTTGCAACACTGTAAAAAATTTTCGGAACGTTTCAGGAAATTATCCTGAAACATTTCGCATATTTTACCGGAATTTCGAATTTCTTTGTCCCATGTCAATTACGGCAATAATTCGTGTAATATTTTTGAGAGGTTTCAACTTTTCCGTAAATTACATTCTGCGCATGCGTACTTCATGTTTTATGTTTTATTAACCATTTTGATAACTAAAAAATAAAAAACAGCTGCCTAGGTACTTAGAGACAAATGCAAACTGAACAAAATGCCATTCTTTGTTTGGATATCAACTGATAAAATAACTAGCTAATTTAAATGTTTTTATGCTTCATTTTTTGAATTTTCATTTCATCTGTAATACGAAACTTTAAAATTTAATTGCTTAAATAAGACACTGAATAAAAATAGTATATTAATTATTGAAAATTGGAATGTTTCACTACTTTGTTGTGAAACATTACAGCAAAAAGCCGTGGCATCTTAATGCCACCACTTTTTCCCGGAACTTACCGGAAAAATTTTTAGTGTATAACACATATAACACATTTGCAACTATATCGTTGCAAAAGCTTCTAATGTTTGACTTCAAACTTGGCTGTGGACCCCATTAAGGGAGATTAGGAATATTTTATTTGATGCATATTAGAGGATTATTTTTATTTACCAGAATCAGTTATAGAGGGGTTTTTTTTTTCAAGTTAATGGTAACATGATTGCAATTGGTATATAAAATGAAAAGGCAGTGAAAATAACGTTATTTTAATTTTATTCAAACAATTCAGCTTTAAAACCCCACTTTTTATGATTCACATTTCTTTTAAATATGAAAGTTAAACACTGTTCTTTGAGTCCAAATAATTTATTACATGTTTCACTGTATTTATCTGCTGGAATCCAAAGAAAGAAAACTGTAGTAGACCTGCCAGAAGATCAGTATATTCCGAAATGTAACGTAACCTAGAGCGAGATTGTAGTATTTAAGCTACCAGAACAACACATAGCACCAAACTGAGATGAGACGCCCGGAGTTCCAGAACTAACAAACGAAAATGAATAACCCGAACATTATTTAAGTTCAAAATGGTCAATCTCTGCAACGATTGTAATGCTCTCTTTCTTAGTAGTGTGGCGACTCTGAGAACATTTTAATTTCTGTTGGTCACAAAGGCCACATTTCTCTACCAAACTCTAATATAAATCATCAAATTACAGAGTTGCTTTTTAATAGCCCGAATTTTGTGTAACGCATAAAATAATATAATAACGCAATGTAATTCGCATTGTATTTAGCAATGCGGAAGGATTTTCAAGGTGAAGATCCACATTATTTGAAAATACATGGTCGAATTCACCATTTCGTTTGATTCAAGGTTCATTTGGAAAATGGACCAGCTCAGCGGGCATAGCCTGCTAGTATAATATACAGTCCCTGGCCAAATTATTAGACGCAGTTGTTTTTATTATAATTTGTTAAATATCTGGAAAGATACATGAAGAATTATCCTGAAACTTCAGGAGTGTAAACAACATGATAAACGTCATATATTTCCGCGAAGAATTTTTCCCGAAATCCCATAAGAGGCCGTCAACAAATTGAAGAAAAACGAATATCTTTTGAATAACCCTGTAAAAACTAATATTGCAAAAAAGCATTCAAACTGTAGATTATGATTAAGTGGCTTATTGTAGTAATTTGGGTTTATTTTTATGAAGATAGCATGTATACTCGAAGAGAAATTCACGTTTTTATAAACACAGTCCCAAATTTTACCAAGTTTTTTGCTTATAATTTGCAGAGTTTTTAATATAAAAACAAGTTATTTTCAGAAAATATGACAAACAAAATTGTACACAATACCCTGCAATCAGAATTAAAAAATAATAAAAATTGTATGAAAAATGAGCAGGTTTACTAAATATTGTTTTACTGCGCATGCGCGAATTCAATCAAAATATACTGTGCATAATATATTAGCTAAATATATAGACCAACTTTTGTGAAGTCTCAAAAACATAGCTTAAAAATTATGATAGTAATCATCGATAGAATAAGCTCGAAATTCGCTGTTCTCAAAAGGAAGCAAAAAGATGAGGGGTTGTATCAAATATAGAATGAGAGACACTTCATTCTTATTATGTCAACTTTCATAAGCTAGTATATTTGGATACAACCCCTCATCTTTTTGCTTCCTTTTGGGAACAGTGAAATTCGAGCTTATTCTATCGACGATTACTATCAGAATTTTCAAGCTATGTTTTAGAGACTTTCATAAAAGTTGGTCTATACATTTAGCTAATATATTATGCACAGTATATTTTGATTGAATTCGCGCATGCGTAGTGAAACAATATTTAGTAAACCTGCTCATTTTTCATACAATTTTTATTATTTTTTAATCCTGATTGCAGGGTATTGTGTATAATTTTGTTTGTCATATTTTCTGAAAATAACTTGTTTTTATATTAAAAACTCTGCAAATTATAAGCAAAAAACTTGGTAATATTTGGGACTGTTTTTATAAAAACCTGAATTTTTCTTCGAGTATACATGCTATCTTCATAAAAATGAAACCAAATTATTACAATAAGCCACTTAATCATAATCTACAGTTTGAATGCTTTTTGCAATATTAGTTTTTACAGGGTTAAACAAAAGATATTCGTTTTTCTTCAATTTGTTGACGGCCCCTTATGGGGTTTCGGGAAAAAATCTTCGCGGAAATATATGACGTTTATCATGTTGTTTACACTCCTAAGTTTCAGGATAATTCCTCATGTATCTTTCCAGATATTTAACAAATTATAATAAAAACAACTGCGTCTAATAATTTGGCCAGGGACTGTATATACAAGTTATGTATTGCTGAAGTTATTTAATTTTACACGTTTTCGCCGGCTGGATAAGTTTTAAGTGTATTTTAACAGCATGTGCCCAATTAAGAATACTCTCATCATACATTTCGATATTGAATAATTCGTTGTTTCAATGGCAACAGTAATTTTCTCTTGTTGTCTGTCTCTCACACTAAAAATATCGAGGTCAAATTGACGATGCTCAGAATCGGAAATTAATTTAGATTGAAATAATTTGAATCCATTTAAATTTTGTTCTAAACCGTAGAATACGATCGTTAATATTCTTTATATATACATATAAATGTATATGGCAAAACTGTAGTTATCAAAATGTATTTATTTAAGTTATATTTACTTTAACTAGTTCAGTATGAAGAGTAGAAGCATTTCCTAAAAGAATATTTATCATGAAAGAGTACTTTTTTTTATTTCATTGTGTCTCCCAACCAGCGATACATCGCCAAAAATACGAAATTTTCATAATTTTTTTTTTCGGGCGTTATATCGAGGTTCCGCATTTTTTTTTTTTTTTTTTTTTTTTTTTTTATAAACGTACATATCCTCATAAGAAGAATATTCTGTATTTTTTTTTTTTCAAAATTTCCTGAGTATGCGCTTATGGAAGACCTTCCTCATGAATTCATACTCAATGCCTAAAAATAGCGAGGCCTGACAATCTTGTTTGAAACGTTATTGGTCGCAAATTGTTCGTGATTATTTTTAGTTTGGAAAAACTACGTTCCCGGATGCAAAAGTTATGGGAATAATTTGTACAATTTTCAAAAACAAACTTATGGCTTTGGAGAAAAAAAAATTAAACGAGCTTCTCGTCGGATTTGAACAATTTTTCTTTCATTTGAAAGCTTGAGGGTATTTCTTCATTTTGTTTTGGCACTTCAGCGCCCCTCGAGTATTTTTACTCCGTGCCGAGGCACGGACTGACGGAGTATTCGTCCGGCCCATGCTTTTTTAACCAATAAAATTTAAGTGTGTCGCGAAAATAACTATGGGCTGAAGCGTGTCGCGAAAACCTGGCTATGAGGTGTGCAGTAAGGTTAAAAGGTGAAAAAAAAAAGAAAAGGTTGAAAATCATTGATGTGAAAGAACTATAAATGTTGCCCACAATATTTTCAACAAGAAACATGATGAACAGAACTCATTGACATACACAAATTTCATCGATTTTGAAGTATATAGTGTCATTAATGTGTATTTTAAGTAATTATACCGTGCGTACTCGGTAAGAAAGCCTTTGTGTGAGTGAAGTTTTGTAAAATAGCGGTAAATGCTACACAAATAATCTTAAACAAAACATGCTGTAGTTAGCAGTAACAACATTTTAATATCGCAGTGACGTCCCCGTTCTTGCGCGGACGTCAATTATTACGCGGATGAACCCTTCCTTAAAGCATTATAAAAAAAAAACTTGTAATATGTTTTGGCGTATGATTTTATAATTAAAGGGTATTTACTCTCGATATAAATATTTTTCTAAGAACGAAAAATATTTTTTCAAAATTTAATTTCTAGACTGCAAATATTGATGCTCTACATTCAATTTAATTTATTTTTCTGCATTAATTGAAGGGACACGCATATTCACTCGACCGCCTCTCTTATTTCTAAATTTTAATGTCTTTGTATTTTTTGCCTTTGAGGTAACGTCCTTATTTCAATCATTTTTAGGTAGCTTTCATTACAAAAAATAAAAAGCTACCTATTGCAGAAGCAATTCCGGAAAATTTAAGTATATTTTCACCGATCATGACCCCCAGACCCCTAAACCAAGTCCGTTCAAGTGTTGAGTTATATATATATCCGAGATCTAAGTCATACGATAGCACTCGTATTTATAAACCGTTTTGGATTAAACTAAGCTTGTGTATCGACCGAGTTCGTTGGTCAGCTTGGTCCTCCATCTTGTTTCAAAATGGTGACCACAAAAAGAGCTAAAACTAAAAAATGTATACAAAAAAATTCGAATTTCAAATTTATTTTTTGCTTAAGTATTAGGCATTGATACAAGGATTCTGGAGCACTTTTTGTTTTGCCTCTATCTTAAAAAATGGCTGAGATATAGTAGTCTGAAATTCTAGGGTGGTTGACATTTTGAAACAAGACAGTGTATTAAAACAAATCAGGGATTAATTTATGAGTTTTAATGACGGGATTTCTCGCAAATCACATTATGCTCAACAAATTAATACTTCGTCGTGTAGCTAAAAAAAAGATAAATGAAATCTGTCTTTTTGTTGACAGATTTTACATTTTAGTTTAGCGCTAAAGTGCCGCATTTTATGGTTAATTCCTGACCTGTTCAACAAGTTGGAAATTGTACGTCAAACGTGACAAATGAGGTGCGTTCGTACTACAGATAGTTATATAAATATTCAGCTCTTGATGATTTTTAATTCTGTGAAATGAATTATATCGTCTGCAGATTAATTTCTGTAATAAAATAATTATCTCGGTCGCTTGACGATTAAACCTCGGAAGCTCCTATAACAAAAAAAGCACCGATTTTCTGCTAAAGTTTTGATTCGATTTTCATAAAATGTGAAATGTCTCGACAAAATTCTGCAAAGATAATATATCTTAAATTTCAAACCATTCGGTTGGGTAATTTTTGCGTTATTATATGCGGATGGACGGACAGACAGACGGACGGACCAGACGACGACAATAGGTGCTGGATCATTCCATGGTAACTTACGTTACATTTAGAATAATTTTCTTTAGTAAATTTCTTAATATAACAACAAAAAATATTGAAAGTGTAATGTTGATATGTTACCTATCCAAAGCGAAATTTGGATGAAAATTACCTACCTTTAGTGCTATTTTTAACACTTTCCAACCTAGTTGAAAAGTGTTTATGACTTCGGTTTGTCTGCCGTCTGTCCGTGCTCTAACTCCTGTAAATATACTCGGATTGCTCTGCAATTTTTATATGTTATTGTCGTTATCTATAGCATGTTCCCTATTTCAACGGAAGTGTGTAGCACTTATAGTTTTTTACAGGGACACTCAAAAGAATTCCGTTACATTGCGGTCTATGGGGGAAAATCATTTGCGGTTTATTTAAATAATGTTTCACTATTTTAAACGCATTATTGAAATTTATATATATCACTAAGGTGCATTAGACGAAGCTTAATATGAAATAGGGTGTGCATAGAACTTATAGTTACTTTACAGGGACAGTCAAAAGAATTTCGTTACATTACATCTATGGAGAAAAATCGTCTGCGGTTTATTTAAATAATGTTTCACTATTTTAAACGCATTGAAATTTATATATATCACTAAGGTGCGTTACAAGAGGATTACAACAGAATATTTTGTATATAGCAGTCATCGTTCATTTACAGGGACACACAAAAGAATTCTCAACTGCCTGTTAACAATAATTCCTGGAAGCGCGTTTTAAGTTACTGAACACGATTTTAATTTTAACTCGCTTTTTGTCTATTACGTGATGTGTATAAGTTCTGTAGATCCTATACAGGGAAGCACAAAAGTTCGCGGACACATTTCCGTTTAGTGACAGAAACTCCAGACGGAGAATTTTAAACTGTGCTACGCGTTTCCTAACTGAACTAAAATTTAGCATCCTATGTAGTATATATACAGATCTATAGATCCTATACAGGGCTGAATAAAAGTATTCGGATATTTTTCTGAATATTGTATATGTTGGAAATTCCTGAAATTATGTTTTTAAATATATTATGCGTTTTCCAAATTGTTTACTTAGATGTCATCTTTTAGCTTATTAAACGGTATGATTTGTAAATTTATTTTGGAAGCGTTGGAAAGTGTTACATAAACTATGCTTGACGCATGATTTTTCGTTCTTGTTTGAATACTGGCCATTATATTTATTATGGTAACTTACGTTCTTTTTGTCAGAAACGTAAGTTACCATATAGTAAACATATTTTTTAGCATTCAAGAAATAGTACTAAATTTAAGTAATTTTTATCCAAATTTAGCTTTGTTAGGTTTAATTAACAAATCATATAAACATTACATTTTGAATATTTTTAGTGTTATATTACTAAAATTACTGAAGTCAATTATTCTAAATGTAACGTAAGTTACCATGGAATGACCTGCTACGTATTTATATAATTACGAACGCACCTAAAAAGGCAGAAACTTTGGTTAAAGAAAACTTTGATACAATTATCTTTAGCCACTCATATAGAGCCGTCGAGTTGTTAGCAAAAGCTAGTCCGGTGCAAGAACTTTTGCAAGACTATTTTGATGACCCGGGTTCGAGTCCCGGCTTGGGTACTTTTTCACTATGTTGGCTTTACGCCTCTTAAACAATTAAAATTTGAATATTGTGAAATTTTCTATGGAAAAATTTCCAAGTATTAAATATGGATTTAAGACTCTTTTCTTCCGAAATTATTAATCTCTTCCCTCTTCCCAATGCGTAATCACCTTTTGAAAAAGCACTCATATCATATGCATGCGAACAGAGATATTCGTATGAAGGAAAATTTTGATTAAACAATAAACTTTGTAATTTTAGCTCATTTTCTATGTGCAAAACAGATGAAAATATTTTGGGGATAAATATCACAAATGGGTCCAAGTTTGATGAAGGACAATTGAAAAAAAATATGTGCATGAAAAAAAAAAAGAGTTACAAATATAAATCATCTGCATATATATGTACGAAAGAACTTTTTCTTAAATCTAAGAAATAATAATAAAAATTCTATTGAAACCAGAAAATTGAGACTTCTTATCTCTTATCGCTCCCAAAGTTTTAGAAATACAGCTACTCCTAGACACAGTGTAAAGTTGGCGTCAACTAGGAAGTCCAATAAATGCCTAAACTGTTAACTGTTTAGTCAGTTCTGCTACTTTTTATGCTTATATTGCATACTCATGCAGCAACCGCACCTGTTTATAAAATGGTTGGTAATCCAATTGAACCAAATAAAAAAAAAATTAAAGGAAAAGTATAAAATCGGGACTTTTGGCTATATAATGTAATCTTTCCATGTTGTGTGTTGTGCAATACATCCACAAGAGAAAAAATACAATTCCGAGATATTCTGATGCTACGTATCAGTTAACCAATTTAACCTTCCGCTGGTAACACGATTTATGGCACCTTAGTTTGGTAACTGGGTCTCAAGCGATGTATTGCCCCTGTTACCATCGGAATGTTAACTTAATATTAATTTTATGTTTAACATAAAGCGAAAATCTGTCAGATTTCAGTTTAGAGCGAAAGTGCGGTACGGGTTTAATCTGATCTTACGATTAATCTTTTTTTTTTTTTTTCCTTTTAAATTTGCTCTCGACAATCAACTGCCAAATCTGGTAACTTCATCAAAAACGTTCACTGTTAAGATAGATTTAAAAACATGTACGTATGCTTGAAAATTATTTTACAATGTCGTAAAAAATCACTAAATTTAGCTACAATTTTCAAACAAATTGCATTCGGAAGTACAAGGTGGCCATAATTAAACTGACGGTACTCAGAATGTTCTGTGGCGCGATCTAATTTCGAGAATGGCGCCAAATTTTGTAGGAAGATTAAACAAGACGGGGGACGAAGGATTCCGCGAAAAAAAAATTAGTTCAAAAGTACCGGCCAGGGGAATATGTGGCGCTGTGTATTCGAAAAAGAGAGTTTCAAAAAATAAAGAATCAATACTGAAATAAAATTACCGTTTATTTAACGAATTTAGCAATTTAATCCAAGCTCAAAATGGTAACAGTTTATAAAAAGCTAAAAATTTACAGAAACACTGCTAAAGTTTCTTTATCTGCAATTTCACTTACAGAGCCCCAAAGAAAGCAACAGCAGAAGAAGAAGTTCTTTATTCAAATTTCACGTTACATCTTTTGGCCCAGTGTCAGCTTGTTCGGCTTTAAAAGGTAATGTGCTACTGTTAGAAGCAATTTCATTGAAAGTTATCTTTCATAATGTCTCCTTCTTTAGTCGAGCGAGCTCTACTAGTCAAATTCTTTTACCTCAACCAGTGCAATGCGCCAGCCGCTCTTCGTGCTTTTAGAAACCACAAAAAAATGCGCAAAGGTAACGGTCCTTTGTCAGTTAATGGTTTAAAAGCAATGGTTGAGAAGTTTGAGAAAACAGGCTCTCTAAATGTTCAGTCAGGCAGAGGACAAAAACCCGTATCACAGGATACAATCGAAGAAGTGACAACGGCGATTGTCGACAGAGCACCAGACAATATTGCTACCACTTCCAGCGCTCATGGGATAGCTAGGAATCTGGATAAACCTTATTGTACGGTATGGAAAATCCTACGAAAGATTATCCACTTCTATCCGTACAAGATCAGCCAAGTACAAGAGTTACGTCACACCGACCATGATAAGCGATTGACTTTTGCTCTCACTTTTCTTGCCAGAATGGAGTTGGATAATGCTTGGCCCTGGAAAATCTCATGGGGAGACGAGGCCCACTTTTACCTGAATGGAACTGTAAATACCCAGAACTGCCGAATTTGGGATGACAAGTCACCAAGAGCATTCAAGGAAATTCCTTTACATTCCCCAAAGATAACTGTTTGGTGTGGTTTCACAGCAGATATGATCATAGGTCCATTCTTCTATGAGAACATTACTCCGACAGGACCTGTAACTTGTTCTGTTACCTGAGACAAATATCGCCAAATGCTAAACAACTTTGTTATTCAGGCACTTCAGCAAAGACAGTGCTTGGAGAAAATCATTTTCATGCAAGATGGAGCCCCTACACATATTGTTTTGCGGGTACAGCAACTGCTACGACAGAAATTCACAACAGAAAGAGTCATTAGCCGCTGTTTTCCAACTACATGGCCACCTCGGTCCCCTGATCTTACACCCTGCGACTTTTGGCTATGGGGTTACCTAAAGTCCAAGGTCTATGACGGAGGTGTCCAGGACCTGGCTACGTTGGAGGATAACATATCGCGAACTGTACGGGAGATTCCTGCAGACATGTTATTCTCTGCTGTTGTAAATGCTGTGCACAGAATGCAATATGTGGTCCACAAAAACGGCGGCCACATCGAACCTGAGTTGGATGTGCTAAATAAACGGTAATCTTATTTCAGTATTGATTCTTCTTTTTTGAAACTCTCTTTTTCGAATACACAGCGTCACATATTCCCCTGGCAGTGACTTTTGAAACTAAATGTTTTTTTTCGCGGAATCCTTCGTCCCCCGTCTTGTTTAATCTTCCTACAAAATTTGGCGCCATTCTCACAATTAGATCGCGCTACAGAACACTCTGAGTACCATCAGTTTAATTATGGCCACCATGTACATTTTTTTTTCTATTCGATAATGTAAAAGCTGAAATTATGCGACATTTTTAGAAGTCGTGTAGGGACAATAAAAGCGAAAGTGACGGTCGTTGTCCCCCATCATTAATCATTATACATTTATAAAAACAGCAACTATCCAAAAGTGAATTATGAATTTATGGAGACAGCAGAAAAGTGCGTAGTGAAAGAAGTAGCACTTTTTTGTGTCGCTATAAAAAGAAAATGAAATCTATCTTTTTATTGACAGATTTTAGTTTTTGCGCTAAAATGGCCATATTTTATGGTTAATTCCTGACCTGCTCAAAAAGGCAGAATCTTTGGCTAAAGAAAACTTTGATACAATTATCTTTAGGCACTTACGCAGAACCGTCCTTACCAAAAGTGAGGCTCAGTGTAAGCACTTCTTATCTTAACTTTCAGGATCTTAACTTTCAAAATTGTTAATCCCTACCCCCTGCCCAATATAATCACCCTTTGAGAAAAACTCCCATACCATACGCATGTGAACAGAGACATTCGTATGAAGGGAAAAGTTGATTAAATAGCAAAATATGCAACCTAAAGGTAACACACCTATTACAGAAGAGTAAATATGTGTTGTTATATTACAAACAATCTTTGAAGTAATAATTGCCGAGGTGCAACAAATGAGGTGCATTCGTTCCGTGCAATAACTAGTTTTACAATGTAAAAAAATCATCGTTATTATTTCAGTGAAATAAATTATATCGCCTGCTATGAGCGAAATGAGGAAGCCTTTTTTTTTCTTATTACATATGCCATGTTTACAAATGAAATTTTTTTTTCGACACCAGACAGTGCTGTAAAACTCACCCATGGAGATCTTGCTTTGCGAATTTTGATGATTACCTCCATGGTTTAATATTTCTATGACTCACGATGAATGACTCTTTTGTTTATTTACTTTAATGGATTAAGATATTCGGCTGTTAACCTAATTTTCATTGAAGTTATCTCAGAATCTATACATTTTTTAATGTAACTCATTTCTCAAGCAAACAATTTTTTTTGAACGATCTTTCTAAAAATGTTACTTTTATGCAATTTTATTCGAAAAAATAAATTTCAATAAAAATGACCGTTTGGCATATGGAAAAAGATGTGGTCAACCCGTATTTGTTTTCCTCAGTCACATGACTTGCACTTTTACTATATAGATTACGTATGATGGTATATTTAACAGAATAAAGAAAACTTTTATTAATATCTTTTTAAGTTTTGATTCAATTTTCATAAAATTTTAAATGACCCGACAAAATTCTGCAACGATTATATATATTAAATTTCAAACCATTCGGTTGGGTAGTTTTTGCGCTGTTATATGCAGACGGACAGATGGACCAGACGACGACTATAGGTTCTACGTATTTATATAATTACGAACACACCTAAAAAATGAATCACAAGTGTGTATAATTTGTTTATAACCATTAGTATTAGTAACGTATCACGAGCTCAGTTTATCTGTCTTAGTAGTTTTTATTATTAGGTGCGTTTGTAACTATATAAATATGTAGCAGCTATAGTCGTTGTCCGGTCCATCCGTCTGTACGCATATAACAGCGCAAAAACTACCCAACCGAATAATTTGAAATTTAATATGTATAATCGTTGCAGAATTTTGTCGAGTCATTTCAAATTTCATGAAAATCGAATCAAAACTTAAAAAGTTATTAATGAAAATTTTCTTCATTCTGTTAAAGCCTATCATACGTAATCTATGTAATAAAAGTGCAAGTCATGTGACTGAGGAAAACAAATACGGACTAATCACATCTTTTTTCATATACCAAGCGGCCCTTTTTATTCAAAATTATTTTTTCGAATAAAATTGCATAAAAGTTACATTTTTAGAAAGATCGTTCAAAAAAATTGTTTGCTTGAGAGATGAGTTACATTAAAAATTGTATAGATTCTGAGATAACTTCAGTGGAAATTAGGTTAACAGCCGAATATCTCAATCCATTACAGTAAATAAACATAAGAGATTCATTCATCGTGAGTCATAGAAATATTAAACCATGGAGGTAATCATTCGCAAAGCAAGATCTCCATGGTAAATTTTGCAGTGCTGCGCTGCCTGGTGTCGAAAAAAAAATTTCCTTCTGTAAACGTGGCGTAAGTAATAAGAAAAAAAAAAGGCATGCTTATTTCCCTCATAACTATTATAATTCATTTCATTGAAATAATAACAACTAGTTGCACCGGTCAAAATTCGATGCAACAGAATATATTAAATAAGTATGTTACAATTTAAGCGTATGAATAAAAGAATAATGTAATGAAAAAAGAAAGTGACTGCATATTTAAAGCATGATATTCACACCATACTGAAAACTTTGAACTTAAACACCACATTCCATTGAAGTCCTGATCTCAGTAAAAATCTACACAATTATGTCATTTTAGCTTTGTAAAAATTGAAATTTTGTGTTTGAAAATGCACATTTTAAAAATGATAATTTCATAAGCAGACGATTTAGCTTTTAATTTCAGAGTATGTGGAATAAAAAACTTGGAAAATAAAATCAGTTTCATGAAAATATATAAGAAAAATAGAAAATATTAACATAACCAATGGTTTTAAAATTTTCATTATATATTTATTATAATTAAATGGAAATGATATAATTTTCAGCAATATTTTATATTGTGCATACCAAGGAAGTAAATAAATAGCAGCAGAAGTTCTTTCTATTTAGATGCAGGAATAATTGTCAGTGAATATGACATACTGCCACAAGATTAGTAAAATCGCAACTCGCAACCTACTTAATACATAGGTAGGTCGCGGTAAAATACCTTATACTCATGGAGGAAAATTCATCTTTTGTTTTCCAAATGACGTCATTTTCTTCATCGGAAACATTTCATTTTTCATATTACTTATGATAGATTATTTACTGTTATTTTATTTACATAGATTACTTAATACTATTTCTCAACAAATAAATCTGCATTCTGCTCTTCTGTGATTACTGCATAATTAAACGCAATCATTTTACTATGCTTAAATTTTATGAAAAAACATTGAGATTCTTCTTTTAAATATGACGACATTTACACTGATGGAATCCTGCTTCTGATTGGTGGAATGTGATAAGGCAAATTAATCTTATGTTGTAGAGATAAAATCTTAACCAATTGCCACCATTTTAAAGAAATTTCATTAAAAAAACTTTAAAATTAAAATATAAAAATGGGAATATTTTTAAAAATAGCTAGTGCGGGGCACATCTACAAAGGAACAGTTTTCATTTTAAAAAATAATTATCACAATTAGTTCAGTAGAAAGTTCATGGCAGAATGGCAGATGACTAAAAAATAAGCCTTCTGTTTTAAATATATTTTCAACTTTTAAAGGAAAGTTTGCTTTACATCCTGTGTGTGAATTTGAGAACAGTAGTGGGAGGTCGAAAAAATTGGGTCCCCGCGTTGATGCCCCTGACAAAATTTCATCCCATGAAAGCGAACACTTCATAAATATTTCATCTCAATAAGATTTTAAATGGCTTAGATGTACCATTCGCCATCAGACAGCCGCCATTTTTTTTGCGGTTTTGGTGATTTTTGCTGGAGATGTAGACAACCCCCGTCAACTCTGCGTTCGGGTAACCCTAAGTTTTTCGGCCTACTTCAGCCTTTTTTTTTTTTTTTTGACAGTTTATTTCTGATTTTAGCTGTTAGATGTCGTGTCTTGTGTTTTAGGTAGATATCGTAAGAAATACTACCTATTACATTCTCACCTAAGTTGGAAATTTTGAAAAATTTTTGCAGATCTGTGCCGATCATGACTCCCAGAACCCAAAACCACCCCCAGTTCAAAACATTCTGCATTAATCTCTTCCAAGCTGATACATAAAATCAAGGGGCATAAAATCTCGGTCAAGTTCGTTAATGGGCAAAATCGAACCATGAGGGGGGAAATGGGGGGGGGCTTTTTGTGAAAACAGAAAAAAACCCATAATTTCTTAATTATTGTACGTATCGAATCCGTTTAAAGTTATTGTTACTTCTAGGAAAAGGGCCGAAAATTTATGTATGACAGATTTTTGATATAATTAAAAATGGCCCCAAGGGGGAGAAAAAAGGAGGGTTTTAGAAGAAAAAAAATCATAGCTTTGTCAATTCACAAGATATCAAATCCGTGTAAATTTATTATTAATCCTCTTAATATTATCTAAAACTTTTATATTGACAAGTTTTTTATAGGACCAACCGTTATAGCAAAAAAAATTAAAAACAAAAAAAATCCCTGCCAGCTCCGCCTGCAAACAAGTTATTTTTCGAAGTAGGCGGTTCCAACTCCCACATCTTTTCGAAACCGATACATAAAATCAAGGGGCATAAAATCTCGGTCAAGTTCGTTAATGGGCAAAATCGAACCAAGGAGGAGGGGGATGGGGGGGCTTTTTGTGAAAACAGAAAAATCCCATAATTTCTTAATTATGATACGTATCGAATCCGTTTAAAGTTATTATTACTTCTAGGAAAAGGGCCGAAAACTGATGTATGACAGATTTTTGATATCATTAAAAATGGCCCCAAGAGGGGATGGGGAAGGGGAGTTTTAGAAGAAAAAAATTCATAACTTCGTCAATTCAGAAGATATCAAATTCGTTTAAATTTATTATAAATCCTCTTAATATTTTCTAAAACTTTTATATTTACAAGTTTTTTATAGGACTAACCCTTATAGAAGGAAAAACAAAAAAAAAACCCTGCCGGCTCCGCCTGCAAACAAGTTAGGTTTTGAAATAGGCGGTTCCATCTGCCGCATCATCGCAAAAAGGTCATTTCTTCTGCGATTCCCGACAAACAGGCGCCCCACGGTCTGCGTCTTCGAAATCTACCTGTGCCTGTAGGCCGAGCCGTCAGGGATTTTTTGGATTACGCATGGTGCCAGATTGTATCTTTCTTGTTTTTTTATTCTTTTGAGAATGATTTGATTATTTTTACTTATTGATAATGGCTTCTGTTGCTAATTTACCTGTTGTGAGAGATATTGCTTACAAATATAAGTAAATTTTGAAAACTAAAGGCGGTATCTTAGCTGTTAGACGTCCTGTCTCGTGTTTTTGGATTACACGTGGTGTCAGGTTGTATCTTTCTTGTTTTTTTATTCTTTTGAAAATGATTTTATTATTTTTATTTATTGATAATGGCTTCTGATGCTAATTTACCTGTTGTGAGAGATGTTGTTTATAAATATAAGTAAATTTTTAAAGGTAAAGAAGGCGGTATGTTTAAAATTTTGCACAATAGGCTTACTTTTAGAGTATATGGAATGACTGTTATGTTTTTTTATTTTTGAGAAAAGTTGGTTTAATTCTGCTGTTGTGTGAAAAAAAGTGTTAATTAGTGTAATATTTTAATATGTATATATTTCAAAAAGGAATCTTTGCTTTTTTTTAATATCAGTATATTTACGTTTTTATCGTTTGCTTAGTATGAATCCCCCTCCCCCATTTTTTGCATATTTGAATGCCTATTTCTGATTTTTGCAATTTATGTATGGAAGTTGTTTTTTTCAATTTATGTATCCTTGTTTCTTTTTTCAATTTATGGATATGTATTTCTGCTTTTTTAAGTCTCAGTTTTAGATATTGCTTATTATGACCTTTGAGATTGGTTTAATGGGATTGTTATGTTTTTTTTATTTTTTGAGAAAAATCGGTTTAATTCTGCTGTTGTGTAAAAAAAATGTTAATTAGTGTGATTTTTTAAATGTATATGTTTGAAAAATGAATCTTTCCATTTTTTTAGTATCCGTATATTTACGTTTTTACCGTTTGCTCAGTAGGAACCCCCGCCCCCTTCCCCCCCCCATTTTTTGTGGATTTAAATGCTTACTTCAGATTAAAATTTCTTAACTTTGTTTGAATTATTTTATTATTTATATTATTATGTTTAATCTCTATATATTTCAAAATTTTTAAAGCCTAAAATTGCTCTAAATGACTACTTGGCGAAAAACGAGTTTTTCACGCCAAGACAAAAAACAAGATGACAGACTGAGGGCGAATGGTACATCTGTTCCCTTTAAATGTATAACTTGTAATTTAAAAAGTTCATTATATATAAAAAAAACTTTCACATAAATAACTTCTTTAAAACAAAACAGTGCAACAAGAAAAAAATCTTTCACTAAAAAACAGACTAACAAAATAAAAGTAAAATAAATGTAAAAGTATTACAATTTACACACACACAATAATTAATTAACTAAGAAAAAAAAATGGTGATTTCCTTAAAGAAAACCTCAGCTTACGCAACATCGCATATTTGTAAAGATATAAACACAAAATTTTAAAAAATCATATCATTTACACATTCTATAAAGTGCAGTTTGTTGTTCTAGTGCTGACCACGAGACATCGAATGCTTGCTCTCAAGATCAGCATGCAGAGAGAATCAGCGAATGGGTGGATCGTTAGTATCACATGTTGGTCTAAGTTGATGCAGTGTACTCGCACTCGAAAAGAATAAGAAAAAAAAAAGGTAAAGCAAAACAGGTGAAATCACTATAAACAAATATGTGTATGTAACTTGGTTATACGAATGCACATTACACACATTTATGCTTGATCAGAGCTGCCAGCCATTTATTCTAAAGGATTTGTTATTACAGTTAAGCTTTGATTAAGGCTGTGATTTTGCTATGAGTGACATCATATTTCAGCAATTTATCATGGAGTGCATGATGATTAATGATTAAAAAAAATAATTCCTAACTTTCTACAATCTCTTACTCTTGTATATTCACTGAAAAAATATATAACAATATAAGAGTACTTTTCGGTTAGCTGTGCGCCAGTGATATTGGTACATATATACACACATATACCGTACATACATATATGCATACATACATGTATATTATATATGTGTATGTATATATGTATATGCAGATATGTGTATATATATATGTGTGTGTGTATATATAACACTGGCCCCCGGCTAACTGAAAAGTACCCAATATAAATATCCATTAGAAAAATATTTTGCCAAGAAATCTGTAAAATAAAATAAATAATGTCTAAACATAATTCTTTAATAATCATACATAGTTTTTTCATTAGTTGTAAAAATATGTCAAATTCTAATTAAAATATCCTATTAAAATATAATGTCTAAAAATAACTTTTAATAATCATATATATAAAGACTTCTTCATTTGTAAAAATATAATTAATAAAGTATGTCAAATTCTAATTAAAATAATATGTTTAATCAAGTGTCAACCATATCCTTAATAACGTTCATGACAGATTCTGGTGAAGGCCTTTCAGCCACTTTACATAATATACCAGCTTCGGATAAAGCTTTTTGAGTACTCGGACCAATAGCAATAAACTTTGGTAAATTTATTTTTTTATAACTGCCTTTTACAATATCAACGCAAGACTGAACTCCAGAAGGACTAAAAAATACTAAAATGTTTGGTAAACCTTCCTCTGAAATAAGACTTTGCCAGAAATTTTCTAAGTGCTCATTAGGTATGGTCTCATAGCATACAACCTCTTCAAGAGGAATATTTTTCTCAGACAACACAGTTGGAATCGTATCTTTTCTAATAGAGCTACACGGAAATAACAGCGGTTTTTCTACATGACTACACATTTTGATGATTAACTCGCATAAGTTTTCACTATTACCAGAATCTGTGCCATGCGTGTCTAAATTTAACACAGAAATAGCATGATCACCAGTCGCTTTTCCAACAGAAAAATTTGTTTTCTTCTTCCATTGTTCAACGTATGTTTCGTTCAGTTTAAGTAATGACAATGAAACAGCAGCCACTGTTCGGGTACTAGTAAAAATTATTCCACTATAAGAATAATGATTACAAAGGCATTCTAACAATTTTTCTTCATTGATGAAATTGAACGAAAAAGGTGGTATAATCCTCGCTTTTATATTTTCTTTTTCCAGAAGTTTGGTATATTTATTTTCTTTCACTGCAGAATCACCTTGAAATAACACAACAAATTTTGTTTCTAATTTCAAAGCCATGTTTTAACAATTATCTATGCAGCCATAGAAAAATTAGCTAATATATAAATAGAAGCAAAAACATATGTTCATTAACATTTCATGCTTTAGCTACTTTTTTCGCATACTGACACTTTTGTTTACATTCTACAAGATAGTATGTTAAATTGGGGTTGATTGGTGCTTAAAAATATCACGAACTACAACCGAGCCGAAGGCAAAAAGAGTCATGCAGCTTAACCAAAGGATCTCGCCATGTTGCGATTTGCGACATGTATTTTAGTAAAACATTTAGATATCTTTAAAGTAAGAAAAATCAATTTAATATATTTACTGTACAAAATATATACATTATATTTTAAGATCAAAATTGAGCTATTTCAGTTGACAGCCAATAGAGAGTAAACGCTGTTTGACGTCACTGACCATTGTTTTGGATCATCTTTACTCGGCGATTGGTAGAAAGAGACGCTTTCAGTCGTGACGTTTTGCTTGGTTACTGACTCCAAACAAACGGTTGCTATGTGGTATTTTCTATTTAGTTTGTATATTATAGATATATCACATAGCTATATCTCACAGTTAAGTGTTTTAATACTTTATATGCAGTGGTAACATTTTCTACGATTTATATTTAATAAGAAATCAAACATAGCAACCGTTTGTTTGGAGTCAGTAACCATGCAAAACGTCATGACTGACGTCACGCTGAAAGCGTCTAGTGGCGCCAAGGCTACACTAGATACCGGGCTTGCTCAATCATTATCATGACGTCACAAAAGGGACGCATATCCATTATGTTGCCCAAAATAACCGCCATATTGTGACCTAGCTCAGCATTAGGAAACTGCCTGAGCAGGTGTTTGCCGTCCCTGTTACTGTCACTGCCGGTCCACTAGTACGGTAAGCAAACCGGTTTTAGCTTGGTTTTTGGTCCGCTGGGTTTACAGACCGCTAGAGTGACATGATGCTCTTTTCGTACACTTGCATTGGTGGATTCGAGCATCACGTGACTCCCGCGGTCTGTAAAAAAAGATATGCGTAAAGCACCGCGGTAGCCTTTCTTTTTCGTCAGCCTCGAGCCACCATTTGTGACGTCATGATAATGAATGAGCAAGCCCGGTATCTAGTGTAGCCCTGGTGGCGCGCCATCGTTTTTGTGCTATGCAAAAAGAACCACAAGGTGTGATATTTTAAAAGTCATGAACAGGCCGTGTATTTCGTTGGTCACGATACTAGTACTGTACTAGGCCTGCGCGCTGAGAGAGAAATGGTGGATGTCGTAGGCAGATTTTTTTCAGCGATTATACGGTCCACTGAATTTGAACACCAGTATAAAAAGGCGGAGAAAATTTTACAAAATACTGGAGTTCAAATTCAAAGGACCGTATAATGGCTGAAAAAAAAAATCCGCCTACGACATCTCTCTCAGAGCGCAGGCCTAGTATTCAGGGGGCACTGGTTGTTGCAAAGCTGACAATTTTTTTTTAATTACTTTTTTACGTGAACAAGAGTTCAGCAATATTTTTTTTACGCTCATAAAAATATTTTCTGCAGATTTCGCTTTTGTTGTTGAGTTGATCGATTTATTTATATTTAGAAGAAAAAAAAACAGCAGTTCTTATTAATAATATTTAAAAACATAAATGAAAACAGTTAGTTTAGTGTTTAAATGGATGAATAGTTAATATTTCTAAACTAAAATATTTCTGCGATATAATTGCATTGTTTGAAGAAAGTTATATTTGTAAATTAGAGTAACATACTTTTATAAATACCTGCCTAGAATGTTAATTAAAATAAGATTTTAATAGTATATTTTTATTAATATATTATTTCCAAATATATTTTAATACGTATTTTACAACAATTTTAAAAAATTGCAAACTCAGGCTATGCTTTCATTTAAAGCATTTTATTTTATCATGGTGTGTATTTTAAGAATGCACTTGCTTTGCGCATTTCATCCTTTGATAATTCTTATACTATTTTATTTATACACCAAAGGTTTTTTTTTCCACAATTTTGATTTTTTTGACAGCATATCTCCTTTTTAACACTTTCCAACATAGTTGAAAAGTGTTTACGAGATCAGTTGTTCTCGCCGTCCACTCTAACTCTCGTAAATATACTCAGATTGCTCTGAAATTTTTATATGTTATTGACTGTTACTATAGCACGATCGCTATTGAAAATTAAGTGTGTTGCGTTTATACTTAATTTACAGGGACAGTCAAAAGTATCCAGTTACATTAAAACCAATGGGAAAACATCGTTCCAAGTTCATTTTGATGATTTTACACCATTTCAAACATAATGAAATTGATATGCATTTATGAACTGTACTAAAACATGCTTTCTGTAGAATATGGGATGCAAAACATTTATTTTTCGTTTACAGGGTAACACAGAAGAATTAGGTTACATATAATGGTCTACGGGGGGGGGGGGGTATTTATTTATTTGGGGGGGGGGGTAAGTTTCAATGTGTTTACTGAATCATTATACTAAATTATATTTACTAAATCTTCCAGTATTTTTGTAGCTCTCTCAGAGTTGCTTATTATTTTCAGTCGCCAGGAAAGGTCATGTCATTTATGATACAGGCACCCATAAGATAAGAAGCGGCCATTTTTGTACCATTATTGTATTGTAAAGAAAATTATATTACTGATTTATTTCATCATGGTCATTCTGCCAGAAATGTACGTTTTCAGTGCTAAAATTTCTGATTTTTTTTTTTTTTTTTTTTTTTTTTTCAAATTAAGGGCTAAAATTTTTTTATATAGATTTTTTGACTTGTCTAACATTATTTAGTATTTTCCAAAGTCGGAGAAATATTTTATAAACTATTAATTGCTGTGACAAAAATTGTCGCATAGATGCTGTGAGCGGTCTCTGAAACCACTTGATCGAAGGATCAATAAGAGAATCGAATAACTCATAGGATGGTGTTTCTGTATTAAGTTTTATGTACAGGACTATTATATAATTAAAATTCACCTATTTAGAAAACTCTGGCAATAGCACTAGGACTGCAAATGAAACAAAATATAATTAGTATCTGTAGTTAAACTGAAAATTGCAAGCGGAAAGATGCAGCGATCTATGAGACCGCTAACAGCCGTTAAAGATTAAAATAGCATTTTTTACACTACGTAGATCAGGGGTCGTCAACTTTACACTATCATGGGCGCATTTGGATTTTATAACCGTGAACGCATGCAACTTTCCTCTTTTATACACACATATTTAATCATTTAACAGTTTGAAGGGCAGTAGTACACTGCAAAAAATAATTGCTGATTTTACAGTATAATACTGACAGCTGGGATGCCCGTAATCAACCCTGCAAAATCAACAATTATTATTTGCAGTGTAGGGACAGATGGGGCATAGTGGATTGCTTTTGAAGTTTAAATTTTTTTTCTTCTGAAATTCATTTTTTCATTAAATTTTATTACATTTTTTTTCTTCTGAAATACATGAAAAAATTCCTGAATATACGTTAGTTCTTAATCCTCATTTATTAATTTTCTAAAAGCATATGTATTAATGCTTACATTTTTTTTTAAGGTTTACATTTGTGTTCTACAGTGGTATACCACATGGGGCATGGTGAATCGTACCTAGTGAAAGGTAAATTACAATAATAAAACATATTTAAAGGGCAGAGGGCTTTATTAGAAATCTGTAGCCATATTTTTCAGTGCACAGAACAAAACAATTAATTGACTCTTTACATGCATAAAAACATTTAATTGTGTAGAATTACATTATATGCGTAAATATATCTATCAAAGTTTTACTTAGATATTTAATTTTAAATAAAAATTATTTAGCATGTGTCAAAGAATATGAAAAAAAAACAATTTTAGGAATAATTTTCTCTGCAACATCCTGATGACTTCAGTTATAGCAAATTTAAAAAGTACATTGTTAGACTTAATTATTTATGGTTTAAGTTTAAGTGATGTAATTGTTACGTTCTTTTTTTTTTTTTTTTTTTTTTTTTTTTTTAAGGAAGCAAGAAAAGAAGGCAAATAACCTTCTTAATGGTTCTCATTTTTCTCATTTTAATATGAATTAGTAGTCATATTCTGCAAGATATTAAAATTGCGCAAAACACAAAAGCAATTTTATTTTTATTTCACAGTAAAATATAGTATGAGAACAATTTCTTATCTGCAGTTTTAATTCTGAATGAAAGGGTAAAAGTTTTTCTATTGAAAATTTCAAAATTAAATCCGTATAAAACAGTGGTTCACTGTGTCCCTTTTTTGGTGGTCCAGTGTACCCCATGTAGATATGGAATAAGAAAATGTTCCAAAATATTTCATTTGATGTAAAACGTCAAATTTTGCATACATTTAC
This sequence comes from Maratus michaelseni, assembly GCA_963931845.1. Classification (NCBI taxonomy): domain Eukaryota; kingdom Metazoa; phylum Arthropoda; class Arachnida; order Araneae; family Salticidae; genus Maratus; species Maratus michaelseni. Next base: position 256,668,991 of record OZ007591.1, read on the forward strand.
ATATTAATGAGTTCCCTTTCTTTAAACTTCAATTGCTTTTTCTTCTATACTTCTAAATTCTAATCTTTATTATCTAAAAATCTGCAATCCTAAAGAAGCAAAATTGTACTTTTGTAGCTAAAAACAACGACACCGACTGACAGGGTTAGAAACTTCAAAGGCATAGCGCTTACTTTTAAGATACACTAGCCTCCAAAAGTTAAGGTACAACATGTTTTTCGAAGCTTGCCAGACTAAAAATGGCAGTCAGATTAAACTTCATAGTTTATATGATATATGAATGACAATAATAAGCTTTAAAAAAACATACGCAAAAATTACAGTTACCACTTTTATTTTATAGAAAAGAATAAGTATTTGTGAATGAGAGAAAAATATGCAATTACGAAGCTTTCGTAATTTCGTGTGTAAGTTTTGTTGTATTCGAACTATTGTTGTCAGTTTTGTTCACAACAACCAGTAGAGTCTAGAAATGTCTAGAAGAGGTTGTTTGCCCGATTCATTAAGGTGGAGGGCGGTAGGATGGATGGAAATGGGGTTGTCACAGGCCGATACTGCTAGACGGCTCAATGTGTCTCGCAGTGTAGTCCAACGACTCTGGGATCAGTATGAATCCGGAGATTCTGTGTCCTGAAGACATGTTCCAGGCCGCCCACGTGTTACAACACCTGCAGAAGACCAGTTTCTAGCTCTTTCGGCCCGAAGCAGAAGACGCACTACTGTGCCACAATTCATTGCAGACCACTTTGCAGCATCAGGGAGAAGAATCTCCGCTACTACGGTGCGAAGACGTCTTCACAATCCAGGTCTCTATGCACGGCGACCAGTTGTGTGTGTCCCCCTCAACAGACGACAGAGAAGGGCCCGCTTATGTTGGGCAAGAGAACATGTTTCCTGGACCAGACAACAGTGGGCTTCTGTACTCTTCACAGACGAGTCCAGATTCACACTGGAGAGCGATTCAGGACGTCTTCTGATCTGGAGAGAACAATGCACTCGATACCATCAATCAAACACTGTCAAAACACGCAGGTACAGAAACGGTGGAATCATAGTTTGGGCAGGGATCTCACTCGGAGGCCACACTGACCTGCATGTGTTCCATGGAGGAACTGTGACTGGTGCGAGATATCGGGATAAGATCCTTGATTTATATGTGCGACCATATACCGGTGCTATTGGCAATGGTTTCATTCTAATGGATGATAATGCGAGACCACACCGAGCTGTGGTTGTTGAGGATTATCTTGAGGGTCACTGTTTGGAGAGAATGGAATGGCCAGCTCACTCTCCATATTTGAATCCGATAGAACATCTTTGGGACTATCTTGGAAGACAGGTTGCGGCTTTAAGTCCTCCTCCAAGGTCATTAAATGAGTTAGAACAAGGCTTATTCCAAGTCTGGTCAGCGTTAGCTATTTCAGCGTCCGACAATTTAATTGAGAGCATGGAAAGTCGATGCCGCCAATGCATTCAAGTCCGGGGTGGACATATTCCGTTTAGAACCAGTTTTTTAATGTTTCTGTCACATTTTACTGCATAATACTTCGATGTACTGATTTCTCCAAGAATGGAATTTTCCACCATGAGTGCTTTTTTGTTGTAATTTAATTTATACGTTTAACTTAAGTAAATTTCTATGTCGCATTTAATAAATAACAGTTTAGCGCACATTTCCTCCAAATTTGTTGTTTCTATATTCATTCATTTGCAAATTAGACGCAATAAACCGGTTGTACCTTAACTTTAGGAGGCCAGTGTACAAATGCTGACTAAGAATGGTTTGTAAAGAAATTCAAAATTTCGAAGGGTGAAATGAGCGGAAAGCGTTTTAAAAGCGTTCTAAATTACAATTTCTATATTATTGTTAGGGATAGCAACTTGAAATTTGACATGGCTGTTGCTTTTAAGACATATGGGGCCGCACAGAACAATTTGAAAAAAATCGGAATTTAAAAGAGCGAATTGCGCGAAAAAAGTTCTAAATTATAATTTATTTGGAACTGTTAAGACTAGAAAATTGAAATTTCGCATGGCTGATACTCACGTAAATGATCACCCAGAACAGTTTACTAAAAATGCGAAATTTAAAAGGGCAGGAGCAAAACAAACGTTCTAAAATTGCAATTTATGTGGTACAGCTGGTATAGAAGCTTCGTATTTGGCATGGTGGTTACTCTTAAAATGCAAATGCTCGCTAAGACCAGTTCCTAAAAAATTCGAAATTTAACAGGATGAAATTAGTGGAAAACTTTCTGAAAACGTTCTACATTATGAGTTAATTGGATTTATTCGGTTTAGAAATTTGAAATTTAGTATAGTGTTAACTTTTTAAATGCAGATGCTCAGTATAAACAGTTTATTAAAATTTCTAAATTTAAAGGTGTAAAGTGAGCGAAAAACATTATAAATTATGGTTTATTCTAAATTGTTAGGGATAGAAACTTAAAAACTGACATGCCCGCTTTTTTTAGACGTAAATGCTCGCACAGAACAGTTTTTACAAAATTCGAATTTAAAAGGAGCAAAAGCAAAACACTTTCTAAAATTGCGATTTTAGTGATGCTGCTGGTCTAGAAAGTTGAAATTTGACACGGTGACTACTTTTAAGATTTCAGTGCTGGCTAAGAACGGTTTCTAAAAAATTCGAAATTTAAAAGGCTTATATGAGCAGAAAACGTTCCAAAAACTTTCTAAACTATGATAAATCTGAAATTGTTAGGGATAGAAACGAGAAATTTTACATGGCTGTTACGTTAGTGTCACAAATTCATCCACAGAACAGTTTTTAAAAATTTAGAAATTTTAATGTGTGCAGGAACAAAAACAATTCTAAAATTGCAATTTCTGTGATATAGTTATTACAGAAATTTGCTTAACTAGAATATTGGAATTTGGCATGATGTTTACTTTTAAGATGTCAAATACACGCTTAGAACTGTTTCTAAAAATTTCTAAATTTCAAATAAAAAATGAAATAAGCGAGAAACCTTCAAAATATATTCTAAAATACCATTAATTTGGAATTAATTTAAGCTTTTCTCATTCATTTAAGTCTCATGTTTGCCTAATGCAGTATAAGAATGAAGTTTACTCAAAATGTGGCTTAATTAGTAATTTTTGAATTATCTGTGGCAGTAAAATTTCCTCTAATGAAAATAGGCCCACGAATACCACTTGGCATTTTTCAACAATTACGCGAGCAAAGCTGCGGCTTTTGCTAGTAAGTTATATTTAAAAAATAAAAATTCATGGTCTAACAAGTAAAACAGTAAAAAAATCTATTTTTGTACGACCAAAATTTACGAGTTATGATACTTTGAATTTGCAGACCCTTAAAACGGGTTTTTCCATTTTTAGTGCCAGAAAACGACGAAATATCATAAAATGCAGAGTATCATCACTCGGCAAGTTTTGAGCGTAGAAGAATGAAAATTTTTACTCGTTTATTTGTTAGAGTATGAAGAAAGATTTTTAAATGTAACTTATAGGAACTAAGGACCGTATAAAAAATTTAAATTTTGTAGCCTAAAATAAAGTATTTTGAAACATTTTATCAATTGGAACTATACTTCTAAAACTAACGTTTTAGCAGAGTTGCCAAGTCTCCGGCTTTTTGCTCACCGGTAATTGTTTAGAGAAAAATGTTATTCTTTCAAATCGCAGAATGCTAGAGTTAATTAAAACAACATTTTCTGTACTAAAATACTGGTATCCAAAAAGCCGGAGACTTGGCAGGTCTGGTTTTAGGAATTAGTTATCTGTCAAAGATAAGAAGGGACACGTCGCATATATTTATTTATTAAGGTTTTTTTTTCACCCCTTTAAGGAGATATTTGTTAAGAGAGATTCTGCTAATCTGGTCAAAGGACTAAATGTGGATCCCCCCCCCCCTGCCCTTTTATTTAAAACGGTACTGCCCCTGAATAAAATCCATATATGTTCTTAACACGAACCACACGAAAAAATAAATTATTTGATTCATTCCATCACATTTTCGTAAATGTATTGCTCAACATAATTCTTCTACAAATGGCTCTCAAACAAACATTTATAGATAAATTTAGATTTCACTGTATTTTTCTTTTATTTGAAACAGCTGTTTTATTTAACGTTCTGTTTATGAAACGTTCTGTTTTTAAACAATATTGGAGATAACATACCACATGTCTAGAGTTTTTTCATTTGAAAATTATTATTTAACAAAAAGAAAATGTTTTAAAATACGATAAGTAATTGATAAATTTTGTTTTATATTCAGTCTGAGAAAGGAAGAAAAGAAAATTGCATTTCAAGGTCAAATGTATTGTAACACGCGCAACGCCTCGTGCTGAAGGTTTGACAAAGAAATAAATTTATTTTCTTGAAGATTCAAGGGAAAAAAACGTGTTTTCAAAATCCGTTTGTGCGATGAATTCATTTGAGATTTTGACATCTGCGTACGCAGGGGATGCAGAGAAGAGTTATAATTTACCCAATCAGACAGCAATGATTGATTTGCGTAAAAACTGTTCGTGACAAAAAAATTTGAATATTTTTCCCAAAATAATCATAAAAATACATAAGAAACATTCCTATTTTTAAAGAAAAGGAATTTCATTCAGGCTTATATATTAAAAGTAAATGCATTAGAAAATGCTTCCTAAGCCCGTCGGTACTTAAAATGTATATATGTGTATATAAAATATCTATCTATATATTATTTGACACATAAATATTACGTCTCAGACTTTAAAAAAATAAGCGAAAAATATGCAATATGTATTATATTTCGCAGTAGAGACTTATTATCGCACATTCGTACAGTAAGATGGATGCACAACAGGATGGGAAAATATATTCTTCTGAAACATTTTTTGTTACGCAGAACTACTAATGCTATCTACCGATGATAGAGTGGAGAATTTAATGTTGATCCCTAAAAGTACCTTTGGTAGTGCAGAATTAAATATTTTTTATAACAATATTATTCAACAGGTATTTAAAAGCTAACCATCGGGGCATAAAGGATGAAATTATAGAAAAAATGATTGCAAAGTTGCAATGAATTTAATAACATCAACACATCGTCATTAAGGTGGTTTGGGACGCATTTATTATTAGTAGTAGTGGTGCTGTTATTATTTATAAATGTTTTTTACTCTCTTTTTCTTAAATGTATATTTATATGTATAAATGTATGTATTATAATGTATGTATGTATTTAAATGTGTATATGTATTTAAATGTATATATGTATTTAAATGTATATATGTATTTAAATGTATATATATTTCTTTGGAGAAGAAAAATCTTTAAACATAATTATTTTTAAAAAAATTTAAATTTTAGCCTTGTTTAAAATTTGACATGTCTTCTTTAAAAAATAAGTTTTTTTTTTCTTTGAGTGCAAAAAATAATAGAAAGTAATTTGTCTTCAGAAGTAACAAAAATATTTATTTTTAAAAGATTTAATAATATTTTTAAAAATAAATTATGAGTGATTTTTTTCTATGATAATCGTATTTTCAAAATTTTCTCGTAAAACAAAAAATCACGAACAAAATTTAATGAATATATAATTTAAAATTGCGGGGAGGACATATTTGAGAAAACAAATCTCTCTCTCGAGAATCTAGTTTTTCCGACAAATTGATAAACATGTTGTTAGCCCTCTTTAACCTCTTCGCGGCGAGTATCGCGTATACGTGACATATAGAATACTCAAAATCCTTGAATACTCCTACCGGTAAATTTGAATAGTAATGCCTTATTTAATCAGAGAATTTCTGTGACTGAATTAGGCAAAAAATTCTTTTCGTAAATACCGGTGATAAAAGATTAAAAATTCTGTAAAGGATGCTTGTTGCAAAGAGTTGAGGTGGTCCAGGACAATAAAAATCTAAAAAATAAATAAATTACTTTTTTGGTTAAAAAGAAAACTCTACATTTTTTTAAATAAAATTATGAAAACCAAACATAAATACGATAACTAAATCAAATGACAAATGACATGACGTTTTTATATTGTACTGTCTGCGGTTGCCGTGCCTTCCTCCAAGATTAAAATGCATTTAATTCACAATGTTTTTTTTTTTTTTTTTTTTCCCCAAGATTTATAATATTTAAATTGTTAGATCTGAATTTCTATCAAATATAAAGTTATGAACGTTGTATAAATTTTTACTTACGCCCCTGATTTAAAGAACAACCTATCCCTTAAAGGAGAATTTTCTATGCAAATTAAGTCATAGTCTAGTTTATATATTCACATACAGGAAAGACGTGCTAACTCATCCCCAACATGCAGTCACCGGAGTCATCCGGTTGATTAAATTTTACGATAAGTCTACATAATCATGGCATCTACAATGACCTTTGAACATAAATGTTGTGTTTTCTCAGGAGCAACAATTTATCAGGTACATTTCGCCAGCCCGGACCTATGGAGTTGAGGAAATTCAGTAATGCCATTCGTTAGTACTCCGTTAGTACCGGTAAGTACCGAGAGATTTTCGTTTGTACCGCTTCCGTTACGGAGTAACGGACGATTCTTATGTGCGAGCTCCGGGCTGGAGAAACATGGGGTTTCCCATAGGAAAAAAAATAAAGTTTCCCGATCACGCTCAAATTATAGGTGTCGTTAGTACTCCGTTAGTACCGGTAAGTACCTAGAGATTTTCGTTTGTACCACTTCCGTTATGGAGTTATGGCCGATTCTTACTCCGGGCTGGAAAAAAGTGGCATTTCCCACAGCGAGGGTAAAACATTCTCCGACATCGCACAAATTGCCCGTGTCGTTAGTACTCCGTTAGTACCGGTAAGTACCGAAAGATTTTCGTTTGTACCGCTTCCGTTACGGAGTAACAGGCGATTCTTATGTGCGAGCTCCGGGCTGGAGAAACATGGGGTTTCCCATAGGAAAAAAAATAAAGTTTCCCGATCGCGCTCAAATTATAGGTGTCGTTAGTACTCCGTTAGTACTGGTAAGTACCGAGAGATTTTCGTTTGTACCACTTCCGTTACGGAGTTATGGCCGATTCTTACTCTGGGCTGGAAAAAAGTGGCATTTCCCACAGGAAGGGTAAAAAATTCTCCGACATCGCACAAATTGCCCGTGTCGTTAGTACTCCGTTAGTACCGGTAAGTACCGAGAGATTTTCGTTTGTACCGCTTCCGTTACGGAGTAACGGACGATTCTTATGTGCGAGCTCCGGGCTGGAGAAACATGGGGTTTCCAATAGGAAAAAAAATAAAGTTTCCCGATCGCGCTCAAATTATAGGTGTCGTTAGTACTCCGTTAGTACCGGTAAGTACCGAGAGATTTTCGTTTGTACCGCTTCCGTTACGGAGTAACAGACGATTCTTATGTGCGATCTCCGGGCTGGAGAAACATGGGGTTTCCCATAGGAAAAAACTTAAAGTTTCCCGATCGCGCTCAAATTATAGGTGTCGTTAGTACTCTGTTAGTACCGGTAAGTACCGAGAGATTTTCATTTGTACCGCTTCCGTTATGGAGTAACGGACGATTCTTATGTGTGAGCTCCGGGCTGGAGAAACATGGGATTTCCCATAGGAAAAAAATGAAAGTTTCCCTATCACGCTCAAATTATTGGTGTCGTTATTACTCCGTTAGTACCGGTAAGTAATATTTTTGTTAGTACCATTTTATTTCCGCTTTCGTGACCCCGTAATGGACGGGGACAACGAACGAACAAACAAACATGCAAACAAACGAAGTGTAAATGACATTTTCTCTCTCCATGTGTGTATTGATAGATTTAAATTTCTCTTTGTTAAACAGTCCTGATTGGGTTACCCGCACCCAATATCAGCCGAATGCATTTTGCACAGACTGCATATGTTATGAAATTGGGTCCTGCATGGATCAGATTATACCACAGGGAAAATTGGCTTGAGATGAACCCGAAGTCGGAAATAAACAAATTAATTTTTATTATGGTGAATTTGTTTAAAATTCTATCTTCAATATGAATTTCATTATTTATATAAGACAATAATGAATACATACTCATTCGCATTCAAATATATAGTTCCAATAATATTCTGCTCTTTCTTTTAATAAATTGTGTTAATCCGAACCCGACCAGCAGAAATCAAAACCCAATACAAACTGCAAACAATTCGTTGAACACAGCAACAAAAATAAACTGTACAGAACAGAAGACAGAAATAACAGTAAACAGAAAATACTTATTCGTACAACTGAAGAAACAAACAAACTAACTAAAAAATGCGCCTATTCGACAAATGCTCGAGTCCTGCGCGGGTCTGTTTAAATCTGACCTGAGCCCACAATATCTATTTAAAATTAACCTATAAACCTATTGGAGCGTGAAAAAAATGTTCGCTAACCCACAACTCGACTCAAATCCGAAATAAAATTCTTATAGTTTGATCTGCAATTCGACCCGAACCCCTAATACTTCAAGATGAACACGATAGGAAAACCGAAATCAACGAAAATAAATCCGCAATTTAATGCAATTACGAAAAAAAAAATTATCTGCAATCTAACATTAAATTATTATTTTTTTCGATAAATGAACTTGTAAAGAATCATTCATATTGAAATATTTAAGGTTTTATCTAAAATAGTATTCCAGACTTTCTGTTGAAATATCGTTTTAACTCCAGACCGATCTGCAAGAATTAAACTCAAACCTAATCCTAAGCAATTACTCTGCAACGAAAAAAAATAGCGCCAACTGCTAATGACCCGAATCTGGCGCTGTTAAAATCAGGTTACACAACCCGATGCATAATTCTAACCAAAACCACAACCGCTGGTCGGGTCGAGTTACCCGACCTGGAGCAGTACTCTAAAGTACCCATGGAATCAATAGTATCATCTCTTTATTAAAAGCGTTCATGTAATATAAAAAACTGACTTCTTTTCGTTTTTTTTGTTTTCTTTTCATCATTTTTACGAGTGGTTTGCAACTAACTCTTTAGCCTTAATTAAAAAATTTTGAAAACTTTTTCAACGGAGGGTGGAGAGCGGTAAATATTTTTTACTGACGAATAGAATTTGTAGAATCCTACTAATAAAAGAATTTGTAGAATCCTGCTAATAAAACTAAATAGTCATTTTCATTTTCAAATACATTTAGCGATTAAGATATCAATATCAAATTATTGGGAAAGATGGGGGAAGAGATATAGGTTACGGGAAAAAAAAATAGTAGTGTCTTGGAATATTAGTGCATGAAATCGTATTTCTCTTTACAATTCAGAATTACAATAACAGAAACTACTTGATATATTATATTAGTAGAACTTAATAATGCAAATATGAAAAATAGAATGGAGCTGCTGGTTTAATGTTTTAAATATTAAATGAAATTATCTGAAAATAAAACATCTGAACTGACGTTTGAGGTCCCTGATCTGCAGATTTACTAGTTTCATTACAATTAAGATTTATGGCACATTTTATTATTATTACAGATTATTTTTGCCATAGATGAATAGTTAAACATTTAAGACAGAAAAGAATACGTTTTTAACAAATTGTGCTGCTTAAAAATTGCTTTTACTTAAATGAAGAGTGCTTGAGTCCCATAAGCCCTTCCTTTTCCTATGCCCATAAACATTATTCCTTGCTTCCTAATTGGTTTGATGCATTGTAAATATTAACTTGTATTACTGTATTATTCAATTTCCAGACCCACCTGGCGTTGCCTGGGCCCCTATTAATAACTTAACAAAAATATCGATTTTTGTATGATTTTGCGTCTTCAACAAATTTTCTTTGTATGAATTTATATTTTTAAATGAAAAGTTTGTGAAAAAAATATTGATATTTAGTAGCAAAAGCTCAAAAGCGCTTGTAAGATACAAGGTAAGGTGCGACAAAGCTGGCCATAGTTAAGCTTTGAGGATATTTTATAATTTTCTGGTTGGGTGTGTGTGGGGCTGAATTTTTGTTTGTGAAATTTTACATTTATCTCTAACACATACAAGTATACTTTTCTTTGTAAAATAAATTTTAATTACTTTTATAATACAATTTCAAAATTGTAGCTTGTGGGCCACATTTGGCGCATAGTGTCCCAAAGTTGGCCCATGCACTGAAATCACTTTTAAAATGTGAAAAAATACTCGGTAAACTATTTTGCTTAATATTATGCTCTGACGATCCTATCTTTCTTTTGATATCTTTCGAGTTTTTCTTTTTAATCTTCTTATCTTATGACACAAAAAGATCCTGAAGCACTTTTGTGCACGGTACTTCAGAGATTTTCTTCTGGGAGTTACTGACTTCATTTGAGTGATCTCTGTTGTCAACAATAAAAGGTAATAAGTTTAAGGAAGGATAGGGTGCTCTTCAACCAGCAGTCATATATATAGCGGAGAGACAGAGAATTGAAGATCACAACTGATGATGCTCCAGCTGGGGCGAAAGCGCTTTTGTGGAGTGGTGAAGATTTTTTATCCGAAACTGTTTTTACATCTTTTAAATGGGGGACGTTTTTAATGAAAATTTTTGACCATGTTTTTTAAATAATGTCTGAATGAAAATTGGTAAAATGGACAATAAATAGTAAATTTACAGACATTAACAAATGCACACCTGTTTTTAATGGTAATAGCTTTTTTCAGATATTTATGTAGAAATTTTGACAATCACCCTTAATATACTGATTTCTACATTTGTTTTCTAAGGTGGCCACTCTGGGAACATGCGTATGGTCGCCATTTGCACGACGTAAAAGTATTAAACTGATGTTTTTTTTAGAATTGAAGTAAATGTGGTTAAACAGAAAGAAAGAAGTTTTCAAAAAGCGTACCATAACTCAATGTTCTATGAATTTAAACACGTGTAAATTAAAATATCTTCTTACCTGGAAATTAGAAGGACTAATCCTCAAAAGTGAAATGACTGCATAAAATGTCGGAGTATTAAGGTGATCTCTTTAAATTCAGCCACGCGCACTGCAGATACTATATGACTGACAATGCAGTAGCAACATTTTGTGACTAAAAATTAAATTAATATTACTATTGAGGGGTGGGCTACTTTAGGAACACTGGCCACCTTTGGTTCATCCAACTTATTCTTGGGGTTTTTTTTCTTGTTTTTTTTTTTCAGTTAGAATCGTTTTATAGTTTAAAAAATAGTTCTTGTTGTCCAAAATTTTTGAAATTATTATCAGTTATTAATATACCGGTTTTACAGCGTGTGTAAAAATTTCGTGAAAAAATACTTATATCTAGTTGACAATTTATATCTATTTATATCTAGTTTGGAAATATGCTTTCTTCTCGCTTTTTTTTTTTTTTTTTTTTTTTTTTTTTTTCCCGTGCCGGATTTTTTCTCATAAAAAAAAGACGAAATAGTTCTTATCGTCTGAACTTTCTGAAATTTCAATAGGTTATAAATATAACTGTGTACAGATTATCTTTAAAATTTCGGAGAAAATATCCATATATAGTAGCGAAAACAAGAGCCAAAGCGCACCGAAACAGCCCGCATTTTACCGTTTTCATCGAAAAAAAATATATTTACTTCTACTTGTCCGAGCGTTTCAAAATTCTCCGATATACCTGCCCCCCCTCCCCCCCCCTTCAGTGTCAAAATGTAAATGTCGTCGAGAAATTTTTTTTGACTTGTTTGTAAAGTCTTACATCGGGTCGGGTAACACGATTAACGTAACACGATTCAAAAGTAATTAATTTTTAGTTTATTATGAGTTGGTAGACAGGGTTGCACGAAATAATTTGCATACATTACCGGCTAGACATCAATTGCTATAAATGAATTTTTACTGCATTGTATTTCTTTTTATGTTTATTTAGATATTTCATTTCATTATTTATACTAACAATGTTGAAATTTTTTAACAAATTTCGATAGTCTTAGAAAGTGTTTCTGAATCTATGCCGTAATACATGATGTTTTTGTTCTTGCTACTTACCCATCATACGTAGTATAGGGTAAGTATTGTAATAATTTTGAAAATTGGAAAAAATATTTTGACGGATTTACACGTTTAAGATACTAAAGATTTCGAAAAACATATTTTTAGAAAAAAAAAAATGTTGCTGTCCGTCTGTCTGTGTGTTTGTGTGTGTGTCTGTAAACGCTCTATCTCCCGAACAAATTGAGACAGAGACTTGAAATTTGGTATGGATTTAGTAAGCAATAATGGAAAGAATATTATTGAATTTCAGTAACGTCGATTATCCGGAACTATTTTTTTCGGGCTCTCGAAATATTCGTTCTGATAAAATCACATAAAAATTTTCGAAATGGTTTATTTTAAGGAGTGAATTTAAAAGACAATAAAAAAACATAATTTTTGCATAAAGAATGAAGTCGATCAGTTGCCGAGAAATTTGTAATCCTATTTTTCACTATCTTCGATTTTTCATGACCCTGTATTTCATTCAAATTTCAATTCAAAGATTTATTTTAAATGGAAATGAGACGCTTCATCCGACGCAGTAAATCTTTAGTTAATAGGATTATCAATTTTTGAGTTATAGGTATGTTTCTTTTACGCAATTCAGTAATAGAGCATTTAAAGTTTATGACATCATCAAGCCACGATTTTAGTCGAATTGCAATGCATGCGAATTGCAAAAATAGATTACACATGTTTTAGTTTCATATTTTATATTATGCATATCCATGATGGGTAAATATTACGGTGCCCCCTCCCCTCCCCCCCACCTCCCTCCAACGACAATTTTGTCTTGGGCCGGGTTCGGGTTGACGAAAGAAATTTGTTCCGGTTTTCGGTCAACGAAATTTTTTTTATCTTGTTCGGTGTTTCCGGGTTCGGGTGGTGTACAACTCATTCCAAGACTCTATTTCAGACGAAAAACTATATTATTTTAATATGAGTGATTCCTTATATAATTATTATTTCATATTTGATAAAATTGGCATTGGAGGTATAATTACAGACTATTTTTCCATAATTACATTAAATTGTAAATCAATTTTATCTGATTGCGTGTTTCGAGTCCAGTTGGATTGAAGTATTTCGAGTTCAGATTAAATAAAATTGGGTTTAAGTCCAGTTTCGACTTGTGAGTCAACGAATTTTTTTTTTATGTGCTCTGATCAGATTGTGTTAGTTGGCTTTAATTAAAATTTATGGATCCGCAAATTATATTTATTGGACGGGCAGGACTGTTGCCTGTAGTTGGATGTAACGTTTAATTGCTAATTTTCACAATTACACTTTCTCTAGCAAATTTAAATAATTTTTGTCATTTCGTGCATTTTCGGCAATCACTTGTCAGTTAATTCTTTTCAGTTACCTCCGACATTAAAATATAGAGTCAACACGTTCCGAACACGAACCGCATTTTGGGAAAAAAATCGGGATTTTACACGTTGATAATTTTTTAGAGGATGAGGTAGGCCGCAGTTCTAGGACTCATAACAGGAAGGCTGTTCATAATTAGTGGTTGACACTGTGTATATTCTATGTATGTGCACGGGAAATCTTTGTTATTGAATTACCTGTTATTAAGAAGGTGAAAGAAGAGTATGAAGTGCAGATTTTCCTTTCAGGTAATGCTCAAAATTATGTGGAAACTTTTTCCTTTGTCGATTTGCCCCTCTATAAATTTCAGGTGACCAGTGTGGTGTTTCGAAAATAACCTTTATAAAGACTATTTTTTCACGTCATTTCTCAAAAATATTCTTTGAAAAGCTGCGAAATTTATGCTTTAAATAAAAATCATTTGGCCACCTACAATTCATCTCTAATTTAAATAACTGAGTGAGTATTAAAGCCCTGCGCAGTTCGAGTTATACCAAATCCGAAAACGAGAATTCTATATCAAGTCAACCGTACAACCTTTTGGAACCCGAACTAAACAAAATGAAATTAGTTGATCCACAACCCTACTTGAACCCATCAAACAAATTTTCGTCAACCTAAATCCTACCAGAATCAGAAATTAAAAGAAATTAATAGATATTGCAATGTTATGATAAGAAAGTAGCCTGTAATTATATCTCTAGTATCTATTTTCTCTTTTTAGTAAAAAAAAAAATCAATATATACTCAATAATATTTGTAATATCATGACAGCCGAATGACGCACAAATTCTTTTTTTTTTAAATTTTAAATACACAGTTTATTGAAAATGAGAGCTGGTATTTACAATATTATTTACATTATGTACACTTTCACTAATATTCATAAAAATTCCACCTAAACCCCATTACTTCTTAAAAAAAAAACCAAAATATACTCGGATGCATTCCACATCCTACTCCTCCGAACAAAACACCATTCCTTCCGTCTTCTCTTCACTTCTGTTTACTTTTTTTAAAAAAAAAGGGTTGGAAGGATATTGGTTGCATGACACCCTCCCCCCCCCCCCCCCCCGATAAGATTGTGCTACGCAAAGCGAAGCAAAATCTGACAAATAGCAACCATACAACTATACAGCATAAAATATACATAAAAACACAATTCAAAACAGATGTATAGAAGCCTTGTTATAATAGTTATAATGAATATATAATAAACATATAAAAAACACTAACAATTCAAAACAGATGTATAGAATCCTTGTTATAATAGTTATAATGAATATATAATAAACATATAAAAAAAAAACACTAGCAATTCAAAACAGATGGAAAGACGACTTGATATAATACTGCATACCAAAATTAAACACAAAAGAAAGTATCACTTAAATAATCCTTATACAGTAACTAGTCGTGACAGACTGTCTGCATTTTTTAATTTTGCACCTGGGCAATGAGAAATATTTATATTATATCTTTGTAGAGATAAGGCCCATCTTTGTAATTTTGCAGACTGAGGTGCAGATTTCTGAAGATATATTAAGGGATTGTGATCAGTTATTAGTTCAATTTCCGCACCAAACACATAAACTTCAAATTTTTTTAATGCCCACACTACCGCATAAGCTTCACGCTCAATAGTCGACCAGTTTTGTTGCACCTTAGTGAGCTTTTATCTATACATAAGCGCATGCTACCGTCTTTCTTTTCGACACATACAACCGGATAAGGTATTTCAGCTTCACCTTTTTTCTATAAGTCCTAGATGCTCTAACTCTTCTATTTGTTTATCCACTTCATTTTTTAGCGATTCCGGAATTTTATAAATATATGGTTTCTTTCTTTCCGCACCTGGTAATAAACAAATTTTGTGTGCTCCAACGTTGGCAACTTGAATTTTGCCTGAGAATAATGGTGTATGTTTTTGTAGAAGTTTACTTAACTCTAATTGTTTATCAACCTCCAGATGACTAAGGTCTACTTCTATGTTATTTTCATTCAAAGTATTAGCTTTAATTGGTGTTGGGTGAATTTCACCAAAATCTACATCGTCTACAAAAATGACCCCAACAGTCTGTACTCTTACGTTAAATTTCCTTATTTTATTCGCATGAACATGTCTGACACCCCCATCAGGTAATTTCACTTTATACGAATGTGGTTTTATTCTTTCAAGTATTTCTCCGGGTCCTGTCCACCTAGCATAAAATTTATTGGTAGAATCGGGGATAAGTATATATACTAAATCACCTTTTTCAAATTCTTTCATTCTACTTCGACGATTGAAATAGCGAGTGTAATTTTCTTGTTTTTCTGCAGCAGTTAAAGAAGCAATGTCAGCGGCTCTTTCCAAATTTATTTTTAATTCTTGTAAATAGTCTACTGCTGAATTACTAAGATTCAATGGTAAGGGGATTTCACCTGACCATGATGACTTTAGTACTGCCAAGGGACCTCTAGTTTCCCGACCATACATGAGCTTAAACGGTGATACTACAGTTGTGCAATTTGGCACTTCACGGTAGGCAAAAAGCAGAAAAGGAATATGTTTATCTCAATTAATAGGATCCGTACGAATTACATGATGTAGCATTTGTTTAAACACACGATTAAATTTTTCAATTAATCCATTCGAAGCGGGGTATGATGGAGTTGAAAAGCGAGGACATGCCCCTAACCGGTTCTCAAATTCTTTAGTCAGTGCAGATTTAAAATTAGTGGCCTGGTCTGAACAGATAACTTCAGGAATTCCGGTGCGCATAAAAATATCTAATAAAGCATCACATGCCGTTTTCGCAGAGATACTCCGTAATGGTACTACTTCCGGCCATTTAGAATTTCGATCAATTAAGGTAAGACAATATTTATGCTTCCTTCCTGACGGCGGAATAATTTCACCTATATAATCAATATTTACAGTATGAAATGGTTATGGTGCGCGGACAACAGGTGTTATCGGAATTTTATCTGTTTGTTTCTCAGGGCTTTTTAACTGATAGTTCTTACATGTTCTACAATAATTTTCTACATCTCTTGAAATATTCGGCCAATAAAAAGATAATTTAATTCTTTCTTTAGTTTTTCGCATCCCTAAGTGGTTTCCAAAAATTGAATAATGAGCTAATTCTAACACTTTATTTCTATAACTTTCCAGTAACACTAGCTGATATATTTTATCACCGAAAATAGTTTCTTTATGATACAACAAATTATCCCGTATCAAAAAATTATTTTTTCCTAATCTAGCGTCCTTAAATGCATTGTTTAAAGTTGCGCAATCTTTTTGTTCTTTACAAAACTTGTTAAACTCTGAAAATTCATCATTTCGATCATTTTGTTTATTCTCTGAAGAAATAAAACAAACATTTAGTTCCTCTTTCGCCAGTGGGGCGTCTGAGCTATTTTTAGCTTCGTGACCTTCGAACTCCTGCAATTGACTATTACACAACTCTTCATTTTGAAGTTCAATCAAAGCATTATACACGTCTGGAGTTATTATACAGGGGACATTTAAGTTTTCAGTGAAAGCAAAAAGCGTATTTAAAGTGACATAAATTCCACTGTTAGGTAATTTATAATGGATGGGTATAGTAGCTAAATTTGCTTGTACTTTTTCTTTGAAAGCAGATTGTAACAAAATACTACCTTTAGCTTCGATTTTCAGATTAGGAATTAATGACGTATTTAAAATACTTATTTGGGTACCGGAATCCAGAGTAGCTTCTACTTCTTTTCCTTCTACATAATAATGATTTTTTTAAAGGAAAAAGAGTAACTTCGTTTAATTGATCATTCATGTGTAAATGCATGGAACCAACATTAGTGACTACTGCATTATTATTTTTATTTGGATTAAATTTATTTGTATCTTGTTGCATTTTGGGTTTTCTCTGACCCTGATCATCATTTTGAGTATAAGATTTATCATACTTATTTCTTCTGTTTGGGCAAAATGTTGCTAGATGTAATGGGGAATTACAAATGTAACAATCACGCGATTTTGAGAAGTGTCTGTTCTCATACGTAACTTGATTTTTTCTTAGTTGTGGGGGAACATACTTAGTATTTTCGTTATTCACTTCACGATAAATAGATCGTTTCTCAAATTTTGTTTCCTCAAAAGACCTGCCTTTTGCGGTAAAATAAATGTCACAGTCTTTCGATAACTGATCGGGCAAAAGCCAACTTTCTCCTTGTTTGACTGCAATGTGAGTTGCGAGCTCATTATCCAAAGTTTCAAAAATTTTATCGGATATTATTAAATTAATAAGTGAGTCGAAATCTTTAACATTTCGAATTCTGCAATAATTTAACAAACAGGATCTTAATCGGGAACCGAACTGTTGATGGGTTTCACCAGGTAATCTTTTAGCGTTTCTAAAATTTTGTAAACAGGTAAATGGGGACGGTTCATATTCTTTCAAAATTAAAGATTTAATTTTATCATAATCGGCTAATTCTTCATCATCAATATAAACAAGAACATTTCCTGCTTTCTCACCTACTAATTTTAGTAAAATTTCCGATTTATATTCCTTAGGAACATTTTTGTGCTTAAACGCTCTTTCTAAAGAATCAAAAAAGAGATTCCATGTTTCATTTTTCTTGGGCACTGGAATTACCAAAACTTGAACTGCTTTAATTAATTTATCTAGTGATAATGACGTACTATTTTCCCCTTCGTTATGCGATAAATTCTCGATTCTCATTTGTTGTTGTAAACGCAATCTATTAACTTCCTCGCCATTTTTTCTTTCTGAAACTGTAGTCGATAAAAATTCAGTTACGAAATCTTTATCCTTTAAGTATTCTTTAGATTTCAATAACAAATCTTTTAATTCGGGTACTCTCTTACTCGCATCAGCTTCTTCGCTTATTTCTTGCAGAACAATAAGTAAATCTGCTTTAGTTACGTTTTTGAACATTTTCGAATAAAGTTAACAGTATCTTACTACACAATCAAATGATAAATAAATAGCTCACCTCTATTTTGTAATCCAAACACTGCGATTCAAAGCACATACTTTATTATTTTAAATCGTAGAAATAACTCTGGTTCTCGTAAGAGAGCGTGCTGTAATATCATGACAGCCGAATGACGCACAAATTCTTCTTTTTAAATTTTAAATACACAGTTTATTGAAAATGAGAGCTGGTATTTACAATATTATTTACATTATGTACACTTTCACTAATATTCATAAAAATTCCACCTAAACCACATTACTTCTTAAAAAAAAACCCAAAATATACTCGGATGCATTCCACATCCTACTCCTCCGAACAAAACACCATTCCTTCCGTCTTTTCTTCACTTCTGTTTACTTTTTTTTTTTAAAGGGTTGGAAGGATATTGGTTGCATGACAATATTTAAATATTTACTTTTCCGTGTCGTGTAAAATCGTTTTACCTGACGCGATACAGGATTCTAGTCAGTGTGTATCTGTATATCTTTTTACTGGAATGTACACAGAAAAGCGATTGCACGCAGATAGAGTCGCGCATCGAGTCGGCTAACCTGATTTTACCCGACGCCGACTCGGTTTGGGTCGTATTCGGATTAATCTGATTTTTCAAAGGAGCATTCATAATATTTTTTCAGGTGGAAATCTATATATTTGAATATCAATGGAGTATATACATATACCTTTTTCTAGTTAAAGACTAAAATTGAATTTAGAGATATAATTGTAGACTACTTTTCTATAATTACATTAAAATATTGATTCCTTCATTTATGGTCTCTGGTTGAATTACGGATCGTGGATTTTTTTTTTCCGGGGTAGGGTTGAGTTGAAATAAATTGATCATAAGAATCGTTGAAATAAATCCTAATATAATATTATAAATCTGATTGTGTGCAAATGTTAGGCTGAAGCCAGCGTCAAAATGGAGCATTTAATGATCCTGTATCTTTGCATACACGTTGATTATAACCCTCAAATGAACATAGGGTAGGTGTTATTTATTTTATTCAAATATTTTCTTTAATAAGTAAAAATTTCATTTATTTCATTGAGAATAAATGGACATTTTCCCATAAAATTTAACCATTTTACTTTATCGCTTTGATCGTTGCCAATAAATAAAAACACGGAAAAATAATTTTTCCTCAACAATTAATTTTCAATTGAACGATTTTCTCGTGAAAAATGAAAATGAAAAAGAATTCAAAAGAAGATAAATTTCCGTGATGTTTGAAACAAAAGTATGAAGTATTTGTTATTATACATGAAGTATGCATATCGGTTATACATTAAAAAGATCTTTTTCTGTCAAGAAACTGCGTTATAATTAGAAAGAAAAATGAGCAATAATTATATTCTTAAAAATAGATTTCGCTTGGACCCTGGAACTATGAAAAGAATACTCCTTGGCTTGGACAAATATGACATCATAAATAAAACATGTATTTTCAAATAGTCGTAATAACACAAGGAACATGAATATCAATGTATAATGAAAGTAGATAGATAATGGACGTAATATTTAAGATGAAAAACTGAAATATTTTTTATCGATACTGATTAATAATTAGCTTGAGTACCAGTTACATACAAATGTGAGTTTTCCGCTAAAATTTACGTCCTGATTGCCAGAAAAAGAAAATTAACAAGAATTATATGGCATTAAAAAGAGATTTCTCTGAGGAAAATGTGACGTCATATTTGAAATAAAACGGGAATTTTCAAATGTGTTTTACAAGGCGCAGGAATTAATTCCGTACATTAATAATACACGGATCAGTAAGTATAGAAAGTAGATTAGTTTCACAACATATTTAAAACGAAAAATTGAAATGTTTTTTTTTTATCTATATCAATCATTAAGCATGACTATCAGTTACATACAGATGAGAGTTTTTTGCCAAAAACCACACCATGATTATTAGAAAAATAAAAATAAATACGAATCTATTATATTAAAATCTGACCGCCTGTTTGTATTTCGCAACTACTCCTTTCAGATTGTCGAACGCAACGTGATTTACTTAACACCGGTTATCATTCATCCGAGGATGTCATAAACTCTCAGAATTTAAAAAAATGATTTAAATTCCGAGATATTATTATTATTATTATTTATTTTTTTTTTATATATATATATATTTTTTTTTTTTTTTTTTTTTTTTTTTTGTAAATTTTAACGAAGTTTCTCTAAAAATGGCAACTAAATTATTAAATTTTTGTGGATAAAAAAGAAGAAATAAAACGGATTAATGTATTTTTTCTCATTAAAACTGAAAAAAAATTATTTTCAATTTGAATAGATGGGGAAAGAAAAAAAAATCTTGATTACAGTAAAATTTTTAAAAATAAAAACGTATTTTTACATATTCAAACTTCATGAATCAATTTATTCTGGAGAACAAAAATCGTCTGCCAACATATTTTCATTTAGAAAAAAAGATTTTTTTTCAGTTATAGATTAAATCAAGGAGGCAAATTTAAGCTCCTTACATTTAGGTCTACAATAATTGCTCCCTATTCACAAGAATTGAAATGCGAAATAATGTACTATTTCCATGATCTTTGAAGGATTGCTATTAAAACGTTTCACAAAGGCGTTAAAGGTAAAATGGTTTACCAGGTAAACTTGACATATGTTTTTATGTAATTCGCCGATTTCCACGATTTTATTTGGCCCGCTTTTTTTCATTGGTTGCAGTTTCCTTTTCGTGATTATTTGTCACAAAATTTCACTTTTTAAAAATTATTTATGTTAAGTTACATTAGTTATGTCAAGGCCTCTATAACATAAAAATACTGTATTGTCTCCTATGGAATGTGATAAACAGTTAGTTAATTATCTACGTTTCTAATTATCGGGAATGACATATTTTGCTTGATTAATGCATTTATTCTTCTTTTAATGATACGTGAACGAAGTCACGGGTAACAGCTAGTTGATATATATATATGAATATTGTATAAATATTTTATTGCAATAAAAAATTCAATTGGAATATTATTAAATTGTTATTAACTGTTTGGTATTTTCCAACATATCTATTTCATTACATCTGACAATATAAGAAATATATATTAAACTAGCTGAAGTACCTGGCTTTATCAGGGATTTTAAGAATGTTTGTGGTGAAAAATCAATTTGAACATTAAACATGTCATATAGAGAACTTCAAAATGTTAAAACATGCCAATATTTCCATAATCGGTTTTTATCATGATTCAATACATTCCTGAAACTCATATGGAGTTATATTCACCTGCTCACGTCATATCTACTTGCTTTCTCTATTACACATAATGATAAAGATTCTCAAACATTTGAAAAAGTCCGTTAAACTTCCTATATGACGTCATATTAATTTTCATTTTAACTCTCTAATGACGTTATATTAACGCACTTTCTGTTCTTACACATACTCATACTCCTTGTATTATTGAGAAATGTTTGAAAATTTCCGTTATATCCGTCATATTAATATTTCTTTCAATTGTTGAAACTTTTTATTTCAGTTTAAATTTTCCACGTGGAAATCTTTCAATAGAAAATTAACTAGAAAATTATTAGAAAACTAATTAGATAAATTTAGAAAGAATTTTATGGTGGACTTTTAATTGTTGGCAACTGCTATAACGAAAAATGTTTAAATTTGATAGGAAAGTCTGTTAGATGTTTGGTTTTTAATTAATTTAAAATTAACTATACATTATTTCGATTCCGGGTAACTTTAGTTGACTCGGCCGTGTTTTAATATACGTAAACGTAAAATTTCACAATTCAGGCTTTCAAACTGCTCATTTGTATAGAAGCAAAGACAAACGGAAAAAAATTTCATTTTATATATTAGTTTATATAATCAGTTCTGTAAAAGAAACGATAGAAAGAAAAAAAAAACATTACTTTTTTTTCATCAACAATAAACATTTATGCAATTTTTATAACAGAGTGGTCAAACATTTTTAAGTGCATTATTAATCACTACTTACAATAATTTGTATAATAAATAATATTTCTCAAGCTTTAGAAATTTATATCGCAATGTATGCTTTTTAGTTTTAATATACGGAATTTGCTAACACAACTTGAATAATTCACATATTGTTTGCAATTTTTTACCCTTGCTGTGGGAAATGCCGCTTTTTTCCAGCCCGGAAGTAAGAATCGGCCATAACTCCGTAACGGAAGTGGTACAAACGAAAATCTCTCGGTACTTACCGGTACTAACGGAGTACTAACGACACCTATAATTTGAGCGCGATCGGGAAACTTTAATTTTTTTTCTTATGGGAAACACCATGTTTCTCCAGCCCGGAGCTCGCACATAACAATCGTCCGTTACTCCGTAACGGAAGTGGTACAAACGAAAATCTTTCGGTACTTACCGGTAATAACGGAGTACTAACGACACCTATAATTTAAGCGCGATCGGGAAACTTTAATTTTTTTCCTATGGGAAACCCCATGTTTCTCCAGCCCGGAGCTCGCACATAAGAATCGTCCGTTACTCCTTAACGGAAGTGGTACAAACGAAAATCTCTCGGTACTTACCGGTACTAACGGAGTACTAACGACACGGGCAATTTGTGCGATATCGGAGAATTTTTTACCCTTGCTGTGGGAAATGCCACTTTTTTCCAGCCCGGAGTAAGAATCGGCCATAACTCCGTAACGGAAGTGGTACAGACGAAAATCTCTCGGTACTTACCGGTACTAACGGAGTACTAACGACACCTATAATTTGAGAGTGATCGGAAAACTTTAATTTTTTTCCTATGGGAAACCCCATGTTTCTCCAGCACGGAGCTCGCACATAAGAATCGTCCGTTACTCCGTAACGGAAGTGGTACAAACGAAAATCTTTCGGTACTTACCGGTACTAACGGAGTACTAACGACACCTATAATTTGAGCGCGATCGGGAAACTTTAATTTTTTTCCTATGGCAAACCCCATGTTTCTCCAGCCCGGAGCTCGCACATAAGAATCGTCCGTTACTCCGTAACGGAAGCGTTACAAACGAAAATCTCTCGGTACTTACCGGTACTAACGGAGTACTAACGACACGGGCAATTTGTGCGATGTCGGATAATTTTTTACCCTCGCTGTGGGAAATGCCACTTTTTTCCAGCCCGGAGTAAGAATCGGCCATAACTCCGTAACGGAAGTGGTACAAACGAAAATCTCTCGGTACTTACCGGTACTAACGGAGTACTAACGACACCTATAATTTGAGCGCGATCGGGAAACTTTAATTTTTTTCCTATGGGAAACCCCATGTTTCTCCAGCCCGGAGCTCGCACATAAGAATCGTCCGTTACTCCGTAACGGAAGCGGTACAAACGAAAATCTCTCGGTACTTACCGGTACTAACGGAGTACTAACGACACGGGTAATTTGTGCGATGTCGGAGAATTTTTTACCCTCGCTGTGGGAAATGCCACTTTTTTCCAGCCCGGAGTAAGAATCGGCCATAACTCCGTAACGGAAGTGGTACAAACGAAAATCTCTCGGTACTTACCGGTACTAACGGATTACTAACGACACCTATAATTTGAGCGCGATCGGGAAACTTTAATTTTTTTCCTATGGCAAACCCCATGTTTCTCCAGCCCGGAGCTCGGACATAAGAATCGTCCGTTACTCCGTAACGGAAGCGTTACAAACGAAAATCTCTCGGTACTTACCGGTACTAACGGAGTACTAACGACACGGGCAATTTGTGCGATGTCGGATAATTTTTTACCCTCGCTGTGGGAAATGCCACTTTTTTCCAGCCCGGAGTAAGAATCGGCCATAACTCCGTAACGGAAGTGGTACAAACGAAAATCTCTCGGTACTTACCGGTACTAACGGAGTACTAACGACACCTATAATTTGAGCGCGATCGGGAAACTTTAATTTTTTTCCTATGGGAAACCCCATGTTTCTCCAGCCCGGAGCTCGC
Organism: Maratus michaelseni; assembly: GCA_963931845.1. NCBI lineage: Eukaryota > Metazoa > Arthropoda > Arachnida > Araneae > Salticidae > Maratus > Maratus michaelseni. The sequence goes on from OZ007591.1 coordinate 256,693,189, forward strand.
ACATAAGAATCGTCCGTTACTCCGTAACGGAAGCGTTACAAACGAAAATCTCTCGGTACTTACCGGTACTAATGGAGTACTAACGACACGGGCAATTTGTGCGATGTCGGATAATTTTTTACCCTTGCTGTGGGAAATGCCACTTTTTTCCAGCCCGGAGTAAGAATCGGCCATAACTCCGTAACGGAAGTGGTACAAACGAAAATCTCTCGGTACTTACCGGTACTAACGGAGTACTAACGACACCTATAATTTGAGCGCGATCGGGAAACTTTAATTTTTTTCCTATGGGAAACCCCATGTTTCTCCAGCCCGGAGCTCGCACATAAGAATCGTCCGTTACTCCGTAACGGAAGCGTTACAAACGAAAATCTCTCGGTACTTACCGGTACTAACGGAGTACTAACGACACGGGCAATTTGTGCGATGTCGGATAATTTTTTACCCTTGCTGTGGGAAATGCCACTTTTTTCCAGCCCGGAGTAAGAATCGGCCATAACTCCGTAACGGAAGTGGTACAAACGAAAATCTCTCGGTACTTACCGGTACTAACGGAGTACTAACGACACCTATAATTTGAGCGCGATCGGGAAACTTTAATTTTTTTTCTATGGGAAACCCCATGTTTCTCCAGCCCGGTGCTCGCACATAAGAATCGTCTGTTACTCCGTAACGGAAGCGGTACAAACGAAAATCTTTCGGTACTTACCGGTACTAACGGAGTACTAACGACACGGGCAATTTGTGCGATGTCGGAGAATTTTTTACCCTCGCTGTGGGAAATGCCACTTTTTTCCAGCCCGGAGTAAGAATCGGCCATATCTCCGTAACGAAGTGGTACAAACGAAAATCTCTCGGTACTTACCGGTACTAACGGAGTACTAACGACACCTATAATTTGAGCGCGATCGGGAAACTTTAATTTTTTTTCCTATGGGAAACCCCATGTTTCTCCAGCCCGGAGCTCGCACATAAGAATCGTCCGTTACTCCGTAACGGAAGCGGTACAAACGAAAATCTCTCGGTACTTACCGGTACTAACGGAGTACTAACGACACGGGCAATTTGTGCGATGTCGGATAATTTTTTACCCTTGCTGTGGGAAATGCCATTTTTTCCAGCCCGGAGTAAGAATCGGCCATAACTCCGTAACGGAAGTGGTACAAACGAAAATCTCTCGGTACTTACCGGTACTAACGGAGTACTAACGACACCTATAATTTGAGCGCGATCGGGAAACTTTAATTTTTTTCCTATGGGAAACCCCATGTTTCTCCAGCCCGGAGCTCGCACATAAGAATCGTCCGTTACTCCGTAACGGAAGCGGTACAAACGAAAATCTCTCGGTACTTACCGGTACTAACGGAGTACTAACGACACGGGCAATTTGTGCGATGTCGGATAATTTTTTACCCTTGCTGTGGGAAATGCCATTTTTTCCAGCCCGGAGTAAGAATCGGCCATAACTCCGTAACGGAAGTGGTACAAACGAAAATCTCTCGGTACTTACCGGTACTAACGGAGTACTAACGACACCTATAATTTGAGCGCGATCGGGAAACTTTAATTTTTTTCCTATGGGAAACCCCATGTTTCTCCAGCCCGGAGCTCGCACATAAGAATCGTCCGTTACTCCGTAACGGAAGCGGTACAAACGAAAATCTCTCGGTACTTACCGGTACTAACGGAATACTAACGACACGGACAATTTATGCGATGTCGGAGAATTTTTTACCCTTGCTGTGGGAAATGCCACTTTTTTCTAGCCCGGAGTAAGAATCGGCCATAACTCCGTAACGGAAGTGGTACAAACGAAAATCTCTCGGTACTTACCGGTACTAACGGAGTACTAACGACACCTATAGTTTGAGTGCGATCGGGAAACTTTAATTTTTTTCCTATGGGAAACCCCATGTTTCTCCAGCCCGGAGCTCGCACATAAGAATCGTCCGTTACTCCGTAACGGAAGCGGTACAAACGAAAATCTCTCGGTACTTACCGGTACTAACGGAGTACTAACGAATGGCATTACTGAATTTCCTCAACTCCATAGGTCCGGGCTGGCGAAATGTACCTCAATTTATCAACGTATACAATTTCAACTTTATCTCGACTTCCGTTTAAACTTAAACTTGAAAACATTACTATCTGATAGTTCATAAGAAACAGCATCATACAAAAGCAATAGAAAACGATTACAAAGTGAAAAACAAAAGCGTTCCAATATACAATTGATATAAGAGTAAAGATTTTAGTTCTAAAAAAGCAGATTTCCCAATTGTCCAGATTTTTACAATTAGCATTGTTTAATAAGAATAAAAATATAAATTGTTTTATACTTAAATTAACTGTTTGGGATTTTTTTTTTTTTTTTTTTTTTTTTTTTTTTTTTTTACTTTGTGCATTAAAATACTATATTTTTTTTTACTTTGTGCATGAAAATGAAGATTTCGCTGGTTTCAAAGAATTTCATACACTGCAAAAAATAATTGTTGATTTTACAGTATAAAACTGGCACCCCAGCTGCCAGTATTATACCGTAAAATTAACAGTATTAAACCGTAAAATAAGCAGTAATACGCTGCCGCGCAAGCAGTAATACGATACCGCGCATGCGCGGTAGCGTATTACATTAGCGACATCTTTGCATAGCTGCCAAATTTTTTTTTTTCAAATCAAATAAACAAAATTTGAACGAGAAAATGTATTTAATAAATCAAATTAAATAAGTAGTGCATGGGTACAAGACACATTTTATTAAATAACTTTTCTGTTTCAAAATATGATTATTATTATTATTATTATTATTATTACTCTAAGAAAACACGGAAGATTAGCAGCTATGCTCTTGATCAGATCAGGATTAACAAACCAGCGTGAAAATCAATTTTTGAAATAAATAGACAATTTAGAACATTCAATTAAATTTTATAGATTTCGTTAATGAAAAGAAAATTTGAGTATTTTTTTCGAAAAATAAGATAAAATGAGCTATGTATAATAATAACTTTGAAACTTGGGAATATTTTTTTTAACATGGCTGTGTTTTGTACATACAACTTTTATCCTCTGCAATGGTATTATCTACATTTTTTTTTTTAAATGTGGCCCGCGGCTTTGTATATAATGCTTAATTTGGCCCTCGGTGGTAAACGAGTTTGACATGCCTGCTATAGATAATGTAATGGCGATCGTAAAATAATGTAATCAAATTTAAAAACTATATAGAGGAAAAGTTGCTTTTTTTGTATATATCTTAAAATATAATTTTTAAAAAACGCCACAACATTTTTAACAGTGACATATGTTAAAATATAATTTTCTTATTATGTTTCAGCAATTATTAAAAAAATATATGATGATAGTTTTTTTAGAGGAAGTTAAATTTAAAATGGGCAAGTTCTCCAGTAGTCGGCCCCTCTAATCTAGTGCTCAGCCATCAGGGGCCTCGCTAAGGGGGGAGGGGGGAACGGGGGGGGAGCCTCCCCCCCCAAACGTTTGCGAATGCTATTACATTTGGCAAATTTACAAACTCTTATTTGGGAAATTTGTATAAAACTTTAATAAAAACTATAATATACTCTCTATTAGGTAGCTTTCAATACAAAAAAGTATAAAGCTACCTATTGCAGCCGTTCGGAGGAAAGCAGTTCCGGAAAATTTCGATATATTTTCACCGATCATGACCCCCAGACCCCAAAACCACCCTCCGTTCAAATGTTGATTTATATATATGAAATGAATGTGAAAAAGTATGAAAGAATTTTGAATGTGAACGAATGTGGATTGATATGAAAGGATAGTTAGTTAAACCCATTCCAAATCAGAAACTAAAATATAAAAATTCAAAGTTTAAAATCCCTAAATCGTGTGTCAAAATTTTAAAGTTTTGCCTTCATTTCTAGTTGCCCCTGTAACTTAACTTTCCTTACGATACATTTATTACGAACAGATATCAATTTTGAATCCTCGTTAAGATTAAAAGTGCTGACGGTAACGCATCTCTCTTCTCCCGGTGGCTACATCTTGCATGTTAATTATCTGGGCTGCTTACCCAGATATGAGTCAAGGGCTAATTAGCCAATTAAATGACATTATTTCATAAGTTGCAAAGCGGTCTCTAGCGGTGGTCCGGCCGTATATAATGTGAGGAGCACGTTTTTGCGTGGCTTTTGACTCTAATCACTCTCCACAAAAACTACGGCCAGTATTCTTCGAAGTGCGACGGCATCCTTGCCGTTGTAAGTCCGGCAATTCGCCGAAATATGAACGATAAGACGATGTTTCCCCGGTAAAAGACTCTTCAAACTGTCCCCTGGGCCTAGCTTAAAGAGAGACTTGTAATTACAAAGGAATAAACACTAGTTCCCAGGAAAATGCCTGCTGATTTTTCTTACATTCGCACGACTACATCAACGACGTTATACCTATTAATGGGATGTGTGATAGCGGTGATCGACCGCTCGTTACAGACAGATCGATGTGCGTTCGTTATATCGAGGTGCGCCCGTTATACAGAGGCGATATCTTACAGTGAGTCTGCTTGGATTAAATACCTGTCATGGGAAAATCCTTTCTTTTAAATAACTATTCATCAATAAGAAACATCGTAATCGAACCAACCATAAAAAGACTTTATTTTTAATCACCGGGCCTTTAAAAGAAAATAGCAGAAGACTAGTGTGTTTAACTGAAAAGAAAAAGTTTGTGTCCAAAATAAAGAAATAAATATCTACGATCAGTTAATAAAAGAGCTCCTGCTTCGTTCCTCATTAAGCTATCAAATCTCGGAAAAACATTTTATTTCGTTGCCTACTTAAAATAAACAATTTTTCTTCAGCGCTTCACTCCAAAAGAAAAACAGTTTTGTTCATTCACTTTCAATAGTTATCTCAAATGACCTACTATCCAGCGAAAGGGATGGTTCACAGATGGTTTGTGGAAAATTCAAGGTCAACGATCTCCTGGCAGAAGGAGGAATGTTCTTTTTTTCTCCCTTTCTTTGCGTGTGTCAAGAGTCCGTTGTTTGGTTGATGCTTCCTGTTTTGGTTTCGTTTTAATGTTGATATTTTTTTTTCTTTTTTTCACGTGAGTATTCTGTGCAATCAAATGGATTTAAAAGAAAAAGAAGAAATAGGTATGTTCGATTTTGTTATTTTTTAAGAAGAATTTAAAAGCGGACAGAAACTTTCTATTTTTATTTTTTGAAGCAGTAAGAGAGAAAAACAATTAAAGAAAAACAATTTGAAATTTTATTATTTTTTAAGTGTTAATTTTATAAAATATATTATTATTATTATTATTATTATTATTATTATTATTATTATTATTATTATTTATTATTTTATTATTATCTCTATGTTACAACTTAAGTGATTAAATGAAGCAGATTATTTTTGTGTATTATTTTTGAAATTTAAACGGGATTTGATGAAAAATTAAGAGAAAAAGAGGGCAAATTTTTTAGAAAAAAAAAATGGAATTTTTCTAGTAAAAATATTTTTTTTAATGTTTTGTTTAATGAGATTGTAAAAATAAGTAATAAAAATGAGTGCAGAAGACAAATCCACTCAAGTGGGTGAAGGTGACGAATCTTTAAAGGAAAAAAATACAGAAATTGAGGGAAATGGGAATCCCCTTGAAAGTCCTCCAAATACGGAAATACATGAAAGTGCCCCTGTAAATATGAATGGAGCCATTAGCCCAGAGAGCCAACAATCTCTTAAAAATCAGGTCCTAATTCCTGAAATAGAATTAATCAAAAAGGCCACTGTAGGTAGCTATGCAGCAAATAGTGAGGAAAAAACAAAAGACCCCGAGATTATCCCATTTTCACCGGAAACAAAGATGATCTTTGCTTCCTGGCTTGCTTATTTTGAGGCTGTATGTATTGAATCCAGAAAAGATGATGTTTGGAAGATAAGAAACATCCAGAAATTTTTAAAAGATAGTGCCCTTACCCTATACATTAACAACTGTCTTAATGTTTTACACTGGAATGAGTTTGTTTCACTATTCCATGAAAATTTTTCTACCCCAGATACACTATCACTAAGCGACTTTGCTAGTATTCGGTATAGGTCAGGTGAAGACCTCAACGAGTACTACCAAAAGAAAACGAAAACGGGTCGTAATCTGGGTTTAGACAACAAATTCATTCTGGAAGGGTTATCAGAAGGTTTGCCAATCTCGATGCAGAGACTTATTGTGACTAATGCCCCTAAAACTGCCACAGAATGGAGAGAATTAGTTTTTAAACTTACTAAGCTTGAAGAAGCAGGCAAGAGTCCTGAAAATAAACCAGACCCAACTCCCCAAAATCAGTTCAGACAATGGCGACCATATCGCCCTAATACCCCTGAGCAGAATTTTCCAATGCGATCCTGGAATTATAGATACCCTTATCAAAACCCCCAGAATCACCCAAATGTGCCTAACCCTCAAAGAACTTTCCAAAATGTGAGACCATTTCAACCGTCTCCTCCTAGACCAAATATACACTACCAGGCTACATTGCCACCATCGCCATGCCGCGTATGCCTTAATCTTAATATTCCAAATGCTTACCATTGGGTACGAGATTGTCCTTTTCGAAAGCAATCTTTAGAGGCCTCTTCTCTAACCCAACACCCAAACATTCAAATCCAAAATCCAAATCAGACACAAAGTGATTTTTCTGCAAACCCAAGTAGTAATATATGACAATTAATAGTACCCGGGTACATAGAAAAAAGAAAAGGATCCAAAGAAAACCCAAAGAAACGTCAAATTACTACTCTAAGGATACCGGAAAACTCAATACCATGTTTGATCGACTCAGGAAGCTCGTTAAGTGTCATTCCATTACATTTAGTCCAAAAATTCCAATTAAACACTTCCAAAATTCGTAAAGGTCTATCGGTCGCTCAAACACAAGGCATTCTCACCTTGCAGGAAAAATGTCGTGTTAATTTGAAAATTGGCCGCATATCCAAATATGTTGATCTTTATGTTATTGATAATAAATTACCCTATACCCTTATTGGACTTAACTATTGCCAAAGTTTCCAGTTAAATATTGATTGTGTTAAGATGCAAATTTTCCAAAATAACCAAAGAGTGCCTCTCCTGAACCAATTACGAAATATTCCAACCATTAATTCCTTGCATGTGTCAGAACCTAATGAAGATATCTCAGAAAAGGAAAATGCAGGGATATTTGGCGAAAATTATGAGCCGGAGTTTGTAAACGCCACTGAACCTATCCAAGTTCAGTCTGCACCTAACAAACTGCCTACTCTCTTAGCCAAATATGTCGGTATTTTTGCCAAAGATAAATATGATGTAGGATGTGTCAACATGGAACCACAGAGAATACATTTAACTTCTGACTTACCAATTTCGCTTAGAGCTTATCGTACTTCCCCTAAGGAAGAAGAAGAAATTAGAGAACAAGTTCAAAATTTGTTAAAAGCCGGTATCATCAAAGAAAGTCATTCCCCTTATTCCTCACCTGTAACCTTAGTTTATAAACGTGAAGAAGGAAAGAAAACTCGGTTGTGTGTCGATTTCCGAAAATTAAATGCCATAACCAAAACAGATGCAGAACCCTTGCCCCGAATCGACACTTTATTGGACAAACTGGTGCAAGCTAAAGTGTTTTCCACTCTTGATTTAGCAAGTGGATATTGGCATATACCTATCCACCCTAAAGATACTGAAAAATTAGCCTTTGCCACAACGTTTGGCTTATTTGAGTGGAAGAGGCTCGCGTTCGGCTTGAAAAATGCGCCTGCAAATTTCAACCGTATCCTTCGAAGAATCCTAAATAAATATAAAATTGACTTTGCATGCAGTTATTTTGATGATATTATTGTATTCTCACAAAATGAAGAAGAACATTACCATCATTTGGAAATCATTTTTGATATTTGTGTCCAGGAAAATCTTAAATTAAAGCTGTCTAAATGTAATTTTGTTAAGAAGACAATTAATTTTCTTGGATATGAAGTGTCGAATGGTTGTATTACACCCGATAACCCAAATATTGAAACCATCAAGAGGTTAAAACCACCAACCAATGTTAAAGAGTTACAACGCTTTTTGGGATCTATTAATGTTTATAATAAATTCATTCATAAATATGCTGAGGTTAGATATCCTCTAAATAATTTGCTAAAGAAAAATGTTCCTTATGTATGGGACCAGGACTGTCAAAATTCTTTTGAAAAATTAAAAGCAGCTCTAATTCAAAAACCTATCTTAAGATTGTTTGATCCCAAAACACCTTGTAATTTATTTGTAGATGCATCAAGTCTTGGAGTGGGATGTGTTGTGAAACAGGCTGATGAAAAGGGTATTTTGCACCCCATAGCATATCATTCTAGAAATCTTCGCGACTATGAAAAAAATTATGCAATTACTGAACTCGAATGTTTGGCAATCGTGGATGCTCTAGATAAATTTTACCATTATCTACACGGTCAAAAATTTGTCATTCATACAGACCATGCGGCTCTCACTTGGCTAAAAAATGTTAAAAACTTAAGAGGACGTCTTTTCCGCTGGTCCCTTAAACTGAGTATGTTTGACTACGATATTAAATATAAAAAGGGCTCCACTAATGTAGAGGCTGATATGCTGTCTAGATTACCTGTTTCAGAAGACCCCCCACATCATACCCATTTACTCAACTTGAATGATATCAGAGAAAATCAGAAAAAAGAAAATGTCAAGGTAGATGGTAAAAAATATGTTGAAATTAATGATGTTATTGTGATTAAAAAGAAAAGTTTGTATAAGATTGTCGTCCCCATGGCTTTACGTTTACCCCTCTTGGCAAAAGCCCACACAGATTTTGGACATCCTGGAATTTATAAGATGATAAATTTAATTACAAATCAATATTATTGGCCTAATCTTAATAAAGATATTGAAAATTTTGTAAAACATTGTCATACCTGCCAAATCAACAAAAAAAGTAGGCAAAAAAGATTTGGTTTGTTGCAGCTCATGCCCCCAACGGATATACCTTTTGAATGCTTGGCATTGGACTCTGTTGGCGGATTTAATCATTATAATTCGGCAAAGAAATATCTGCATTTGGTCATAGACCATGCAACTCGCTATGTGTGGGGTTTCGCGTCAAAAAGTGTAACAACTGAAACTTATACAAACATTTTGAAACAATTATTTCAAACTCAAGTACCAGAAAAAATACTTACTGATAGAAATGGAGCATTTACAGCTTCTAGATTTAAACGTTTTCTTCGTAATTATAATGTAAAACACCGATTAACCTCCAGTCATCATCCGGAAACGAATGGGAAAATTGAGCGTTTGAATCAAACTATTGTCACCAGATTAAAATGTATTGTAAATTCATCACCAACTAAATTACCTTGGACAAAATTTTTAGATGAAGTATTGTATCAATATAATGCTACTCCACATTCTGTAACTCAATTTCCACCTAGTTATTTGCTGTTAGGAAAATTACCTTATGATCCTCTTTTGCCAGATAATGATTATTACCCTCCTGTTGAAGAAGCTAGAAAATTGGCTAAGGAAAGAACAATAGCTTACCATAAAAAAAACAAAATCCATTATGATGCTCGTTTTCTTCCTGTAAAGTTTAAAGTTGGTGACATTGTAATGTATGAAGAATTCCACTATCCTAATACACGTAAATTGACTCCACCATATTCTGGACCATATACTATCTTAAAACAACTATCTGATGTAAGTTTTGAAATTGATAAACCCAGTATACATTTTAAGAGAAATTCTGAAATAGTGCACGCCTCCAAGTTGAGATTCTATAACCCTCCTCAAAATTTAAAACTCTACCATGAATAACCCCCGTCTATTTCTTTCATCTTTCAATTTTTTATTTTTGCTTTCCTATCGTCCCTCTATCATTTTAGTGTTTGGATGAGGACCCAGCTGGATGTTAATTTAAAACCCAGCGGTGTAGTTGGCGGAGCAGTTTTAAAGTACTGCTAACCTTTTTATTTTTTTTTATTACTCATACAATGACAAAACTAGGAACACGTTAGGGGTCCTCCGCTCCGTGGCCTCCCGTCTATAGTCGAACTGTTTTCCCATTTTCTCTTTCCATGTAGAATGGAGAATTTGGCAAAACTGCTTCGCTTTCCCTCTGTAGGTGATTATCGGGCATCCACTTTTCCTTTTTCCTTGTGCAAGAGACACATTTTTTGGATGATAATCACCTCAGAGTTTAGAAATCCATGTCTCACTGAGCATGGTGGAAAGGATAGCCTAATTTTTTTTTATTTTTTTGGTTAGAATTTCCTATTTTTACAAAGTTTTCAAGTTCAGTTTTTTTTTTCTCCTGAGATTAATTCCCACTAGAATGTTCTATAAGCCCAAATATGCTTATAAATAGATAATTTGGAGTAGTAACAGAGCTTATAACTGCTCATATGACATTTTCGTGTTTGTGTTGTTTTTATTGCATTTGTAGTAATTGTTTTGTCCTATATTTACAGTATATTTGAAGTATATTTTATACTATATTTTGAAATTTAATGTTTTGAATAAGTGTTTATATCATGTTTAAATATTTTTATAAGTTAAGTGCATTTTTTAATTGTTTGTGTTTAGTAAATCATATAAGTAATTGCCATATTATATTTCTGTTTTCAAGTATCATATTATTTAGTTTTTATTGTATTGTATAATTGAAGAAAGGTGCAATGTTTACCTTTCCTGATGAACCAACACCCAAGAACAATTCACACAGGACACGTTGGTTAACAAAAACTTTTGCAATGTGCTAATAGACTTTCAAAAAATAGCACATAATGTTCTCGCGAGAAATGTTAAAATTTTTTTTGCTGCAACTGTGTGTTTTGTTTACAGTATATGTCATATGTTTTATCTTCAGTGTATATCATCAAATAGTACCAGTATTTTATGTAAAAGTAAGCCCAAGCAGTTTGAGAGTCTAATTAGAATTCCGTAGGAAAAAAAAATCGATAGCCTATTTTAAAATGAGTTTAACTTATGGGGTTGAGCCCCACAGCCCTTGCTGACAAGTACTGTGGTGCTCATTTTTAAAGGGGGGGGATGTGAAATGAATGTGAAAAAGTATGAAAGAATTTTGAATGTGAACGAATGTGGATTGATATGAAAGGATAGTTAGTTAAACCCATTCCAAATCAGAAACTAAAATATAAAAATTCAAAGTTTAAAATCCCTAAATCGTGTGTCAAAATTTTAAAGTTTTGCCTTCATTTCTAGTTGCCCCTGTAACTTAACTTTCCTTACGATACATTTATTACGAACAGATATCAATTTTGAATCCTCGTTAAGATTAAAAGTGCTGACGGTAACGCATCTCTCTTCTCCCGGTGGCTACATCTTGCATGTTAATTATCTGGGCTGCTTACCCAGATATGAGTCAAGGGCTAATTAGCCAATTAAATGACATTATTTCATAAGTTGCAAAGCGGTCTCTAGCGGTGGTCCGGCCGTATATAATGTGAGGAGCACGTTTTTGCGTGGCTTTTGACTCTAATCACTCTCCACAAAAACTACGGCCAGTATTCTTCGAAGTGCGACGGCATCCTTGCCGTTGTAAGTCCGGCAATTCGCCGAAATATGAACGATAAGACGATGTTTCCCCGGTAAAAGACTCTTCAAACTGTCCCCTGGGCCTAGCTTAAAGAGAGACTTGTAATTACAAAGGAATAAACGCTAGTTCCCAGGAAAATGCCTGCTGATTTTTCTTACATTCGCACGACTACATCAACGACGTTATACCTATTAATGGGATGTGTGATAGCGGTGATCGACCGCTCGTTACAGACAGATCGATGTGCGTTCGTTATATCGAGGTGCGCCCGTTATACAGAGGCGATATCTTACATATATATATATATATATATATATATATATATATATCTGACCTATGTCATACGATAACGCTCGTATTTATAAATCAATTTTGATGAAACTAATTGTGTGTATTAAGCTCACAAATGTCTCGACCGAGTTCGATGGCCATCTTGGTCCGCCATTTTGTTTCAAGATGGCGGCCATTTAAAAATTTAAAACTGAAATAAATATACAAAAATGTTAAAAATGAAAATTTATTTTTTAATTAAGTGTTAGGCCTTGATACGAGGATTCCAGAGCATTTTTTGGTTTACTTCTATCTTAAAAAATGGCTGAGTTAGAGCAGTTTGAAATTCTAGGGTGGCTGACATTTTGAAACAAGACACCACATTACAAAAATTTTCATTGTTGTAATAATTTTTCCAATCATACGCATAAAACTATATATTCATATCCGTTAGCGCCAAATTCTCGCCAAACTTGGCGACATTTGGCGAAATATCGCCAAATTTGGCGACCAAAATAAGTCTTCATAAATGAAGCCAATTTGGCTATTGCTCAATAATTTGGCGAATTTCTTATTCAAATTCAGTATTAACGAATCTTTTGTAAACGTTTTCTTTGCATTTTAACTTGCTGTTTTCGCGTAACATTAGCTAAAATTTTTAAACGAAGATATAGGAAAGCTACCTTTTCCTCCCGGTACAGGCCGGAAGGACTTTTTTTAATAGACTTGGCAAAAGTTACAAATCTAATTAGGAATATTATTAAACTTTTTACAAATAAGAACATTTACATTTTCTAACTGTGGTATTTTGGTAAATTGTAAAACTAGCTGGCAAACTTGTTGAATTGGCGAGAACTATTTATTTTTCCTTTTCAATGAGTTGGCAAATACTGAAATTTATCTTGGCAATTTAAGGTCCTCTCCCCCCTCAATAAAAAGTCTTAGCGATGACACTGTCAGCCATCAAAAACCAGTTGTCGGCCACTTCAGCATTTGTTATTTTAAATAACATAAAGTTGAACTTTTTAAAAACAGCACAACATTTTTAACAGTGACACGTTTAAATGCATACTTTTCTTATAATGTCTCTGCAATTATTTAAAATATATATATATATTTTTTTATTTAATGAAAAGTTAAAATTAAAAGTAGCAAATTCCTTAGTAGTCGGCCTTTCAAATTTAGTGCTCAGCCATGATAAACCGGGCTGCGTACCGGCTGAGACAAAAATGACTACTTCGTCGATTTTTTAAATAAAATTATGATGTAGGAAAATATTAGTAACAGTACATGAAATAATGGTGGATTTGCCTCGGCATGTCTTGATATGATATGAGCAGCTGGGGGTGCCAATTCGTCATTTTGACATTACTACCAGGTCATCGAATTTTTGAATGAAATTTTAATATGCTGCATATCTCGACTAGTACAATACAAATAATTCAGTCTGACATGTAATATCTTTGTACGATATGAGCAGAACGGGGAGCCAATTCCTCATTTTGGCGGTACTATCTCGTCGTCGATTTTCGGCATGAAATTTTAAAATGTCATCGGTATCAATTATTGTACTAATGTTATTTGTGAAAACTGTACTAATATGACATGTTTAATGTGTTGCGCCCCCTGGCGGCGGAAGATTTTGCAGCGCGTGCACATCACGACTGCTATACGGTGCCGCAGGCAGCGGGGCCACGTGCCTGAGGTTCGTATAGGACAGATTGCGCCCCCTGCCGCAAGAAGTAGGAAGTAATGGATTTTGCAGTACGCTTGCTATACGGTGCCGCAGGCAGTAAAGACACGTGCTTGGTGTTCGTTCGGTTCGAGGTTTATACTATTCGAGGTGAAAGTTAAGGTTTTTTCCGTTTCGTGCTCAGCACGCCCGGTATAAAGTGCCGAAGGCAGAGGGGACCTGTGCTGGAAGTTCGTTCGGTTCTAGGCTTTTCGTATTTGAGTTTCACATGATTCGAGTTTCATATCGATTCGAGGCCCCGATGTAAATTAGGGGCCCGCTAGCAGGCGAAGCCAGCTAGTTATTGACCAGGGTCGGCGCCAGGGGTGAGGCAAGTGAGGCAGCCGCTTCAGGGCGCACCCCTAGAGGGGCGGCATTTGGCTCGCATATTGTATGTGTGGAGTGGAAACTTAAGAAAAAAGAGAGAGAGAGATTTTTTTTTCCTATTTAAAATTAAAATACGGAGTACATTGCATATAATTGCAGTCAAAGGAGTTGCATATAATTACAGTGAAAGAATTCCGGTTACAATGTTTTAGCCCACTTTAGTAAATTTTTTTTCTCGACGATTTTTGAATTATTAGTGATTTTTGACGAGATTTTTTTCTCTTGCGTTTCGCGGTGATTTTTTAATATTCGTTAAAGGAATTAATTCTGATTCAAACTTTTAGCCTAATATAGTAAATTTTGTTCTCCACGATTTTTGAAATTTTTCCGATTTTCAATACAATTTTTAGCATTTCTTGGCGTTTCATGGCGATTTCTTCCCATTCATAAAAGAAATTCGGTTTCAAATATTTAGCCTAATATATTACATTTCGTCCTCCGCAATTTTCAATGCGATTATTAACGTCGTTTCGCGCAGTTTTTTTTTTTTTTTTTTTTTTTTTTTTTTAACATTCGGAAAATAATTCCTTTTAAAATGTTTTAGCCAAATGTAGTAAATTTGCTCCTCTGATTTTTAATTTTTAGCAATTTTTATAAGATTTCTAGCGTTTTTATCTTGTTGCTGTTGTTGTTTTGTGGCGATTTTTCTACCTTAGTAAAAGAATTCCGGTTCTAAAATTTTAGCCGAATATAGTAAAGTTTGTCCTGTTTTCAATAAAGTTTATTCGGAATTCGTACAACGATTTTCGAATTTTTCTATGCGATTTTTAGAGTATTTTCCCCTTTCGCGGCGATTTTTTGACATTGTTAAAAGGAATTCGGTTTCAAACATTTAGACTAATATAGTAAATTTTGTCCTCCTCTATTTTTTTAATTTTAGCGATTTTTCGCGTTCTGAAGCGATTTTTTGACATTCGTAAGAGGCATTTAGCATCAAATTTTTAGCGTAATACAGTAAATTTTGTCCTCCGCAATTTTTGAATTTTTAATGTGATTTTTAACTCGCTTTTTTTGCGTTACATGGCGATTTTTTGACATTCGTAAAAGGAATTCTGTTTCAAACTTTTAATTTAATATAGTAAATTTTGACCGCTGCAATTTTTAAATTTTTAGCGATATTTAGTGTTTTTTTTTTTTTTTTTTTTTTTTTTTTTTGTGTGTGTGTGTGTGTGTGTGTTTCGTGGTAATTTTTTGACATTCGTGAATAATCCCTGTTACAATGTTTCAGTTCACTATTAGTAAATTTTGTTCTCTACAATTTTTAGCGTTTTGCGACGATTTATTGACATTCGTAAAAAGAATTCGGTTTCAAACTTTTAGCCTTATGTAATGAATTTTGTTCTCTTAGATTTTTGAATTTTTAGTGATTTTTAATGCGATTCAGAGTTTTTTCGAGTTTTCGCGTTTCTCGTTGAAGTTTTTGTCATTTATATAAAAAAAAAAAGTCAGTTTCAAACTTTTAGCCTATCATATTAAATTTTGTTCTCCGCGATTTTTGAAGTTTTTGTGATTTTTATTGCGATTTTCAATGCAATTTTTAGCGTTTTTTGCGTTTTGTGGCGATTTTTTGATATTCATAAAAGGAATTCGGTTTCAAACATTTAGCCCAATTTATTACATTTTGTATTCAGCGATTTTCAATGCGATTTTCAACCTTTTTTTACTTCAATTTTTGACTTTCGGGAAAGAATTACTGTTAGAATGTATTAGCATACAGTAGTAAATTTTGTCTTCTGCGATTTTTTTTATTTTTAGCGAGTTTGTGTATCGCGGCAATTTTTCCACATTAGTAAAATGAATCAGGTTTTAACCTTTTAACCCAATGATAGAAAATTTTGTCGTCTTTTCAACAAAGTTTATTCGGAGTTCGTTCAGCAATTTTTGAATTTTTGTGTTCGATTTTTAGAGTTTTTAGCGTTTTGCGCCGATTTTTGGACATTCGTAAAATATATATATTTTTTTAAATCTCTTAGCCCAATGGTATATTTTGTCCTCTGCGATTTTTGTATGCAAATTTTAGTGTTTTTTTTCGCAATTCGCCGCGATTTTTCCACTATAGTAAAAGGAATCCGGCATCAATCTTCTAGCCCAATATAGTAATTTTTTTCTCTTTTCATTGAAGTTTATTCGGAATTCGTGGAGTGATTTTTATATTTTTCGTGCTTTTATATTACGATTTTTAGTTTTTTTCGCGCTTCGTGTTATCTTTTTATGTACCCGGGCAACGCCGGTCGGGTCAGTTAGTTAAATTATTCTAGCAAATGAAAAATAATTATTTTTTAATATTAGGATGCTATAATAAACGATTTTGACAAAAAAAAATCAAGGCGAATTAGCATCGAATTATTTATTTCACTGTTGATACCTGCGTTTTTGTAAATATTACTGATGTAAAATTTAATCTTCATGTACACAATTTCAAATGATCATGTAATTTTCTATTCATATCATAATTTTCCTATTTAATTTCAAGAATGTGATGCGTAGTTTGCGTTAGTATGTTTATCTGTTTTTGTCTTGATAATGTGATGGCTTTATAATATTGTTTTCCGTATTATAATAAATGAATTCGCCGAAGAAAAATCAAGGAAAATTAGATCTTGAAATTTTGTTTTATTTTTAATAAATATTTTCTTTTAAATACTACTAATAAGGGATTTTATTTTTGTGCATGTTTCAAAAAGATTATATAACTTGTTATTGATATCATTATTTTGCTATTTGAAATTCAATACAAATTTCATACATAATTTAATTGTTTTTAAATGTTTGACATAGTTTGGCTTAATAATGTTTATTTTAAACTTAGCTTCACCTGATGTAACTTTTTTTTAAACTAATATTCATAACGTCGATACAATAAATTCATTTTCCAAAGGAAAAGCAAAGCGAATGAGATTTTGAAGCGTCACTTTAATTCTTGATATGATGCTTTTTAGGTGCGCTCGTAATTATATAAATACGTAGCACCTACAGTCGTCGTCTGGTCTGTCCGTCCGTCCGTCTGTCCGCATATACAACAGCGCAAAAACTACCCAACCGAATGATTTGAAATTTAATATATATAATCGTTGCAGAATTTTGTCGAGTCATTTCAAATTTTATGAAAATCGAATCAAAACTTAAAAAATTATTAATGTAAGTTTACTTTATTCTGTTAAATCCTATCATACGTAATCTATGTAATAAAAGCGCAAGTCATGTGACTGAGGAAACCAAATACGGGCTAACCACATCTTTTTCCATGTGTCAAGCGGCCATTTTTATTCAAAATTATTTTTTCGAATAAAATGGCATAAAAGTTACATTTTTAGAAAGATAGTTAAAAAAAATTGTTTGCTTGAGAGATGAGTTACAATCAACAATGTATAGATTCTGAGATATAACTTCAGTGGGAATTACGTTAACTGAATATCTCAATCCATTAGAGTAAACAAACACAGGAGATTCGTTCATTATGAGTCATAAAAATAGTAAACCATGGAGGTAATCATTCACAAAGCATGATCTCCATGGTGAAAAAAAAATCGCATTTGTAAACGTGGCATGTTTAAAAGGAAAAAAAGGCATGCTCATTTCTCTCCTAGCAGATGACATAATTCATTTCTCTGAAATAATGAGGATGATTTTTTTTTACATTGTGAAACTGGTTATAAAACGAACGCACCTGATATGTCACGTTTAACGTACAATTTCTAACTTATTAATTAAAAACAACATAAATGTCCAAAAACATATACGTACCTTTTTATAAAATACTTTACTTAAGGTGTTTTTATATACAAAACTGTATTTCTGCATAGATAACCTAGCGCTTTCGAGCAAACTTTGGTCATCGTCAGGGTTTTACAAATTACAAATCAAAACGCGAGCACACAAAAGACAAATGGCTGAGCAAAAGTTTGCTCGAAAGCGCTTGGTTATCTATGTAGAAATACAGTTTAGTATATAAAAACACCTTTAGTAAAGTATTTTATAAAACTGTACTTATATGTTTTAGGACATTTATGTTGTTTTTAATTGGTATTTATAGTACAAGGTGAATTCAATGAGTATGTTTTATCATAGCTCAAGTTTTTAATTTCTAACTTGTTTGTAAATATTACTAGAATATGATAACATTTTTAGTCATTTAATTTCAAGTTAAATGTTGTTATATTTTCAAAATAGATGCAAAATTTCTTAAATAATTTGATTATTTTAAATTTCTTAATTGTATATTAATTTTATATATATTTGTTTTCTTTTAAATAAATCATAGTTACCAAAATTAATTTACTTATTCTTAAAACAGTTTGAGAAGTGGTGAAAAAACAATCACAGCATAGGGGCGGCAAAATAATGCTCGCCTCAGTCAGTAAAATGTCTAGCGCTGGCCCTGTTATTGACTAATGTTATTTGCGAAAATTGTACTAATGGGATATGTTTAAAGTGTTCAATTTTTATGCCGAAACTAAATGAGGTGATAGCACCGCTAATACGAAGAATTAACTCCCTCTTCTGCTCATATATCGTACCAAGCTATGCCGAAGCAGACCAGTGATTGTTTGAAGTTAATAAACTTGCGCTATATCTCATAACTCAATGACGTTGTTATTTTTGAGCCACAGCCCGCTCTATATGTATTTTATTTTTTTAAAGAATGATTGAGACCAACTTTATCTTCCTGAGAACGATATTTCTTCTGTATATTTCTTCACAAAATTCTTCTGTGAAACTCATAAGTTATTTCTCATGAGTGTTACTTTTCCAAGTAACGTCAATCGAAATCATCAATCATAAACATTTTTTTTTCAATTTAGTGATATTATCTCATAAATGATTACTTTCTGAGTGTTAAATTTGCACAAGAAATACAATACCTTTTTACATTTAAACCAAATTAATTCTCTGTGTAATGTAAATATTAAAGTGGATGTTCATTTGAAAATGGCAGATGTAAAAAGCTTCATTATTTTATTTTATTTTATTACTTGAGTTTAATAGAGGCTTCAAAAAAGGATTCTAAAACCCAGTAGTTAGTCTCCTTATAATAGGGCGGCTAACTATTGGATAAAACAACCAGACAACAAGTTTTTCTTTATATTGTTCAAATAATAGCAAAACCAAACGTCTTTGCACGCATGGTTAAAATAGGACACGCGGTATTTGTGTGCCTATTATAACATTAGGGGAAATTATACTTCTGTAGATAATTTAAATATTACTAATTAAGTCACATTTTCAAGAAACGTCATTTTTGTACCACATTAAGTGAATGTGAGACTTGCAATAATACAAAAATCGACATTGCAACCCATTTGAAGCAACATCATTCCAAGAAAACGGATTCAATGCAGTCTATTTGGTAACTCTGTTGACTCCACTGAAGCTATCGTACAGTTGAAGAATTTTTAAATCTGTTCAATAGTTTCAAAAGTTATTTCCTATAAAAATCAAACATTTCTTTTTACAATATTAATGTAGTTTTATACATCATAAAAATCAAAACATAACTAAATAATAAGTGGGAAAACATTAGTTTACTATATTTAATTGTCATTTGTGTACGGCTAAATCCTGTATATGAAATACAGATGAATGACAAAATAATACGAACACTCATGAAAAAGGGTGAAAAGAGCAATATCTAGTAAAATATTTGAAGAATGATACGCGTATAAAAAGCACAGTAGACGTCATGTATTTCTGTGAACATTTTTTCCAAAAACCCCATTAGGAATCGTCAACAAATTGTAGAAAAACGAATATCTTTTGGATAACCCTGTAAAAAGTAGTGTCACTTAAGCTTTGTAACTTTAGCACATGATTAAGAGCCTTATTGTGATAAACTGTGTTCATTTTTATGAGGATAGCATGTATACCCTTAGAGAAATTAAGGTTTTTATAAAAACAATCCCGAATTTCACCAAGTGTTTTGCTCATAATTTGCAGAGTTCTTAATATAAAAGAATGTTTGTTTTTTTTTTTCAGAAAATATGACTAACAGCATTGTACACAATACCCTGCAATCAGAAATAAAATATAATAATTATTGGATGAAAAACGAGCAGGTTTATTAAATAATCTTTCACTGCGCATGCGCGAATGTTATCAAAATATAATGTGCATAATATTTTACCCAAACGTATAGAGCAACTTTTACGAAAGTCTCAAAAACAATATTCAAAATTCTGAAAGTGATCGTCTATAGAAAGAATTCGGAATCCGCTGTTACCAAAATGAAGCAAGAATTTGAGGGGTTGGATCCAAATTATGACAAATACAGAAGTATTTCTTAAGAAATACTTGTCTATTTGTCATCATTTGGATACAGCCCCTGATCTTTTTGTTTCTTTTTGGCAACAACGATTTTCGAACTTATTCTATGGATGACCACTTTCAGAATTTTCAAGCTATGTTTTTGAGACATTCACAAAAGTTGCTCTGTGCACTTGGGTGAAATATTATGCACATTACATTTTGATAACATTCGCGCATGCGCATTATTTCTTAAACCTGCCCTTTTTTCATCCAATATTTATTATGTTTTATTTCTGATTGTGGGGTATTGTGTACAATGTTGTTAGTCATATTTTCTGAAAAAAACATTATTTTATATTGTTGTGCGCTCGGGGTTCGAAAGGATTGATGCCAATATATAAAAACAATCAGCAAGCTTTATTTACTCTAAACAGTTCAATAAGAACACAAATATCTTCTCAAAACACAAATATTCAGTAATCTTCAAATCTAATAACAGCACAGCAAAATTTCACACAAAACAATATAGCGTATTCAATACGAAATCGCTCATAGACAACACAGTCTCAAAGCAAAAGCCTCTCGTGTGAATTCAATCACAGCTGTTAATCAACTAACTCGTGGAGGTCCCAGCTGGCCCTTATATAGGTGTTAAAGATAAATGTAGAAATTTCCAGAGGTTTCGGATGTCCAGAACTTACCAGAAAGTACTTCAACTTTCGAGAGAGACCCTCAAGCGAGAAAGGACCTTAATGCACAGGTATAAGGGGGGGGGGGGGGGGGGTTGCACAAAATGTCGCCAAATCCGTCGCCAACTTGGCGGTATATCACCAAATTTGGCGACAAAAGTAAGTCCCCCAAAACCATCGCCAACTTGGCGATAAACCCATTCCTTGGCGATTTTCCTATAGACCTCCATTGTAAAGACGATGCTGTAAGGTTGCTTTTCTTGCAAAGCACCGGGGCCTTTTGCATTGAGTTACATAATTTTCGATAGGAAATACATTAAATAATGCTGCAATTTCACAATAAAAAAATAGAATATTTACAAATGTACAAAATTCATAACAATATTAAGAACTCTGCAAATTATAAGCAAAGCACTTGGTGAAATTCGGGATTATTTTTATAAAAACCTTAAATTATCTACGGGTATATATGTTGTACTCATAAAAATGAACACAATTTATTACAATAAGCCTCTTAATCATGTGCTAAAGTTTCAATGCTTAAGAGCCATTACTTTTTACAGGGTTATTCAAAAGATATTCGTTTTTCTTCAATTTGTTGACCGTCCCCAATGGGGTTTTTGGAAAAAAAATGTTCACGGAAATATATGACACCAACAGTGCTATTTACATGCCTGAAGTTTCAGGATAATTCTTCATATATCTTTCTAGATATTGCCCTTTCACTCTTTTTCATGGGTGTTCGTATTATTTTGTCACCCATCTGTACTTCCTCATTTTGTTGGAAATAATGTTTCTTTATTACTATCATTTGAATTAACGGTTGCTCGTGCCTGTGTTTTGTTCTGTTCTGTTTTGTTTTACTCAGGAAAGTTGTACCTAACACGGTATGAAAAAATATTTAACTTTACTTTTCTTTTCTTTTAGGTAGCTTTCAATACAAAAAAGTATAAAGCTACCTATTGCAGCCGTTCGGAGGAAAGCAGTTCCGGAAAATTTCGATATATTTTCACCGATCATGACCCCCAGACCCCAAAACCACACTCCGTTCAAATGTTGATTTATATATATAGATATATCCATATATATATATATATATATATATATATATATATATATATATATATATATATATATCTGACCTATGTCATACGATAACGCTCGTATTTATAAATCAATTTGGATGAAACTAAATGTGTGTATTAAGCTCACCAATGTCTCGACCGAGTTCGTTGGCCAGCTTGGTCCGCCATTTTGTTTCAAGATGGCGGCCATTTAAAAATTTAAAACTAAAATAAATGTACAAAAAAATTAAAAATTTAAATTTATTTTTTAATTACGTGTTAGGCCTTGATACAAGGATTCTACAGCATTTTTTGGTTTACCTCTATCTTAAAAAATGGCTGAGATAGAGCAGTTTGAAATTCTAGGGTGGCTGACATTTTGAACCAAAACAGCACATTACTCACAGCACAAGATTACTCGCAAATTATTTTCTTTCATTGTTGTAATAATTTTCCCAATCATACGCATAAAACTATATATTCATATCCGTTAGCGCCAAAATTGGCACAATTGACGACATTTGGCGAAATATCGCCAAATTTGGCGACTAAAATAAGTCTTCATAAATGAAGCCAATTTGGTTCAATAATGTGGCGAATTTCTTATTCAAATTCAGTATTAACGAATCTTTTGTAAACGTTTCTTTGCATTTTAACTTGCTGTTCTCGTGTAACATTAGCTAAAATTTTAAAACGAAGATATAGGAAAGCTACCTTTTCCTCCCGGTACAGGCCGGAAGGACTTTTTTTTAATTAAAAAAATATATATATTGTTGTTGCGTATCTACACCAAATTTAATGTTTTAAGGCTAACATTTTTAGAGAAATCATAGTAAAAATATAACAGTAGAATATATTCTTCCCATTGTTAGGTGCCTTCGTAATTATATAAATACGTAACACCTATAGTCGTCGTCTGATCCGTCCGTCCATTAGTCCGCATATAACAGCGCAAAAACTACCCAACCAAATGGTTTGAAATTTAATATATATGATCGTTGCAAAAAATGTTCGAGTCATTTCAAATTTTATGAAAATCTATAATCAAAACTTAAAATATATTTATAAAAGTTTTCTTCATTCTTTTATATCCTATCATACGTAATTTATATAATAAAAGCGCAAGTCATGTGACTGAGACGGGCTGGCCACTTCTTTTTTCGTTAATCGTTGCAAAAATTTTTCGAGTCATTTCAAAGTTTATGAAAATCGAATCAAAACTTAAAAATATATTAATAAAAATATTTATTAAATAATTTGAATTTTTTAAAAATCGGTACTTCCTTGTTATAGCAGCTTCTGAGGATTAATCGTCAAGCGACCGAGATGTATCGTCAAGTTATCTGCCATGTATGACGTTATAGTCATATATGACGTATACGATATTTTATTAACCTCTATAACCAAGTTATAGTCATATATGATGTATATGACATTTTATAACCTCTATGACCAAATTATAGTCACGTTATTCATTCTATTAAATCCTATCATATGTACTTAATTCAATGATATCCCGTGATTGGTAACGATTCTTATGTTGCCATGGTGATTGCGTCCTATTTAAGATGGAGTCATATTATTTCCGTATTACTGAATTTAAAAACCGAATTTGCATACTAAAATTGTTTAATTATAGCAATCCTATAATCTACCGACAATTTTTTGGATAGATGTTTCCGGAGAAATAGATACTAAATGAAAAAAAAGTCTAAATATGGATTTCAATTTAGGAAATTTTCAAAGGTAGGCTTAAATTTCCCATTTAAATTTTCAGTAAATGTCAACAAAAGATAAAATGTTGCCAGCTTAAAATGTACTTATTTTGTTACGGAAATTAATCATATCATAATAACAAACGATATAATTCATTCACGGAAATAATAACAGTACGAACAGTCATTTGTCACGTTTGACGTGCAATTTCCAACTTGTATTTATTTGTAAAACTTTTTTTTAAAAAAGGAGGCATATTTAGGAGCATTACGTCTCATAGAAACCTTCATTTCCATTTTAAAATTTCTAGCCTCGAACGTTTAGGAATAAAATCATAATTATAGAGCCCTTTCCAATAGTTTCATTCTTTTAAATATGAAATATTATAACGAACGTTCTTAAAGAGAATTTATGCCTTAAAATCTACATAGGTAATTTCATGCTTTTTGTCTCAGTAGATTCAAAGAAATCAGAATTTTAGAACATATTTCGTTCTTGCGTACAGAGGTAAAATACAGCGTATTTTCAAGTAGAGATAGTTATTATTATTATCCTGGAAGATTTGAAATCGTTTCATCAGTACAAAAGTAATCGTGATTTTAAAACCTATTCTAATCATTTCACTCTTTTAAATTTCGAATATGTTAGAACGTGTTCTGTGGGCGAATTTACATCTTAAAAGTGAAAGCCATGTCAAATTTTTAGTGTCCAGCATTCACCGCATCATCTCCAAATAAATCATAATTTAGAAAATGTGTTTTATGTTCCTGTGTGGTAGTGTTATCCTGAAAGAAATTTTGGATTCGATTCAGTGGATCCAAAATCCAAAGTAATTGTGATTTTAGAATGTTTTCTACTCATTTCAGCAGTTTAAATTTTGATTTTTTTAAAAACCTATTCTGTGTGAGCATTTGCGACTTATTTGTAACATCAGTGTCGAATATAAAGTTTCTATCCCTATAAATTCTTAAAAAATCATAATTCAGAATCATAAACAACACTTTCTGATCATTTCAACTTCTTAAATTTCGAATTTTTTAGAAACCATTCTTAGCTAGAATTTACACCTCAAAAGATACCACCATGCAAAATTTGAAGTTTCTAGACCCAACAGTATCACAAAAACCGCAATTTTTGAATATTTTTTTTATACTTTTAAATTTTTTTTTTTTTTTAGAAACTATTCGGGTGAGACCACGTACATCTTAAAAATATGAGCCATGGCAAATTTCAAGTTTCGATTTGAAATTTCAAATTCCTATTAAAAAAAAAAAAAAGAAAAAAGTTTTCTTCTCTTTTCAGCCTTTTAAATTTACAATTTTTTAGAAACCTTGCTTAGCGAACATTTACGTCTTAAAAGTAACAACCATGACAAATTTTAAGTTTCTAGCCCCAACAACATCACAGAATTTGTAACTTTAGAACGTGCGTTTCGTCCTGTACCCTTTTAAATTTCGTTTTTTTTTTTTTTTTAAGAAACTATTTTGTACGAGCGTTTACATCTTAAAAGGGACAGCCATGGCAAATTTTAAAATTCTATCCCCAGTAATTCCATATAAATCGTATTTTAGAATGTTCTCCACTTTTTTCATTTTTTTTAAATTTCATTTTTTAAAAAAACTGTCCTGTTTTTTAAACTGAGCATTTACATCTTAAAATTAATAGACAATGTTAAATTTCGAGTTTATATTCCTAACAATTTTACACAAATTGTAATTTAGAACGTTTTCCACTAATTTCACACTTTTAAATTTCGGATTTTTTAGAAAACAACCACCATGCCAAATTTCAAGTTACTAGCTCCTTCAATATCACAAAAAGGGCAAATTTAGAATGTTTTTTGCTCCTCCACCAACTTGGGGGAAAGTGCGAGGCTAACGAAAAAGACAGGCTACCGCGGTGCATTCCACATATCTTTTTTTACAGACCGCTAGAGTGACGTGATGCTCTTTTCGTACACCTGCATTGGTGCATTCGAGCATTACGTGACTCCCGCGGTCTGTAAAAAAAAGATACGCATAAAGCACCGCGGTAGCCTTTCTTTTTCGTTAGCCTCGGGTAGAGCTCCTATAATACAGGCTGACGCATCCTCGCAGATATGTGTCTCAAAATCGAAAAACCAAACTAATTTTCCGCCATTTAACATTCAGCCTCTTTCAGAAGGTGGAGGAACGAGGCCTTAGGCAACCCCAGCTCCGGCAGCGGTAGATTGAGATGCTGAACTGAGACCCGAATAATGCGAAACAAAATGGATATGCGTCAGCTCCTATTATAGGAGCCTTAGCCTCGGGGAAAGTGGTTCTGACGTAAATTATAGTCTATGTTGGAACCTTCGATACTGGAGTATCGAAGTATGATCGAGTATCGAAGATCACGGTCGGAGCAGAGACTATCACCCTAATTTTGCCATCTTTTACTTTTGAAATTCGTTCGGTAGTTCCCCTACAAACAAACATGTAAAAAACGTTTATTTTTTATAATATTAGTATAAAAGTCGAGTTAAAGCTATATCTAACAAATTATGAAAAATAAACTCAAAAAAGTAAAATAAGCTATTTATCCAGTAGTCAGCTCCTGGTGGCCATACTGACACATAAGCAGGGCTACACTGATAGAGCTCCTATAATAGGAGTCTAGATACTGGGCTTGATCATTCATTATCATGACGTCACAAAAGGTAGCTGGCCATGACGAAAGACATACAGCCAGCGATTGTCACAAAACGCGCGTCGCTTTGTACCAATCGCTGGTCGCGGTCAGCCACTATTTGTGACGTTATGAGAGTGCAAGCCCGGTATCTAGTGTTGCCTTGACGTAAACAATATCTATAACACCCAATGGTCGGCCCCATTAAAATTAATTAATACCAACAAATTTATTTAATTTCCATACTCAAAAACAGTAGTTTATTTATCCAGTTAATACTGGAGTCTCATAATTTTAGAAAAGAATAAAAAATAAATTAATACTTACCTTTTAAAAAAATTGCCATCAGTTAACAAAAAAAATAGGAAAAATGGTTATCTGACATCTATCTTGAAAAAAAAAATGGACAATAAATGGTTTATGACTTATGAAAGATGGCTGCATATAACCAAATTGTAATATTTCATTCAGAACCAAAAACAAGCGATTCATAAGGCATTTTATCTCAATGTAACCGATTATTGGTACCTAGATAGACTAACATGTGATACTACCGACCCGCCCATTCGCCGACTTTTTATTCATAAAAACGTGCCCGTTTTCCGGTGTATGCTGGCAGATACCGTGGAATAATAGAACAACATTCCGGGTTTTTCCCTTTAAATGCGTTAATAATGTTTTCTGTTTATTAATATTTTTAGCATATATTTATATTCAGGATTGATGAAACTGGTAAAAAGAACATATTTAAAGACAAGAATTAAAGTCTCCTCGCAAACAAGCGTTTATTTATTGATAAAATTTTCATATTGTGTGAAAAGAATATCTGATTAGAAAACTACTAGATATGATGTAAGAGCTCGATTAAGATAAGTTTTTAAATATTTCAACAATATTTAGGATTTTCATTTTTGAGACAAGTACTATATAACTTATCAATCATTTAAAGATCCATCTTAGAAATTGCGTTTTGGCGCGGTTACATTATATATCCTTTTATAATTTCCTCCTTTATTTTAGAATAAAAGTAACTTCAAAAGACTATTCTATTATTGTTATTATTGCTTCGATTTTACATATTTAAATTATTGCTATTGATATGTATTTTATCAAAAATTTCCCTGATTTAAAGATCGATTATATTATTTTTACCAACTCACCTCCCCCCCCCCCACCTATTAAGGCGTTTCAATATATTCACCTTATTTAAGTCTTTTTTTTAAATGATATGCAATTAACATATTCTCTTCAAAAACTAATGGCACTAGATATGAGACAATTATTAGAATTCTTTGCAGATGTGCTATTTTAATAAACATGTTTATTATTACTTACCCATCATACGTAGTATAGGGTAAATCTTGTAGTCGTTTTGAAAATCGAAAAAAAAATTTGACGGATTTACACGTTTCAGACACTGGATATTCCGAAAAACATATTTTTAGAAAAAAAAAATTGCCGTCCGTCTGTCTGTAAACGCTCTATCTCCCAAAAAATTGAGATAGAGTTGAAATTTGGTATGTACTTAGTATGTAATAATGGGAAGAAGCTTATTGAATTTCAGTAACCTCGAGTATCCGAAACTATTTTTTTCGGACTCTCGAAATATTCGTTCTGATAAAAGGTATATAAAAAATTTCGAAATTGTTTATTTTAAGGAATGAATATAAAAGAAAATTAAAAAACAAATTTTGCGTAAAGCATAAAGTCGATCGGATTATTAGTTGCCGAGATATTTGTAATCCTATTTTCCACACTCGTCCATTTTTCATGACCCTGTATTTCATCCAAATTTCAATACAAAGATATATTTTAATTAGATATGAGACGATTAATCAGATGCAATAAACCGCTAGTTAATAGGATTATTGTTTTGGGAGTTATAAGGATGTTTCTTTTAAGCAGTTGAGTAATTGAGCCTTTAAAGTTTATGACGTCATCAAGTCACGATTTTATCCGAATTGCAATGCATTTTATAAGTAGTTTACACATTTTTTATTTTAATATTTTACATTATGCATATCCATGATGGGTAAATATTACGGTGGCCCCTAACAACTAGTTTTTTAGTGCATATAAAATGTAAATGTACTGTTACTGATGCTCAGCAATTTATAACAATAATATGATAAGTTAACAAAAAAAGCTGAAAAGAAGACAGGACACAATGAATTGAGAGTTAATTTTGTTGGGGACAAATACTAAGAAATATGAGCACCAGTAAACTAAAATCTAGGGAAGGGCAAGATTTTTTTAACAGGTGTGCCTAGAGTTACAAAAGCTAGAAAAAACACGGTTTAAACCTGTGAATAAACAGGGTTTTTTGGGAATAAACCAGGTATATTGGCAATAAACTGGGTCTATTGGAAATAAACCGTTTTTTTGCAACTCTAGGTGTGCCTACGGCCAGTCTATATAAACTTGAAATAAGCTAAACTAAGAGCTTTTTTTGGGGGGGGGGGGGGTCTGTTTTTATCAGTGTTCAATTAACCTAAAAGCACTCACACAAACATAAAAAACAACTGCCTTTTGAAGATGTTGAAACCTTTTCTAACACAGTGAAATTGAAATATTTTATTATAGCTGACTACAGCTCATTTCCTACAGAAAATCATACACACAACATTTATAATTATTTTAGAAATTCACACAAAATCTTTTGGATCTCTGCCGTCCTGCTCCTCCCCTACCTCCCTTTTAAGGTAAATTTTAGATACATGAAGGTAAAATGGCAAACCGAATTAATTTTTTTTTGGGAGGGGGGGGGGGAGATAGTTAAATTTTTTATTAATATTTAATTATTCTGATAGCGCAAAAAAAAGTGTCGTGCATGAGTGAGAGATGTTACAAGTGGTTTTTGAAGATGTTTAATTTTTTTCAAACACAGCAAAATTGAAATATTTTATTATAGCTGACTACAGCTTGCAGGAGTAGGCGCCGGGGCCAGGATCGAACGTGGGAACCCATGGGCAATAGGTGAGATCTTAAGGGCCGAGCAAAAGGTTAGCTCGATCGCTTCCTGCGAGAAACTCATTTTCTACTGCCCGTACAAGATGGCGTCGCTACAGTACTCCACCCCAGTGAGGAGCACAGACCTGTGTAATATAATCTGTGGTGAGGAGAACGTCTAGTTGACGTTGAACGAGTGATGTTCACTCGTGTTGCGCGGTGGTTGCCAGGGTGCTGCTGTCAGGACGTGCGCACGTGTGACCCCCAATATGTGCGGCCTGACAGGCTTGTCATGCTATGAGAATCGTCATAGGCTTTCGTGTTGTGATCTTTTCTCAGGCTTTACATACTGGGAGTGTTTTCAGTGCTGTCATCTGTTGGACTCGGAGGAGGTGATAATGTCGGCGAAGTTGCGTGTTCTTTTGTCCAAGGTCACCAATGCAGGTATAAGTGCGAGAGCCAGGATCGAACCTGGGAACCCACGGGCAGTAGGTGAGATCTTTAGTGCCAAGCAAAAGACTAGCTCGATCGCTTACTGCGAGGAGCTCGTTTTCTACTGCCTGTACAAGATGGCGTCGTCATACAGCTCATTTCCTACAGAAAATAACACAAATAACATTTATAATTATTTTAGAGATACCCATAAAATAATTTGGATCTCTGCCATCCTGTCTCCCCCCCCCCCCCCCCCACCAATACACTTTCCTTTTAAGAGACAAATCTTAGACAAATAAAGCTGAAATGGCAAACCGAATTAAAACTTGTTCTTTCTCTTTGGCGATGGGGGGAGAGGGGGGGTGGTTAGTTTAACTTTTTATTAGTACTTTACTAATATTTAGTTTTTATTAGTATTTAAAGTTTTTCAAACACAGCGAAATTGAAATATTTTATTACAGCTGACTAGCTCATTTCCTACAGAAAATAATACACATAACATTTATAATTATTTTAGAGGTTCACACAAAATACTTATTTATCTAAATACTTTTTTAGATAATATATTTTTAGTTTTAAATTTAATTCTATTTTAAATGTACAAAACATTGATTAAAACATTGCAAAATCAAAATGGATTTAAAACATCAGCTTTATGAAAATTGTGCACTAAAATTAGAGGTGCCCTAGAGTCACAACCCATGTTTCCTTCAGGCCCTGATTGAAAAAAACAATAAGCTAACATTTATTGAAGGCCAATAGTATATTTACCCCTTTCATCATATTTTGACCACTAAATATCCTTGAAACTTTTTTTTAAATATGAACTTTACAAAATAAAACGTAATAACTTTTAAGCGCCTTAAAAACTATTTTCAACTTTTAAGGGAATGTTTGCTTTACATCCTGTGTATGAATTTGAGAACAGTATACGCCAGCGAAGTGTGACGTCACTGTAATGGCTGCTGGAGACAAGAAGTTTTCAAAAAATAAAGTCGTGTTAACAGTATTAATAAATTTTTTAAAGAAATTACTGTTACAGTTTTGCTAAATCTTAGGTAAGGCAGTCATATGCATTCAACAAACTTCTGATTAAGTGCGTCATTTTTTTTTAATTCATCAAAAAAAAGATAAACCTTCATGGAGAGCATCAATGGCGGATGTTTTGAATATTTGAATGTAATTTTCAAATGTTTTTAAGGTTTTAATTTCTTTTAGTTGATATTTCTATTACTCAGGCGTGCTCTATGTTAAGTTTCATCTGAGTTGAAATGTGTTTCTGCTGGGTTTTTTTTTCTAACAGCTAGGACACTAATGATAATTTTATCAAATGATTTGATAAAATTTATTCATCATAAATCTTCATAGTTATTGGATTATATATTTTTTTTTGCGCGGCCATCGCATAATTACATGCAGGAAGACTGACTATCTTTATAAAATTTTATTAAATACTAGGAAAGTAAACAACTGAATATAGACATTTTCGGTAATCAAGTAAAATAATTAAGAAAAAAAACACAAATAACATGAAAACGACTGAAAAATACAATTAAACTGCAGGAATATCAAGCAAAATATATTAAAATATCACCCTTGCTTTACGATTCAGCAGAAAAATTTATGTAAATAATACACCAAATGAAGAAAAATTTAAAAAAAAAGAAAAGAAAAAGAAGAAAACCCAGCAGAAACACAATTTAACTCAGATTAAACTTAACATAGAGTACGCCTGAGTAATAGAAATATCAACTAAAAGAAATTAAAACCTTAAAAACATTTTTTAATTACATTCAAATATTCAAAACATCGGCCATTGATGCTCTGCACGAAGGCTTATCTTTTTTGATGAATTAAAAAAAAATGACACACTTAATCAGAAGTTTGTTGAATTCATATGAATGCCTTACCTCAGATTTAGCAAATCTATAACAGAAATTTCTTTAAAAAAATTATTAATACTGTTAACACGATTTTATTTTTTGCTAACATTAACGCTCAACGGGAAACCGAAACTTCTTGTCTCCAGCAGCCATTACATCATCACTTCGCTGGCGTATTGGGGGGATTGAAAAAATTGGGTTCCCGCTTTGATGCCTCTGACAAAATTTCATCCAATGAAAGCGAACACTTCATAGATATTTCATCTATAAGATTTTAACTATATAACTTGTAATTAAAAAAGTTCATTAAATAAAAGAAAACTTTCACAAAAATAACTTCTTTAAAACAAAACAGTGTAACAAGAAAAAAAATCGACTATCAGTATTACAATTTACACACACACAAATAAATAAATAAAGAAAAAAAAATGGAGATTTCCTTAAAGAACACCTCACCTTACGCAACCCCTCATTTTTGTAAAGATATAAATCAAAATTGAAAAAATGCAGTTTGTTGTTCTAGTGTTGACCACGGGACGTCGAACCACAGATGTCGAACGTTCGTTTTCAAAACAGCACACAGAGAATGGGCGGGTCGTTAGTATCACATGTCGGTATAGATCGGTACTTTAATACGCTATGCAATGCTTTAACTTAAAAATTTTCAAATCTTTACAATTTATGACTTTTAAGCTTTACCTTTTTAAAAATTACATCTGGTAAGATTGTTTCGTAATCTCACGTTAAATAGCTCAGTGGCTAAATGATGTTCTAAATTTGCAGAAAAAAAAAAAGTTTATCTATTTTTTAAATTATAATAAAAAAAACTAAAGCTACTTCAAACTTTTTTCAACAGTTTTACTTACCTCCTGAATTTGAAAGGGAAGTTTTTGTTTACTTGTTACGTCATTAGAGTGTTGACATTCCAGGAATGCCAAAGGAAACTTCTTCATTGGAAATAAGAGCAGTTAAACAGAGCCAGCTAAGTGCAACTCAACAATTCGCGTATTTGTTTTCGCTTTCCTGTTGGATGGTCAGAAAAAAACTTTTTAAGTTCTTATTTGACATTTTGCGTAGATTTTTCACGTGTTTGTAATAACTTTGCATATTAACTTCTTTTCCTTCAAGATATTTGTAGCATAATGGCAGATTTATTTGAGTTAGAATTACATGAAAACGATAATGTTGATGAAGACTCAGAAGATGATGCTATTGAAGTTGATGCTCAAGTAAGGCTTAATATTTACTTAATATAATAAATTGTTTCACTTTTCTCTTATTTACATTAATATTTGTGAAGATAACCGTCTGTGGTTGTTAAGTGATTTGGTGATGTTTTATAAATTTTAATATTATATGTAGTTTCTTATTGATATTGTAATTTATATTATTTCATTACGTAATCTCAAAAATAAAGGGAAAAAATCTGCTCATTGTGTATATTATTGTTTTGTTTATTAAATATGTTTGAAACTTTCACTGAATTATATGACCTATTGACAGTGGCCTTTAAACAAAGCGACCTTGCTCTACATCCTATTTAGGTCGAAGTGATATGTGGACATTTAATTTGACTTTCCTCCATATGTTTTGTCTTTTACAAACTTCAAAGATTAAGGAAATGTTTAAACTTTTTTTTTTTAGTAGTATAATTAAAATACCTTGTATGATATTTAATTGTTATTGTCCGTTTTAATTTTTTCTCAAAAGTCGCGGCAAAATGGACAAATTTTTCGTTATAAAACTTTTTATTTTACTTTTATTTTTTTAATCTATGTATTAAAACATCGTATAAAAGAAGATTAAAATTTGAATTTAGCGAAATTTTTAATACGTATTTTTAAATATCTTTTGAAGTTTTAGAAGTAAATTAGTATGAGTAAAACAAAATACAGAAATTAAATATTTTGCCAGCGATGTTTACCATGAGTAAGAACCGTGTACAGCTAAGGTAAAGTGAAAAAAAATAAGTAATAATTTCAAACAGCTACATATTTCATCAGGATAAGAGCCCAACAAATGTGGTCGCCATTAGCGACCAAAAGATTTTAACTGACGACTGAAAGCATCAACATTGAATGAACTAATGATGATTCACTTGTACAGATTACTTAATGACTATAACCCATTGAAAGCTATAGATATCTGGTATTTTGGATTTAAAAAAAAATAGACATCATATACTGCATGGACATTATGCCAGTAGTTAAGAAGCAAAGTTAAAAAAAAAAACAGATTTTGGAAGAGCCAGGGAAAAAAAAAAGGTTGAAAAACTCTTCTCATATAAGGTAAAATACCCTAAAGCTGACACTTTAAAGATATTGTTCCTAAGTAATTTCTTCCAAAATAATTTTCTTATAAAAAAAAAAGTAATGATTGTAGTAAAAATCGTTTTTCAATTCCTACTATTAGCTCACACCCTCTATATATTTATATATCTTGTTCAAATTTTCAATCGTTAACAAAATACTCTTTATTCATCCATTCAAGTTCAAATACATTTTTTTAAACTTGTACTGGATGACAATTGATGTTAATACAGTTTTTTCTAATATTAATTCATTAAATTAAATTAATTTTAGTTTTATATTTCATTTCTGTTCAAAAGTATAGACTCGCTCCATTTCATTTTTGTTCAAAGGTATAGACTTAGGGTTTAATCTAGAGCTAGCCAAATAGCCAAAAAGCTAACTGAAAGCACCTTTTGCCCCAAAAGCATTTAATGGATTAGCCAAATAGCAACAGCCAAAAAAAAAAAAAAAAAAACATATATCATTTCCATTTTGTTGTTCCTGCCTTTCGTGAACCTGATGATGCCGCATGAAAAAAATTTCAAACCACCTCTGTCCCAGCAACTCACTTCAAAATTTGTCTCGTTCTCTCTGTGCAAGCATCTTACAAACAGTGTGATGTCATTTGCGTTAAACAAGTATTGAGGAAATTAAAAGAGTTTGTTTATTTTTTGTTGATGATCCCAAATTAGGAAATGAAACCAAAACGGTTCCAGAATGGAAGTTGTTCAGGCAGGTTCTGGCTACAAGGGGTAAAGAAATGAAACCAGCTGATTATATTCTTTTTTAAATAAAGATGGCATTACTAACATGTTTTCCAATGTGACTTCTTTGTATTATTTTTTGTAGCAACAATTCTGTTGTCTACAGCAGATTGTGAAAGGGGATTAAGTCTTGTGAATATAACAAAAACTGACTTGAGAAATACACTGATAATCAAAAATGTGAGTAACTTAATGGTGATTAATTTGGAAAGGGAAGTTTAAAAAGAATTTCTGTTTAAAAAAACATTTGATGTGTGATGTATGGCCAAATCTCGAAGGGTCAATCTTACATAGTGATGTACTGTTTGTACATTGCATAATTAAAAATAATACTCACTCACTTATATAGAAATTTTGTATAAATAAAAGTTTTTTTTCTTGGCTAAACCTATTTTTATTTGGCTAACAGTTATTGGCTGCAATTAGCCAAAAAGCTACAAATCTCTTTTTCCTAGATTAAACTCTAAGACTCATTCCATATTTTAGTCACCTTCGGCCGCACGCCACCTGATCTTCGTCCGTGAACAGCCCCATTATCTTTTTACGCGTGAAGGTTTTGCCATGATACTTCAAGTTTGGAAATTTTTGAAAATCAATATTTGAAAAACAGCATAATCATTAGATTTGAAATTTATACCAAGAAAAATACAATTTTTTACCTTTTCTAACACAGTTTATCCAGGGCTCGAAAAATAGCGTTCCCGGGATCCCGGGGAACCCAGAAATCATTTCTGGGAACGTATTTTTTCCACTCAGGTTCCCGGCCGGGAACCTAAAAATTAAATATTGTATATATATATATATTAATTATTTGTTCTACATACTTTTGAATAAATTAGTAAATGCAATATATAATGCTTAATCTTAGTGGGCAAATGTAATGCAACATTTCCTTTTAAGTTATACATCTATAAGAATATGAAGGGAGGAGGTGCTTTTGGATAGAGAACAGTCAAAACATTAATTGATAAACCATAAAACTAAAATTTTTGCTTATTCAAAACTGTGTCTAAGTGACACAATATCTTCATTCATTAAGCTCTGAATTTATTAAAAAACTGGGAACACATAAATTTTTCTGGGAACCTACACTTTTCATGTAGGTTCCATGTAGAAAGGGGTGAAGAAAGACAGGTGTATATATATGAAATATGCTATTAGAGAACATTTTTATTAAGCATGTTATGTGAACAAGCAGTATTTTTACTTTAAAAATTAATAGTAACAATAACAACACAAAATAATAAAATTTTAACAAAAAATCAATGCAAATGACACAGGCAGTGTAATTTAAGAATGTGTGTCAATATTTTGCATTTGTAATTAATTATAAATGAAAATAATTAGTGTCAACTTATTATTGCAATTAATATCTACTTATTTCGTAAACTTACAATATATAATAATAAATAAATAAATTCAATTAATCTTCATAGTGAAAGTAAATATAATTTTTTAACTTTATATCATATCCCAAATTAATATACAGAGTGGAGTTAAGTAGAACATGTTTATGCTTATGAAATATGTATAAATATAAGTTTATTGACATAAATTAATATAGATATAAGTCATCATATAGGTGATTTTGGTAAAAAAATTGGAATCAGGTGTGTGCATTTAAATTTATAACTCAATATCCCATGAGCGTCACAAAATAAGAAAGTCAGATATTATAGAGGAACAATATAAGAATAACATATAATTTTTTTGAAAAAAATAAAATACCACTTTTTGAGATACAGAAGGTCAAAGGTCAAAATGTTTGACCTTGAAATTAAAAATTAAAGAAAAATAGGCATGTGATATATCATAAGAAAGCCCGCAGCACACCCTTTCCAACAATACCAAGATTAAGGCTGTATGTCAATTAGGGAATTAAATATGAATTTTTTTGTAGTGCACGGAATTCAAAATTTTGTGCTTTTTTTCAATTTTTGATACTATTTATCTCAGAAACCATGTGAAATAGAGGAACAGATTGCTTACATGCCCTCAGGTCCGCCATTTTGTTTTGTTGGCGAAAACCCGTTTTTCGCCAACAAGAATTTGTCGCCAAGTGGTCATTTTGGGCTATTTTAGGTTTTATTTTTTATTTAATTTTAGAATATATACAGATTAAAATATATACAGATTAAACATAAAAAAGGGAAATTCAAGAAATGTTCACTGAATACTGAGCAAACGGCAGAAACGTAAATACGGTGATACTTAAAAAAAAACACAAAGATTCATTATTAAACCAACATATCTCTAAAAATAAAGGCATTAAAACGTATATCCTATCGTTTAAAAAACAAACCTCGATACAAAATTTGAAAAAAGAAACATCGACAAATAGAAAAATCAAAAATCTGTACATAAATTTCTAAAATACATCTTAATAACAAACCTCAATTTAAATTAAAAAAACACCAGAAATTGAAAAATCAAACCTCCATACATAAATTGCAAAAATACATCTTTAAACAAACATCCAAAAAAAAAAAAAAAAAAAAAAAAACCCCAGAAAAACACCTGCAGAATTAATTTGAAAAATCAAACATGGATACATCCATTGAAAAATCAAATCTCCGTGCATAAATTGCACCCCACCAGTGGCTGAGAGGTTGTGCTCTCTAAGCTGGTAGACGGGAGGTGCTGGGTTCGATCCCAATCGCGCCCGTCGGCCTAATCGTTCGGAGTTTTCGTGGTTTTCTTCGAGTCGTGGATTTATCCATGCGTAAATACGGGTTAGGTTCCCTTAGAAATACCCCCACGAAGGGCACTCCTCCCGGGCCTATATCCCACGTGTAGATAATTGGCCGTCAATAATCAACCCAACCCAACCCAACCCGTGCATAAATTGCAAAAAATACTTCACGTTTCTACGAAAATTTCAGCACAACATCACCAACAAGCGGTAAACTAACAACAGAAGCCATTATCAATCTAAAAAAATAATCAAATATTAATAATAATAATAAAAAGTTGGAATTATACAACTTGATCAAAGATACCACGTGGAACAAAACAGGCAAGAAAAAATGAACACAACCTCTCAGTCGTCCGCCCACAGAATAAATGAGAAGAAAAAAAAATCGTATCGAAGATTACTTCAGGGTTGCCAGAAGGCAAAAGTTCGCCCGGTAGCCAGATCGGCAAATACATCGCCAAAAAAAATGGCCGCCCGATCTGAGGGCGTATAAGCAATCCTAGCCGAAATAGAGGCTTATTATTTTGTATTTGATGATTTCTAGATAAATTTAACAAGTGAGCCAAATTTCATAAAATTCTGAGGGGGTCGGGTTGAAAATGTTATTTTTTTGTGTTGATGACATGGAATGACCCATATATATGATCGCTTTATGAACATAAAAACCAAACAAAAACATCACTGGATGCAGCAACCTTGTTGTATTGGAATCTAAAAAAATACACGAAATTCGGTAATGCGGCAATCACAGTAACACATGTATGATTGCTTCGCGAATGTGAAAACAAACAAAAAAACATAACTGGATATAGTAATCTTGTTCTATTGGAATCCCAAAAAATACACAATTCGTTAATGCAGCGATCACTGTACTGCATGTATGATCGCTTCGCGAACATGAAAAAAAAAAAAAAAAAAAAAACATCACTGGATGCAGCAACCTTATTGTATTGAAATCCCCAAAAATATAGGAAATTCGTTAATGCCGCAATCACTGGGGAATAGTTTGAGTAATTCCGAGAACTGAAGATACATTAGCCGTGGTCCGGTTCGAGTTGTCATCAGGTAAATAATAATTAGAAAGAGAACAACCCGTACGCGAGAAAATCAGCTAACAAAAAAAATAACCTACTATCATTCATGATATTTAAATGAGCAGAAACACTTGCCAAAATCAGGAGCGAAGCTACACGTTAATTCTCTCTTCCCGATCTCCTCTTTTCATCTGTTCCCACCTTCTATATCATATATTCTAATACGAGCAAATTTTGTGTGTGGTTATATATATATGCAAATTTTATCTTAAAAACGGCTCTAACGATTTTGACAAAATTTTGTATCCTACCGTTTTGGGGCACCAGAAAACCATTGGGCTAGGTCACGTGTTAGAGAAAATTCGATTAGTGGGTCATTTTTGGTCAAGGTTAAGCTAATTCTATCTAAAAAACGGTTCAAATGATTTTGACTAAATTTTGTATCTTATCATTTTTGGGCAAGAGAAGACTATTGGGCTGGGTCACATGTTCGAGAACTTTTGATTAGTGGGTCATTTTTGGGTCAACACGGGTCGAGTTAATTTTATCTAAAAAACGGCTCTAACGATTTTGATTAAATTTTGTGTCCTACGAGTTTCGGGCACGACAAAATCATTGGGCTAGGTCACATGTCCGAGAAAATTTGATTAGTGGGTCATTTTTGGGTCACTGTGGGTCAAGCTAATTTTGTCTGAAAAACGGCTCGGATTATTTACACTAAATTTTGCATCCTATGGTTTTCAGGCACGGGAAGACTGTTGGGCTAGGTCACGTGTTCGAGAAAATTTGATAATGGGTCATTTTGGCCATGGGTCATTATGGGTCAAGCTATTTTATCTTCAAAACGGCTCAGACTATTTACACTAAATTATGCATCCTATGGTTTTCGGGCACGGGAAGACTATTGGGCTAGGTCACGTGTTCGAAAAAATTCAATTAGTAGGTCATTATGGGTCAAGCTATTTTATCTTAAAAATGGCTCAGACTATTTAGACTAAATTTTGCCTCCTCTGGGTTTTGGGCACGAGAAGACTGTTGGGCTAGGTCACATGTTCGAGAAAATTTGATTAGTGGGTCATTTTGGTCATGGGTCATGATATTTGAACTCAAAGCTAATTTTGACCCTGCTCATAAAGACTTCTAAATGGACTAATCAGCTCGTTGTGCGTTACTCCTAGAAAAAGCCGGTAATTGCAGATACCACGCAGAATGAAAACAAGTCGGTAAGTGTGATCGAAGATCGCTCAAAGGGTTTCATTTAATATTCCTTTCAAAACACTTTATCCTTTTTTTAATAAATGCAAATAAATTTCATTTAGCAATCAAAAAAAAAAAAAAAGTAGTTTTTTATAAAGTAAAAATTTACCAGTCTATTTTTCAAGTATTTTCGAATATGTAAACCAGCCCACTATTATATTCTGTCATAATAATATCTGTCATGTGGACTAAATGCGATACTTAAAAAAGAATTAATTTCAAAACTAAACATGTTGCACACCTTCAAAATGTTAAAATATATGAATATTTCCATAATCGGGTTTTTATCATGATTCAATACATTCCTCAAACTCATATATTTACTATTCTCTATTACTGATATCGATACTCGCTTTGTATTATTCTGAAACATTTGAAAACTCCGTTAAACTTCCGAAATGACGTCAGATTTTCTTTTTAATTCTCTAATGACGTGATATTAATCTGCTTTGTGTACATACATTGACTCATACTCCTTGTATTATTGAGAAATCTTTCCGTTTTATTACCATTATGACATCAATCAATTTTATTTCATATTAATCTTTTTTTCAATGGGTGAAACTTTTTATTTCATTTTCATTTTTCACGTGGAAATCGTCTGATAGAAAATTTAGAAAGAATTTCATCGTGGATTTTTAATTTTTGGCATCTGCTTATAACGAAAAATGTTTAAATTTAATAGGAAAAAGCTGTTAGAATTTTGGTTTTTTATCTCTATTTATAAAAATAATACGAATTTTTCAAATTTTAATATTTTGAGCTCTTTAGAGCTTGTATTCATCTATATACTCAAAGTTTCAACTCTGTAAGTTACATAGTTTTTGAGAATGGCTCTGTGACAGACAGACAACGGAGCGGGAGTAATAGGGTTTCATGAGATGAACGAAACCTTAAAAATAAGGGTTACTATAATTAGTAATATTGGCATCATGCATGACGCAATTGACTCAAAGCTGGCCCGGATAATACTTAAGTACCTAAAAGATTTTATAACCAGAAATGTAATGCATCTAGAAACAAGAAAAAGGGGTGGGGGGAACCAGAAAAGAAATTAATCTGAAGATTGATTCCAAAGATCCATTGTCTGCTCCTCTGAAAACAATATGCCTGTCTTTCCAATCAATATCTTGAACAATCTTGAGCGTGAATAGATCGACATTTTGTGAATCACCAATACATCTAAACATAAACCATGTGATATGAAAACAAACCTGACGAACTGTTATGCTTGTTTATATATGTATTTATATAAATATTTTATTTATAATATTATTGTTTTTATATACAGTTTACTTCTTTTTACATATAAAAATAGATAAATGGCTTGTTTATATTAAATGTATAAATATTGAAAAAATTGCTTATATGAAACAGTGAATAGGTTGACAGAAAATGTGTGTGAAAAAGGATCAGGGTCCATAAGCCGTGATTTTGGCCCATGAAATAAGACTAAAATTCAATTTTGTTATACTGACTTAATTATTTCAGTTTTTAATATTAGAAGGTTTATCCTGTACGATTTCAACAATATTTTTTGCATTTTGTTCGTTTTTATATAACTTACACAAGCTCAAAGTTCGTATTATTCGTAGTTTTTGATAAAAAAATATGCAATTTCTCCTAATTTTACCTCAATTTTTAATATATTTTTTAATATTTTACTATGAGTGCAGCTTTGCAACACTTTTATTTTTATATATATTGTACATTTTGATGTATTTTATAATATATAAAGAAGAAAGTGTTGCATGATTGCGCTCATATAAATAGGTGAGGTGAAATTAGGAGAAATTGCATATTTTTCATCAAAAACTATGAATAATATGAACTTTGAGCTTGTGTAAGTCATATAAATCCGAACAAAATGCAAAAACTATCGTTGAAATCGTACAGGATAAACCTTCTAATATTAAAAAGCGAAATAATTAAGTCAGTATAACAAAATCGAGTTTTAGTCTATTTCAAGGGCCAAAAACATGGCTTATGGACCCTGATCCTTTCTTTCTCTCGTGAAGCCCATTTTCTCTATCTTGCTAAGGCCTCTACACTGGAAAAGTATCTAGTTTTGTTTTATTTTTATTAGATTTTTCTTATTCAATAGAATTCCATTAAATGTTTGGATTTTTTTTTTTTTTTGGGAAGGGTCCTTTTAAGGACTCAAATTTTTTCCTAAACAGATTCCTGGTTGAATTAAATTATTCAGATATTTTCTTATTTTATTTGTTAGAAGTTATATGTGAATGTGCTAAATAGATTTGTTTATATAAATTATTCCAGAGCTGCCAACTGCTACGAAAAAATCGTAGTTGCTACGATTTTGAACCATAAACTACGATGCTACGAAAATCTATCTAAAACTACGATTTTCTGCAAAAAAAAAAAAAAAAAAAAAACGCGAATTTTGTCACAGGATTACTCGAAAAATCACGAATTTCGTCACAGGATCGCCTGAAAAGTCACAAATTTCGTCACAGGATCGAGCTAAGAAATGCGAATTTCATTACAGGATCGCTAAAAAAACGCGAATTTCGTCAATAAATTGGAGGGAAAAAGCAAATTTCGCCAAAGTATCGCCGAAAAAAACGTGAATTTCATTCAACTGATTGCTGAAAAAATGCGAATTTCGTCAAAAGATCGTTCAGGGGTGATTCTGGTCCGAATTTTCCGAGAAATTAAGGCAATGATTTCCGAAAAAAAAAAAAAAAAAATCTGTCATAAATCCGAAAATTCGGACATTAAATGTATCGGTATTTCGGCAAATGATCGCCGAAAAAAATCAATCTCGTCTTTCGTTCGAAGAAAAGTTGCCAATTTTGTCAAAGGATTGCGGGAAAAACGTGACTTTCGTCAAAAAATCACGAAAAAACGGCAAATTTCATCATAAACATTGCAAAAAACGGCCAATTTCGTCAAAAGATCGCGAAAAAACGGCCAATATCGTCAAAAACATTGCAAAAAACGATAAATTTCGTGAAAAACATTGCGAAAAGTGGCAAATTTCGTCAAAAGATCGCGAAAAAATGACAAATTTTGTCAACAGATCGCAGGAAAAACGTGACTTTCGTCAGAGAATTGCGTAAAAACGGCAAATTCCGTCAAAAACATTGGGAAAAACTGTAAATTTCGTCAAAAAATATCGAAAAAAATGCAAATTTTATCAACAGATGTTGAAAAAAACTGCAAATTTCGTCAAAAGATCGCGAAAAAACGCAAATTTCGTCAAAGGGATTAAAAAAAAGTGGCGGGAGTGGACACCCCCACTCCCGGTTGTATCAGCTTACTCGACCTGATGAAAAACTCTAACTCAGACATTTTTCTCTGGAAGATATACCTGTAGTTCCATCACCCCCTCCCCCCAACTGCCTTGGAATCTTTCAGAAAATTGACTGTGAAGTTCAGAAATTTGGCTTAGGAGTGGACAGAGCATTAATTGAATAGGAATAATTATGTTTAATTAATCCCACCCCCAACAAAAAAATTAGCAAAAACAAGAGAGTCTCTTACTTTGTGTGCTTATGGATATACACATGCGTTTAATTGATTAGTATTTGCTCGCTTAAAATTTACAGCGTAAAAAACAGCCACCAACCAACCAACCTTCAGATAAAATTGAATTTGGTGTGCTACTATTTCTCATTTTCAAAGGTTGGCAGGTCTGTTATTCTCATATTTATATTTACTTAATTTGTAATTGTTAATCTATATTAATAAAAGAAAAATGTTTGTCCATGTGTCTGTATGTGATGGCTTGTGAAATCTACTTCACATAGAGATTGTATTGTTCATTGTATATCTTTATTGTTTAATGTACTACGAAAAAATTAAAGTTCATTCAAGTTTAATGTTTTTATTTAGAATTTAATTTAGTTGTATGCTAAAAATTCTTAATATTTTGAATCATACCACTCTTGTCTATAATTTTTTCATGTTGGATTGAACTTTGCTTTGAATCACAGTTTTTTCATATTGACAAACAATCCTGATTTTTAATTGTTTATGCAATTTTTAATATATTTTCACTAAGAATTCTATTTTCTCTGGGAATTTTTCTTTTAGTCCTTCCATTATTTCTGAAAACTCTACGCCCATGATATAATATGGATATTATGTTTAGTTTAAATTAATACTATGCTTATTATTAGTTATATAAGTACAATTTTAAATAAGGATTTTGAAAAACCTGCTTGGGTTTTTTAAAATGGATTTTTGTTTGTGTTGGGAGAAATCAAGCCAAC
The DNA here is from genome assembly GCA_963931845.1 of Maratus michaelseni. Lineage (NCBI taxonomy): Eukaryota > Metazoa > Arthropoda > Arachnida > Araneae > Salticidae > Maratus > Maratus michaelseni. The sequence continues at coordinate 256,737,060 of OZ007591.1, forward strand.
CCTTGTTTGTAAGATAATTTAATTCCTTGTGTTAAAACTAGCAGGGATCAATTTAGAAAAAGAAAATTGCATAGCAGTAACTACTATGTTATGTCAGTTTTGAATAGCAGTTACACTTTTTGTATAGCAAGTAAAAAATAGTAAACATGACTTTTCAGTCTTGAAAATTTACAACAAAATTAAGAAAAAGCTACATTTAACAAAAATCATAAATGGAAGTAAATAAAATGATACAAAAAATAAAATAATAAATGATAACTCACCTACCCAATATAAATTAGGCACCCAGAAGCTGGCTTTTGAATCACTTATAGGTCGATTCACCTTCACCACAGGGCAATTAAATATATGCGTCTAATTAACACAGTACCAATTCTTAAAAAAATTATTTGTTGTGAGGGGTCATTATTCTCTAATAAACCGTAAACTCAGAAATACAATTAATTCAATTTGTAATTTTAAGTAAAGCAAAAAGGAGAAATAAAAAATAAAAAAATAAAATCTTCATTTAAGTTAAGTGCACTAAATTTCAAATACTGATACATGTTTCCCAAACAATGTTACAAAAAATTCTAATTTAATAATGCTTATTCAAGTATATTTTAACTTTTAAGTATAGAATTTCATAATAGGCTTAATTGTTGAAAAAGTTTTTCATAAATTCATGTGACAAAATAGATTATTACACTGATAAAATACCCCTATTGATATTATTTACAAAATTTATGAACCTTCATAGTTACTCATCCTCATCAGAATTTTGCTTCTTCTTTCCATATGGCTGTATATTTGGTCGACAAAGTTTTGAGAAAGTTTTTTACAGCTCAATTAGGTGAAAAATTTTCTATTTCAGGTCTTTCCACACAAATAGGTATGAGATTATCTAGCACATTCTCATTCATTCAACTGCAGTAGTCTGTTTTTATGTGACACATACAAAAACACCTTAACCAAGGCATTTGACGCAGGCAAAACAAGAAGAATATCAAACACACGTGACAGGTTTGGAAAAAGATCCTCCTTCAATTTTGTAACCATAGTCCATCTATTACAATGTTTTTATAATTTTTGTTTTGAAAAAATTTGATGGTCATTCTATAATATTTAGATGTAAGATCTTATCTTGCATACATTCTAATCTACTCGATAGCAATAACATATTAAAATCTGCCCCCCTCCTCTCCTTCAAAAAAAAAAAAGTATTTGGCGACTTGTAAACCTATTGAGGTAATCATTCATCATAGTGTCCATTGCCAGTTGACTAAATAGCAAATGTAATTTGGCACTGTAAAATGGCTTTTGTGATAGCGTTTTAATAGTATCCATATTCAATTTAACTGTCTAACATTGTTCATCTTTGACGCAAACCTATTTTGCAGATCAGACTACGAAATATTAGATTAACTAACCTTTTATTTCTTTCAGCCAGATTTTCTGCTTCATCTTTCATAATCGTGATTATTTGAAAGACTTTTTTATAGGCTACGAAATACAGTTGCTAGGGGACTGATAAAAGAAAAAAAAAATGTATAATGTCAAATAAGTAAAGTGATAAAACAAAATGTTTCATTTTATTCGAATAGATGTATAAAATTGCACCAAAAGTTATACACCTAATTTAAAAAATCTGACAAATGTATTAACAAAATTTCAAATTAATCAGAATAATTTGACCTCACTTGGTAAATTTTAGCATAATCAAATGCGTCATTTTCTTTTCAATGAATGAAAAATCTGAAAATAGTCTGAATTCCTGTACGAAAGAATTATGACCTGAAAAGAAATGTTCTATATATTTCGAACAAATAAACCAAATTTAACCAAAAACTATACAACTAACAGTGTTGAATTCAGACACTTTTTCCCGGGAGGGATTTCTGAGGCTCCGGGGGGGACATTATAGACTTCCGGGGGGGGGGGGGGGGGGAATTGCACTTTTTGACCATTTGAAAGTATAAAATCTCAAATCTTCCGGGGGCGGACATTTCAAAGCTCGGGGGGGGGGGGGGGGGGGGGAGAATGTCCCCTCCGGGCCACCCCCTGAATTCAACACTGACAGCTAAATTCGGGTACCTCACCAACATACTTACCAAATTTCAACCTAATTGGACATTTTTTGCGGCAGTTATCATGGAACAGACAAACAAACAGAAACCAAAAACTTTTTGGGCCTCAACAGTAAGACTCAACTGACGTTTCGGTAATAATAGAAAATATTATAAAATTTTAAACACTTTAACACTGATCATCAGTAACTTGTCAACGTCAAAATTCAAAATATTTAACTTGTAACTGAAGAGGTGAAAATATTGAAAGGTATATATGGTATTGGAAACTGCATTTATTTATGGATCCAGTAAAGCTTTCTTTTTGAAATATGAAATTGTACAGATATGTACTTTACACTCACCATTCAATTTATAGCAAGAAAAAAAAATCAATTTTCCAAGAAATTTTTGGACAGAAGATATCTTTAAAAGATGGTGTCTTTCTTCCCCCCCCCCCCAAAAAAAAAAAAAAAAAAAATTAAAACCTTTAATAAACTTAGTTGACACAGTGCTTAGCTCAGAGACTGCACCTCTCCAATTACAGGTTAAAGCAAGCGAAATAATAATTCATTAGCAGAAGTCAAGTGTTAGGGAGAGCTATATATAATGAATAGAATCATTTTATTGGTTAACTAGTATAATTTTATTTTGTCTAAACATAATCTTATTGTTGTAAATTGAATAATACTTACATTTTTCTTCTTTTTTTTTTTTTTTTTTACAGAAAGTATCAGATGATTTGCATACAGCTGCTGAGTAAGTTATTTTTTCTTTTTATATGTAGCTAGAAATTTTTGTTAATAGTCAACTTATAGTCTCTTTTCTTTATTAAAAAAATGATTGTCCTTTTTTATTTTGTTTTTTTATATTAAAAATATCATGCTAATAGACTTCACAAAAAATATTTTCTGAGTTCTAAAAATGAAATTTTAACTTTTATTCTGCCAATGAGGATAAAGGTAGATGACAGCATACTCACAGCATTTATAAAAAATGTCACTTTAATTTCTGACCAAAACAAAAATAATAGAGTAATTTTTCTCTCCTCTTTAAATAAAAAAATATGCAAATCATGCATTTTTAATTCATTCAAAATAATCTGATATAATTCGCAAAATACAAAGAGTAAGGAAATTTTATTTCCTGTAAAAACACTTTCTAAAAGACCGAAGAAAAAAAGTCCTTCCGGCCTGTACCGGGAGGAAAAGGTAGCTTTCCTATATCTTCGTTTTAAAATTTTAGCTGTTACACGAAAACAGCAAGTTAAAATGCAAAGAAACGTTTACAAAAGATTCGTTAAAACTGAATTTGAATAAGAATTTCGCCAAATTATTGAGCAATAGCCAAATTGGCTTCATTTATAAAGACTTATTTTGGTCGCCAAATTTTGCAATATTTCGCCAAATGTCACAAATTTTGCAATATTTCGCCAAATGTCACAAATTTTGCCGCCAATATCGCCAATTTTGGCGCTAACGTATATGAATATATAGTTTTATGAGTATGATTGGGAAAATTATTACAACAATGAAAGAAAATAATTTGCGAGTAATCGCGTTAATGTGCTGTTTTGTTTCAAAATGTCAGCCACCCTAGAATTTCAAACTGCTCTATCTCAGCCATTTTTTAAGATAGAGGTAAACCAAAAAATGCTCTGGAATCCTTGTATCAAGGCCTAACACGTAATTAAAAAATAAATTTGAATTTTTAACTTTTTTGTATATTTATTTTAGTTTTAAATTTTTAAATGGCCGCCATCTTGAAACAAAATGGCGGACCAAGCTGGCCAACGAACTCGGTCGAGACATTGGTGACCTTAATACACACAATTAGTTTCATCAAAATCGATTTATAAATACGAGCGTTATCATATGACATAGGTCATATATATATATATATATATATATATATATATATATATATATATATATATATATGTATAAAAAAATCAACATTTGAACGGAGGGTGGTTTTTGTGGTCTGGGGTTCATGATCGGTGAAAATATATCGAAATTTTCCGGAACTGCTTTCTAGGGGTGTACCAAATAGCACTTTGGCCGAGTACCGAGTACTCGGCCATTTACTACTCGGCCGAGTACCGAGTAGTTGTGTGTAAGAAAGAACTATTGAAGCGCACATGAAGTGAGCTTAAAAATAACATGTCTGTGTGTGTAGATATATATAAACATACTTCTTGCGCATGTAGTCATACATTTAATTTTACAAAAAATATCAAATTAACTAATTAAATTTGAAATTTAATTATGCACCTATTAAAGACTATTTTTGAAAATTCAAAAAATTTAAAACGGTACCACTATTTTTAAAAGATAGAAAAAAAATTAATTAATAAAAGTAAAATTAGCCAATATGAAATTAAAACCCATTCTTCAATTTATCTAACTCACTTTGAAACCTGAAATCAGGCTGTCAAAAATGGTTATTGGTTACTGTAATTTTGAATAATACAAATTGTCATTGAATAATGCAAAAAGCTGATGTTAAAAGTGTGGCTTGCACTATTCACAATGTGCAACTTATAATAAAATCGGGTTTATCTACCCTACATGCTTTCAGACATGTTAGTTTATAGCTAAAAACATTGATGGACATTTTAACCACTTTGTAGCTGCATGTTCAAATTTTAAAAAAGTTCAGTCACATTTGTCTGAATCCAAAAAAAATTAATCATTACAGTAATTAACCATAAGATGAAACTCAAAGTATAATATGTTGAAAATATTGCATGAATTAAAGCAGCCTCTTTGCCTTTATGCTACTGAAAGTAAGATTAAAAAATTTAACTACAGTTCAGTAGCAATTACTGGAAAGTGTAATGAAACTGTTATTGCCATTCTGAGTAACATTGAAAAGCTCAAATGAAAGTTCCAATCATTTTGGTTGTGGTATAATGAAAGGGACATTAAAAAGTGAACTCTATTAAAACTAAATTTTGAATTGCTTTGGTTTTTCTTAACTTTTCTGTATTTTGTAAACATATTTCTATATACTAAGTAAATAGTTTTTATGAATAATTGCATATATTATATGTTTTTATATTCAAATAACTTTTACAGGTCAATTATAAATTCCTTTGGCTTCAAAAATGATAATAATGCTTAAAAATGAAATTCTTACAACTACTCGGTATTGTACTCGGTACTCGGCCCAAAATTTAGCCGAGTACCGAGTACTCGGCAAATTGGCCGAGTATGCCGAGTACCGAGTAAATACCGAATACTCGGTACGGCCCTACTGCTTTCCTCCGAATGGCTGCAATAGGTAGCTTTATACTTTTTTGTATTGAAAGCTACCTAAAAAACCCGGACTAAATTGAATTTACTCCTTATCAAAGATTCTAAAACTAGATCCGAGTTCACAGCAAGGCTCGGTTGATCTTGAAAAAGGAACTGTTGCCAACTTCTAACATCAAATGACCAAAAAATGTCCTTGCTGCATGTTTTGAAATGTGATTGGTTAATAGTGTGGAGGCAGTTGATTGCTTTGAATGAACAGGGTGGTCACAGACCTGGAAAACATGGAAATATCAGGGAATTTTGTTAACCTGGAAATATCAGGGAAATTCAAACTAAATCTGGAAATTCTTTGAAACAAATATTAATTTCCATTACGATTGTGGTAATCTGGAAGAAAAAAAATAATCCCAGCTCTCGGGCTCAGTCTGTGCCTGAAACCAGCTTGGACTCTATTTTTAAACCAGTTTTCAGTCTCAGCCTCATGGTGAAAATTTTATTTATACAAAAATTGAAAAAAAAGGGGGGGGGGAACTCTCGTTATTTGAGAAACAAGAATGTGGCCTAAGTTTCTTACAGTGTTTTACAATCCTTTAAAATCTAAAACTGATTTGATAGTAATGTGATATAAAGAGAAATATTCTTTCTGATTTTGAAGCCTTTGCACTGTCACTGTTTTTAACATAAAGAAGCCCTGAGATATTCCTCTTCTGTTTGAAGTCCTTTGTTTATTGGAAAACAAAACTAATGCCATAGTTGTACTCATTGTACAACTATGGCAGAATGAAAACAATGACTTTTACAGTTTTTTGCCAGTGGTTAGAAATAAATTTGCCATTTTAAATGATTTTCAGGAACATGAAAATTGAGGCTTTTAAATGAATATTAATCTTGAAACAATTTTAAAATGTTATAATGTTGTTAATAAATTTCTGCTGCGTACTTTCAATATCAGTCTCAGTAAAAAAAAAAACCACACAACTTATCTCTAGGATGAAAATAAATGATTGTATTTACTTGTACAAATCTTTAATTGGTGAAACTTGATATGCGAGTCTTTCTCAGATAATGGGAAATTTTATGTTCCCGAGAAAATATGAATTAATAAAGTCAACTATGAATGTTTGGTTTTTGTGAGCATTTGTGTTTTTAAGCACTCACTACATTATGTACTTTAAATATGAAAAAAAAAATCAATATCTAAAAAAATTGCAAAGTTGTAAATGTCATTGCCAAGGCTTGTCCCAAACTTCAAATTTATTAATTGAAACCCTTATTTTTAAGATTTGGAAAGCTTTAGAACAAATGCAATAATTATGTCAGTATATTTCCTGTCTCTATTTTTTTACACATTTGACACTTTAGGGAAAACACAAAACATTTCAATTAATTATCCGTTCTTGTCTATTGCCTTGTCGACCACTTTCTGTTAAAAAAAATGAGTGCCAAAATATAATGTCAAATAAACAAATTTAAGAATGTTGCAATTCCAAACTTTTATATGTAAGAATATTAAGGAAATTAGAGTTTAAAGCATCACTGAAGAATAGTGTACTTTAGAAAATTTAAACAGATTTGATTAATTTAAGACATTGCATAGAAAAAATTTAGCATTCATAATGTAACGCCAATTATTCTAAACATTCTTTTGCCTAAAATCGCCTGAACGAAAGTCAAAATTTTCAGTAATTATTCCGGAAGCCAAAAATCTCTAAGGCCATTCAAAATAGTGACAAAATAATCATCCTTTCTATGCATTAGATGCCATATAAACACAGTTAAACATGAATCTAAGTGTTGACGTGCTGTTTGTCAGTGTTTCTTATTTCACCATTTAACTGAGCCCCAAAGGCGTTAGATGTTTTGTGTATGTGCACCAGTATCTGGATGTACAAAATTATAACAATTTTGCGAATCCTGCAGCATTTAATTTAGTCAGTTTTATAAGCCTGCCATGAATCTGAAAAAAATGTTAGATCCGTCTTCTATATATTCTTTTATTTCTTCCATCAGTTCTGTTGGGAACTTTTACTATAAAATATTCATCAGTTTCTCAGAATAATCCTCCAAACAACCATTGCTGAGGAAGAATTCGACCGGCTTGATTTCTTTTTGCTTTTACCAGAAACTTTCATCAATATCTACAATTGTTTTTGACCCTCCAATTTTTTTCAGATTCTCTTGTTAGAAGGTTAAATATACAAACTTCTCCGAGCCAATTATATCAATCAATAACTATACAATGACTTAAATCCAATTTCTTTTTTTTCTCCATTTTATTGATGTTGATTCATCAGACCAGGTATAAATGAGTCTTAATGCAGTTACAAATGTTAATTTGGAGCCATTCAACCAGCTTCCTTTTCTAATGCATATTCTTTTATCGCAGATTTTCACATTAGACCGTTGCTGTTTATCAGTTTGTAGATAGTCTCATATCATGCCCATCAATACATACTTTTTTCATGGCAGAATTCCCTATTTTTGAAAATGCCCCATTTTCTTTAGATGGCTGATCACAGATCTGTATTATTTTTTCTCAAAATGCAAGAGAAAGCATGGAAATAGAAGTTAACTAATCGTTCATTAGCACCACTAAACTGACTTATCCTCCGAATAAACAAAAATGGAAAATGTACATCACATGCTAGCTTTGTATTTAAAATCAAACATTACTGTAAAATACTGAAAGTAAGCCCCCCCCCCCTCTCACTTTTAAGCAATTTTGATTTTCTTTTCCATTCCCAAATATAACCCCCCCCCCCCCCCCCCCCCTCCAAAAAAAAAAACTTTTTTTGCACAAAAAAATTTATTTTAAAAATCCAAGGAAGAGAATTTTCAATCTTTTGAAAATTTTGACAGATTTCCACTTTTGCTTTTATATTTTGTTAATGAAATACCCCCCCCCCCCTCCCCCAACAGGAAATGTCTGATTCCCTTCTCTGCCCTCCCCAACACAAGAAGTTCAAAACTTGAGAATCTTAAATTCTTCTGGCCTTCTTACTGCTCGCTAGTAATATAACAACAATAAGTAAAAAATCAGTCCTCCAAACTACAATCTCCCCCTCCATCCAAAATTTATGTATCCCCCTCCCCCCTCAGCATACAAAGTTTAAAATCTTTAAAACTCTTCATTAAAAAATATATGCTTTATTTGTTGCTGACTAGTGACAATAAATAAATAAATAATCAACCGTTATAATTACCTCTCAACCCCCAAAATTTCTTTTTTCCCCCTCTTTGTCAATCCCTATAATTTTTTTTTAAAACAATTTATTAAAAACAAATCGTCTGTCCTATTTGTTGCTCTCTATTAACAATAAATAAATAACAAATCATCTAAATTATAAACCCCTTCCTTTGAAATTCATATTACCCCCTCATCCCCGAGAATACAAAGTTTACAATTTGTGAAACTCTTATTTGAAGAAATCTTCTGTCCTATTTGTTGCTCTCTAGTAAAAATAGATAATTTGTCACCTAAGTTTTCTCTCTACTTCAAAGATACCCCCCCCCCCCCACAAAACACACACACACACACACACACACACACACACACACACACACACACACACACACACACACACATACAATATTTAAAATAAAACTCCTTTTAAAAAAATCTGCTGTATTTGTTTATCTTTAGTAACAATTAATGAATAATCAATCATCTAAAATACCCTTCTTTCTTTCAAAAGATTTCCCCCACTGTCCCCTCACTCAGCAAATACTTTAAAATTTTTAATATATATTTGTTTAAACGCTGTTCTCAGAGGCGGATTAACCACCTACCGAGCCCCTAGGCTTAACACATTGGGGGGCCCCCTCCTGCTCTATATGTATATACATTGATATACAACACATATATATACAAACATACACACACACACACATATACATATATATATACATACATATTTTTTAGGACAAAAAAAAAAGGTTACAAACTATAGCGCCGGGCCCCTAGGCTTCAGCGTACTCAGCCTATTTGATAATCCGCCTCTGACTGTTCTATATCTTATTTTATAGTAAGGTAACTCAACTCATCTACATCATCTCATATAAGTATCACTCATCTAAAATAATCATCCCCTTTGAAATTTTTGCTCTTTCTTTTTCTCCGAAGGGAGGGGGTTGGATTTCTAAATATGTGAGAGGAAAGCAAAAATTTTCATCTTTTTTGCAGTTTGGCTGTTCTTTCCTCCCAGAATCATGTGTATATTTTATGCTTTAAAATAAATATGTTCTCTAAAATAACTCCCCTCCCATTATCAAAATATCAGCTGTGAGAACAGTCAAACATAAAAAAAGACTAAAATTTTCTCTCTGCCCCCCCCCCCCCCCCTCTCCATCTCTAGAAATTCATCCCCTTTTTTGGAGATGGAGAATGGAAATTTAAGGGGAAAGTTACATGATCATTTATTTATTGTTGCTACAAAGTAACAATAAAGCATAAAAATCTTAAAAAAATAACTAGATGGAACCCGTCAAAACTTGACTGAAAAAAATTACAATAACAATATTAGTAAAATAATCTTCTTTATTACATAAGAAGGGGTGCGTATGAAACAGTCTTTCAAATATTTTATTTTAAATGTTTTTCCCCCAGTGAATTACAGTACTATTTCCAAAGCAAACTCCAAACAAACAATCCGTAAACAACTGTGTAATGCAAATCAGTTTGACATTACCGCCATATTCCCCACGGCAAGAAAGAAAATTTCCTGGACCTATGAAGTATCATACAAATACTATATCCCTACGTTCATCTCATATTCAGTCAATAAAAGAACATAGTAAATAAAGCACACATCTCCCCCCCCCCCCCCCCCCCTGTGATAATGCAACCGAATGAGCTCCTATGCACATGTGCATTGCATCTCCCCAAAGGCACCTTCAAAATTTGACGTTAAAAAAAAAGTTTTAAAATGTTTAAATTAAAAGTTTTAAAATATCTTCTTTAATCATTGTTTGTTTCAAATCCATATCTTCTGAAACGCATCCATTGTTTTAAGCTAATCAATTTCTATGTAAAGATGAAGAATTTTTTTTTTACAATAATAAATCAATCTGCAGATAAGGGAGATTTTTAATGTTTTCAAGTGTAATTTATTTGTATGGTTTCTTCGGTTCCTTTACATAATCAGGATAATTATTCCTTTTCCATCACAGTCGGGGATCTTTTCCTTCTTATACAGTTAAATATCCAACGGATCTTTAAAAAAATAATAAAATACAGTTCCTAGCATATTCTGATGCAACATATACATCAACGAATTCAGCATATCAATTTTATGTTAATAATAAACTATAAATAGTTTTTTTTCCTGACAGATTTTAGTTTAGCGTCAAAATGCTCTTTCTTTTGGATAATCTGATCTTATGATTTATCAGGAGTTTTTATTATTTTTATTTTTCTGTTTTTATGATGATTAGAAAAATCTATTTTCAATTGGGGTAACTTTCCCAGGGACTATGTTACATTATTAAAGCAAACTGATGATCATTGTTGAGATAGAATTGAAAAATATTTCATGCTTGAAAATTATTTAAAAAGTCATTAAATTAAGCGGCAGTTTTCAAATAAATTTCAATCGAAAGCTAATTTTTTTCTAATTGATGATGTAAGAACTAAAATTGTAAAATGTAGTAAAAAATTGAAATTTGTAGTATTTAGAAGTGATGTAAGCACGATGAAAGCTAAAGCGATAGGGCCGTTTGTTGTCACAACCGTTATACATTTCTAAAAATTGCCACTGTGTTTTGGCTGGCGTCCAAAAGTAGACTATCATTTTTTGACATCGAAAGAGAAATTCACAGTGGAAGAAATAGGACTTTGCCACTAATAAGGAACTGTTAAATGAACTTATAAAAAACCTACCAAAATAATCCCTATAAAATATTAGCCTTACATTATTTATTCTAGCTAAAAATACAATCATCATTTAAAGTTTTTTTCCCTTAACACTATTTTTAATAATTTTAATTTTCCTGAAATTCTTTACTTTTGTGAATTTTTTTATAAAAAAATGAAATCTTCTAACCTATAATTTAAAAAAAAGTACTTGGTAACATGTAATCAAAGTATGCAATCAAGATGAAGCAACCAATAAAGGCTTAAATTCTGACCTTTAAAATTAAAAATTGAAAAATCAGTTAAAATTACGTCATGTTGACACAATTAATTTCTCTTTTTAGTTTTATCAATGTTAAAATGCATTTCAAGCTAAGTATAACGTCATTTTCCCTGGCCAAACTTTTCACACGCACTTTGTATAAGTTACTTATTATGCTTAAACACCATGTTACAAATAAAAATATATTTTGTATTTAATTGTAATGAAAAAAATGGCATCAACAAAGTTATAATGCATAATGATAAAATAAACCTAATGGACAATATTCCGGTGACGTCACAATAAATATGAATTATTATTCGCTTATAAAACACGCAGATAAATATTTTCACCGAAATTTAACTTGCAAATTAAAAAATTCGGCCTAAAATTTCTCATCAAGTGATTTTTAATTCGACGTTAAATGTATTTATAATGATGTTTTACTGATTTATTAGTTATTAAATTAATTAAAATAAAAATTACGTCTTCGAAACCATGATATTAAAATAGAAAAAGTATTGAAAAATTTTGTGATTCGTAGTTGCGTACAATCGATAAAATTCATCTGACGTCATAAACATTTATCCAATAGTCGAAAGGGATAATTAAGAGAAATAATATAAATGAATAAATATCAAAGATTATTTTTTATTCTGTTTTCATTAATATATTGTAAATTTTATTGTTTAAAGTTACTGATAAATGATACTTTAGTAAATGGGGCTTTTCCTAATTATTATTTTATTTTTGACATTTAATGGCAACATTCTTCTGTTTGTTTATTGGGCGCTACAGTTTGGCGAATAATTTGGGGTACTTTTCAGTTAGCCTGGCGCCAGTGAAGTATATATATATACATATACATGTATGTCATTCTATAAACATAATGTATTCTATGCGCTGTAACTGGGGTTAATTTTTGGTGCCTAAATGACGATTTTTGCTTTGTATGGCAACCTGGTGTTTTATAATAAAATTGAATATGTGTGTAAATAAATAAAATAAAATTGGTACTTTTATGTTAGCTGGGCGTCAGGGATAACTCTCCAAATCTTCTTTCAATTGGAATAATTTAAATTGCAATATTTTACGTGAGATTTGTTATCTATATATTTAAAACGCTAAGCGATTTCTTTCGACAATCCATGAGAACAAACTACTGCATCAAATTACACCATTCTTTTTTTAAATGAAAGATATTTGGACACAGATTTGTTATCGTGCATTCGATCGTTCGAAAATTTAATTAATTAGCCGTAATTTTCAATTAAACTTTTACTGCTGTTTATGACGTCATAAACACGGCAACTCCCACTGTTGCAAGGCATAGAGTTATTTTCTGAACTCTGTGGTTCGCCAATCTTTTGACATTAGCTAATATCAACTAGGCAATATTTTAACATTGTAATATTAAATCTTAAAAAACTTACTTAAAATTAACTAAAATATAATCATAATAAAATATTTAAACATAAATATATCAATATGAATAACAAATCTCACGTAAAATATTGCAATTTAAATTATTCCAATTGAAAGAAGATTTGGAGAGTTATCCCTGACGCCCAGCTAACATAAAAGTACCAATTTTATTTTATTTACACACATATTCAATTTTATTATAAAACACCAGGTTGCCATACAAAGCAAAAATCATCATTTTGGCGCCAAAAATGAATCCCGGTGCGTCTGTGATATCTGTACCGATTTAATCAAAATTGTTTTGGTTGCACCGCATATTGCAAAATTAATTAAATCCATGATTATTGTTTCTTTCTCAGATTATAAATAAGAAAATTTTGCACAGATGTCATATACGCACCACATTGGCGAGATTTTTTTTACCCCGCCAATTTGGTGAAAACTTTGTTTTTGAATATTAGTTACAAATAGAATGGAATAGCACGTGATTTTTTATTTCAATATAAAAAATAAAATAACGTAATAAATGAAATAGCTTCTATTATTTAAAAAAAAAAAAATAAATAAATGATAGTTTGATATAAATAAATATTGATATACAAAATAAAAACAATTTATAGAATTAAAATAAGAAATAAAAGTAAATCAACAGCAATATAAACAAAATAACCGGGTTACCATGTGAGGCATAAAATTACCATTTTGTTGCATTCGCGCCAATGTGGTTCGTATATGACAGCTGTGCCGAAAATTTAATGCTTAACGAAATTCAATTATTTGATCGATCGTAAATTTTGGTACTTTTCCGTTATACGGACACCATGCCATACATGTAAATGTATGTTTGGCGACAACGGTGTCCGTATAACGGAAAAGTACCCAAATTTGCGATCGATCAATACTCGTTCGCAAATTTCGGTCTATACCAAAAACAAACATTTTACAGGTAACAGGAAAATCGCCAAAAAGGACAGCTTCATCAGCAGTTATGACAGCAAAGTTGTATAAAATCTAATAATCTGAATTTTACAACGTTTATGCGAAACACCACAGAGAACGCACGCTATTTTTATATAAGTAGGGGATATTTAAAAGAATAAGAGAACTAACAACCTTCAATAATATAATGCATGAAAAAGTAAACAAATAAGTGTTTGAGCAAATCTTAAAAATATGTATTTCTGGTACTTCTCTATTATCACGTCGACCAATTTTCATAGCAAAAAAACTATCGCCAAACTGTAAAATTAAACGCCAAAACTGCAGTCCCATTTCCTTGATGTCAAAAGCATTATACGTGTTTGTTATGTCATCAAGTGGTTTTTGATTCGACATTTGCGTATATTTTTAATTATGTTTTACTGATTTATTAGTTATTTTATTAATTAAAATAATAATTGTGTCCTTAAATTCTTATATTTTATTTATTTAATGATTTTGATATTCCAAAGGCAACGTTCTCCCGTTTATTTGGCGTTACAGTTTGACGATAGTTTTTTGTTATGAAAAGTGGTCGACGGGATAATATTCTGGTACTTCTTCATTATCCCGTCGTCCCATTAAGAGAAAAAAAACTATATCCAAATTAGGTACTTTTCAATTAGCCGGCATCAGTAAAAAAAATATATAAAATAAACTTTTACTTCTGTGTATGACGTCATGTTGGCAATAACTCCCACTGTGGCAAGGCACAGAGTAACGAGAAACTCTGTGGCTGCGAGGGTAAAAGAAAAATAATAAATATTAAAAGCACGCGGCTTTTAGGCCGAATTTTTAAATTTGCAAGTTAAAGTTCGGTGAATATGCATTATAACTTTCTTGATGCCATTTTTTCATTACAATTAAATACAAAAAATATTTTTTTTGTATACATGGTGTTTAAGCATAAAAATAACCTATACAATGCACATGTGAAAAGTTTGCGCCGGAGAAAATGACGTTATGCTTAGCTTGAAATGCATTTTAACATTGATAAAACTAAAAAGAAAAATTGATTGTGTCAACATGACGTAATTGATTTTAAAATTTTTAATTTAAGGTCAGAATTGGAGCCTTTATTGGTTGCTTCATCCTGATTGCATGCCTTGATTACATGTTACCAATTACTTTTTTTTTAATTATAGGTTAGAAGATTTCATTTTTTAACAAAAAAAAAATCACAAAAGTAAAGGATTTCAGGAAAATTAAAATTATTAAAAATAATGTTATGGTAAAAAAAAACCCTGAAATAATGATTGTATTTTGAGCTAGAACAAACAATGTAAGGCTAATATTTTATAGGAATTATTTTGGTAGGTTTGTTATAAGTTCATTTAACAGTTCCTTATTAGGGGCAAAATCCTATTTCTTTCACTGTGAATTTCTCTTTCGATGTCAAAAAATGGTAGTCTACTTTTGGACGCCAGCCAAAACACAGTGGCAATTTTCAGAAATGTATAGCGGTTGTGACAACAAACGGCGCTACGCTTTAGCTTTCATCGCGCTTACATCACTTCTAAATACTTCAAATTATCAATTTATTTACTACATTTTACAATTTCAGTTCTTACATTATCAATTAGAAAAAAATTAGTTTTCGATTGAAATTTATTTGAAAACTGAATTTTTAAATAATTTTCAAGCATGAAATATTTTTCAATTCTATCTCAAAAATTATCACCAGTTTGCTTTAATAATGTAACATAGTCCCTGGGAAAGTTGCTGCAATTGAATATAGATTTTCCTAACTATCATAAAAATTGAAAAAAAAAAATAAATAAAACCCCCTGATAAATCATAAGATCAGATGATAGTGCATAAGATACATAAGATAGTGCATTTTGGCGCTAAACTAAAATCTGTCAAAAAAAAAAAAAAACTATTTTTATTTTATGATTAACATAAAATTGATATGTTGATATCGTTGATGTATTATATGTTGCATCAGAATATGCTAGGAGCTGTATTTTATTATTTTTTTTAAAGATCCGTTGGATATTTAACTGTATAATAGGAAAAAATCCCCGACTGTGATGGAAAAGGAATAATCATCCTGATTATGTAAAGGAACCAAGTTAATCATACAAATAAATTACACTTGAAAACATTAAAAATCTCCCTTATCTGCAGATTTATTTATTATTGTAAAAAAAAATTCTTCATCTTTACATAACAAGTAATATATAAAGAAATTTTAAAGTCAATTCCTACTTTTTAATCATAAATATATAAAATAAACCCGTGGAGCACTAATGTGCCACGTTATCTTTATTGAACATTTTTTTTTATAATAATCGTTGCGGTATTTTATCTTTGTGGCATCACTAATTTGAGGAAAATCTTTCATTTCATTTATGAAACAATGGGAGAAAACTTTTTCTCCCATATAAAACTAAAATTAATTAAATTTATTTAATGAATTAATATTTGAAAAAACTATATTAACATCAAGTGTCATCCATGACGAGTTAAAAAAATGTATTTGAACTTGAGTGGATGAAGAGAAAATATTTTATTAAAGATTGAAAATTTGAACAAGATATATAAATATATAGAGAGTGAGCTAATAGTAGGAATTGAAAAATAAAATTGATTAGCTTACAACAATGGATGCATTTCAGAAGATATGGATTTGAAACGAATAATGATTAAAGAAGACATTTTAAAACTTTTAATTTAAACATTTAAAAACTTTTTTTTAACGTCTAATTTCGACGGCGCGTTTGGGCAGATGCAATGCACATGCGCATAGGAGATCATTCGGTTGCATTATTACAGGGGGGGATGTGTGCTTTATTTACTATGTTCTTTTATTGACTGAATATGAGATGAACGTAGGGATATACTATTTGTGTGATACTTCGGAGGTAAAGGAAATTTTCTTTCTTGCCGTGGGGAATATGGCGGTAATATCAAACTGATTTGCATTATTACACAGTTGTTTACGGATTGTTTGTTTGGAGTTTACATCGGAAATAGTACTGTAATTCACTGTGGGAAAAAACTTTTAAAATAAAATATTGGAAACACTGTTTTATACGCAAGCTTATTTTACTGTTATTTTACTGTTTTATTGTTATTCTAATTTTTTTTCCGTCAAGTTTTGACGGGTTCCATCTAGTTCATATTAATATGTTTATGTTTAGATATTTTATTATGATTATATTTTAGCTAATTTTAAGTAAGTTTTTTAAGATTTAATATTACAATGTTAAAATGGTTAAAATATTACCTAGTTGATATTAACTAATGTCAAAAGATTGGCGAACCACAGAGTTCAGAAAATAACTCTATGCCTTGCAACAGTGGGAGTTGCCTACTTTATGACGTCATAAGCAGCAGTAAAAGTTTAATTGAAAATTAAGGCTAATTAATTAAATTTTAGAACAAACGAATGCACGATAACAAATCTGTGTCCAAATATCTTTCATTTAAAAAAAGAATGGTGTAATTTGATGCAGCAGTTTGTTCTCACGGATTGTCGAAATAAAACTCTTAGCGTTTTAAATATATAGATTTTAAAGTTTGTATTTTGGGGAGGGGGGGGATTTTTTTGGGTGGGAGGGAGGAGCAAATTAGATAATTATTTAATTATTGTAGGATAAAAAAAAATTAAAGATTTTAAAGTACGTACTGGAGGGGAGAAGAAAATAAAGAGGACTTTTTGGGGGAGAGGAGGGGAATAATTTAGATTATTTAAATATTGTTACAAAAAATAACAAATAGAGCAGAAAAAAATTAATAATTTTAAAGATTTAAAATTTAATGAGATGTATTTGCGAGAAAAGCAGAGATTTTAGGAGGAGGGTTTGATTTAGGTGGTAAATTAGGTATATTTATTGTTAATATAGAGTATTAAATAAGTCTGAAAAGAAATTTAAAGTTAGTTATAAAGGTTAAACTATGGAGTTTTGGTACTAGCGAGGGGGGGAGGGCAAAGGGGGAAGCAGTAATTTTGAGGGGAATTTAGATGATTATTTATTGTTACAATAAAATAACAAATAAAGGAAAATATAATTTTTTTTTTTTAAAGATTTTCACATTTTTTTGGAGGAGTGGGCAGATTTTTTTTTTTTTTTTTTTGGGGGGGGGGGGGGGGGGTTACATTTTATATACTTATTTATTTTTGAGTGAAAACCTGGCGAAATACAGAAGATTCTCGCCCTTTTAGGTAGATTTCGTAAGAAATACTACCTATTACATTCTCACCTAAGTTGGAAATTTTGAAAAATTTTTGCAGATCTACGCCGATCATGACTCCCAGAACCCAAAACCACCCCCAGTTCAAAACTTTATATATCTATCTATCTATCTATCTATCTATCTATCTATGTCACTTTTTTCTGACCACGATAACTGGAAAAACTCTGCATTAATCTTTTACAAACTGATACATAAAATCAAGGGGCATAAAATCTCGGTCAAGTTCGTTAATGGGCAAAATCGAACCAAGGGGGGGAGGGTGGGGGGGCTTTTTGTGAAAACAGAAAAAAACCCATAATTTCTTAATTATGATACGTATTGAATCCGTTTAAAGTTATTATTACTTCTAGGAGAAGGGTCGAAAATGTATGTATGACAGATTTTTGATATAATTAAAAATGGCCCCAAGGGGGGGAAAAAGGGGGGGTTTTAAGAGAAAAAAAATCATAGCTTCGTCAATTCCCAAGATATCAAATTCGCGTAAATTTATTATTAATCCTCTTAATATTATCTAAAACTTTTATATTGACAAGTTTTTTATAGGACCAACCGTTATAGCAAAAAAAATTAAAAACAAAAAAATCCCTGCCGGCTCCGCCTGCAAACAAGTTATTTTTCGAAGTAGGCGGTTCCAACTCCCGCATCTTTTCGAAACTGATACATAAAATCAAGGGGCATAAAATCTCGGTCAAGTTCGTTAATGGCCAAATCGAACCAAGGGGGGGGATGGGGGAGCTTTTTGTGAAAACAGAAAAAAACCCATAATTTCTTACTTATGATACGTATCGTATCCGTTTGAAGTTATTATTACTTCTAGGAGAAGGGCCGAAAATTTATGTATGACAGATTTTTGATATAATTAAAAATTGCCTTAAGGGGGAGGAGGGGGGTTTAGAAGAAAAAAATTCATAACTTCGCCAATTCTCAAGATTTCAAATCCGCTTAAATTTATTATTAATCCTCTTAATATTATTTAAAACTTTTATATTTACAAGTTTTTTATAGGACCAACCGTTATAGCAAAAAAAAAATTAAAAACAAAAAAATCCCTGCCGATTCCGCCTGCAAACAAGTTAGGTTTCGAAGTAGGCGGTTCCAACTGCCGCATCATCGTAAAAAGGTCATTTCTTCCGCAATTCCCGACAAACAGGCGCTCCACGGTCTGCGTCTTCGAAATCTTCCTGTGCCTGTAGGCCGAGCCGTCAGGGTTTTTTTTACTTCTAAATTAATGATAAAACGGGGTTTTAAAAAAAAAAATCCCGATTATAAGCCTCCCCCCCTCCCACATTCAACCCTTTTTGGTTTTGAAAAAGGGGGGGGGGGTGGGCTTACAATCGGGATTTTATGGTATTTTACCATTTTGTTATTTTGGAGTTAAATCCAACAGTTCTTAATTTTTTTAATTATCATTTCGGCTTGTGGATAAATGTTTGTGACATCAGTTAAAATTGATATATTCTACGCATCACAATATTTTTCCAGTGTTTTTCTGTTTTATTATCATGACATTGTTTAATGACATAATTGTTATTTTAATTAACGAAAGTACTAAAAATATTAGTAAAACATCATTAAAAATACAGTGAAAACATCGAATTAAAAATCTCTTGATGACATAACAAAAATGTGTAAACTCTTTTTTTTTTTTTTTTTCTATGAAAACTGGTCGACGGGATAATAGACAAATACCAATTATCCTTATTTGAAGTTCGTCTCTATTGTGATGCACAGTAATTTTTTATTCAGCTCCCCCAGTAGATGTTGTTTTGATATGACAGTATTCTTACCTTGTACAGTACCACAATATCTAAACATCAGTCATGTCTATTTTTGTTTAACTATGCAAGAACTTGTAGTGTGATTTAAAAAAATATATAAACTTTTACTAAGTCATGCATTAGAGTAATGTTGTAAAAGAAATTATCTATGAAAATTTCATTATTTTAACGCTAACCTGGAAATTTGAGGCTAACCTGGAAATATCAGGGAATTTTAACATAAGATATTTGTGACCACCCTGAATGAATGAGAAAGATTATTTCATACATGGTCCTTATTTTATTGAATCGAAAGAATGAATCCCTTCTGTTTACATCACTGATCATGAGATTAGCTGGATTTCAACTAAAAATATCTTGAAATATATCCATATTTTGATATAGCTCATCTCTCAAGATGTTTGTATTTTTTCACAATGTGTCGAAAAAAGTAAATTTTATGCAGCTTTATTAAAAAAATTAAATATCTGAACTTAGCTTAAAATGGGTGACTCTCAAGCGATTTTACTGCTTGGTCAGCCTATATTTGAACACTATCGGACAGACCTGGAGTTTTATTGTAATGATTTTAATGTTTCACGCCTAACTCATTTGTTTATTGTAAAGTTCGTGAAACTTGGGAGGAAACTTTTAAAACATTATGTAAAAAAAAAAAATGATGGGTTGTTTTTTAAAGCAAGTAGCCCAAAATGTTATTGCCGCAAAATCTCCACATTCAAGTAATCCAATTGCAAATTCAAGTTTGTCTCCTTCAGAAACTCTGTTTACCAATGATCCAGGCGAAAATTTAATTTTGTCCAAGATTTTTGTCAGAATTTAATTTTTGTCTAAAAACCATTGTGGATGAAAAAATTGTTAGTCGAAATAAAAAGCAATCAAAAGCCCAACTTTGTCTTCCCTGGAAACCTTGCTTGCCGATAATGCAATAAAAAATTTAATTTGGGGTAATTATCAAAATATTAAAATTCTGAGTCTCAGGTCAGAACTTTCTTTTATTAGTATAGATTGAAATTGTTAACTTACAGAAAGCATATCAATATTTGGCTAAGCCTTAAGTTGTATAACAGCAGCAATTTGTCCTGTGAAGAATTTGTTGCTACTTTAAATTGAATTTCAAACGTATAATTTTAATTAAAATAATTTGGAGGTCTTTTTTCAACTGGATGCATGCCTTGTGGGAAATCAACTCTGCCTGCACATGTATGTTTTTTTTTCATCCCCATGCTATAATCTCTTTACTTTTAAAAAAAGTTATATACATGCATATTTTTTATTAATTTTTAACCTTTATGAAATTAGTTTGGACGATATTGAAAATGTTCCTGTTGCTGACATAGAATTGAATATTGGACCTACAAAGACTGGGCCAAAAGATTTTGAGATACTAAGAGTATTAGGAAAAGGTGGATATGGGAAAGTAAGTATTCTGAAAGTTTTCTATAATTATAGCTTACAGTTAGTAATTTATAATTCTTGTTATTTAATTTAAGAGGATATTGTGTGATTAGAGAGAGCTATAATTGAAAACTTTGTTGAAATTATTTTTTAGTTAATTGGCCATTACTATGTTTTTAAAGTTTTTCTTATTTTTTTGTACAGAGTGTTTCCCTCTTGCTCAGTCTAAAAATAACTTTATTTCCAGGCTCTAATATCTGGGATTTTTCTTTTTGCAGGTTTTTCAAGTAAGGAAGGTAACTGGCAAAGATTCTGGAAAAATTTTTGCTATGAAGGTTTTAAAAAAGGTATTTCACTTTTATAAAAAGTTAAATTCCATTGTAGTTATTCAGGGGTCGATGCAGGTTTTTTTTTTTCTTGTGGCCCATTTTGTGAAAAGTAAATGTTATTTTTGTGAAATTTGTTATATTTTTGTGAAAAATAACCTTTTGTAATGAAAGTTGAAATCCAGTTACTTAAATTCTAACCAAGCATTTATTAACACTAGGGAATCGAACCCGGGCTTCCCGGGTTACAGAACGCAGGCGAAAACCATTTTTTCCCCTAAATCTAATAGATTTTTCATATTTTTATTTGTCAAAGTTGCTGCATTTAGTGATTTTTTTTTAATTTTTTTTACTGGTTTCTTTGCTTTTCTTGTGCGTAAAGCGCTCATACATGCAGTATCCATCCAGTTTTTTTTTTTTTTTTTACTAAGTGTTCATACATGCGATATAGTGATCGCGACATTAATGAATTTAAAGGGTTTTGTTTATTTTTTTATTTTTTTGGTATTATTAATACAGGGAGTTCGCTGCATCCAGTGATGCTTCATTGTTAATTTCTTATTCATCATCTTATGCATGCGATATAGTGATCGCGATATTAACGAATTTCATGTATATTCGTTTTTTCCAACTTCGCAATGACCGTTAACATTATTTGTACTACTGATGAAATATGAATTAAAACGTTGTTTCTTACTGCTCATATTAACTTTTTATATGCATTTTTATTAAATTTGTGAAATATTTTTTTTATATTTTATTCATAAAAATGCAATATCTAAAACAATAAATTCTGTTTATATTATCTGTTAAAATATCCGATGTTTGTTTATGGTGTAAACAAATAATTTTCTTTTAAATTTTTAAATTATTACAAAGCTTTCTTTTCTCTAAAATCGTCTGAACTAATCAAATTTTGTATCCGGTATAATGCTACTCTCATATAAAGGCACCCTATTCTTGTGACGTTTTTATTTCAGAATTCATTAATTTACACATTAATTTAGAAGGTTTCATGAAACTAAAACTATTAGTAATTGACATCCAAAATCACAGATGATTTAAATGCTTAAAACTTTCTGTTGGTTTTGTAATCCACAAATAAATTTATGGAGTTTCCAGTTACCAAGGTTACACTTTACTATTCATTTTGATTTTCAAATGAAATTTTTCATATATATTTTTTTATTTATATTATATCATATGCTTCAAATTTTTAATAATATTGCTGTCATGTCCTCCTATTATTTCAATGAATGTTTAAATTTAATATTTTAGTATAATTTGATTAACATTTTCTTTGTGAATAAAATGTAAAATTTGCTTAAATAATTAATGAATTCATAATGTGTAATATATTTTAAGAAATAATTTTTATGGTATATTTTAAAAATTAAACCAAAAATAAATAAATAAAATAATTCCCCCTCTCCCTTCTCTCTGTGCTTTAATATTTTACTTTTTAAGCATTTTATATTAATCTCACTTTTGTGTCTTGTTTTTATTTTGTCTTTTCAAATTTTAATCAAATTCTATACTTGAATTAGAAAACTACAACAGAACCTGTTCAAACAGATCCTGTATATAACAGAATCCTACCATAAACTGTAAAACATTTGTGGTTCCAGAAAAAAAAAAAAGTAGAGTGGGATCTTCCATAGTTATGAAATTGTAAACAATTTCAACTGTGAAACTTGCTCAATGCAGAAGCAGAATCCAAATTTGTTGAAATAAGCTATTAAGGGGATTGGTCAGTCAGATCTCAAATACCCCTCACTAATGTTAAACCTATGGGAGTGGAATGCATTCTTATTTTTAAAATATCTCATAAGGAAATTAATATTTTTGACTTTCTTTTTTCTGTGTACTCTTCTTAAAGGATATCTTTTTAGTTTTCAAAATATTTCTTAAATATATGCTTATTTTTATCTCAAGTGTTAAAATCTTACTCGGAGCTAGTACGATTTTAACATAATATATTAAATTAAGCATATATTTTAGAAATATTTTAACGACCAAAAAAAAAAAAGAAGAAAAAAATCTTTTAAGATAAAGTACACTGAAAAAACAAGTCATTAATTTTCTGGGGAGATATTTACAAAAAAAAAAAAAAAAGAAGAAGAAGAATGCATTCCACTCCCATAGCTTTAACATTAGCAATAAAAAATTGAGATCTGATTGTCCCAACCCCCTTAAAATGGAAAACAAACCGTGAAAACTCTCAAATCACTTACTTGAAAAAACATTCTATCGCTGAAAGTGGATAATCTTAGTTGAGATCCTTAACATCTTCAAGGAATGGAAAGAACTTCTATCCATAAAATTTTGTTACCTTCCCTTACGTCCAGTGTAATAGTGAGTGCATAACACAGGTATCTCATGATGTACTTAGCTGCTTATCAAAGGAGCATTGTCATGAGGTCATCTGGTGAAATCTTGCCCTTCAAAGGTGCATTCCCCCCCCCCCCCCCCCCCCCGTAATACTAGGCAATTACTTGGTCGGTAGAGGTTCCCTGTGAGGTTTCTGAGTGCTCAACACAAGAAAATAAATATTGCATTTTCTCAACTGAAGCTGATACTAAGGTTTTCAAAAAATCTTATGTACTTTGTGTTTCATCGTTTAATTTTCAAACGAGTAAAAATAAAAAAGTTATACTGAGATTAGAGGTAAAGTATCTGATGAGCTTCATATGAAATAAATTTATTTAATTTGGTTGGAAAAAAAATTGCTTTTAAACAGGGGCGCCATTTGGGGGAGCCCCTCACCACCACCAGCCAAACAATTGGATATTTCAGAATATATTAGTCATCACATACACACACAAACATATATACAAAAAAAAAATATATATATATAAGCACAAAAGCAAGAGTAACTTATCAGATTTGACTAAAATAGAAACATCATTAAAAAACTTTTTAAGCACATAAGTTAATGATTATCAATAATATTTTCTGAAGCCTTATTGCCGTTATAAGCCGTATTGCAGCCTTTTTAAAGTGAGACATGTTTATCATTGAGTACTTTGGCTACTTTTAAATATATATGTGAGAATAAAACTACAGCCGGCCATACTGATTGCTTCTAATTGAGTTCCATGATAGAATCTACTCTCGGCTTTTTTAGCAGACGCCAACACATTGTAATATATCATATGTATAACATCATATTTCATGTTTTACAAAGAACAGTAGAGATTTGTGCAATAAAATTATACAATCACTAGGGGGCTCAGCCCCCTACTCGCTAACGCTCGCCAACCCCCGGTGAATTGCAAGGCAATTCACATTGAGACCGCTATGCGGTCACAGCTCGCTTTGCTCGCTTGCCTCATTTTATTTTTCTAGTAATTCTAGCCGGAATAAGTACTACAATAAATCATTTGAACATATGAAATTGACAATTTTTTTAACGTAAAAAAGTATTTAAAAACTCCGTTGAAAACACAGCTAAAAATGCATTTAGTTGATGCTACTAATGGACATATAAATAATTTAAACACTATGAAAAGAGGATCTTGGAAACATAATTAGCACCTATAATATTGTACAGCACGGCTTAAATTCATTAAAAAATAAATAAATAAAAAAAAAAACTACGTGGTAGGAAGATAGTTTATCATCAATGATTGTTTAAATTTCGTTCAACATTTTATTATTCTAATTGATTATAGATTTCTGCAAAAGAAATTATTTTTACTTCAATAAAACGACAACAGATGGCAGCAGGGCATTCTAAAAGTTTATATTTTATTATCTCCGATTTTTTGTGTGAGTGAAATTCGTAAATAAACTCTAAATGAATTCATTTGAAAAAAATGAATTCATTTGAAATTAACACTATTTCTCATAATTAAAATGAGGAATCATCTCAGACGCTTTGGATTACGTTCATATTATTTTATTTTTAATAACTCCTAGCTTCAGTTTCACTGCTCTGACACTTTCCGCCATATTGGAGGCGGGATAACACAATCTTGTCTGTTCATTGGTCTGAGCTCTGGAAACTACGATTGTTGCCAACGATAAGGTAGAAATTCAGCCCTATTTCCGCGCCACGTAAGACAAATATATATATAGATACTTGCAAACTTTTACACTTTAAGTGTAAAATTTACACTTTTTGACCATTTTTTACACTTTTACACTTAGGATGTTTATTTTTACACTTTCTTGCAAAGTTTCTTCTAAGCTCTATTTTACTCCCTAAAATTAGGAAATACTTTTTAACTTCTTTTATTAATGATAGTTGCTGAATGTAAAGGAATATTTCATATAGTTAAAATCATGAATCAAGGGTTCATATTATAAATATACCATACAAAATCTTTTAATTTTATTTTATATAAATGGAAGTCGTGTTTTGGGTAATGTTTTTGCTTAGACTTTCTTTAAAAAAAAAAGAAACTGTCTGTATATGTTTCGTATCAAAATATCAGTATATTATTTAACAACATTCATCAGTTACATGTGTAAATGCTGTTTATATCTTTTTTATATAATGTGTTATATGTGTAATATGCTCTTATGAAAGACAAAATTGCAAGAAATGCACTTCACACGTTATTTTACACTTTGCCATTTTGAAAAGTCGGCAGGTATGTACAATGCAAATTTGTGCGATTTTTCGATACAACTAGTTTTAATGTTATTTTCTAAAGTGAATTGTTTCTTAAGCTCATAATAGAAATTTCCATGGTGTTGTTGGATTGTGAGGAAAGTTTGATTCATTAAATGCAAGATCAACTGCAAAAAATTCATAATATGAAAATACATGATCAATATTTTTAAAAAAGAATTCAGAATGTACTTATTAATATAATGGATCAAACTGTTCTACAATAAAGCATTTTGTGAATCAAGGATGCAAAGCTTTGCATCCTTGAGAGTACTTTGCAGTAATTCTCAATTGTATTCCCAACAGTCACCAAGAACAAATGTCTATGGTAATTAGCTGTTGGTGTATAATCAAATGCTATATCAAGTATTTGTAAATATTTAGTTAAGTTTTTCGAGGTAAGAAGTAGCACTGGTGAAAATTTGTATTGCATGAACTTCACACATTAGGACTATATATTGAAAATATCCATAGAAAAGGATATAATAGTGCCAGTGTAAAAGGATACACCTTAGGAGTGTAGCAACGTCTGCTGAACAGTTCGAGAACTTTATTTACATCACATGGAGATGTCACAACTTAAATGGGACCACCAAACATGGTGCACACAGATTTTGATGATTTTACAGTATGTTGTACGTATCATACCCCCCTAACTATTCAGGTCAAAGGTTTCCTTCAAATGGGCCTTAGCTTTTGATAAATTTAGGGTTAAAGTTCAGCATACGCTTCAAATACCCATTAGTTTGATCTTTTGTACGATGTGTCACGGGTTCGATCCTGCCTTGTGGCTTTTTCTCTATTTTAATTAATTTTATTTTTGACATGTTACAAGTCTTAAGCAGAATTGTGAATTCAGCAGCTTTGAACTTTTTTATATATTTTTTTAATAAAACTTACGTTTATAAAATTTTCATGAAAATTTATATTTTTTCAAAAAATTTTTAATTATTTCTGTAGACGAATGTCCTAACTAATTTACATCTAAATATTTTACTGTTATTGTTTCCATTTAAATATGTATTTTTTAAAATCAAATTTATGAAATAATGAATTTTTTTTACATTTTTTATAAAAAATGTATTTAAAAAATATGAAATATTTTTAATTGATTTGTTCTAAATATATTACATTATGTTAGTGATGAAATACAAAAAAAATTATATTTACGGACATTGGTAGTTTTAATTTATTAAATATGCAATCAATCGGGTGATGCATATGGTAAACATATCCACAACATAAAATGGCATTGAAAACATCACTTAAACAATTTCTTTGCATGAATTTTTACATGAATGTTGGAGAATGGATTTATGACCAAATTATATTTCTTTTAAATATTTGATTTGGGATAAAAATATATTACAAAATGCGTTAAAAATTGAAAAACAAAAATGCTTAGTCATAGTCATCATCCGTATAGGTGCAAGGTAATCAGGAATACTTTGAAATCATTCAAAACACAAAATGACATTGCAAATGGCACAATTTAAAAAAGCCTTTTTTCATGATTATGAATCTTTTTAACATTGTTGGAGAAAAGCACAAAGGAATGAAATATATATCTCTGAAAACATTGTAATTGTCTACAAAAGAAGCTAAATGGGATAAATCAAAATCAAATTTAATTATTCTGATTTTTTTTTTTCCCTTCAGAAAATTCAGCAGACTATTTCTTAATTTTTTTTAATGAGCTATTTAAGTTGTTGGCCGAAGTTATGGCCTTAATTAATATATTAAATTTCTTTAATAATGTTTTTAATTGTTTTTAATAAAGTTTGTTTAAAGTTCTATTTTGACTTCTTTCTGTATGTGTGTAGACATTAATCCTTAAATACTCTGCTTTAAGTAGTTGTAGCTTCTAGGCTAATATGAATTTTTGCCCTAGCAGCCCGTTATAAACCCCTGTCGCGCTCGTCGAGCTAACCGTTTAGAGTTTTCCGTGGTTTTTTTCGAACCTTGCGTAAATATGGGTTAGGATCCCTTAGAAAGACCTCCACGGAGGGCATTCTCCTCACCGGCCTACATCCTTAGCACAGATAATCGGCCGTAACAAATAATCAACCTAGAAATATTCTCAAAACAAGTATTTCAATATAATTTAAATTCATTTAACATAAATCATATAGGTTCAGGAGTCGATGCAGGTTTTTTTTTTTTTTTCCTTGGGGCTCATTTTGTGAAAAGTAAGTTATTTTTGTGATATATTTTGTGAAATTTGTTATATTTTTGTGAAAAATAACATTTTGTTACAAAAGATGCAATCCAGCTACTCAAATTCAAACCAAGCATTTAATAATAACTTCTTTAAGTTCTTTTGCTAAAGTTTTCCTTTCTGGTGAATTTGTTTTCTTTTCAAATTATACATCATAAAACCTAACAAAATTAAAATAATTAATGGAGAGTATGTTTTTAGGAAATGATATTTTGTGAATGGACCTATTTTATCAAGAGGAATTTTGTGAAAGGCCTGTTTTATTAAATGGAATTTTGTTAATTAAATGTTGTAAAATGTTAATTAAAACTATTAATTAAAAATATTAGTGAAGGGTGTTTGAAATTTTATGAGATTTTTCTTTTCAGCAAATTGCAGTTGGAGATGGATTTTTTTTATTTTTTTATTATTAGCGTGTGATGGGGTATTTTTCTGATATGTTAGAAAAGGGATATTTTTCAGCTATATTAGAGAAGGGTTTATTTATTTATTTTTAGGTATGTTGGAGAATTTTTTAAAGATTAAACGGATTTTGCATAAAAAAGAATTTGACTGAACTTAAGTAAAAACGTTTACTAAATTATTTTTTAGAGAATTTTACAATTCACAATGTTATGTTCTTCAAAGCGCAAAGTTTTCCCTTTTTGAGACATTTTGTGTTGTTCTGAAAAGAACAGTTTAAATAGAGAATAATGGTAATAATAATCAAGAGCGCGAGAATAACAATCTTCTAGGACAAAAGAAAGGATCTCAATGACAGGACAGACGAGAAAGAGAGAGGGAAATATATATCGCCAAAGGCAGGAACGCTTAAATATGTTACAACCCTAAATACTTGCTCTTCTACTGTCCGAACCTGTGAGAAAATGAACTCTTCTCCCAAGCGGAGATTTGAGCCGCCATCTCGTTGTGGTCAAATAATACCTATTCAATACGCTGCACAGCAACGACTGTCACGTCCTACACTCTCTGCGGCACACCAGTCACTGACACGTCTCACTCTCTTCATGCCATCCTCCAAATCAACGTGGCTGTGCTTATTTCACTGAGTTTTCCATACCTGTAAAAGCATTTCTTCTCGAACATTCCACCCCTCTATTATCCTCTGGACCCAGTTCGCTAGGAATCTAGTGCTCATTGTATTCTCCTTCCAAAGCCGGATTAGTCACTTTCACAATGATCTTGTGAACCTCCCACAAATATATAATCAGGTCAGGGAAATTCCATTGTCAATCATATACGGAAGTTTTACAGAAAAAGAAAAATATATATCAGAATACAGTAATATATAATAATGATTAAATATAATTAATTAAATTAATTAGAAATATATAATATAGGTTCTGTTAAAGTCAGAAACCTGACAAGACCAAAGCAATGGTATGAATTGTTTTTTAAACATAACTAAGTGAAATGTCAAGAGGTCACCTGTGACAGAGATGACGAACCTTTTTACATCCACGAGCCAAAAATTCCTAAACAATGTCTATCAATATTGTAATGTGTTAAACTTTTATATAATGAGATATTGCAGTATATGTTGCTTATATGAAATATTGGTTAATCAAATCAGTCACTTCGATGTATTAAATAATGAGCAAAAAATCAAAATTCTATTTTTCTGTATGCTGTAATTGGCTATTTTATGAAATTTGGATTTGGAAATAGGATTCATTTAAGTGGCACATACTGAAATAAAGGTAAAAAATACGAATTTTTATTTTAGTATTTTTTTATAATCATTAATGCAACATCTAACTGGAAATAATCCAAATTGGGGGGAAAAAAAAAAGCCTTAATTTATTATTTAGACTCTTGCTGTTGTACGTTCAACAGAGAATATTTAATGGTTCATATTTTGTTATTTTAGTAATATACATATTAAAATTGGGTACACTTGTCATATTATTGTAATGATTGTCTTATGAAATTTGTTTAAAAACTTATTCATTTTGTATTGACTTCATTTTGTAAATTCACATATAATGCAAAATAGTTACATAACAAAAACAGTATATAGCATGATAGAAAAAGAAATATTTATAATGTGCTAATTTATGCAAAAAATACAGTAAAGTCTCTGAATAGTGTACATTTCAGGACTGGAGTTTGTCCGTTATTCGGAAGTGTCTGCTTTTCAAAGGGAAAACATACACGAATGTAGGTTTTGGGGATTGAAAAAGTGTTCGCTAAATAATCAGTTATTCAAGAGTGTCCATTATTGAAGTATTACTTGCGATATTATTTGTGATAGTCTGTACGTGTTAACCAGTATTTTATTTATTATATATAAAAGAAATCTATATAATGATTATCAAATTAAAATTTTTCACATGCTGGAGAAATTCTTGTATGTGCCACCTCCAGCATTAGTGCCATATATTTGCAATCTCTGACCTATGATGTTAGAAACTTCAGTAATATTTTCGTATTCTTTGTAGAGAGAAGTATTGCCAGAAAAATACTTGCACTCTTGGAGACTGAACTTTTACTCTCTGATATTTATTTCCTGAATATTGTGTTATGCTATTTTTGTGTATTTTACCATCCAAATTGGGGTAGGGTAATATATTGTGTTTTTCTAATATTCACTGTGTGAAGTACATTCTTTGAGTGTGAACCAATTTGTTTATGTACAGATCTCCTTATACAGTGCTAAAATATACAGCTTTCATAGCAATACCCTCATAT
Source organism: Maratus michaelseni (assembly GCA_963931845.1). NCBI lineage: Eukaryota > Metazoa > Arthropoda > Arachnida > Araneae > Salticidae > Maratus > Maratus michaelseni. The sequence goes on from OZ007591.1 coordinate 256,768,110, forward strand.
TATAAAGTGTTTTGTTTTTCATTCCATAGTACCTTTGGGCATTTTACTTTGTAACAATTTCTGAAATGATATATTTATTGACACTTGATTCTTTTATTGCTATGTGTGATTTTCTGAGTGTCTTTATAAAGAGGGAAAAAATGTTTTGGTTAGGATATAAAATATGTAATTAATAAGTTATTTTTGAAGAACAAAAATTCTCAGTTAAATTCAAGTTCAAGACAAGGGTGCAAAAACTTAGATCTGTCAAATAATCAAATATAAATGTGAAATAACAGAAATGTGAGAACTGGAGCTTGCCAGAAGAAACTGGGAAAAACTAGTTTGCAAAATCACCCAGTTTCTGGACAGTTACTGCCCATAACCAGAGGTAATTCATTGCCAAAATTTATTGTAGTCATACTAATGATTTTACATAAAAATGTGAAACGGGCATTCATACCAAAACAAAGATTAAGTTTAGTCTTAAATTACTCAAATCATGCTAGAAAGATTTATTAAATAATCAAGCAAATAAAAAAGGCTAGTGTCAACTGTTTTGATAAAATAAATAAATAAATAAAGTGTCTTTAAACAAGGGTAAATTCACTGCTACTACACATTTTTTTTTAAATTCAGGAAATATATATTTTTAAAAAGACAATGACAAATTATAATTTTTGTATACAATTCTTATTTTAATAATAAAAAAATATTTTTTAGATAAAAAATGTTTTTTATATGTTAATATATCCCCCCCCTTCCCCCCTTTCCAAAAAAAAAAAAAGTAATGGTTTTCAATTCTGATTATTTAGCATCTCTTATATGTAATACTACCTCCCTTCCTATTCTAGAATTATTATTATATATTTAAGTGTGTAGTTTTAGTATATATTAAATACATTTATTCTTTTTAGGCTACTATTGTGAAAAATAAGAAAGACACAGCTCATACAAAAGCTGAGAGAAATATTCTTGAAGCTGTAAAAGTAAGTTACTTGTTTTTATTTTTTTATCTTAGATATTTACAATAAATAAATATATTACAATAAGTTATATAAATTTTGGACATAGTTTATTTATGTTTTGACATAATTTAGATATTTTTTTGGTATTTTCAATTATTCAGTTGATCAGTCATTCTCAAATTTTAAAATGTTGTAAAAGCTGTGAAAACAGAACCTGTGAATAATTTAATCTTGTGTTAAACAAGAAGTCATGGTCCCAATGAAATTAGCACAATACAATTGTACCTGAGACGGAAACCTGTGTAAAATGGAATTTTTCTTGGGCTCCTTAAGATTTTGTTTTACAGGTTTTATTGTATTTATAAGATTATAATGCTTTAAAATTAATCTATGCAATTATTTTTATTTAAATTCATTTTGTAATGTTGTAATATACTTTTAAATTATTTTGCTATTAGTGGTGTATAACCAGTTTTAGAAACAATGTAGCACGGCAGTGGGCACTGCAGATTTATTTTAGACTTTGCAGAGTAATCTAACAGCTTAAAAAGACATGCTGGCTTAAAAAATTGTTAAAATTGACTTGCAAATTTTGTTTATCAGTTGTGATTATGTTCCGGGTGTACCCCAGCCAGATTTCTGGGTTTTTCAATCTGTGCTTCCGAGTTTTTGAGATCATTATGCTTAGTGGAAAAAGCGAAACGAAAACTTGAAAAACAAAACTGAAAATGTGATGTAAATTTTAAAAGAGCAAAAAATTCACCAAATATTAGTGATAAACATTTTACTTATAGCAAGCTTTATATAGACCTTATGGACCATGCTAAAATCAGCTCACTGCGTTAGTGTTAAATCTGATTCGGTTCATCAATTTAACTTTGGATTGTCACGCCTGCTATAGATACGTTGTGGATTGGAATTTTGCCGAAGATTTGAATAGATAAAACAGATCGCCGATGTTAACTTTAAATTGATAGTTTGCTTATTTTAGAGCCATCAATTTAAAGCCCAGGCCTAATGTGCATCTATGATTTGAGTCTTTATTTTTCTATTTTATATATATTCACTGTATTATATGCACTCTCTTTTTTCCAAAAAAACTTTCATGATATATGTAGCATGAAAATACAAAAAAAAGAGCATTAACAAGTATAATAAATAGTTCAAACATAAAGAAAATAAACAAATGCGAAGTGAGGACATCTGCTACTGCTAAAAGCCTATGTGCTTCAATCCCCACAAAACGTATATTGTACTCTTGTTTATTCAAATAATCGCGTCTTATGTTCATTAATATAGAAATCCCAATTCTTAATTTTTAAGCTTTCATTTTTATACATGGCATATAACGTGCACCTGAATATTTTGATAAATTTTCTTGTTTCAAAACTGTGTGTTATACTCTGGAATATACAGTATTAAGACACATACAGAATCACGAAAAAATAATTAACAATTAAAAAATGAAGTTGAATAACAGAGAATGCCCTTTAGATACACTAATAATGTACATCAGTACATAATGTACAAATAAAAAAAAATTATTTCATGTTTAGCCGCATTTAATAACCAAAAAAGTTTGATTAATTAAAAAATATCTCAATCGCCATTGATATCAGAACAATTTAGAATTTTTTCTGAAATAAATTCATACTTCCTTCATGAGAAAGCTAAAGTTCAGTCATATTAACCAGAATTACATATTAAAATACATATTGAATGATGAAAAAATAAAAATTAAACATTATAAAATGGAAAATGGAAAATGAATGCAATAAAAGTAAACAAACAATTTGGTTGAAGTTACTTTTGTGAATATTGTATAGAACCTACAATGTGCCGAGTTTTTGCTTTAGGTATGCTAATTTACATCAGAATCGTATGTAATGAAAATTGTAAGTTTCTCTGTTTACATCTACAGTGATGCCCAGATTTTAGTCATTCATGGATTAGACAAAGTCTACTGTATATTAAAAAAGTTAAAAAAAATTAAAAAATGCTCATGAGAAAATGGCCTGGTAAAGTTTGGGGGGTTGAAAAAGTTCAAATGCTGAGATTATATAAACTTTTTAACTAATTGTGACTACAATATAGCATTTTTATTTTTCGTAATATTGAGTTTTAATGATTAAGCTTGTATCTTATTTATTTTATCTATTTTTTTTTTTTCAAGTATCTAAATATTTATTTTACATATATATTTTTTCTTCTTTTGCAGCATCCTTTTATTGTGGATCTCCATTATGCTTTTCAAACTACTCGAAAGTTATATCTCATTTTAGAATTTTTAAGTGGTGGTGAATTATTTATGCATTTAGAGCGAGAAATAATGCTTATGGAAGAAACAGCTTGGTACATATGAAATTTTCTTTTCTAATGTTCTGTTAATAACATTCTCAGAAATATTAGAATATTGAAATGATATAAACAGTTTTCATTTTATTTTATAAAGTTAAACTTTTAAATGTTTAAAAGATTTTTTCTATTTTTATAATTAAAAAATATATAATTAGGTATTCATATTTATAGATATTTTTTTTATTGCAGTTTTTATCTTTGTGAAATAATGTTGGCTTTACAACATTTGCATCAAGAAGGAATTATTTACAGGGATTTGAAACCAGAAAATATCTTATTAGATGCTGAAGGTACAGAGAAACATTTTATCATAAATTACAGCTTGTTAAATTTAAATTTCCATGATTCTACCCCTTCCTAAGTCTCTTAATTAAAAAAAAAAAAAAAATCCTTTATCCTGTTTTATACATATATTTTATTAAATTGCTTTTGTTAGTAAAAAATGTATACATAAAGTATTTTTTCATGTTAAAAAAAAAAAAAAAAAAAAAAAAAAGCTTTATTATTTTGATTTGTTTCTAGGGTATCTCATAAAAATGTTTTCTAGGTTGATTGATTGTGGCTTCCATTAGTAAAATTGAGCAAAGATGTAATTATCATTAAACAATTGAATTATGATACTATCTCTATGGATAAAATTGAACTAAAACTTGAACTTAAATATTTGGAATAAGACATTAAAAAAGTTAATTTGTTACAAACCCTTTTATTTTTGTCTATATATTTGCAAGGGTTTTAAATATTTGCCTGAGGTTTATTTTTCCCCTCTACAATAATTTTTACAATATATGTTTCTACAAGTAGATTGTCCTTCACTGTCATAAGCTTTGCATTTTTAGGATACACAGATTTAAATCAGGTTGATTAAAATTTGTTTTTAATTATTGATTTAAATCAATGTTAAAATTTTATTACTTTAGATTTTAGAATATAGCCTTGTTTTAGAATATAATAAAATTTAAACAATCTATATGTTATTTAGATCAAATAAGCCAAAATAGAAAGAAAAAAAAAAAAAGAAGAAGAAAGAAAGAAAGAAAAATAAAAGTGTCTTAAAATGTCACTTTTACATTCTCAATTATAGCTAGCTGTATCTTTTTAGGGTTTCGTTCATCTCACGAAACCCTATTACTTCTGCTCCGTTGTCTGTCCGTCACAGAGCCGTTCTCAGAAACTATATAACTTACAGGCATGAAAATTTGTGTACTTATAACTAAATACCTACTATGAAGCTCAAAATATTAAAATTTGAAAAAATCGTATTTTAATATAGAGAGATAGAAAACCAAAATTATAACAGCCTTTTCCTATTAAATTTAAACATTTTTCATTATAGCAGTTGCCAACAATTAAAAATCCACAATAAAATTCTTTCTACAATTTAATTTTTTATTGAAAGATTTCCATGTGAAAAATGAAAATGAATTAAAAAGTTTCAGCAATTGAAAAAAATATTAATATGATGTCATATTGGTAATAAAATGGAATTTTTCAAACATTTCCCAATTATACAAGGAGTATGTGTATTTACAGAAAGCAGATTCGAGAATTAAAAATAAAATTAATCTGACGTCATATTGGAAGTTCAACAGATTTTCAAAAGTTTGAGAATAATACAAAGCGAGTATCAATATGAGTAATAGAGAATAGTAAATATGAGTTT